>CM064564.1:17810931-18349455 GCA_032716605.1 Paralithodes platypus | reverse complement strand
TAGAGATAGCAGCCCTATGAGAAAGAGGAAGGAAAGGATATAATATATAATATATATAGTCAATTCAAATGTTGTCCATACATTACAAGGCCACACTTACATGTGTGTCTGCCAAACAGTGGTGTCTACAGCTGGGCACTGATGCCCCAGTGAAATAACTTTGACATTTGTTTATGTAGAGTCACTCTTATAGTCACGTCCAGCCATATACATAAACTATGGTCACATGTTACAGGACAGAGGTGGGCTTATCAGGGCACTGCATCCACATATATTATATCTGTCCCCACCCTCTCCAACTTAATTAGTCGCATTTCATATAATCTAATATATATATTAATACTAATGGTGTCCATTAATTTGCGCATAAGCCTTAGGTAACGATATGTCTTAAAATATGTACAGTATATGTATGTGTGTATGTCTATGCTTAGGTGTATACGTGTATGCATGTGTATGTGTGTTAGTGTGTGTGTGTGTATGTGTGAGTACACACAGAAAACTAATCTTATTTGCTGTATACAGTTCATGTCACAAAAATATATATAATTTTCCTCGTATTCGTAGGGACAAGATTCCCTGAATAATGATGATACCCCGTCCTATTCTACGACAGAAGAGGAGATGAGAGAGAGAGAGAGAGAGAAAGAGAGAGAGAGAGGAGAGGAGGACGGACGAGACGAGGAGGGGGAGGAGGGAGAGAGAGAAGGAGAGAGGAGGAGGGGGAGAGAGAGAGAGAGGGGGGGAAACGAGAGAGAGAGTGAGAGAAAGAGAGAGAGAGAGAGAGAGATTAAAAAGCGAGGAGGGGAAAAGTAAGTGAGAGATGAATGGAAAGAGTAAAGTTGGAGACAGCCTGATGTGTGCAGGAGATGAAGGAGCTCCGTGATGAGAGAGAGAGAGAGAGAGAGAGAGAGAGAGAGAGAGAGAGAGAGAGAGAGAGAGAGAGAGAGAGAGAGAGAGGAGGGGGGACTGGCAATATGATACTCTTATAATTAATCAATATAGACATTTGATCGACAGATATGGAGGGTGGGAGGGAGAGAGTAGGGGAGGGAGGAAGAAATATTAAAGCAGAGGTAAAGGAGAAGATGGGAAGGGAGGGAGAAGGAAGGATGGGTAGGAGATGGGATAGGAAACACGGGAAGGATGAGAGAGTTATACAGAGTTCTACAGGTACTCAGACCACACAGACCTTGCGGTCTCTACTAGATGGGATGACCTTAATACTACTAGACATGGACAGTTTATAGTAGAACAATAGGATAGCAAAATAGAAGACTCTTTCTCCACCCTCCGCTACCTTCGGCTAATAAAGTCGTACCGGAAACTAGGATGAAGTGTAACATCATCGACCAGGAGGAAATGCTGACAAGGAAAGTTTTTATAGAGTATAAGAAAGACATTAGTCTGAAAGTGAATTTACACTTACATAGCTATTAATGCATTCATATCCATCAGAAGATCAGAGAGAGAGAGAAAGTTACAAGGAATAGTTTGTATCTCAGAGACCTTGCGGTCCCTTCCGAGGAAATACTCGAAGTGGAAGGAGAGAGACTGTGTAGTGCACTACACTCTTTACAGAGTGTGCAAATATTTTTTGTTCTATGTGAGTGAGGGAGGCAAAAGGCAGAACTGCCTGTAGCGAGTGCCTCCCCAAGAGTTGAAAGAGTGACAGGGCCAAAATCAAGGAACGTTCAAGCTAAAATGCCTGGACACACGGAGTTTGAAACAATTTAAGCCATAGGAAGAGGGAAAAACTGATTCTGGGAGAGAGTTCCAGAGTTCCAGAGCTCAGCTGTTGAATAGAAGAAAGTCTGAGAGTAACGTTTCACTCTTGAGTTGGAGAGTTGCACAGAGTAGGGGTGGGACTGTGTTGCAAGACGGGTACCACGTCCCCTACGTAGAGGAGGTGGTATACACTGGGAGAGCTCTGAGGAACACTGATTATTATAGTAGCAATAGAATAGCGAGAGACATGCAACATTGCGGCGGAGAGAGAGAGATTGCAGAGAGTTGGTGAGTGGACGGGAATTAATGATACGAAAGGCCTTCCTTTCTACTTTGTCTAGAAGTGCGGTGTGAGAGGATCCTCCCCACACATGTGAACAATACTCTCTTCTTGAACTGCTCTACTGAAGAACTATTTACAACTTCGGAGGGGAGTTTGTTCCATGTAGATCTTACAGTATATGTGAAAAAGTTTTCATATAAATACTAATGCTGAACCTTTTCAATTCTAATTTCCAGCCAAGGTTGGGTGTTGTATTCATAATGAAGCTAAACATTTTGCTCTAATCCACACTGTCAAACCCATTAAGTACCCTTGAGTATGTGCGAAGCCGTTATGCGTCGCCGATGTATGCAACGCTAAACCCCAGCGACGCAATGGTTGCGTTCGCGTTAATTACTCTTGTCCTATGACACCTAGAGAGTTCAGATTTGTATGGGAACTGCTTTAGTATCCCATGCAACAATATCGATGGTTGGAAACCTTCCAAGTTTAGCCGTGTGCGTGTGGTCGCGCGCGGGAGTGATTTTCCAGTATTTTGCCTACCCATTTCCCCATGTTAATTGCGACTCTCTGCCGGGGCGGGACCCCTAAATGACCTAGGTGAGCGTTTTTTGTGGTTTTTCCTTCATTACTAACCCATTCCATGTGTTTCCAGGAAAAAAAATACAACCTGCTGGTCCCATGTTGTACATTTATTATAAATCAGCTGGTGCTCAATGGGTTAAAAACTTCAATGAGCTGACCTCGTAGATCAAGAGCTTTCAACCGGTCTCTATAGCTCATTTTTCTAAGCGATGAAATAAGCTTTGTAGCTCTAGCTTGTACTCTTTCTAGTCGCTCTATATCTTTTTTGAGTGCTGGAGACCAGAATTGAACAGCATACTCCAGGAGAGGCCGTATTGTAAAGTGTGAGGACTATTTCCTTATTTCGATACTTATATTGCCTCTTAATATAGCCCAATAATTTCTGAGCTTTATTCTTTACTTCAGTGCACTGCTTGGAAGACTTTAGGTCACTGCTAATCAGAACACCCATATCCTTTTCCAAGTCAGTCACTGCAGAGGCGTTCCCAATAGTGAATAGCCTGACTTGGGGTTTGCTTGGCTGATATGCATCACCTTATACTTTTCCAAGTTTAGAGGCATCTGCCATATCTCCGACCATTCACCCAGTCTGTTGAGGTCCATCCTGAGCTGTTCAACCCCTTTGGGGTCTTTCACATTCATTTCAAGTTTTATGTCATCTGCAAACTTGGAGATCACACTCAACAGACCAATATATATGTCATTGACATATATCATAAACAGAAGTGGGCCAAGGACAGATCCCTGTGGAACTCCAGAAGTAACTGAAGTCCACTCAGAAGAAACACCATTGATTACCACTCGTTGTTGTCTACCTGTTAGGCAACTTTCTATCCAATCTGTGACCTCTGTATTGATACCTAGGGCAATCACTTTTGACATTAACCTTCATATGAGGCACTTTATCAAAAGCTTTTTGAAAATCTAAGTAAAGGATGTCTATGGCTCTACCTTTGTCATACTCACTCTACTACTTTACTATGATAGAAGTCAAGCTAATTGGCCGATAATTCTTGGGACATTCGTGATCCCCTTTCTTAAAGATTGGAGTCACATTGACCAGTTTCCAGTCTTCAGGCAATTCTCCATTTTCTAGTGATTTATTAAATATGTCTGCCAAGAAAGGTCTGATTTTATCTCCCACTTCTCGTACAACTCGGGGAAGAAATCTATCTGGGCCGGATGACTTGAACCTATTTAACTTATCTATTCTTTTTGTTACCTCCTCTGGGGTACATCTAATTCTGCTAAGAACTTCACCCTTATGCACAAGACCTGGACTTGGCATGTCACTGGTATTTTCCCTTGTGAATACCAAGGCAAAATAGTTGTTTAGGGATTTAGCTACAGTATATCAGTGTCAGAAGTTTGAAGTTGGCCTATTGGGTCCTTTAGAGGTTCAATACTACTTTTGAATGGTTTCCTGCTGCTCACATAGCTGAAGAACTCTTTAGGACTCTCTTTGCAATGGACTGCAACCCTTAGTTCTTCCTTCCACGTTGCTTCCTTTATAAGATAATTCACTCTTCACATATTTTTTAAGGAATCTAAATCTCTTTGGACTTTACTTTTTTTGGCCTTTCTGTATGCAACTTTCCTCTTTTTAATTGCTGAAGCTATGTTACTTGTGAACCATTTTGGTTGGGTTGAGCCTGATTTGGTAAGTTTAGTAGGAACGAATGTAGCTTGTTGATCCATAAACTGCTGAATGAGCACCAAATCGCATTAACATTCATACCCTCAAGCCTGATCTGGGAAAAGCTTCCCCAAAGGCCTCAACATTTGCACAACAGAAATCTAGTTTTGCACTCTGAGGACTGGTGGGTCTGCTGCTAAAGGTGCGAAGAGAGAACCTAACTAGATTGTAGTCACTACCTCCAAGTGATTCCCCAACAGATAGGCTGGTCACACTTTCATCTTCAGTGGTGAACACAAGATCTAGTATATTGTTCCCTCTAGTTGGCTCGTTCACCCACTGGGTCAAAAAGTTATCGTTAGTAAAGTCCACAAGACGCCTACCTTTAGCATCGTCAGTTCTTGCTTCCCAGTTTACTAGGTAATTGAAGTCACCTAAGATCACACTGGTTTTACCCTCGATAACAGTACTCAGTCTTGTGTACATCCTTTTCAACATTTTGATGTGGAGGCCTGTACACCAGAACAATCCTATAGATAGAGTTACCTAGATTGAGGTCTACTCCAAGCAGTTCAGAGAGACAGAGTGTAGCTGGACGTGGAATGAGAGAGCATGAAAAGAAAAGGGTAGGCACGGAAGGCAGGGGACAGAGGGGATTAGGAAGGAAAGCAAGAAGGAAGAAGAAGGGATAGGGAAGGAGGAAGAGATAGGGAAGGGGGATGAAAAATAGAGATATGAAGAAACTGGGAGGAAGGAGAAAAGGATGGGGAGGAAAAAACGGAAAGAGTGAAGTATGAAGGCAATTGTGAGGAAACTAGAAGAAAGAAAGGGAGATACAAGAGAGGGAGAGAGTGTTCGATGGTGGAATGGTTTAAGGCTCTGTACAGTGACCCGGCGAAGATCGGCCTGTGATGCAACATAGGTTTGGACTACTCTGGAGACAGTATAGTTTGTGAGGCTGGTTTCTCACAAGTAAACGCCTAGACCACAACAAAAACAAACAACCTATTCCATACCACTGTCACTACTACTGTTTCCTGTTTCACCTACTGTACCTTGGCCAAACCTTGCGGCAGATACCACTAACCTTCATCCCCTTATTTTTCTTGCGAGAGAGAGAGAGAGAGAGTGTGTGTGTAGGTAGGATTTCTTTTGGTGGTGTAGGGTATCGGCTGGAATCTCGTTAGTTGGGCCCTTTTAAGTAGATCTGTCGGACGTAGCAGACGTACCGGTGAGTAGGCCGGCTTGATGACTAGTAAGTAGAGGACGTCATTTGATTGGATCATATGATATATATACAGTACAAAAAGACATAAATTGAAACCTACCTATTTCTCTTAGACATTTTACAAGTATAAAGCACAGTCACACACTAAGGTCGTGTTATAGATATGTAATGAACATATCCAAAATACGAAAACAAGTGCAGTCGGCATCAATACTTTCCTCATTTTAATGTTCATCTAGCGGAAATCATAGCTATAATTTGTACGAAAAGTAAGCATTCCCTGAATAATGTGATTATTTAATGAGTGATATGCAAATATAGCACTGCAGTTAATATTAATATCATCTAGCTTTAATAATCTTAGAGATTCACAGATTTTGTTAGAGTGTGCATTCCCAGATTTATATCCAATTGTTCTTATATATACAGCATATACATATTTTTGTTTTTGTTGTTGTTCTGTGCACGTTTGTTAATTATTACAATGTATTTGATCCTATTACTCCCCATACCGTGTGGCAGTATGAAAAGAACGGATATATCAAAGAATAGTATAATTGTTTAACCCTTGTTTGGCGGTGCCCGACTTAAGGCAGTCAAGAGAACCAAGGGCTAACTGGCGGGACCCGACTTAAGTCCAATGCGATGTTGAGCACATAATTGGTTCTGAGAGAGAGTCCGAGCGGTGGGAGCAGCGCGGGTGGGCTCTGACCGTTCGGCATAGCACCCGTACCGCGACTGGTCCCTCCCCCACACACATCCACATCCACTGCCTCCCTAGACAGGGAATTATTTAAGGAAATTACCGTATTTTAGGGTTTTTGTACTCGCGTTGCAACATCGTTGCAAGACAACCCGTGGTCGTGCAAGGATGGTTCAGGTGTCATTGGAAAGCTCAATTATCGCCCTTTCACGGATACATAATTGTATTACGCTCTGGCTCTTGTTTATGCATGAAAAAGAGCATGGAATGAAGCTCGTTTAGGGTAAATCTACCCGCTTGGCAGGAAGTAGATGTTACCAAACTAGCCGCTCGTTGAGTTTAACGACACTATGGTTGAAGCAATTTCTTGTGTGATAAAGAATACCGGATTATTTACGTATTTTGCTTGTTTAGTTTTGTTATTGAGGACCCAATTACAGTTACCAATCTACCACAATCCCAAGGAACTTTATGCGCTGCACTTCTTTCAAAGTTGAGTTACCAAGTTTAATGGGTTCTAAATGTGTAGGCTTTTTCTTATTTCTGTTAAAGATAATACTGTAGTTTTATCTGTATTAAGTATGAGTTAATTGGCAGCTATTCAATTGTTAGCATTATTTAGCTCAATGTTTATTAAATCAATGAGGTAGTTCAGGTCCTTGTGATTGGCATAGAGAGTACTATCGTCAGCAAATAACATTAGGCTATTCTACTTAAGGTAATATTTTCATTAATATATAATGCAATGGGCTAGTATGTATCCCTGAGGGACTCCATAACACACAGTCTGTATGAGACTTTGTACTGAACTTATTGCTTGCGGTTCTTTAGGTATGATTCAAACCATTCATGTGTAGTATTTCTAATGCCATAGTGCTTAGGTTTTTCCAAGATTTATTTGTGATTGACTGGAACAAAAGTCTTCGAAAGATCCAAGAATATGCCAATTGTATAATAAAATATTCTTTCCTGTCATCTAAACATTTAAAAAAATATATATATAGGTAAGGCAGATTTCTTTGATCTTCCCCTCCTGAATCAAAACTGAGTCTCAGTTATAATATTGTTGGCCGTAGAAAATTCAATTATTCTAATATACAGTACATAAAGTTTTCCCAATGTTGCTAATAGCTGGTAACACTGACACTGGGCGAAAGATTACTTTCCGCAAAATGTTCATAGGTACGAGTATATGTCATCATGGCTCGGAGAAGAATCCCGTAGTCCTTTAACTAAAAATATTAATCCATTAAATAGGAGACATGGTAAATATTGGTTAATGTCAATTCTGTAGATAGGACTCGAAATTAGTATTTGTTTCAATGTTTTCAGCTAAACTCCTTCCAACGTTAGTAGAAAATGAGTGAACAAATCTTGCGTTGCTTGATTTATTTCCAAGTTTTTATTACTGAATGAATCGCTAAGTTTTAGATATTTCTCTCCGCCTAGAACATAATTTATTATATTCCAAACCTTGTTAATGCTTCTGGAAGACTCCTCTAGTTTCGTCTTATATTAATTTCCCCGTGCTATTCTTATTGCTTGCGCAAAATTATTACGAATTCTACGAAATTCCTATCCAAATGTGATGGGTCTGTTGGCGTATGTTATGGCTATTTCATCACATAGCTTAAATGTTTAGTCTTATATACGATTTTTTGAAATGGTTATAAGTTATATATATTTAGTTGTTTAAGGAAAGGGTTTGTTAATACAAGCAGAAAATATTATCATGAAGATTATGTATACCACATTGGAACAACCAACTAGATCCCATGAAATATTTTGCATGCAATTTTTAAAATTATTAGTAATTTCAATACAAAATCCCTGGTTCCATGTCATCTCAACCACTAGACCATTTCAATCAGTAGCTCTCAACCAGTGCCAAATTATCCCAGACCAACCAAACCAGTGCCAAAATATTGTACTAACCTAACCTAACCTAACCTAACCTAACCTAACCGTATTGGTTGATTTGGTACTGGTTGAGAGCTACTGGTTGAAATGGTCTACTGGTTGAGTTGACCGGTCACCAAAATCCCTGTAATTTATCTCTCAAATATTTTCCTCTGTAATCTGTATTTGGCCTATGTCAGATATATAAATCGCAAACACTGGACAGTGATCAATAATATTTGTGTACCATACACACATACGTGTTTGCATACATACTGTATATGCATGCATATACACATGCACACATATACATAAACCCACTCCTACACGTATGCTTCAATGCTTAAATACATTTATGTGAAGGTATGTGTGTAAGTATACTGTATGTTCAAGTCGGTGTGAAGGTATGTGTGTAAGTATACTGTATGTTCAAGTCGGTGTGAAGGTATGTGTAAGTATACTGTATGTTCAAGTCGGTGTGAAGGTATGTGTGTAAGTATACTGTATGTTCAAGTCGGTGTGAAGGTATGTGTGTAAGTATACTGTATGTTCAAGTCGGTGTGAAGGTATGTGTGTAAGTATACTGTATGTTCAAGTCGGTGTGAAGGTATGTGTGTAAGCATATGTGTAGGTATGTGTTCAAGTCGATGTGTAGGTATGTGCGCAAGTCAGTGTGTAGGTATGTGTACAAGTCGGTGTGAAGGTATGTGTGCAAGTCGGTGTGAAGGTATGTGAGCAAGTCGGTGTGTAGGTATGTGTTCAAGTCGATGTGTAGGTATGTGCGCAAGTCAGTGTGTAGGTATGTGTACAAGTCGGTGTGAAGGTATGTTACTCAGTTACTCAGTTACTTGTTCGTCAAGGGGAATCCACGCAATGCGAGCTAAGCTCATTATTATCGCGCCTCCTTAACTGGGAATGTATTGCGTGAAATGCATGTTAAGTGTTTTATGTACTGTTGGAATGGCTGTGGATGTGTGTGTAGTCTGTATTTAGCCAATTGGCGACATCGGAAACGAAGGCTTAGGGTGGATCTGTATGGTACCATTCTAAGGAACTCTTTACCCAAGGCCTTAACCTTGCAAGTCGGTGTGAAGGTATGTGAGCAAGTCGGTGTGTAGGTATGTGTACAAGTCGGTGTGAAGGTATGTGTGCAAGTCGGTGTGAAGGTATGTGTGCAAGTCGGTGTGAAGGTATGTGAGCAAGTCGGTGTGAAGGTATGTGTGCAAGTCGGTATGAAGGTATGTGTGAAAGTCGATATGTAGTTATGTGTACAAGTCGGTGTGAAGGTATGTGTGCAAGTCGGTGTGAAGGTATGTGTGCAAGTCGGTGTGAAGGTATGTGAGCAAGTCGGTGTGAAGGTATGTGTGCAAGTCGGTATGAAGGTATGTGTGAAAGTCGATATGTAGTTATGTGTACAAGTCGGTGTGAAGGTATGTCTGCAAGTCGGTGTGAAGGTATGTGTGCAAGTCGGTGTGTAGGTATGTGTGCAAGTCGGTGTGAAGGTATGTGTGCAAGTCGGAGTGAAGGTATGTGTGGAAATCGGTGTGAAGGTATGTGTACAAGTCGGTGTGAAGGTATGTGTGCAAGTCGGTGTGAAGGTATGTGTGCAAGACGGTGTGAAGGTATGTGTGCAAGTCGGTGTGTAGGTATGTGTGCAAGTCGGTGTGAAGGTATGTGTGCAAGTCGGTGTGTAGGTATGTGTGCAAGTCGGTGTGAAGGTATGTGTGCAAGTCGGAGTGAAGGTATGTGTGCAAATCGGTGTGAAGGTATGTGTGCAAGTCGGTGTGAAGGTATGTGTGAAGGTATGTGTGCAAGTCGGTGTGTAGGTATGTGTGCAAGTCGGTGTGAAGGTATGTGTGCAAGTCGGTGTGTAGGTATGTGTGCAAGTCGGTGTGAAAGTATGTGTGCAAATCGGTTTGTAGGTATGTGTGTAAGTATATGTAAAGGTATGTGTACAAGCTGGTGTGTAGGTATGTGTACAAGTCGGTGTGTAGATATGTCTACAAGTCGGTGTGTAGATATGTCTACAAGTCGGTGTGTAGGTATGTGTGCAAGTCGGTGAGTAGGTATATCTACAAGTCGGTGTGTAGGTATGTGTGCAAGTCGGTGAGTAGGTATATCTACAAGTCGGTGTGTAGGTATGTGTGCAAGTCGGTGAGTAGGTATATCTACAAGTCGGTGTGTAGGTATGTGTACAAGTCGGTGAGTAGGTATATCTACAAGTCGGTGTGTAGGTATGTGTACAAGTCGGTGAGTAGGTATATCTACAAGTCGGTGTGTAGGTATGTGTGCAAGTCGGTGTGTAGGTATGTGTGCAAGTCGGTGTGTAGGTATGCTTGTGAGTATAAACATGTATGCAAGTAGAGCTGTAGGCAAGTGTGTAAGCATATATGTAAGGAAATGTGTGAGTAGGGGTGTATGCATATAATTATATGTATATTTATTTTTCTATGTGGATGATGGAGACAAAAGGAATAATTGCCTGTGGCGAGTGCCTCTCCCAGAGTTGAAAGAATGACAGGGCCAACATAGAGGAACGTTTGAACCAAAATGCCTGGATACACGGAGTTTGAAACAATTAAATCATAGGATGAAGGAAAGATGGGTTCGGGGAGAGAGTTCCAGAGGTCAGCTGTTGAATAGAAGAAATATTGGAAATATTGGTTCACTCTTGAGTTGGAGAGTTGCACATAGTATGGGTGGGATTGTGTTGCAAGACGGATGTTATGTGCTCTACGTATAGGGGGTGGCATACACCGAGAGAGCTCTGAAACACACTGATTATTGTTATAGCAGTAGAATAGTGAGACAGATGCAACATTGCGGCGAAGAGAGAGAGAGAGACTGCAGATAATCGGTGAGTGGACGTGAGTTAGAGATGCGAAAGGCTTGCTTTTCTACTTTGTCTAAAAGTGTTATGTTAGAGGAGACTCTCCACGTGTGTGAACAATACTCAATACATGAATGCACTGTGCCCCTCTATAAAGCAAGAAGCTGTGCAGGGGTAAAGAACCCACGGAGGCAGTTGAGCACACCTAACATATGGGAAGCTGTTTTAGTAAGAGTGGAAATATGATCTTTTCAAGAGAGATCAGAAGAAAAAGAGACACCGAGAATATTAAGAGAAGATGAAGGGTTAATTTGTGTCATTGAAGAGTATGGAATTGTCTTGTGGAAGGTTGTGACGAGTAGACAAATGAAGAAATTAAGTTTTGGAGGCATTGACCGGCAGGTAAGTCGATTCGTAGGTGTGTATGTAAGTAGGCACGTAATTAGGCATTGAGGTAGATATGTAAGTAAGCATATATGTGTGTGCATACGTAGGTGTGTAATAGAGTTGTAAGTATGTGCGTATGTAGGCGTGTAAATAGGTGACCAAATAAGTGTGTATGTATGTGTGTAAGTAGGTGCATAAGAAAACGTGTTTGTATATAAGTTATTAGGGGTTTAAGTATGTACGTAAGTAGGCGTGTAAGCATATGTGTAAGTACTACATATGTGTAGGTATGCGTATCAGTAGGTATGTAAGTAAGCATGTAAGTAACTAGTCTTGTAGGTAGGTTCTTGGGGGCAATCTTTTACTCTCACGCACATTTCCGGCACTTAGAGAGAGAGAGAGAGAGAGAGAGAGAGAGAGAGAGAGAGAGAGAGAGAGAAAGAGACTTAACAAGAAGCCAAAAATGCAGAAAAGTAGAAAATTGGAGCCGTGTGAATGGAAAATGTACAAGCAGGAAATATTGAAGAAAGACATGTGAACAGAAATGATAAGTTGAAATATACCAGGAGAAAATATGAAAAATTATTCTTATTATACTCCATCTTTTTCTCTGCATTTCGCCGTTTTCCAGGCTGTTGTTATCGTTGTTGTTATTTTTACGTTAATGTTTATTATTTATTATGTTCCTTCCAACAACCAACTCTACTCCTAAAATCGATTAATGAAATTTACAAACTTATGATACTATTTTTGTATTACCCTTTCAGTTCGAAATCGTTATTATGCTAATTATACTAATACTTTAATTAAAAACGTTGTCTTTCTTAACCCGGCAGCTACGGGAAGACTCTTAAGAGGTACTACTGGGCGGCTGCGGGAAGACTCTTAACCCTTAATTAGCGGCGCGCAACATAAGTCGAGTTAAAAAAAGCTGGACTATGTGGCGGCGCTCGACATAACTCGAGTGGCAATTTCAGCACGTAATGTGGCTGAGAGAGAGAGACAAGTGGTGGCAGGAGACTAGCGAGCGTATGACTGCTCCAGACCACCGCGGCGAACCTACTGACACAAATCTCAGCTCCCTCCTCCCTCTCTCACTCGCTACATACTCAATTATGTACTGAAAGTACCGAATTACCTGCTTTTTGCACTCGCGTTGCACGGTTATTGCAAGAAAACTATCCATCATACAAGGATCGTTATGGTGTCATTCGAAAGCTCTGTTTATGCCCTTTCAGGGATAGGTACTTGTTTTACGTTCTGGGTCTTATTTAGGCATGAAAATGATCACGTAAACAGCCCTATTTTGGCTAAAAACACCCCGCTGTGCGGTACACATAAATAAACCGCATAGGCCGCTCGTAAGGTGTTAAGATCCTAGGCCTAAAAAAATACATTTAAAACACCGGCAGTGGCACTAAAAAAAAATCAATTTGTGTTTAGGTGAGATAATTTCCCTCCATTACTTGCTACCACTCCTACACGTGTCCCAACCCCTACTTTCCCCTCCTCCACCCCCTTTTTCCCCCCTCCTCAATTATCAGGTATTTTCTCTATTATTCCCGGTATTTATCAAGTACTTTCGTGGGAGGACGGGTGGGAGAGAGGGTGGAGGAGTGTAACTCCGACCCTCCAAGCCAGTCTAAAAGCTCCCCTGGTCTCTCACTGCCACGCGAGACACGAGAGAGTGAGGGTGTTAGCCTCTCACTGCTCAAGGCTAGATTACGACCGCAGTGCTAAAATATACAATTTTCACCAGCCAATTGCTGTTACCAGTTGTTTTATTGGTTTTCCATGTTCATATGTTCATATTAAAAGTAAAATAGGCTCATATGGATAAGTATTAATTATATATATGGTAAATTAACGATTTTAGTGAGGAAGAATCAGAATACCTTTGCACCGCGGGCACATTCAAATACCATAGCTGCGCAGTTAAGAGGTTAATGATTTATCTTACTGAACATACTCAATTTTCATAACTCTGTCTAGCCCTTTCTCCTCTTAGCGACCCCACACAGGCGGATCTCATTCAAAAGCTTACATTTGCTCAATGACATAATCCAAAATCAATACGTAGAACAAGTTATGGTTTGAATTGATATTAATGAGCCCTGGCAAGACTTATGGTGTGTCTGCAAAGCCCCATATCTAGCCATCAATCACACGAATCGGACAATCAAATGCGGACAGGTGCTCAGTGTGAGTTCACCCATTCCTTCTTTACCTCCACTATTCACTTCTACCTATCCTTCTAACCTTCCCTCCTTCCAGAATCTTATAACTGGTAAGCTACCCGTCCCTCTCAAAGTATCATATTACCAGCCTCCCTACCACAATGCAGTTCTATGCATGTAATACCCTTAAATGTGGTATCCCTTAAACCTTTCACTATGCGATGACCATTATCTCTTTATTACGGCTAACATTAATCGATTTTACTCAGCATTGGAAGATCCGCTGAAAACAAAGGAGCAAATGATATCTCAATTAACTCTCTGGCTACCATAATTCCTTCCTAAACTGAACAAATAATCATCTAATGATAGCTTAAGATGTATTGGATCCGTCAAGCTCACTAACAAACCTCTTCAGTAGTCTATTGTCCATTCTTCGTTCTATCTATCTATCTCTCTATATATATATATATATATTTTTTTTTTTTTTTTATATATATTCCAACTACTCCCTATCGGGCATAGGCTGAGAGCCTGCACACTCTACCGCTGAACACGGTGAGGCCCGTGAGGTCTTGTTCCTGTCTAGGGAGTGAGACATGCGAAGCACCATTTACGGCTTGAAGCAACTCCATTATCTGAAGCTGCTTCGCCTCTGCGCTTCACCGTCTCGGACCCTCACTCTCAGAACGCCACCTATTGAGCAATTAAGGCACTAGGCATTGCCCCCCCTGTAGCATATTTTGAATATGGAAATATTCATACAATGCTATTTAATTAGGGAACAATTAGGGTATTGCCGGACACAGTAATCCCCGAAGGAGTTGCCACGAATGAAACGCCCCCATGCAACTCTTTCCCAGTCAGTCGACGCCCCTCCTCCCATCCAGCACCGCCTTCACTCATATACTTCTTAACTCCATCCTTCCTCCTCTCATTAGGTCTACCTCTCCTTCTGCCCTTCCACCTCACTCTCGTACACTCTCTTAGTCATTCTCTCACTTCCCATACGTTTCACATGGCCGAACCATCTCAAGGTGCTCCTTGTCACACTTTCCAGCACATCAACATCCACACAACACCTCTCTCGTACTTCCTCATTTGTCTGTCTATCCCCCCATGTGACTCCGCATGCACTTTTCAAGCAACTCATTTCCACCCCTCTCACTCTTGGTTTGAGTCTCTTCACCAACGTCCATCCTTCGGTCCTGTAAGTCAATGTCGGGATTACCACACTGTCATGCAAGGACTTCCATGCTGACCACCCTATTTCTTGTTACTGCTTTCAGTGTTCCTACAACCCTCTTCCCCTGTTGCACCCTCTCCCGCACTTCTTTATCCATACTCTATCTTTATCTTTATCTTAATCTTTATCTTTACTCAATACACTGCCCAAATACTTAAATGAGCTGACATTCTCCATAGCCTGACCGTTCAACCTCACCTCATACTCTGTGGTTGCACCTCTTTTAAAGACCCATAACCTTGCTGTTTCCCGCATTTACCTTCAGATTCCGTTTTTCACACACTATTCCAAACATATTTACCAGCCCTTGAACTCCCATTCACTATCGTTCATCAAAAATGTATCAGCAAACAGCAGTACAGGCAACTTTCACTCGTTTCTTTCCCTTATCAGAGGTACACAAACATTCACTGCTCTTCCTTGTATTTCGTTCATGACTCCATTCATATGTATATTGAACAGCCATGGGGACATCACCCACCCTTGCATTAACCCAAAAATTCAGATCAAAGAACTCGCTCTGCTCATTTTCCACATGAACAGACGCCTTTGCACCCTCATACATGCTCTTCACTTTTTTCAGCAACTTGCCGTCTACACCGTATATTCTCAGTGCTTTCCACAGACCTTCTTTATCCACTCTGCCATAGGCCTTCTCCAAGTCCATAAAGGCAGCATACAACTTATGTCCCTTCTCCAGATATTTCTCCACAACACATTTCAGGCAAAAATATAATCTACACATCCTCTTCCCTTCCTAAACCGGCCCTGTTCGTCACCTATCCATTCTTCGTTCAAGCCAGCTATTACCTTTATAGATATATACAACCTAATCTATCTTTGTGCAAGAAGTCTCCCAACGCCTCCTGCCTCGTTCACTTATTTCCAGTTTCTCTCTCTCTCTCTCTCTCTCTCTCTCTCTCTCTCTCTCTCTCTCTCTCTCTCTCTCTCTCTCTCTCTCTCTCTCTCTCTCTCTCTCTCTCTCTCTCTCTCTTCTACTTTGTGGTCCTATTGTTCTATTCTAAACTATCCCTGTCTAGTAGTATTAAGGCTGGACCACCTAGTAGGGACCGAAAGGTCTGTGTGGTTTTAGGTTCTGTGTAACTCTGTGTAACTCTCTCCAAAATATAAAAAAGTGTGTAGGGGTGTTCAAATAGCGCTCTCAAAATAGTTCTGAAAATGCCCAATAGAAGGACAAAAAAAGTATATAGAAAAGGGAGAGAGGGGGAGAAAAAAGTTGAGGACCTTGGGGCTGGGCAATGAGGGGAAGGAGAGAGGGTCATTGGCTGGGTCTTATGAATATTAGAGGAAGCGGCTCTTGGAATGAAACGTATAGATAGATAGAGGTTTATAAATAGATTGGAAGATAGATACAGAAGTACGTGAAGGAAGGAATCGATGATAGACAGTTAGATTGACGCTCGGTGATAATTAGTTATAAGATATAAATATTGTTAGAAACCCCACCCCCTCTCTCTCTCTCTTATATATATATATATATATATATATATATATATATATATATATATATATACGCCTACGTCCTCTCTATCCTAAATGACCTAGAGCAGTTAGTTCAGCAACCCCCCGTATCTCGGATCGCCTCGAATATTGGCCCAACATTCATGACTTGTTTCTAACTTCTAACCCTTCTTCTTATACTGTCGATCTTTTCTCTCCTTTGGGCTCCTCCGACCATAAACTTATCTCTGTCACCTGTCCTATCTCTCCTGTACGGCCACCCGATCCTCCTAGCTGGCGGCGCTTGTGGCACTTTGGTGCTGCCGACTGGGAGTCTCTCCAGCAGTACTTCTTTGATTTCCCATGGAATGATTTCTGTTTCCGTGGCCGGGGACTCTCGGAGAGTGCTGCATGCATTACCGAGGTAATCCTATCGGGCATGGAAGCATACATTCCATTCTGTTTCTCTCAGACTAATGCAAACAAATCTTGGTTTACTCACACTTGTTCTACTGCTGTCCGCAACAAGGAGGAAGCATTCAAATGATACCGACGCCTTCATACTCAGGAATCTCATTCTTCCTATATTTCTGCCCAGAATCAAGCCAAATCTGTTCTTCGACTTGCCAAGTACTTTTTCATCAATAGTAAATGCACTGAACTATCCAACTCTAGCTCTTCCCAAGCTTTCTGGCATCTAGCCAAAAACCTCTCCAACAATTTCTCTTCCTCGTCCTTCCCTCCCATTTCCCACTCTGATGGCACAACCATCACTTCTTCCTCTGACAAAGCTGAGCTCTTCGCTCAAACTTTTGCTAGAAACTCCACCTTGGATGATTCCGGTGCTATTCCTCTCTCTCCACCCCCCTCTCTCCTACTTATGTCAAATATCCTAATCTCTTCTAAAGATGTACTTTCTACCCTCTCTGGGCTTAATACTAAGGAGGCGTACGGTCCGGACGG
This sequence comes from Paralithodes platypus, assembly GCA_032716605.1. Lineage (NCBI taxonomy): Eukaryota > Metazoa > Arthropoda > Malacostraca > Decapoda > Lithodidae > Paralithodes > Paralithodes platypus. The sequence goes on along the minus strand of CM064564.1, from coordinate 18,332,329 downwards.
AGTTCCTCCTGTTGTACTCAAAAACTGTGCTTTCGTGCTGAGTCCCTGCCTAGGCAATCTCTTTCGTCTCTGTCTCTCCTGTAACGTCTTCCCTTCTTGCTGGAAGTTTGCTCTCATTCAACCTGTCCCAAAACAAATTTATAATTTCTAAACAACCCTCCTTGGGTTTCAATCCCTTCATCTGTGCCTTTGTCTTTAACTTCCTTTCCGGTCGTTCCATAGCTGTGGTTGTGGACGGCCATCATTCACTGCCTCATCCTATCAACTCCGGTGTTCCTCTGGGTTCTGTCCTATCTCCAATTATATTTCTTATTTTCATAAATGATCTTCTCACCTATACCTTCAGTCCCATCCATTCATACGCAGACGACTCTACCTTACTCTACTCAACTAGATTTCCAAAATGCCGCAGCCAGCAATCCCTGAAAGTCAAACGTAATGAAGCCATAGAACACTTATCCGCTGATCTAGCTACTATTTCCAATTGGGGCAGAGAAATCCTTGTTACCTGTAATGCTTCCAAAACCCAATTTCTCCATTTTACTATCCGTCCAGAACTCCCGGAACACTTTTCCTTATACTTCAACAATACATATTTCAATCCTTCATCTTCTCACAATAATCTTGGTGTCTCTTTTTCTTCTGCTCTCACTTGGAAGGACCATATTACCAGTCTTGATAAGTTAGCCTCCCAGAAGCTGGGTGTGCTCAACCGCCTCAAGGGGTTCTTTACCCCTGCACAGCTTCTTGCTCTGTACAGGGGCACGATGTATCCTTATATTAAGTATTGTTTACATGTGAGGAGAAGTTCCCCTCACACCGCTCTCCTAGACAAAGTTGAAAGGAAAGCCTTTCGTATCATTTACTTCCGTCCACTCACCAACTTTCTGCAATCTCTCGTTCTCCGCCGCAGTGTTGCATCTCTCTCGCTATTCTATCGCTACTATAATAATCTGTGTTCCTCAGAGCTTTCCCAGTCTATACCACCTCTGCGTAGGGCACGTGGTACCCATCTTGCAACACAATCCCATCCCTACTCGGTGCAACTCTCCAACCCAAGAGTGAAACGTTACTCTCAAACTGTCTTCTATTCAACAGCTGAGCTCTGGAACTCTCTCCCAGAATCAGTCTTTCCCTCTTCCTATGACTTAAATTGCTTCAAACTCTGTGTGTCCAGGCATTTCGGCTCGAACGTCCCTTGATTTGGTCCTGTCACTCTTTCAACTCTGGGGGAGGCACTTGTACAGGCAGTTCAGCCGTTTGTCTCCCTCACTCACATAAAAACACAACAAAATAAAAATATAATATATAAAGGGCACTTTCTGTAAAAATTATGTCTGTTCGTTCATGAACTACTCCTTCAGTTTTCAAAATGGAGAGCCCATAATTGGCTTGCATTCTAAGGGGGTGCCAAAATAGGTTTTAAGCAAGGGGGGAGGGGGATGGAGAGCCCGTACTTGGCATACATACTAAGGGGTGCCAGAATAGGTTTTAAGCAAACATTTGTTTGTCCCCTCACCCTCCAGGGGAAAGAGGATGGAGCCGCCCCCCCCCCCCCACCCAGGATAGACAGCCGGGTACCTCAACTAATATATATATATATATATATATATATATATATATATATATATAGTATATTGTTACGACCATGGCGGCCACGAAGCAGTTATCTCGCTTGACCAGAGTGGTAACAGTGAGTTTTTATAATTCTCAAGTTTCTGGTAGGATTTTGGCTGTCTGTTGTTGCTTGCTTTCCTTTCACTTCAAATAAATCAGACAGCTCAAAAATGATGTACTAGTCATAAAGGAAGCCAGCGCCAATCAGACAGCTCTCACCCCCATTCTTTTGACCAAACGGGCCGAAACCATCGAACAACTTTCTATGTCCATGTCCAGAGGGGGTCCTGGGGGTCATGGTGGGATGAGTGTAGAGAGTTTAATTTTACCAACTGGGCAGTTTAATCTCCAGACTGGTTGCTCCGTCTGTCACAATATATATATATATATATATATATATATATATATATATATATATATATATATATATATATATATATAAAGAGAGAGAGAGAGAGAGAGAGAGAGAGAAGGGCAATGAATGAATGAATGGCTGGGCTGTTGACAGAATGTGAATGGAGGCAAGGGGAGACAAACAATGCAAGAAGGGGATGAGTAGCTAGGGGGAGGAGGAGTGCGAATATTATGTTTGTTAAATATATTCCAGCTATCGCCAATGGATTTCATTCAGTCAAAGAAGCTTTTCGAATTGAGAGCCTGGATACGCAAACAAATTATATATAGATGCCTTATCTTCTTTTAATAGTCGTATCTTAAATGCCGACAACGCTATTCTCGCGCCATTATACTAAGAAACTAATCAAAATAGGGTATTCCAACTTAGGATGCTTTATTTTTCTTGAGTGTAAGGAATTTTCACTTGGGGGGGGGGGGGGATGAGTAATCTGTTAATTTATTGATGTACTGTTTCTTACATCGCCGTAAGCTTGTTCGAGAATCCTTGACCTGATGTCTAAAGGGGCTTTACCACATGCCCGAACATGCCCAATTTTCGTTTGCCCTCCCGACTGATTTTCCTCTCGACTATGCCCGATTGTCGTGTTGTTACGGTTAACTAACGACAACATACAACTTATCGCAATCCGCAACATGTTTTGTAATACTTGGCGACATGCCACCGACATCGTCTGCAACATAGGCGACCAGTCACAGCCACTCCGACCAAGGACGACTACATGCAACAATTCGACGATATATCTTCAAATTGTTGCAGACAGTATTGGCAACAAGTCAGCGATATTGCGGACATGAAACAACAATAGAGTCAAAGAAAAGAAACCATCAATCATCACTATCCTATAGAATTACCCTTAAGCACTACCATATCCGCTACCAAGACATCTGCTGCCAACACATCTACTGCCAACACAACAACTGCCAACATAACCACTGCCTAAACAACCAATGCCAACACAACCACTGCCAATACAACCACTGCCAACACAACCACTGACAATACAACCACTGCCAACACAACCACAGCCAATACAACCACTGCCAACACAGCCACTGCCAACACAACCACTGCCAACACAACCACTGACAACACAACCACTGCCAATACAACCCCTGCCAACACAACCATAGCCAACACAACCACTGCCAACACAACCACTGCCAACACAATCATTGCCAACACAACCACTGCCATCACAACCACTGCTAACACAACCACTGCCAATACAACCACTGCCAACACAGTCACTGCCAACACAACCACTGCCAACACAACCACTGCCAACACAACCACTGCCAACACAGCCACTGCCAACACAACCACTGCTAACAGAACCACTGCCAACACAGCCACTGCCAACACAACCACGGCTAACACAACCACTGCCAACACAACCACTGCCAACACAGCCACTGCCAACACAGCCACTGCCAACATAAACTACTGCTAACACAACCACTGCCAACACAACCACTGCCAACACAATTACTGCCAATACAGCCACTGCCAACACAGCCACTGCCAACACAACCACGGCTAACACAACCACTGCCAACACAACCACTGCCAACCCAGCCACTGCCAACATAAACTACTGCTAACACAACCACTGCCAACACAACCACTGCCAACACAATCACTGCCAATACAGCCACTGCCAACACAACCATTGCCAACACAACCACTGCCAACACAACCACTGCCAACACAGCCACTGCCACCACAACCATTGCTAACACAACCACTGTCATCACAACTACGGCCAACACAAACTTGCACATCCTTACAAACACATACTATGACAAACACATACAGAAACGTATCACACACAGTTACTATCTACCCCGAAACACACACTCACACCAATACATACACACACCCACACATATGTCACTACCACATCCAATACAAGTAGCAACCACCACCAAGACCATACACCACCACCGCCACGACCATACACCACCACCGCCACGACCATACACCACCACCACCACAACCACCACCACGACCATAAACCACCACCGCCACGACCATATACCACCACAACAACCACCAAGACCATACACCACCACCACCACTACCACTACCACCACCAAGACCATACACCACCACCGCCATGACCATACACCATCACCACGGCCATGCAACACCACTAACACCACATTCACCATCACCACAACCACCACCACTACCACTCTCACAACCACAACCACCATCATGACCACCACCACCACAACCATCACCACTACCATTACCACTACAACCACTACCATCACCACTACCACCACCACCACTACCACTACCACCACCACCATCACTACCGCTACCACCACCACTACCACTACCACAACCACTACCACCACCACAACCACCATCACGACCACCACCATCACCACTACCACCATCACAACCACCACATCCACCACCACCACTACCACTACCATCACAACCACCACTACCACCACCACCGCCATGACCATACACCATCACCACGACCATACACCACAACCACAACTACTACTACTACAACCACAACAACCACCACCACCACTACCACTAATCTGAACGCAAACAAGAATACGGTTTCACGAAAAACGGGCCTTGTTGGCGACCATGTTGAGTTGTCGTCAACATGTGTGACTGTGTGGAAGACCATTCCTTCATGTCGCCAACACTGTCAAGTATGGCATACTCGCAGTCGGCCATGGTCGTATATCTTGTCTTCCTGACATACCAGACCTGTTTGGTAATTTCGCCGATTGATCTTGAGACAAGTTGTTTTCATTTGCAGTGCAATGGCAACCAGTTGGGCGGTGTTGTGCTTGTTTGTAACGTTTATTTTCTTGCGACACCAACGCGGACACATCAGAAATTACTCGACTGGTCGCCGATCCCTCACGGACACATGGCCGATATTGCTCGATATACATTGTGCATATAACCAACAGTCGGGAATTTTTTTGAAATTTAAAAAAATCAGCACAACTCTCATGACCCACTTTACGACTCACCAGAACTCCAGCAACCATTTGGGGACATCAGACGATCATGCAAGAATTATAATTATAAGACATGACGAGACAATGGCCGAATAGGGGATGCCAGGTCTTGTCGATGACCAAAATCGGGCTTGTTTGAAAGCCACTTAACACTGATATGACAAGTTCTTTTGATTTCCACTGACATTTTCATATCATTCCAGCTCACACCAGCATAGGTGAGATCTGTAAGATAAGTAGGAAGCAGGTCGAATCGGACACATATTTTGTTCAACTTGCCCTCCTGATAATAGATATAGATTCGATGAAATCTGGAGGTCTTAATCCAGATGATGAATAAAATTAGTTATGCAACCATAACGATGTCTCCAAGCTTTCCAGAGTAGTTGCTGATGTGGCTCAATATTTCAGACCTGCATCCCCACTTTCCCTCTGTTTCAACTACTCAGTCTCTTACACTACCTATTGACCTTCTCACTTAATGGGTGCTAATCCTATTGCATAATCTGAATATGGGAATATCTTATATAGCATTTCGGTTGGCATTGTGGGGATGTACTGCACAGATTCCATCCCAATAATATATTCCCTAGACACATCAATATTGGAATTCGGGACTTTATGGTTACCAGCTCAGTAGCAAGATCACTCCACTACACCTCTCCTAAAAAAGACACTCTTAAATGGCCACAGCCCGAATGGTAAGAGGTAAAACTGCTATTAACAAAAACAGCGTTATGGTAGACGTGTTTAAGTTAGATTAGGATAGACTGGGTATAAGTTAGATTAATCTGGGTGGAATTAGGTTTGCTTAGGATAGAATATACTAGGAGACTTATGGCCATTCTAGTTTGTGACCATATTGATTTATGCCATTATGGTTGTTTCTATTTTTTTTAAACCAAAATTGTGACCGTCACCAGAGCTCAGAAACTTGCCCGGTACTGTTGCTCTAGGTCCTTCCTCCTTGATGGAAAATGTATTTATTGTAATGACACAACACTTTTGAGTCTCTTTAAAGTACCCTTCAGGTGCGAGAAAATTAGTGAAATGTAGTATATATATAATGCTGAGGAGGAGAGGGTAGGAAAGGGAGAAAAGCTTTGGAGAAGAGGACTGGATCAAAGGTAATTGGCAGGTTGAGATAAGATGGGAGGGCACGAGTATGCGGAGATAAGTCAGTCATGGTTGCTTAGAACATCACATCTGCGAAAAATACAATGGGGTATTAATGCAGACTCATCAACTGAGGAGAGATTGCACAACTTTTTTCTTTTTTATTCTACATGCTACCTTAATTTATTTGTCTAAGTGTAATGTCAGTAGAATTGTAGTAATAGCCTATTCGGAAAACATGAGGTGGAATGATCAATTGCAGTCAAGGACAAGTGGGGTACCTCTATTGGTCTAGTAGTGACAGTGCTTAACTTCGGTGTGTGGGGACCTGGTGTCGAATACCGGCGTGGGACTTTTCCACCCAACACATTTTGGGAGATGATTTCAGCACCTAAGCAAAGATGAAATGTTGAGTTAAAATTGTAAATAATCTAGTATAGTGTGGCAGTTTAGTTGCGATATTCAAACCTATTGTGTATGTTATGATAAATACACCAAATTTGGCACAGAGGTAGCGTACCATGTTATGAACATATTTTTATATTGAGCCAACACACAACTGCCCCATGGCGGCCATGATGGGCATTTTCCAAAAAGGCCGCCATCGATCTTTAATATATAATTGTACATGATATAACACGACTCAGATATCGCAGGTATGTACATAAGAAAGGTATGACACTTTATGTTGTAGACCATGATTAATCAATTTAGACCACTCAATTTTTTCTAACATGATATGCTAGGGCCATAATTCACCAAACATTGAAATAACAAAATAAATAATAAAATATATGCAACGCTTGCAAAATACATTGTCCCAAGCCCTAGACCAAGCCAGTCGCTGCAAGGGTGTGTATTGTGATGGGTCGATAATCATCTTACTTGGAGAGAGCAACAAATAGTAATAATTGGTAGAATCTCAGACCGAACTAAAGTTACAAGTGGCGTGCCCCAGAGACCTTTGCTCTGACCTGTTCAATTCTTGATTTATATATACAATAATGAAGATGGTTGTACAGTATATACAGTACAGTCGCCGACATAATAATCACCCACCTTCCAACCCCACTTCGTCAGTCTCCGGGTTTGGTCTTCTCGTTTCTATACTACAAGTCACTAAGGGGTGGAGGTGGTAGGGTATGGGTGGAGGGATGTGTAGGGGTGGAGGTGGTAGGGTATGGGTGGAGGGCTGTGTAGGGGTGAAGGTAGTGAGGAGGGGTGAGGGATTAGCGGCGGGAAGGAGATTTAGATTAAGGGATCAATGGAAACTAAAAGGCATTATATCTAAATATCCCTTAGCTAAGACCAACATTCAAAGTTATACTTTGACATACAATACCGCATTGTGTAGTATTGGAGAACATTTCTGGTATGGTCAGATTTAACTATATATTGACTGGATGATTCGTTAGTGAACTGCTGCTTTACCATTTACACAATGATATAGATATGTGGTGGCAGTGTTAATCAAGTAACAAAATAATACAATTAATCTTAGAATACTATGAACATTTTATATTCTTAACGCCCAGGGCATGTAATTAATAGTATATAATTCCTCCTTCTTGATAAGTGTCTGGTTAATGAGTGGTATGTGAGAGAGGTTTGAGAGGGTAGTAGGAGTGTATGAAGGCACTGTTTGGCGTCCTCTCCCTATATCTTCCAGCACCACCACTTGAATCCTTCCCATTTACAGTAGAATGTTGGACCATAGTTTCATGTTATTTTGATATTGACATGTCATGCTTGAAATTAGTTTGCTTTATTGATTACAAGACATCCTACCTAAGTGGAATAAGTTTTTCTTGTTTGATATATACACATAAAATTGCCAATGAATCGAAATAATTACTTGAAATTTATTTTTATTTGTTCACTATTTTATCAAACTAATAAAAAAACAAATTTAACGAAAAGTTAGCAGAATTATCATTCGTTCTGAATCGCTTAACCCTTTGCGATTACAACTCATTTTAACAGTTTTCTTCTTGCTATCATTAGAAGATTGTATACAGCTTAAGAAGGATAGTTGGGGATTAAATGGGTAAAGACCATCTCATTAACCCTCTGACTAATATACTGTATACCCTTGGTGGTTTGAACAAAATAGTCTAATAATAGCCCTAAAACAGAAACAAAATGAGTAATCGGATCTTGAAAGGGTTAAGGATTATCTATGTTTATGCGATAGTGTGATTCCAGTTGTGGATTGGCGTGCATCTGTTTTGTAGGTGAAACGTTAGAATTAAGTGGCAGTTAATCCTTCGGTCATAATCCACTTAGTGGAAATGGCACTGTGGAATGTGTCAGTGGGGGCATAATATGTCTGGGAGCCTGAAGGCAGTTACTGCCATGGTCATCCCATTTAGGGTGCTTCCTCTGTCAGCGGGGCATCAGGTTGATGATGATGATGATGATGATGATTAATCCTTCGGAATTGGTAATACGTAATTTAGAATGTCTGTATATCGCCTGCGATGAATTATAAAGCAGATTGAAGATTGCAGCTCGAAGTTGAAAGTGGATAATTGAGTTTATCATGTGACTACTGATATTGTATGGGAAAGTGGCAACAGCGGTATCAGCGTATGATCTCTCTTGTAAATTCAACAGATCCAAGATTAAGTAGACATATGATCATACTGGCCCCATATCTGGTCTATACATTAGCTTCAGTACATGTGTATGTAATGCAGCCCATACAGGTAACAGGAGATAAAAGGCAAACTAATCAAGGAATGGTAATCAACACCAAAACTAAACATTTTAATATCTGACATATATGTAACAATATAAAGAAATTTATAGCCAACAATGACACACCATAATAGAAAACAAAGTAAATTATAAGGTTCCTTAGATAATTATAGGTGTAAACTCTGAAGATGTTGGTTGATGCAGATGGTGTTTTTCTAACCATTGTGTTAGTTTTCAATACTTATGTTATGTTCTATGTATCTGATTCCTTGATTCATCCTAATCTGAAATTGTAAAAACACCCGGATATGTATATACTGTAGTTATAAAGGCTGCAACAGAGAGTAACCCAACTATTCCTAGATTAATAGATAAGCCGTATGGGGTATCTTTATAGAAGTTAAATGTATTAATTTAGGTAAATGCAGGCCAAGAGAGGAGTTAATTCCAGTATTTAAAGCCGTTTAAAAAATATACTTTATAGACTATAACAAGTACCGAACTTCTCATATTGTTATTCACAATACAGGATATTGCTACATAGTACATTGAATGCTGCAGTGTCCAAACATTAAAACAAAATCACATAACAAACATATTTCTCTCAATCCTCAACTAATGTGTTTACATATATATACCGTATATTTTCTCCACCGACCAAGAAGCTCGGGTAAACAAGGGCTGCGGATAAAATTGTTAGGACTTTTGTACTTGAATTGGAATTATGTTCAGCCTGTCTTATAGAGTGTAATGTATATTATATACCATGTTCAATGTTAGCATACTTTTGTTATCTTCGTTTTACTTCTCACCTTTCCGAGAAATACCATGTTGTTTTATTTGTATCATGCTGCTTGGGATTATTTTTATTTTTACAAAGCCCTGGGTGACTTGTAAGGAACGATCTCTCTGTTGTGTTATTGTTATTCCCAATCACGTAGGTTAGATCGGATAGCTACAAGCACTCTCGTATATATTAACAGATGTGTTGTTGTTTAATAATTTGTATAACCTTTATCTATATTCTTGTCTCTCTTCCCATCCGTGTTACTTTCCTTCCCTCCTCCCATTCTTCTTTCCCTCCTCCTCTTCCTCGCCGATCAACTCCCCTTCTTTTGCTCCACCACAACCTTCCTCTTCAACCTCTCGCCATCCCATTCCTCCCCGCCTTTTCCCTCCACCTGCCCCTCTTCCTCCCGGTCCCATTCCTCCCCTCTCCTCTTCTTCCCTTTCCCTACTCTCACCTCCTCCCCCACTACGGTACCTCCTTGATGCCGCCCCCCCCTCCCCCTTCCTCTCCCTCTCCCCCCAGGTCAGAACAAGCGGCCTTCATTATGGAGAAGGTCACGGGTCACACGTCAGGCTGGGGGGGGGGGGGGGGGGGCTAGAAGGGGTAATGGGGGGAGGGGTGGAGAGAGGAGGAGCTGGTGGGCACGGAAAGGGGAGGGATGAATTGGAGGGAAGGGGAGGGAGGAATTAGAGGGAGGTGTGTAGGTAAAGGGATGGAGGTGTGGAGGGTAGGGGAGGCAGGAAGATAATAATTGCACTTCTTGGAAGGTCAGCCTTCTAAAGGAAGAACCCACATCCGAATTTAAACAGGCGAGGAACATATGCTAACAGAAGTTCTGTTCAAAATCCACGAGCAAATCGGTAATTTTCTTTAAAAGGCATATATACTGTACAGTATATATGGCATAAAGACTTTGACAGTCACTATGGCATATAGTTTAAAGGCATATATACTGTACAGTATATATGGATATAAATCATTTTAACAGTACAGTTAGCATTGTTTAAAAGGCATATATACTGTACAGTATATATGTGTGTTACAAATGACTTTTGACAGTCACTGTTAGCAAAGGGTTAGGTTTAGGAAGACGTATACATGTATAATCCTATATTTATTATTAACTCCAAGTAAGGAAGACTAAAGATGTCTATCTGTCCTTATGAGTTATATTATTGTGTTCTCTCCACCAACCAACCTAAACTCGATTATATGTTAGGTTGTAGTTATAGGTTGATTGAAGATAGTAGGTTGATCTCTCAGCTCTCCGTTCTCTGTTCGTTGATAGATAGATAAGATAGATAATAGTACTATCTTTATTTTAGTAAAAGTAACGCTGCCACCGTAACGTAAGGTAAATTAAAGGAATGTGGTATCCAAACCAACTGTATTAAGTAACAACTGAAAGAGTATAAAGATGTACTAATAATACATATGGCAGAGAATTCCCTATATTGATGAGGAAATCTCTATGGCTAACCTCCAGTTGTCTCTGAGTCAATGATCGTAACTTCCCATCCATGTGTACATTCGCTGGTGCACAAAAATGCAAGAGTAAGCTAAAAGCGTGAGAAGGGATTCTGAGTCATGAATTCGTAGGGGTGAACCACCTCCAAGGATGTGCAGTCCACCACACAAGTATAGATAATTGTAACTAGATCATCTTAAAATTATATGACAGATGGATATAACGAATCCTAATAAATGATTGAATCTAAGATGTAATATGTGTTTTCATTAAAATATACTTGCACATGTAAACCCTGGTCACCCAAAGGTGGTTGTGGAAATAGAGAGACTGAGTAATTCCCAACTGTACCATTACATTTATATGCGAATCCCTCCTCAACACCACAGTACTGTATCAATTCCTAACTTTCCAACACAGAGCCTTTCTCTGATATGCGATACACTTTGACCAAAGATTGTGGATGATAGACGTCCATACCTACTAAATTAAACACGTGAGACAAGTGGAAGAAAAATAAGATGAGAGGAAATAATGGAAGGAAAGACGGGGAGAGGAAAAAAAGCGGGATAAAGAAAGGGAGAAGAAGTAGGAAGAGAGATGAGAAGGGCCAAGAGGAAGGGTAGGAAAAGGTAGTGGAATGGAAAACAGGGAGAGAAAGAATTTTTAAGGGAGTGAGTTGTAAATCAATGGAGAGAAAATCAAAACGAAGAACACAGTGAGAGAGACAGAGAGCAGGAAGATGAAGCTTAAAGTTGCAAACCACTGAATGAAGCGTGTGCTACCCTCATCACCCACTTCTAACTTTCTAGCCCCAATTAATTGTTACTTCCCCTCTCTCTCTTGTTATGCTTCGTTTTCTAGCCCCAATTAATTGTTACTTCCCCTCTCTCTCTCGTTATGCTTCGTTTTCTAGCCCCAATTAATTGTTACTTCCCCTCTCTCTCTCGTTATGCTTCGTGTTCTCCATGTTTATGTATATTAGTGCTAGACGCGACTTCAGGTAGCAAAACTTGAGCCATTTTTCAGTCAGATATTTTTGAGCTTGCATCTACAAAGCAAATTCGGATGACTTACAGTATATATAATTATGTACTATTCTTTTTGCATTAATGATAATATGATCATAAGATCTACCTACAATTATTCTTTTTGTAAGAAATTAAAAATCAACTGAGTAATATTTACTAGAATCAAGAAAATTCTTGCTTTGAAATACGTTACGTAATAATAACTAAGGCAAAAATAAGTTTGATAAAATGTCTCTCTGTGGGGAGAATCTCAGAAATTGTATTAAGTTTTCGGAAAAAAAGGGAATCCGAAAATAGTATAATCCTGAACGAACAAACATAATAACGACAGTGGAAATTGCTAAATATTTCAATACCTAGTCTAGTACTATCTATCTATCTATATGCTCAGGCCCAATCCCCATCTTGGGGGTAGCCGACTCAAGACAGAGCAAGAACAGGGAAAACACAAAAACAACATAAAACAAAAAATAAACACAGATAAAAAACAAACTCACACACATCCAGGTCACCCAGGAGAAGACCCAGAGACCAGGGTTACCAAGGTCGCTCCAGCACTCCCCCGGCCCCTGACCACCCGGAGAGGTTCCGATCTCGGCAGGCTGACATGCAGCGGAGCCAAAGCCACAAGCCCTCCCACCACACTTCCAGGCACACCCTTCATATTAATCGTCCCCCCGGGCCAGGCGCCTGATGGACTATTATCTAGTCGAACTTGCGCCCGACCCCTTACTCCAAATGACCACGTGTTCACTCAACTATTCACAAGCATTCTCCATTCACTCCTGTCCACCACCACTTCCCCTGCCTGATCTATAGTCATTCCTCTATCATCCAAAGCCTTTCTTACACAGTCTCTCCATCTCAATGGGGGTCTTCCTGCCCTTCTATCTCCCCTTGTACCTGACTCACATATTCTCTTTGTAAGCCTTTCATCTCCCATTCGTTCAACATGACCATACCAGCTCAGCACCCTTCTGTCCACTCTGGCTGACAAATGTTCCTGCTGCCCCTCTCTCCTACGTATCTCTTCATTCCTCAATCTGTCTCTACGAGTAACTCCACACATACTCCTCAAGCAGCTCATCTCCATCACATCCAGCCCTCTTTTCTCCTTTTTCTTCAGAGCCCATGTCTCAGCCCCATACATCACTGTTGGCACAACAATTCCTTGATACAGTGCACTTTTTACTTTCACTCCGAGATTTCTCGTCTTCCACATACTTCCCATTGCTCCGAAAACCTTCCTTCCTTCACACACTCTCTGTTTTACCTCCACTTCCATACCTCCACTCCTGCTTATCGTTCCTCCTAGATATTTAAAACACTCTACTTGTTCCAATATTTCCCCATCCAGCCTCACATCTAGATTCACCCTATGCTCTCCCCTATTACACACCATTACTTTACTTTTATTGACGTTCACCTTCAGTTTCCTCCTTCCACAAACCACACCAAACTCTTTGACTACCCGCTGCAGTTTCTCATCAGAATCCGCCACCAATGCTGTGTCATCAGTGAACAGCAACTGATTCAACTCCCAATCTCTACCATTCTTTCCTACTAAACCCAATCCTCTTCCCATAGTTCTCCTTTTCACCTCCCTCACCACACCATCCATAAACATATTAAACAGCCATGGTGACATTAAACAACCCTGTCGCAAACCTACCTTTACCTCAAACCATTCACTCAACTCACCATTTCCTACTCTCACACATGCTCTGCTCCCTTCATAAAAACTCTTAACTGCTTCTAACAAATTTCCTCCTATTTCATAAATCCTTAACACCTTCCACATTGCTTCACGGTCCACACGATCATACGCTTTTTCCAAGTCCATAAAAGCCCAAAATATCTCCTTATGCTTCTCTAAATACTTCTCGCATAACTGTCTTACTGCAAACATCTGATCCACGCACCCTCTTCCCCTCCTAAAACCGCACTGTTCTTCTCCTATTGCAACTTCCGTACTCTTTATTATCCTCTCTATCAACACCCTGCCATACAGCTTTCCAACCACTGACAATAAACTAATACCTCTATAACTTGAACACTCCTGCCGATCTCCCTTCCCCTTGTACAACGGCACAATACATGCACTCTTCCAGTCTATTGGTACCATTGACACAACAAAGCACACATTGAAAAAGTCTAGTACTAATGACAGATATTGCCCGGCTAAAGAAAGCGTGAATTAATAATTTAATGCAAATAATAATATTTGATTACATATTTTGGTCCAAACTGCTTCCTTTATTGAGTTTTCTAAGAATGGACCTTCATTTGGCACCATACTTGGCAGAAGTCCTCCATGCTGGAGAGGTACATGAAGATTGGGAGTTGACTGGGTCGCTTCAAATTTCAAGAGAAAGATTCTTTAGTGGTCTAATATTATCGAATTATTGTTGAATTATTTACGGGAGCTATTAGGTTTTTCTGGATCCCTTTCTCCCTCATGATTAGCCCCATTACTTGTGTCCTCATTAGTTTGACGATTTTAAAACCTTTCGCTCCTTTTCGTTCTCAATATTAAGACCTTTCGTGCCATTTAGGTTAGATTACTGTGAACTTGTAATTTTAAGAAAAACCAGGCCGGGACATTTTCTACCAATTTTGTTTACAAATTTATCATGAAGGGGGTCTTGGGTATTTATCATGAAGGGGGTCTTGGGTATTTATCATGAAGGGGGTCTTGGGTATTTATCATGAAGGGGGTCTTGGGTATTTATCATGAAGGGGGTCTTGGGTATTTATCATGAAGGGGGTCTTGGGTATTTATCATGAAGGGGGTCTTGGGTATTTATCATGAAGGGGGTCTTGGGTATTTATCATGAAGGGGGTCTTGGGTGTTTTTTTTTTTTTGTAAAGCTTGCTGGAGAAGTATCGTGGACACTAAAAAAATAAATTATTGAATAAATAGATTGACCAAAAAATCACATAACGTCTCCTTAATATCCTACATGGATTCAGATGACCCCAATTATGCCTTACCAAATCTGCTGGAATGTGTTTCATGGAACTGTTAAAAGTAGAGCCGAAAGAATATTTTACTTTTGTTTCTAATTTACTCTCTGATACATTACATTACTGTAGATACTCAATGAGATAGCAGTATGGATGTGACGAATTGAATAGAAAGTTAGCTAACAGGAAGACAACAACTGGAAGTAGCAAGTTGTCATTTATGGCGACTTTTTCTAAACGATTCTCGTTATTGGTTGAGTTCCACCGTTACCTATTCTTATGTTTATCATACCTACCGAACCCATAATATTAATGATGGTCTGATTAGTATGACCTCCAGGCTTATAAATGTCAATACACTTAAGTAATCAAAGCATATTTCACAGAATAAGTTAACAACATGTAACAGGAAATCCGGACGCTGCTACAATCAGTCAAAGGAAATTGTCTAGACACCAGTTTTGTCCTTTCAATATGGCTGATTTAATATATTATGGTTATCATTACAACATTTTACTCAACTTAAGAAGGATCTATGGGAATTGAATGTTAATCGATTCCCAGCGTTTCTACCAAACATGAATATATAATCATCTTACCAAAATAAGAGCAAAATATACTTCCTGCTGAAAGGCTAAGATTTTTATTTTCCCCCGATTACATGGAAGTTGTTTTGTTTTCCATGTGTTGTTCATATTCAGAGTATCATTTGGTAACTGTAGTCAGAATGAAAATT
Source organism: Paralithodes platypus (assembly GCA_032716605.1). NCBI lineage: Eukaryota > Metazoa > Arthropoda > Malacostraca > Decapoda > Lithodidae > Paralithodes > Paralithodes platypus. The sequence goes on along the minus strand of CM064564.1, from coordinate 18,316,487 downwards.
AAACAGTATACCATTGCAGTAGATAAGTCAGGCTATGGTGGTGAAGAGCAATACATGGACACATCACACCAAATATTTGGGTACAAAACTTTCTCCATTTCTATTATTCCTCTACTTTCATTCTCTCCTTCTTATCCTCATTCTCTCTCTCCCTTCAATTATCCCGTCATATATAAATAAAAGAAGCCGTGAGAAAAGAACCATTGCATGAATTACCGCCTCTATATCTACATAACCATCTCTCTCTCTCTCTCTCTCTCTCTTTATATATATATACAGGGTGTTTCACAATTGTTGAAACTAAACGATCGGGCACAAATCAAGGTCCACAAATGATAGAGTAATGGTGATTACATTTATTGAAAGGTAAAATAATAACATTTTAGGATCTGCAACCATCTAGCCTTAAACATGAACCAAAAATAAAAAATGTCAAGAGGATCACTAGAGGACGTGCTCCAGATGTCCGCCGTTCACTAGAAGGCATTGTTGAATGCGGCATTGTTGATAACGCGTGCACATTCATCCTGGGTGATCGTCTGAATCTTCTCAGTGATGACTGCCTTCAATGCAGGAATGGTGCAATGGTTACCCTGGTAGATGTTGTCCTTGAGGAACCCATAGAGGAAGAAATCTGGGGGTTTCAGGTCATGCGAGTGAGGTGGCCACTCCACTTCAGCTTTGCGGCTGACGAGACGCTCCCCAAACTTTTTACGGAGCCAGGCCATGGTGACATTAGCAGTGTGAGGAGGAGCGCCATCCTGCTGGAACCACTGTTCCTCCTCATCAAGGTCCTCACATTCCTCGAGCTCTCTCCAGAACTGCTCAAGCACTGGAACGTAACTTTCTTTTGTCACTGTCACTGCGTTACCCCGATCATCTTCGAAGAATCATGGTCCAATGGTGCCATGCTTGGAAATGGCGATCCATGCCGTGCACTTTTTTTAATGCAGAGGGCGTCCAACAACTCTGTGAGGGTTCTCGCTTCCCCAAAACACCCAGTTCTTGGAGTTAACGTGACCATTCAAGAGGAAGTGGGCCTCATCCAAAAACCAGACATCATTCAAAAATTCCTCGTCATCGTCGATCTTCTGCGAAAATCACTGGCACATGGCTACCCTCTTTTCCATATCAGCCTGGGTCAGTTGGTGCTTCATCTGGATTCGGTAGGGATAAAGTTTGAGTTCTTTAACCAGAATGCGCCGAACAGAAGACACAGAGATTCCAAGTTCGAGGCTCCTGCGTCACAGAGATTTGCTCGGTTGTTATCGAAGGCCCAGATGGTGAGGACCCCTTTCCCCTACGATCTTCACAAGTGCCATGAGATTCAAAGTTCTTGACCAACTTGAAAATCTGACTCCTGTTTGGAAATGTGTTGAAATTGAACTTCCTTCTGTATCTTGGTTGAACAATCTTGAAAGACTTAGTTTCGTAATATGTCTTCACACAAAAAAAATCTGCTCCATCGACCATGGTATGATTTTTTCAAAATGTTAACTATTTCCCTGCAAGAAGCTGAAAAGAGAAAGAGAATAAAGTCGGTAGGGAAGATTTGAGAGGCTGCCGCTTTGTTTCAACAATTGTGAAACACCCTGTATATATATATATATATATATATATATATATATATATATATATATATATATATATATATATATATATATATATATATATATATATCTAATACGCAAGATATAATGTTCTATTGAATGGAGATAAGAAATATACATTATACAGTATATGCTCATTAAGGACTGGCAAGCGTAAAATTTAACGAGCTGCTTCGAATAAGTGCTACTATCTTTTTCGTCACTAATGATTTGATGATTTGGTAACGGTCGGCGGGCGTTTCTTTAGAACTTAAGTTTTATAATTTATAGGACGCGAATTCGAGAAAGATAAAAGAAGGAAAATGTAAGCCATGACGTAGAGAGAATTAGAACGGGAATTATACAACATTTAGGAGAAGGATAAGAATACAATATAGGAAAATTTCAGAAGGAAAGAAGCCAAAAAGAACATTAGAGACACGGGATGAATTTAGAAGAAGAAAATGGAATGGAAAATAAAGAGTAGACATATTGAATGCTGAGAGACCCGTAGCTGAAAGTGCCATGGGGGAGAATTGATTAACCCGCACAGTACCAGTGACGTCTTTTTCATCGTTTTCTGGCAACTATTAGACAATTTGATTTAGCTTAGGAAGGACCTCTTGCAATAACAAGGCTTCAAACTTTCTCAACCAACTCTTTTAACTACCACAGATCTTTCCTAAGCTACACAATATCGTCTAAATATAGCTATTATAAAATACAACACACGTCGCTGGTAGCCTACTCAAAGGGTTAACCAATTTACCGCCATTGATCGCTGGTAGAGGCGATAATAACGTTAATGTATCTGTACTGAAGGCTAGTCCTCATATTTATTACGTCAGTAGGCTATTATTTTGTTAAGGGCATGTATTTATTTGTTTATTTATTTATACATTTATATTTTTATTTATCAATTATGTGTAGAGTTTCCTCCCTAGACCTCTATCAAGCTAAAAAACAAAAACACACAAACAAAATCCACACACACACACACACACAAGACCCTCTTTCAGCTAAATGTGTACATATTTTGGTAGACAAATGTCCCGCCGAAGGCCGCTCCCGTCTTAATTACAGGCTTGCTATCGCTCGACAGGAATAATATTGACACGAAAGGTCATAATATTGACATCAAATTTGACGAAAGGTCTTAACATTGCCAAAATAATAGGGTGGACGTCTTAAAGTATCAAAACTAATGGGGTTAAACATGAGGGAGACGGGGGTCCAGAAAAAAAACTCCCCTTAACCATTCCATTTCAATGCCCTTCTGTTGATGTGTATGGAGTTTGTAAAGATGGTTAATGTGGTGGTAATTGGTAATCGTAGGTATGATTTGTATTGTAACTGTAAGAATTAAACTATAGAGAATGGGAGATGATTATGACATATGATGGAGCCACACGTGCCCACAATTTAATGTGGGTGATCTGATTGTTTTCTCTCCTTTTCTCTCTTTCTCTGGCTTGTATCCATTCGGCCCCATTCAGCCTACTGTTTTAAGAATGTTATCCCAATCCAGGTGTCGATATAGCTCGCCAGCAATGTGTGGAGAAATCCAGCTTCGCCGGAGACATTTGTCTATCGAAAAATTTACAGATTTAGCCTGCTATTAAAAACATTTGTAAAAATATGCTGGCTCGCTACCACTCACCAGGATAAAATCGACAACTGGATGGGGATAAACGTCTTAAAACAGTAGGCTGAATATGGCCGAATGGATACAACCCAGAGAGAGAGAAAGAAAACACGAGGTGGGTTCCCTTAACTTTATGTACGAGTCACGTACTTTTCTTCATATTTTGGTGACTTATGTTATTAGACAAAGCTATTTAGCTTAGGAAGTCTCTCTTGCACTTAATACTATCTCAGGTAATCCATTTGACTGCTACAGATCCTGCCAACATTACTTAAATGGTCAAAAAATAGTGGGATTAATATTTATAAGACGTTATACACATACTGGAAAGGTTGTTGTTGTTGTTGTTGTTCCCCAAGCTGCCTGGCCGAACAGCCCCAAGGCCCCGAGCAAGGCCAAGGCCATAACTGAGCACCCCCGACAGAACCCTCTCTGCCTACCACAATAAAGCCTGGGTGACCGAAGCCACTCCATGGCGGGGAGCTGAGGAGGGTGCGGAAACGCCCGGGAAACCAAAGTCCCACCCAGGGCCCTGTGCCCCTCAGCAATTATGAAGAGAAAGTTGAGGGGCAAAGGAAAAATGTGACGCTTTGGCTTCCAATCTTGGTAGATTGGGAGGTCAATCCATGGAAAAGACGCCGTCACTTGAGATCTAGGAAATACATAAGTAAAAGGAACAGTCGGAGTAAGCTATGGGTATGGCAGAGATCGCTCAGTTCTCACTCTGATAGACCAGCCCATCACCATATGACTAGAACCCAATCCTCTCAGCATCAGCTAGGAAAGGCCCTAGAAAGCCGCCTTTGGCGGGGGGATAGCTCCCCTATTTCAACCCCTTTCGGGGTTGGGCACCCGCCCTACTGGAAAGGTTAAAGTGTTCGCATCAGTATGTAGGTGACTCATTAACTAGAAAGTTACCTATGATGTATATTGTAACACAATGTGGTCACTGGTGAATCTTTGTAATGGACTGTCGTATCCTTTAACCCTTTCAAGATCATGACGCATTTTGTTGGCATTATACGATGTTATACAATGCCGGAAGGATCTGTGGGAGTTAAACGGGTAAAGCCTATCTCAAGAAACCCTCTGCCTTCCATATACCCTTCCTAATCTGAATATTATTTTCTAATAATAGCCAGAAAACAGAAAAGAAACCCGTCATCGGATCTTTTGTTAGCCCACTGATGGTCTGGTACTAGAAGTGAGCTAATCAGGTTAGTAAATACCAATAAACTTAGTGACTCAAACAACTTTCTCAAGCTGATATACTAACACACAGAGGAGGAATACCAGACAACGTTACAATTACAAAATATACTGGATCCGGTTACCAGCTTAGCCCTTTCAGTACGGGTCATAATCTTGTGAATTATATAATGATTAACATTTGAAGATTTGACTTAGGTTAGGTTTGATTCCCAGGTTGCTTTCCAAAACTGAATAAACTCGTCTTATCATAACTAGAATAAAAATTAACATGACATTTGTGAACGTACTCCAAGGCTTAATGAAAATGTCAGCCGATTTCACTGATTTAATTATTATTCTGATATTATTATTATTATGATATCCATTTACTTATGTATAGGCTATATACTGTATATATTGTTACGATCCAGGTTCTCAAAGACACAGGGCTCTTCAACATTGGACTAGATAATGGCAAAATGCAACAACGGTAACACTAGATCCAACCCTACCTTAAACACTGGAAAACAAAACACCATTACCGCCCTGAGTCGTGCCTGGACAACGAGGTATCCTATGACTCGGTAACTGGTGCACACACACTAGGCTGACGCTCGATGAAACAGCCTATTCTCAAACAGTAAAAGATTACTCGATTAGGTTACACAAAGAAAAGATAGTTAACGTGATTAATTAGCGTTACGGTAAATACTCAAATAACTGGCACTCCTGTATTAAAGAAAGTGCAATGCTAGTCCTGCAACATCAACTGGAAACTTCTGAAATAAGTCTGATGCTGGGAAGATGTTCGTAAAGAATCTTGAACAATTATAATGCAGAATACGGGTCACAATAAATGCTAGGACATATAGTAATAATAGGCAGGCGAATAATAAACACTGCGCAAAGGTAGTAATGCTCGACAACTAAAGAAATGCTTCGTGACACAACGCAACAGCCTACTAGGGTTGTGCAACTCAACAACAACCTGGGCTCAAAAGTGCAGTGAATAATAATGTAGCATACATATAATAATGGGGGCTTATCTCTAACCAGTGTCTGCTCGGTTAATAAAGTCTAGCTGGGGTATCAAGGCAGGGCAACAATGGGCGAGCATGCGGCTCGTAGCCTAACGTTGTCCGAAGGTGGTATAATGAAGATTACGTTATATGACGGGGATGCTCTCTTGATAAATCTAGGTCTCTAGTACCTAGTTCTATCCTGGCGATCCCTCAGAAGTCAACACAAAGAGGCAGCACTATGTTGTGAGGGATAGGCTATGGCCCTCTCACACCACAGCGCTGTGCTCGCAAAGTAAACCCACCCGAAGACAACCTAGGCTCCCACAGTACCTGTCGATGTCGTGCAGGGCTTAGCTAACACTGCACACATCGGAGACAACGACACAGTAACCTTACCCCTAGTCTAGCTTTAGATAACCAAGCAGAATCACTCAACACCTTGCCAGGGAGACATATACCGGTCTACAACCTTCCTGAGAGAGGACACATACGGAAAAGTCCGTCTCTCCAAACCTCAATAAAGCCTCATACATGGAAATCTCTGAGAGCTTCGCGTACAATACGACTGGTCGACGGTGAACGTCTATGCTGAAACCAGAAGGGATGTTGAGTTTAACACCTTACGAGCGGCCTATGCGGTTTATTTATGTGTACCGCCCAGCGGGGTGTTTTTAGCCAAAATAGGGCTGTTTACGTGATCATTTTCATGCCTAAATAAGACCCAGAACGTAAAACAAGTATATATCCCTGAAAGGGCATAAACAGAGCTTTCGAATGACACCATAACGATCCTTGTATGATGGATAGTTTTCTTGCAATAACCGTGCAACGCGAGTGCAAAAAGCAGGTAATTCGGTACTTTCGGTACATAATTGAGTATGTAGCGAGTGAGAGAGGGAGGAGGGAGCTGAGATTTGTGTCAGTAGGTTCGCCGCGGTGGTCTGGAGCAGTCATACGCTCGCTAGTCTCCTGCCACCACTTGTCTCTCTCTCTCAGCCACATTACGTGCTGAAATTGCCACTCGAGTTATGTCGAGCGCCGCCACATAGTCCAGCTTTATTTAACTCGACTTAAGTGGTGGGCCGCTTTTTAAGGGTTAATAAAGATTAGAGAATGAGAAAGGAGAAGTCGAGAGAGAGGAATAGTATGCAAAGTGGCGAGTATGGGGGACAGAATTGCAAAGGATGTAGACGATACGCGTGTCAGGCAAGCTCTGAGCTGGTAAAAAACATGAGGCCGCGATGGGCAGGGACTAGTTGACCACCCGGCCGCCAACGCCGTCAGCGCCCAAGCGAGCCGCGTCATAGCTCACCCCGCTGCCAGGTGTACCACCTCACCCTCTCTCGCTCGCCTCCCACACAAGCAACATTTATATTATAGCGAATATAAAATATAAGGCGCGGTCACAGACCAAAACAAAGACCATTTCTAGACTGTCTGTGGCAACACGACACTAATGAAATAAAGCAGATCATTCTAGGACAACTGTAGCCTATCCCCCCATCCTGGCGAGCGCTAGCGAGCTGCAATGCCCCACGCAACCATTCTGCTAACGCCGGGAGGAGTCACAATATACAGTATATATATATATATATATATATATATATATATATATAAAATTATATACATATATATATATATATATATATATATATATATAAGTAAAATGTATTTTGCCTTTTCATAAAAAACATGTATAAATGCTTTTAGGAGCTATTATTGGACATAGTTGATTATAATTTACTGATACAAACTGGTTTCACACAGAGTGTTATTATAAAACATGTGTAAGATATATTTATAAATATGCTTGCTTGCAATGCCACCATTTTAATTTATGAAAATATCTAAGGACGTGCTTCTATCTTAATAGAAACAATTATTTAGTCAGCACTCATTCAATAATATATAACAAATGTATATGTATTAATTTAAAAGTAAAATTGAGGGAGATGGGAAAAAACAGGAAATTTAAGAAGATATATGATGGATTAACTGATAAATCATTTGAACTGTGAGAAGAGGTGACAAAACGTAGAATAGGAAGAAGAAGAGAAATAAAATTAGTTGTAAAGAGCGTAGGATAGATGGTATGCGCTGTATAATGAAGGAACCTCCCCACTTCTCCACATCAGAGAAAATCAATGGAGCCTCAATGGGCGATACTTTACACCAGTACCACTCACCACCCAAAAAAAACTTGTTCATGCTACTCTAGACAAGAAGAACCCCTTAATTTAAGGTCTCACTTCTACTGTTCCCGGACACCCTTCTCTCTCTTAACACTGCCGCAGCCGATGATGTCCCAAAGCCCAAGAGTACCTCTCATCAAACTTTATTCTGCAGGTTAGTGTGGCAAGCCACTAAAGGTACATCCAATCAAAGAACCCTAAAATTAAACAATAGACTAACTTGGGTCTCTGTCAATGAAACACAAAATCCATCACATCGTTACCAGGAGCAGCAGTGTGTTGCATTAAGCGCACTTACATATCAGTACATTGCAAGAAGCATGCAAGCATAGTAGCACATCCCATGAACCATGCACTTGTAGCAATGTGTCGCAAAACATGTACAAATATATAGCAGTGCATAGCAAGAAGAATGCAATAATAGTAGTGTAGCACATGAAGCGAGCAAACTTTGTAGTGGTTCACAGAAAGTGTCCAAATCCATCATAAAAGCCCAGTCTTCAACTTTGCCACACACAAATTAAAGAAGAACTAAATTATGATACCAAATGGAAAAAAAGGAGGACAAAAAGTAATTCAAGAAGGATGGAAGGAAGGAAGCAAAGAAAAAAAGGGAAGGGGGAAGGACAGACAAGGTAGATGAAGGAAGGAAGGAAGGAGAGGAGGGTGTATAAAGGGAGGAAGACGAATAACACGAATAGAAGGGAAGGAGATGAGGCAGCACACGTTAAGGATAGAACTATGGAGGTGGAAAGAAAGAAAGAAAAATGGAAGTAAGAAAAATAGGGAGTGAAGGTAAGACAGAAAGCAATACGGAAGAAAGAAGGGCATTACAACACGCCAAGGAAGGAAGGATAAGAGAGGGATCAAGAAAAAGGAAGGAAGAAAAAAGCTCAGCCTGTCACGGAAGGAGAGTGCGAGTGAAAGAGAGTTACACAGATCACAGACCTTGCGGTCCCCACTAGGTTGTCCGGCGTTAATACTATTGGAGACAGAGACAGTTTATATTAGAAGCATAGGACAGCAAAGTAGAAGGCAGAGAGCGAGATTCATAAAATCATAATAATAATAATAATAATAATAATAATTAAAGTTGCAAGCAACGTTGTGCGGGGTTCGAGCGGGGTTGCATGCAGGGTATTGTGTTGGATACAAGGGCTGTTCCACATATATCAAAATATCATGTATCTTATCGGGCATGGAGAAAGTACAGAAGGAATATAGTGTAGCCATTTTGGCTATGGCCACTTAGACCATTAAGGAGTGTGACCATTTTGGTTAAAGCTATTAATCCTGTACGAGTTGTTGTTGTTGTTGTTCCCTAAGCTGCCTGGCCGAACAGCCCCGAGTCCCTGAGGAAGGCCATGGCCATGATCGGGCTTACCCACAGAGCTCTCATTGAGTGTAGATTGTGTTGTTGGCGTAAGTGGTTGTGTGAAATGCAGTCTTCTATGATGTGTTTAATGGTATGGGGTGCTGTGTTACATCCCGGGCAGGTGTCGACAACGGAGTCATCCAGTCTCTTCTGATAGCTCAGGAGAGCTGGATGGTGTCCGCATCTCAGCCTGGCCAGGTGGACTCTGTCCTCGCGAGGAAGGGAGGATTCGGAAGGATGGATTTCGGGAGGTCGTGCTTGCAGCTGCGTGTTGTCTGTGAGTGAGTGGATGGATCGGCGAGAGATATGAGTATGGATGTGCTTTTGGAAGTTGGTTCGGGGTGGGCAGGGAGGGAGAGAGGACAGTAATTGTGTGTGATACCGTGTGCTGGGTGTTGTTTTGATATTTCTTGGTGTCTGTGGGTGTGTTGCCATGTAGTTTAGTGGGTGGTCTTGGTTCGTGGAGGCTGCTGCCAGGAATTGAGTGCCTCTCATGTCCAGATGGTCTTTGACTTTGAGGATTTTGGTTTCTTGATGTAGGTGATCTGTGGGTGCAGTAGCTGTGCAGCCTGTAATGATCTTCAGGGCTTTGTTTTGAATAGTCTGTAAGGTCTTATGATGTGTTTCAGCTAGGTTAGAAACCCAGGCTGGGCTTGCGTATTCCATCACTGATCTTATGTATTGTTTATATACTGTGGTGGTAGTTTCTTTGTTGTGTCCAAATTTTGTGTGAGCAAGTGACCTGAGGGCGTGAAGTCTGGGTGTCAGTTTCTTTTTAATGTTTGTGGTGTGCTGTTTGAATGTCATATGAGTATCATATGTTACTCCTAGGATTTTGGGGGTGTGAGTATGTGTTAGGGGTGTGTTGTTTATGGTGAGTTGAGGGATGCATTCATGTTCTGTCCAGCTTGTGAGCAGGGTTGCAGTGGATTTGGCTGGGGCTAGATTAAGTCTGTTTGTAGTGCACCAGCCATGTAGTGTGTTGAGATAGGGTTGAAGGAGATCTGTTGCTCTTTTTGGGTCATGGTGTGTGCATGTGAGTGTTATGTCATCTGCATAGGAGGCTAAGTTTATTTGGGGCATATTGGGTGTAGTTATATCGTGCATGTACATATTGAACAGTGCGGGCGATAGGACGGATCCTTGTGGGACTCCGTTTGGAAAGTTTCTGATTTTAGATGACTGACCGGCAAAAGATACGTGTGCACATCTTCCTGCTAGGAAGTTGGCCAGCCACCTTTTTGTGTTGTTGTGCATGTTTGTGTTGTAGATTTTGTTTGTTAGGTTGTGGCGGGGGATGGATCGAAAGCTTTACTAATGTCGAGTGTGGCTAATAGTGATCTGTGTGGTGGTCTAGCTGAGTTGATGTCGTCAAAAGCTCTTTGTGTAAGGTCTGTGAGAAGTGTGTTTGTGGAGTGCAGTTGCCTAAAGCCATGTTGTGTTGGAGCTAGGGGTAGGTCGGGTGTAATTAGTTGTAATACTAGGCGTTCCATGACTTTGGAGGGGGAGCAAAGGAGTGTGATGGGGCGGTGCGAGGAGGGTACCATGGGGTCTTTGTTGGGTTTGGGGAATGTGGTGATGAGACCATGCTTCCAAATGTCTGGTATTGTGTTGTGTGAATAACTGTAGTTTGATATGTTAGTGAGTGCTTGTATGCCTTGTGGTCCCAGGTGTCTGAGGTGTATGTTGCTTATGTTGTCTAGGCCACAAGCGGGTGAGTGCTTGAGATTGTTGATGATATGCTTTGTCTGGTGATTGGTGAAGGGTGTATAGTCAGGGTCTGTGGGGAATTGTCTCTTACGTCGGATGACACGTCGGTCGTCTTTGTGAGGTTTTAGGTGGCTGACATGTGAGAAGTGATTGATGAGAGTGTTTGCTTGTTGTTTATATGAAGAAGTAGAGTCTGTTGTTGTGATTGCAGCATGTGATTGTGTTGTGTTGCTGTTGGAAAGTGTGATGCTGTTTAGTGTTTTGTAGAGTTTTTTGGGGTTTGTTTTGTGATCAAGTGTTTGTAGGAAGTTATTCCAATTTAGTTTTTGTTGTTCTTGTATTTTGTTGTTAGTTTGGGTGTTGAGTGCTTGGATTTGTTGTGTGATGTCTTGTGTGTGGGGTGCTGGGGAGTGTTTCAGTATGTCGTGTTGTCTGATGAGGTTTTTGAATTTCTGGTGTGAAGTTGGGGTTGTGTCTTTCTGTTACCTCTTGGAATGTGTTTCTTGTCAGCGTTTTGGATAGTTTTATTGAGTATGTGTACAACATTGTTGATGTTAGTGATGGGTGTACTGTTTAGAGTTGTGAAGTGTTGTTCTGTCTCATTTGTGAATGCTTCCCAGTTAGCTCTTTTATAATTGGTGTATGTGTGTTTGTGGCTAGCTGGGGTGAGTCTGGTTTTGGTGGTGATAATGATCGGGAGGTGGTCAGAGCCTAAGGTTCTGACCACCCTCCAGGATGTTGTGAGGGCGAGTTCTGGGGAGCAAAAGGTGATGTCTGTAGATGATGGGTTATAGAGGGCTTGGTGAGGAATATGGGTATGTTGATGGATGTCGTTAAGGATGATGAGGTTATCAGTTTGGTTTTGTAGTACCAGCCCTCTGTCTGTGTCGGGGTTGTCGACAAACCAGGCCGATGTCTTGGCGTTGAAGTCACCACCCAGGATGATGTGTGGGGTGTTTGTGATGTGTTGTAAGTGTGGTCTGTATTCATTTGGTACTGTAGGGGATGTTTGGGGAGGGATGTATGTGTTTATGATGGTTATGTTGGAGTTGTTGCCAGTGCGTATTTTAATTGATTGTATTTCTGTTGTGTTATCATTTGGGGGGAGGAGGGATTTGGTTTGTACACTGGTATCTTTGTGTACCAGGGTGATGAGTCCACCGCCTCCGCCGACAGCCCGGTCTTGTCTGATGGTGGTGAAATCATGAAATGTGGGTGTTTTTTGTGTTGTGCGGAGTTTTGTTTCTTGTAAGATGGCAATGTGTATGTTGTGTTGTTTGATGAAGTGTGAGAGTTTGTGTTTCTTTGTGTTGATGCCATCTATGCTCAATTGGAGAATGTTAATGTTATGTGCACGATGTATGTTGGGTGCTGCTGCACGAGGAGGGGGTGGGGGTGAGGGTGAGGGAGGGGCTGGGAGATGGGATGGGTGAGGTGGGGGTGGGGATTGGGGAGCAGGAGAGGGGGTTGGAATGGATTAGGATGGGCTGTGGTGTGTTGAGTGAGGATGTGGGATGGTATGGGAAGGTTAGGTTGGTTAGGGAGGAGAGGTGGACGGGTTTTAGAGGGGGGAGTGGATGATATGGGAAGGTTAGGTGGGTTGGGGAGGAGAGGTGGACGGGTTTTAGGCGAGGGATTTGACTGGGAGAGGGAGGGGCATGAGGAACAGGTCCAGGTGTTCGTGTAGTGTTTCTTGGAGGCAAGTGTTGTGCAGGTGAAGTGGGTCCAGTTCCTGCATGAATTGCAGAGAACTGAACCCTTAGTGTGGCGACTTGAAGTGATGGGTTTTGAGCAAGTTGGACATATATAATTATGTATGTGTAGCTGGGTCCTGGGTTGCTCTCAATGTCTCCAGCTAGAAGAAGTCTTCGAGAAATGACAGCCGGAGAGTCATTTCTCGGTGTAGGAAAAACTGTGTGATGTGTGTGTGTGTGGTGTGAGAGGTGTGGAAATTCCCGGCGCGACCGAAGCCGCTCCAAGGACTCCTGTACGAGTAGGCATAATTGCCCGAAATTTCCTTCATTTCCTGCTCATTTTCATGCATAAGCCAAAGCCAGAGCGTAATACAATTATGTATTCGTGAAAGTACGGTAATAGCTTTCAAATTACTCCTGAATCATCCCTGTACGACGTCTGGGTTTCTTTTAAGGATCTTGCAAACGAAGGGCAAAATTGCTAAAAATTACAAAATCCGATAGGCGAAATCGCTAAAAATTACCAACTATATTCTGTTTTCGCTATGTGTGACGCTGCACATAAGTGAGCTCTCTCTCACACAAACCTCAGTGTCGTGGCGGGGCCTGTAGGCTCCGGCTGACGTCCATCCATGCTGCTTGCAAAAGCTGGCCTGGCTCACAGGCTACAAAATAGCCGGAAAATCGTCTCCGTCATAGGAGGGGCCCCGCAGGAATAGGGTTAAGAAGTGTGGTTGTTTTGATTATTTGATAGGGTCACCATAAGGGTAATGGTGTGGCATTTTTTCTGTACAGAAGCTTGGTCTTTTTGGTTGGGGCTTCTTAGGAATGTGACCTTTTTCGTTAGCCATGGAGAAACTGCAGAGGTACAAATTATTATAAGCAACCTCATGTTAAAAATATCTTATATATTTTTGTTTAGCTTTACTTGGCATTCCTCTTCCTCTATGTATCTAGCAATTTAACCCCCTCAAACTCCGTATGACGCGATGGTGTGGTAATTACCCCGGGCCAAAAAGCTCTAAAAGACGATCGAGTGATAACTCAAGCGAGCTTGAAATACGCAGGCGTTTCGTTCATGGTCACCCCTTCGGGGATCAAGGTGTCCGGCAATATATACCGGTAGGCTATAGATAAATTCATTTTTGGGCTATTTCTTCCATTTTATTTATCCTGTTAACCCTCCAGCCCCAGCTATGTAATATATATATATTCCCCGAAACCCGGGTGTTTTGGCCGAAAAACGTCTACGCCTAGGCTACCGTATCTTTGTTATTCTGACTGCTTCCACATTCCCGCGCTTCCCCAAGCGTAGATGTGTTTATTACCTGTAGAATGGCGTTAAGTAGAGCTCTTTAAGTCAAGTGGTTGAGTTGTGATGATGATTTCAGTGGAGATAACTTTATGGCAAAAACAGCCACTTTACACTACTTTTCGATACTTAACAACAACATACAGGCACACCCGAACAAGCGACGCACTCCTTCTTGTGGCCGGAGATGCGGGGCGTCGGTCCAGCCGGCTGTAGTTTACATGCGTCGGACCGACGCCTCGCACACCAAGCTCGCAGGCTTTCAACCACTGGGCGTTAAAGAGCCCTTCCGGGCAGCTCGTGTATGCTTTTTTATGGGCGTTCAAGAGCCCTTCCGGGAACGAAGAGTTAAAGTGCTTGATTGATTTTTGTGCTAATGTAGTTAGTATTTGGTGTAATTTTACATATTTCAGCTAAATCTGAAGAGCACATGCAATTTATTTGTGCATGTTCAGTAAGTATTGCTGGGGAAAGGGTTAACGTATTCATCTTTTGGGGTATTTATTCTATATTTTTATCCTGTTTCTGTGATTGATTGAGTTTTGTGCTAATGTAGTTGGTATTTGGTATAATTTTACATATTTTTGATATATCAGAAGATCACATGCAATATATTTGGGCATTTTCAGTCAGTATTGCTGGGGAAACGGTTAACATACAGTATTCATCATAGGAAGGGAAGAGGATGTGTAGCTCAGATCTTTGCCCTGAAATATGTTGTGGAGAAATATCTTGAGAAGGGACAAAAGTTGTATGCTGCCTTCATGGACTTGGAGAAGGCCTATGACAGAGTTGATAGAGAAGGTACCGGTATGTAGAAAGTACTTGGAATATACGGAGCAGATAGCAAGTTGCTGAAAGCAGTGAAAAGCATGTATGAGGGTGCAAAGGTGTCAGTATGTGTTGAGAATGAACAGAGCGAGTTCTTTGATCTGAATTTTGGGTTAAAGAAAGGGTGTGTGATGTCCCCGTGGTTGTTCAATATATACTGAACTGTATATGGATGGAGTCATAAAAGAAATGCAAGGATGAGCAGTGGATGTTGGTGTACCACTAATAAGGGAAGGCAACGAGTGGAATGACAGAGTTGATAGAGAAGGTATGTGGAAAGTACTGAGAATATATGGAGCACCGGTAGATGGCAAGTTGCTGAAAGCAGTGAAGAGTATGTATGAGAGTGCAAAGGTATCAGTACGTGTGAAGAATGAACAGAGGGAGTTCTTTGATCTGAATGTTTGGTAAAGCAAGGGTGTGTGATGTCCCGATGGTTGTTCTATATATACAGTATATGGATGGAGTCATAAAAGAAATACAAGGAAGAGCAGTGGATGTTTGTGTACTGCTTTTTGCTGACGATATGAATGGGAGTTGCAGGGTCTGGTAAATATGTTTGGAACAGTGTGCGAAAAATGGAATCTGAAGGTAAATGCGGGGAAGAGCAAGGTTATGGTCTTCGAAAGGGGTGAAGCCACAGAGTGTGAGGTGAAGTTGAACGGTCAGGCTATGGAGATTGTCAGCTCATTTAAGTATCTTGGCAGTGTACAGAGTAAAGATGGGAGTATGGATGAAGAAGTGTGGGAGAGGGTGCAACAGGGGAAGAGGGTTGTAGGAATGCTGAAAGCAGTAACATGAAATAGGGTGGTCAGCATGGAACTGAAGAAGTCATTGCATGACAGTGTGGTAATCCCGACACTGACTTACGGAAGCGAAGCATGGACGTTGTTGGAGAGATTCAAACCAAGAGTGAAAGGGATGGAAATTAGTTACTTGAGAAGTGTGTGCAGAGTTACATGGAGGGATAGACAGACGAATGAGGAAGTACGAGAGAGGTGTGGTGTGAATGGACTGGAAAGTGCGAAAAAGAACACCTTGAGATGGTTCGGCCATGTGGAACGTATGGGAAGCGAGAGAATGACTAAGAGCGTGTACGAGTGAGGTGGAAGGACAGAGGGAGAAATAAACCGAGAGAGAGGTGGAAGGATGGAGTTAAGAAGTATATGCGTGAAAGCGGTGCTGGATGGGAGGAGGGGCGTCGACTGACTGGGGACAGAGGTGCATAGGGGTGTTTCGTTCGTGGCCAATCCTTCGGGGATCAAGGCGTCCGTCAATAGATAGATAGAAAAATTCATCTTTAGGATTATTTCTTACATTTTCTTTATCCTGTTAGTGTACTTCATTAAAATTTTTGGTAATGTAGTTGGTAATTGGTGTAATTTTACATATTTCAGATAAAGGATGTCAACAGAATAACAAATGATGAGCTGAAGAGACGTTTAGGTATAAAGAGTATTAGCGAGGAGATGCGTACAAGTAAACTGGGATGGTATCGACATGTGGAGCGAATGGATGAACAAAATTGGGTGAAAAGATGCAGGTCTGCGATTGTGGAGGGAGCTGCACCAAGGGGTGGACCGAGTAAGACCTGGGATCGGACTATACGTGCCGATCTCAAATCCAAAAACTTGACAAGTAAAGCATCCCTTAACAGGGTTGCCTGGAATGCCGCCATTAGGAAAAGAGACTGAAACTGCACATCTGTGTGGAGCAATCAGTCTTAAAATGTTATGTAAATATGTATGTATAAATCTGAAGAGCACATGCAATCTATTTAGGCATTTTCAGTCAGTATTGCTGGGTAAAGGGTTAACATATTAATCTTTTGGAGTATTTCTTCCATTTATTTATCCTGTTAGTGAGTTTAATTGATTTCAGTGCTACTGTAGTGGTATTTGGTGTAATTTTACATATTTTAGATAAATCTGAAGAGGACATGCAATATATTTGGGCATTTTCAGTCAGTATTGCTGGGGAAACGGTTAGCATACTGTAGTCATCTTAGGAAGGGAAGAGGATGTGTAGCTCAGATTTTTGCCCGGAAATGTGTTGTGGAGAAATATCTGGAGAAGCGACAAAAGTTGTATGCTGCATTTATGGAGTTGGAGAAGGCCTATGACAGAATTGATAGAGAAGGTATGTGGAAAGTACCGGTACTGAGAATGTACGGAGTAGATGGCAAGTTGCTGAAAGCAATGAAGAGCATGTATGAGGGTGCAAAGGTGTCAGTATGTGTGGGTAATTAACAGAGCGAGTTCTTTAATCTGAATGTTGGGTTAAAGCAAGGGTGTGTGTGATGTCCCCATGGTTGTTCAATATATACCGGTACAGTATATGGATGGAGTCATGAAAGAAATACAAGAAAGAGCAGCGGATGTTGGTGTACCGCTGATAAGGGAAGGAAACGAGTGGAAGTTGCCTCAACAGTACAGTACCGGTACTACTGTTGCTGACAACACAGTTCTGATGAGCGATAGTGAATGGGAGTTGCAGGGTCAGGTAAATATGTTTGGAACAGTGTGTGAAAAACGGAATCTGGAGGTAAATGCTAGGAAGAGCAATATTATGGTCATTGAAAAGGGTGCAACCATAGAGTGTGAAGTGAGGTTGAACGGCTATGAAGAATGTCAGCTCATTTAAGTATTTGGGCAGTGTGTTGAGTAAAGATGTGAGTAGGCCTATGGATGAAGAAGTGTGGGAGAAAGTGTAACAGGGGAAGAGCGTTGTAGGAACTCTGAAAGCAGTAAGAAGAAATAGGGTGGTCAGCATGGAAGTAAAGAAGTCCTTGCATGACAGTGTGGTAATCCCGACATTGACTTATGGGAGGGAAGCATGGACATTTCTGACTGGGATTGATCATTGATAATCATCGGTTATGCTAGTTGGAAAATTAGTGGGGTAGAATGTAGAGTTCGGGAGTACCGCCAGCCTTGTTTACACTACGCGGAGTGGCGGCGGACGCTGGCCATCATGTTCCCGTCTATTTGACTGCTTTTGGATACAATAATAGGTTGAGGGGGGTCACCCCCCCATGACATATTGTCATCATCATATATATTGCCAGCAGGAGGCAAATAACGAAAAAAAACGCCTTCATTATAGACGCGAACTAAAGGCTGGTTCACACATAGCCGAGTCGGTACGCGAGTCCAACACGAGTGATGAAATTTTGCAATTCAGCAATGACTCGTCGATACTCCTCAACACTCGTATAGACTCGTGCTACGCTCGTGTATACTCTTTGTTTACTCGACACACTCGTGGGTACTCGCCACGGGGTCCAAAAATGTCATGCATGCAGGAAATGTTTGGGTCCCGTGGCAATTAGCCTACCCACGAGTGTGGCCTAAATACGTGTAGATTCATGTACATATGTGTTAACTCGTGTTTGACTCTGAATAATTTTGTTATTCGTGTTAACTCGTGTTGACTCGTGTAAACCCGTGTAACACTCTTTGGTGATTCGTCGCTTTTCGTCATCATTTCGACGTTGACGAAGCAACACGTGTCTACACGCAACAACACGTATGTAACACACATGCAACACGTATCAACAAGAGTAGAAAGCACGAATGTGAGTGCCAAAATTTGGTGCCCCATGATGCCAGAGTTTACACGATTCAAACACGAGTGAAAACACGAGTAAACAAGAGTAAACACGATCCACTGAGAAAAAAACACGAGTGTAACACGAAAAAGCAAGTGTCATTTGAAATACCGTTATTTCAAAAATGTAGGACGAATCAACGAGAGTTTACACGAGTTTACACGGATGTAACACGAGTAAACACGTGTGCAACAGAGATCCAACGAGAGTCAACGCCTTGTCTTTCGTGTTGATCCGTATAACAATCGTGTTGATCCGTGTAACAATCGCGTTGACTTGTGTTAGACTCGTCCATACTCTTTGTTTACGTGCCCTGGAATGTGGCCAGTATTTTTCAAATTTTTGACACTCGTGTTGGGTTCGTGTTACACTCGTTTTGACTCTCAGTTACTCGTACAGACTCTTGCATGAACACGTGTTGACTCGTATTGACTCGAGTTAACTCGTGTTACACTCTCCTTGACTCGGGAGCAATTGCTACTCGCGGCCGACTCAGCCTCCAGTGACGGCGATAATCGACGAGTGTGACTCGTGTTGGACTCGCGCACTGACTCGGCTATGTGTGAACCAGCCTTTAACTACGGTGATCGACATATGTAAACATGACGGCGGCGGTGTCGGCGGCGGACACTTGCGATAATATTCCCGTCTATTTTGAATGCCATTGGATACAATAATATGTTGAGGGGGGGGCTTTGCCCCCATGACGTGTTGTCATCATCATATATATTGCCAGTAGGGGGAAAACAACCAAAAAAATTGCCGCAAAGCCCTCCCCTCAAAATATTATTGTATCCAATGGCAGTCAAAGTAGACGGGAACATGATCGCAAGCGTCCACCGCTGCCGTCGCCGTCATGTTTACATGATCGATCGCCGCAGTTACTGTAAGTTCGCGTTTATTTTGAGTTTTTGACGACGATTTTTTTTGGTTAGGCCTATTTGCCCCCTGCTGGCTAATTATATGATGATGACAATATGTCATGGGGGGTGTTTGCCCCCCTCAACATATTATCGTATCCAACGGCATTCAAAATGGACGGGAACATGATGGCCAGCTTCCGTCGCCTCTCTGCGCAGTGTAAACAATGGTGGCGGTACGCCGGAACTCTACATTCTACCCGGCTAGGCCTATATTATAGGCTACAATAAATGAATAGGCTAAGCTATTTTATCTATAGGCTAGACCTAGTCTAATATTACAATTTAAGGTAGCATTCAAGGAGACTACAGCAGGACTTACCTTTGACCGGGTATAGGCTATTCTAGTGTTTACTAGGCCGGTAAACCTGACTTTTTGGACCGACAGCGATTTTAGTAAGTTTTATTTTGTTTTTTGTAATTTTTCCTTCAGATATAGTGTTGTTTTATAGTGAAGAGGAGCGGAAATGAGTATTTACCCATTATCCAACAATCTAAAAACACGCCCCCCACTAGTGGGGAGGGCTATGAAGTTCAGGGAAAATGAGGGGTTAAAAGCGTAAAAATACAATAATATAACGTTTTGTATCAAAACTTGGCTCGGGTTTTCCCAAATTGCAAACCCATACAACCCAATTTTGTGAATACCCGAGCCAACTTTTGACGAAAGCTGGCTCGGATTTCACGGGGTGGAGTGGGTAGCCTAATATTTCATGTTATTAAAATAGTCAACTTTGGGAAGACATTAGCCTAACCCAACAACCTTACCTAACCTATCCTAGTATTATGGGTGGGGGCTGCCGCCCCCACACCCCCGCTGGATGGGTTAGACTATTTTTTATTTTTATTTTGTTTTTAATGTTCTAGGCTATTAGCCTAACCTAACCTAGTATATGGGTGGGGTCTGCCGCCCCCACACCCCCGCTGGTTGGGTACTGGCTGAAAAACTTATTGTTTTACAGTAGCCTAGGCCTATAGGCCTACATGTATTTTAGCGTTTTTTTTTTTTTTCTCCCTTATAATACATTTCAGCTCTTAATGCCATATATAGCAATGATGTATATGCTCTACCGGACCTATTAGGCCTAAACAGATCGATGGGCTAACTGTCGG
Organism: Paralithodes platypus; assembly: GCA_032716605.1. NCBI lineage: Eukaryota > Metazoa > Arthropoda > Malacostraca > Decapoda > Lithodidae > Paralithodes > Paralithodes platypus. The sequence continues at coordinate 18,296,283 of CM064564.1, read as the reverse complement.
TCCAAAACATCAGTATAACCACTAGGCCTATACCCCTTTGAAAGGACATTAACCTAGCCTAACCTAACAACCTTACCTAACCTATCATAGTAGGCTATTATGGGTGGGGGCTGTCGCCCCCACACCCAATTTTTGGTGTATTTGTCTATTTTGCCCCCTGCTGGCACCCTCAACATATTATTGTATCCATTGGCATTCAAAATAGACGGGAACATGATTGCAGACGTCCGCCGCCTCCGTCATGTTTACATTTGTCGATCGGCATTGTTAAGTTCGTGTCTATTTTGACGGAGATTTATTTTGGTTATTTGCCCCCTGCTGGAAATATATATTATGATGACAATATGTCATGGGGGGTGAAGAGGGGCAAAGCCCAGCCTCAACATATTATTGTATCCAAAGGCAGTCTAAATAGACAGGAAAAGGATGGCAAGCGTCCCACGCCACTACGCGTACGCGTAGTGTAAACAAGGCTGGCGATACACCCGGTAACTACATCCTACCCGGCTAATGTCCTTTCAAAGGGGTAGCCTATAAATTAGTAAACACTAGGATAGCCTATACAACGCAACTCTTGCCGATAGGCCTAGCCTAAAGGCTAACCTATTCATAAAGGTGTCTATTTTGACGGCAATTTTTTCGGTTATTTGCCCCCTGCTGGCAATATATATGATGGTGAAAATATGTCATGGGGGGGGGGGCAAAGCCCCCCTCAACATATTATTGTATCCAATGGCATTCAAAATAGACAGGAACTTTATTGCAAACGTCTGACACCTCCCCCGCCACCGCCATGTTTACATGTGTCGATCGCCGTGGTTAAGTTCGCGTCTATTTTGACGGCGATTTTTTTCGGTTATTTTCCCCCTGCTGGCAATATATAAGATGATAACAATATGTCATGAGGGGGGGGGGGGCCTCAACAATGACCTCTAACCTCTGTATCTCAAATAGGGCTAGAGCAAATTGGCTGCAAATTTCCACATCTAGGCTATTCCTTGACTGACTCTTCCCAAATGGTAGACATATTAGCTTGATCACTCTAGGCCTAGTTGTTTTTTAGTTACAGAGGTTATAGCCTAGGTCATTATTTCTTGCCTACTTACAGCGAATAGACTAGGCCTATTGTAGATTGGTAAAATATTTAATAGGCCTAGGCTATGTTGGCTGTGCAATTGTCTCGATTTGACTATTTTTACCTAATTAGGCCTAAAGCAGCCTCAGTCTATTCCCAAACCCCAAACAGTATCCCATGTTAAGCCCTAGGCTAGGCCTAGGCCTAATTCCACTCTCAATCAAAATTCGAACTGATAAATTCGTACCTACCGGTAGCGCTGCCTAGGCTAGGCCTATATTTTTCGTGAATAGATATAGAAAATGGTTTAAAGGAAAGAGCATCCTATATTATGTTCAAATAATATGTAATAGCACTGTGTATGGTTGTATTAAATTTAAATAGTGATAGATGTGTATATTAATGGGATAAATACTCCGAAGTTCGCATACGTTCAGAAAATTATATTGCAACACTGTTGCCAGATACTAATCAATCCCATTATCATTATATCATAATGGATTTTACTCATTTGCATAATTTCAAATACCTAGGACATTAATATAATATTTTCCTATCATTTTTTGTAGTGATATTTGTCTGATTTAGTGGTATATTGGTGTCTGTCTAGGGTTATAATGCATTGTGAAAGTTACCTCTGCATCTCTGACTTGGCTTAACCCTTAACTAGCAGCGCGCAACATAAGTCGAGTATAATAAATCTGGACTATCTGGCGGCGCGCGACATAGGTCGTGTGGCAATTTCAGCACGTAATGTTGCTGAGAGAGAGAGACAAGTGGTGGCAGGAGAGTAGCGAGCGTATGACTGCTCCAGACCACCGCGGCGAACCTACTGACACGAATCCCACCTCCTCCCTCCCTCTCTCACTCGCTACATACTGAATTGTATGGGGAAAGTACCGAATTACATGCTTTTTGCACTCGTGTTGCGCGGTTGTTGCAAGAAAACTAGCTGTCATAAAAGGATCGTTATGGTGTCATTGGAAAGCTCTGTTTATGCCCTTTCAGGGATAGATACTTGTTTTACGCTCTGGGTCTTATTTAGGCATGAAAATGATCACGTAAAGAGCCCTATTTTGGCTAAAAACACCCCGCTGGGCGGTACATATAAATAGACCGCTAGCCCGCTAATAAGGTGTTAAGTACCCCTGCTTTCTTTGAGTACTACACGGCAAGAGAAGCTTTCGGTTCTGTCACAGACTGTCATTACTGTTCAAGGTAAACAGCAACTGCTAAATTCGACATCATGTTCAAATAATATGTAATAGCATTATCTATGTTTGTATTAGACAACAATCGTGATAGGTTTCTATTTTATGTGGATAAATAGTATTAAGCTGAATAAACTAAATACCGAAAGTTCACTAGAGTGGTTGTTGATACATAGATGAGGGAGGAGGGAGGGAGGAAGGAAGGGCTAGGCAGTGTTGTCAGTTGTATCGCTACATATTACCGCTAGATGTAGAGCTATTTACTTCAATTTAGCAGCCATCTTTTCATATCTAGAGAGATTTACTAGGGATAATTTTAAAATTTAAGACATTCTAGTCATATTACATTGTAAAATTTGCAAAACAAACAAACCAAAACTCTTTAGAAATTGCAGCATTATTCTAACATTGTTTGACTATGTAGCAACATGCTAGCGACTTTTGAAAAAGGATCTAGCGGTATTTTGTGGAGACATACTGGGAGGGTGGGAGGGAGGTGGAGGTTGCAGAGTTGCCAGTTGTAAAGCTACATATTACTGCTAAATGTAGAGCTATTTACTTCAATCTAGCAGCCATTTCTTTTATATCTAGAGACATTTACTAGGGATAATTTGAAAATTTCAGACATTCTAGTCATACTACATTGTAAAATTTGCAAAACAAACAAACCAAAACTCTTTAGAAATTGCAGCATTATCCTAACATTGTTTGGCTATGTAGCAACATGCTAGCGACTTTTGAGAAAGGATCTAGCGGTATTTCGTGGTAACAATTTAGGAGGGTTAAAATACGAGTCACACGGGCAATTGCCAAAACTTTAAAGGTCCATATCATTGTTATTAAACTAAGCATTTGGCAAAGGGAGGAATTGTTAAAAACCTTAGCCAATACTCTGTCATTCACCAAAATAAATTTGAATTTATCATTATTATTTGGTAGGGTAGGTATGTATAGGTAGGTTGGCTAAATAATTGCTGGAATTCGTAGGGACTCGAACGGTTTTGAGAGAGTTAAATAAAAAACAAATGATAGATCTGAATAATAAAGAGATTATGTTATTAAGCAAAACTGGGGGATGCGTGGAAGCCTATAGACTGTAGACGGTAAACTTTGTGTGGGTAGCGAATTCGGTTTTAAAGTAATTTAAGAATAGACAGTTTTCAATGCTGCGGCCAAACTATTCCACCCATTTATATTGTTTTGGTATCAAAACGTTCGGAATCGCGAGCCTCACCCAACTACGCAAGCATGGCTTTGATCATCGGCGTAGTTTTCAAGATGTGGAATTTTAAGTGAAATTCGAGTTTTTTTCAAGATTGCCGGAAAAACCCACGTGCAAAAGCAAAACCTTCTCTATAAAATTTGCGGAGCACTAGTAGGGGAGTGCGTATGCCAAAGCCCAGTCGTTTCCTGTGAGTGGGAGAGACGGTATTTAGGCATTAAGTTTTTCGGGAAATCGGCTGCCACAGACCTGTTTGGCCGCCATGCCGGATTTTTAGCATATCAAAAGTTGCCCAATACAAAAAACCCACCTCTTGTGAAAGTTTGATCCCGATCCAAAAAACGGTTCTGGAGTTATTGCGTCGAAACCGTCGCGTAAGAAGAATTTGGATGAAATCCCAGGTTTAATGATTACAATAGGGGTTCCCCGTAGGGGACGAACCCCTAATAATAATAATGATAATACAAATAATAATAGGGATTATTCTTGTTACATAATTTACATAAAATATGTTCAATGCAAGACTTGGAAATGTTATCCAATTATGCGAACAGTAGTACACTAGTTACATAACCTAATTTTAGTCTTACTTTTCCGCAATCCATATTGAATTGTCCGGCCTTACTCTAATAATACAGTATTACATACATTGTCCGGCCTTACTTTAATAATACAGTATTACATACATTGTCCGGCCTTACTATAATAATACAGTATTACATACATTGTCCGGCCTTACTATAATAATACAGTATTACATACATTGTCCGGCCTTACTATAATAATACAGTATTACATACATTGTCCGGCCTTACTATAATAATACAGTATTACATACATTGCCTTGAGAGAAAACCATTTTGATCTGTTCTGTTCATGATTTATCTCAATGCTATCGTTGCCGATCTCCCATGTACAAAAGAAATGGTAGATTACATCAAAATTGGAAACATATTACTATCTCCCTTGCAGGTTCAACAGATCCAAAATGGTTTAGATAAATTATCAAACTGGGCCCAAACCTGGCAAATGAATTTCAATACCCCAAAATGTAAAGTACTAAATATAGAATACATATTGTATAGAGAACAAGTAGATATATTGATAACACATACTCACAAAGATATATATTTTAAGCTTTGTAAGAGGTTGAACTTTAAAATGTCTTTAGCTCAGAAATATGCACTAAGTTTGAATAGTACTCCTCAATTAAGCAGTTAGGTTTGAAAAAGAGAGACAGAGAAAGAAATAGAGGGGGGGGGAGGGGGGGGGGATTGTGATAAGGATGGATGGAAGGAGGCAACACAACACGGCTAGGAAAAAGGGAAGGTCGGAAGAAAATAAAGAAGGACGGTAGGAGAGAAGGAAGAAATGAAGGAAGGAAGGAAATAAGGAAGGTTGAAGGAGGAGCAGCACAACACGCCAAGAAATAAACGAGCTCCCTCAAGTATCAACACCATTTTTACTCACAACTTCCTTCCTATTTTGTTGTATCACGTGTTCTCTCTCTCTCTCTCTCTCTCTCTCTCTCTCTCTCTCTCTCTCTCTCTCTCTCTCCCTCTCTCTCTCTCTCTCTCTTTCTCTCTCTCTCTCTCTCTCTCTCTCTCTCTCTCTCTCTCTCTCTCTCTCATTCTGATGCAGGTTGGAAGTAAAATTAAAATTGAGGTTTAAAAAACTTGAAGTAACTAATACTGTGCGAAATTCACGGTATAGAATAAAGTTATATCAATGAAATGAAGCAACTCACAGAGTAAACAAAACCCTACGGAGTGTCAAGCAAAGATTTCTTACAACGATAAAGAAATGAACTTGCCACTATATTAATAAGAGTTTATCAAATCCCGATCTTGAATATGCAACTTTGTTTTCAGCCCACAATATAATTAGACATTCTTAAATTTAAGTCGGTGTAAGGAAGAGGTACCAAACTTAGTTTTCTCTCAGAAACAAATTTTACGAGGAGATAATTGCAGGAACTCAACTTGTTTTCACTTAAGAATCGGCGACTAAGTAGTAGATTACTAGAATTATTCAGAGAACTCAATGAACTTAAATACATATACATGAACAATATATTTTTCTATGCCCTACGTCTCCCTATCAGCGTAAACATTTTAAAGGTACTGGATCATGGAGTATATAGCGATATTACCAAATATTTATATATAATGACGTAGTGGATAATTGAATAAGTTTTCCTGAAACAGTAATCGAATTTGCAACCATTGACTGATTTAAGCACAGATCAGCATTGGTTTATCTATATGTAAAGTGTAGGAACAAAATAGCGAAAAGTATTCCTAAATATATATCTTTCATATTAGGTTCTATCTTGTAACTAGTTTCCAGTTGGGCTTGTTGCCGGAGGGGATGATGGGTGGGGAAAGACGCTTTTGGTTGTCTGTGTGTTTCGTATAGCTGTGTAATTATTTATTTCTCACTCTCACTCTCTATTCATCTATCTAAATACAAACACACACATACGATATCACACGAACATTCGTAATACTTACACACACATGGCGAACTATATATCTTTTAAAAATACACGGATGCACGAGCTGACACACTAGACAATTGTAGCTCAGGAAGCGGGACAATACGAGCCTTAAAGCTCAACTCCTGCATACTACAATTAGGTAAATATACATGTTCTTAATCTCTCTGAAAACACATACAGACACACACACTAAAAATAGAAGAAAAACACTGAACAATTACAAACACAACGAAGGCGTTCCTCTTTTATACATACACAGATATATATATATATATATATATATATATATATATATATATATATATATATATATATATATATATATATATATATAAAGTATATCCTATACAGTATATTATACAGTATATTATACAAATAACAAATACACACAGTCGCTTTTATGTTTGCGTGCTGGTACCATGTTCTGACATTCTCTCTCTCTCTCTCTCTCTCTCTCTCTCTCTCTCTCTCTCTCTCAAGCCTCCTCGGAATCTAGCTCCTCTCCTCCCCCTCCTTTCTTTTCAGTTCTATTCACATCACTTCCTTTTTCTGACTCGTTTGGGGGCACGGTTTTTTTCCTCCTCTTATTCGCCTCTTCTCCTGTTCTCTTCTCTGTTGCTGTCTAGTCTTCATTTGTGCTCTTCTTTGCTATTCTTCTCTTCACTTTTCACATCTTCCCGTTTCCTCTCCTTCATTCCATTATCCTCTTCTATTCCCTTGCGTTCCTTTTTGTTTTTACTCCCGCCCTTCTCTCCTCTCCTTTCATTTCATCGTAGTTCTATTCATATCACTTCCTTTTTCTGACTGTCGTTTTGAGGTGCATTGTTTCTTTGCTTAACCCTTCTCTTGTTACCCTTGTTCTCCCCTCTTATCATTGGTCCCTTGTGTTATCCTTCTTACTTCTATTCTCCTTCCATTTAATCGAATCGTCGTATCTATTTTCGTCTATATTTCTTCCTCTCTGTTGTGTTCTTCTCTGCATTCGTTTAATTCCAGGTCAATTTAATCAGCATATTGGGGTTTTTTTCATTCTAGGTGTATTATTTATCTCTCTCTCTCTCTCTCCTTCCTTCTATATTTAGTTTACATCCAGATATCTCCTTTCTAAATTTATTTTCTGTATTTACTGCTTGTTTTCTTCTTTTCTTTTGCTACCAATTATATACCAGTTTAATCATACAACTTTTGTGTTTTGGTTCTCATTTTAGAGATTTAGTTTTCTATTAATGCATATCTCTTCTCTTCCTTTTTCTTTCTTAGTTTTGTTCTCGCTTCGTCTCTAGTCCTCTTTACTTTTATTTACTCAATCGTTTTTCCTTTACATTTCTATTTGCTCGCTGCCACGCAATCCTTTTCCATTCTCTCCTCATCCTCTGCTTTATTGTATTACCCTCCGACCTTCACTTTTCTTTGCTTCCTATTCTTTGTCGGTAAAGTCACTTCTTTTCCAAATAATAACCTTTGTATTATCGGGCTGCATTTTTATTATTGTTCTTCCTTGTTATCTTACCCTCCTGTTTACACTCTTATGCTCTCCATCACAATGGTCTTTTCATGTGTTTGCTCTACACTCCTTATTCCTTTCCTCTCCCTCCTTCATTTGCTCTACACTCCTTATTCCTTTCCTCTCCCTCCTTCATTTGCTCTACACTCCTTATTCCTTTCCTCTCCTTCCTTCATTTGCTCTACACTCCTTATTCCTTTCCTCTCCCTCCTTCATTTGCTCTACACTCCTTATTCCTTTCCTCTCCCTCCTTCATTTTCAGTCCTACTAATATAAATGGTCATGTTTAAGGCTCTCAATTTGGGGGTGTCATTTGTATTCATCCTTCCCTTCATTCCTCTCTTTATTAACTACTTCATTATTATATTCTTCATACTCTGTTTTCCTCTTCCCTTTTCTCCTCTCCTGTTTCTCTCTCCCGACAAGTTCTCCGCACCATTCCGTTCTTTACCGGTCTACTCAATACATCATATTTTAGTTATACTCTCACGTTAGGGATGAACATTTACGCACTCTTTGTTTTATCTCTTTTCCTCTCACTCTGTCTACCTTCTTCTTCCATTTCCTATATTGTTTCCCCTCTCTATTCGTCACATCCTTTCTTTAATTATATAAATGATGCATACCGGTCAAGTTTTTATTTCCATTTCCCCCTTCTCTTCCTCTAATTTTTGGTTATGTACCTTCTTTTCATATGTCCTTGATTATCTTCTCTTCTAATCTCCATTTCATTTTAGCTATTCTACTAAATGCACTTAGTTTCTCTTACCTTTTTCACTTTGAATGAAAGTTATTAATTCGCGTATTCTACTTATTTCATATTTATCTACTGCATTTATTGCCAGACGTCCTGATCCCCAAGAAGATCAGGAATGAATATCCTCCATTGAGGTGATCCTTTCCAATCTCTAGCTTGTGTTGGGGGAGGGCTGATAATGCCCAACCGCCCATTGTTGTGTTAGTATGTAGTGGGGCATGTGAAGTGTTATCGTATATGGTGGAATGGCTGTGGTTTTTAATGTAGTCTGTAACCAGTGTAATTAACCATCGTCTCACCCACAGCAAAGACTCAAGAGCGTTGTGGGAGCCGTACTTGGGAACCTATGGTGGGAATTTTCTTACATTATTTGTAACTAATTATTTACAGCAAATACATTTACCTACCCAGTGTATTGTAGAACCCGTATATAACTCCTATTTCAATAGACAAAGAGATTTAGAAAGTTAGGGATTGAAAAATACACTTCAAAACTTTGATTGACTGTACATACTGTAAAATGTATGTTAGAAGGAGAACTTTATTGGTCATAGCAATAGGAAATGGACACGAAAGGAGCCTCCGCTTTTCAATGCAACTGTTATCCGCAACTCTAATCTAGTAGAAGTTTTTATCAGAATTAATTCTTCTATTAATAAATAATCTACCTTTACTTAAGTTACTGATACTGGTGTAAAATAAACTCAATATAATGTCAGAATAGAGTTGCTGATTAATAGTGGCCGGATAAGGCTCTCAAGTTTAAGGGGAGATTTCCACTTGACGGACTTTTTTCTTGACCTCTTTCTCCCTCATGTTTAGCCCCGTTGCTTTTGAGATTTTAAGACGTTTGCCCCATTAGTTTGATGATTTTAAGAATTTCTGCCCCATTCTGTCAATTTTAAGACCTTTCGTGCCATTTAGGTGTCGATTTTATCCAGGCGAGCGATAGCGAGCCTGTAATTTAAGAGTAATCGGGCTTCGGCCGGGACATTTTTCTCCCGAAAAATTTACAAATTTATCTTGAAAGGGGGTCAAGGGGGTGAAATTTTAAGATTGCTGGAGGAGTAGGAAACAAACTAAAAACCTCCCGTTAACTCCACCATAAGACGGGAGAGGAAGGATGGGAAGAATGGACACGGAGGAGTTGCATAACAAGAACATTGTTGAGAAGGAAGGATGGGAAGAATGGACACGGAGGAGTTGAATAACAAGAACATTGTTGAGAAGGAAGGATGGGAAGAATGGACACGGAGGAGTTGAATAACAAGAACATTGTTGAGAAGGAAGGATGGGAAGAATGGACACGGAGGAGTTGAATAACAAGAACATTGTTGAGAAGGAAGGATGGGAAGAATGGACACGGAGGAGTTGCATAACAAGAACATTGTTGAGAAGGAAGGATGGGAAGAATGGACACGGAGGAGTTGAATAACAAGAACATTGTTGAGAAGGAAGGATGGGAAGAATGGACACGGAGGAGTTGAATAACAAGAACATTGTTGAGAAGGAAGGATGGACAACAAATAATAATATAAACAGGAATGTACGTCAAGTAATACAGTGAAAATATTGGTATACGATGACGCCCTTCCCATCCTTATTATGGCTTCAGTAGACGATGTTAGTTTAAATATGAGTTTTGCAAGTAGGACAATTAAGTTCGATATAATTTACCTCTATGATTCTAACTAGCGATCCTTTCCAAACTGAATTATATCTTCTAATGACAGTCAAAGTATAAGAATAATGGAATCCTTGTTTGATGCCTTAGAAAGAGCGGAGCAGAAAGTAAAAGGAAGGTTTTGAGAAGGGATTGCAACGACGAAAAACAATTAATTTTATTATAATGGTTATAGTAATACAGATAAGTGTGATATATTGAAATTGAAATAAATATGTTTAATGATATTAATTAACAGTAAAACAACATCAATAATATTGATAATAATAGTAATATTACTGATTGTTGTATACAATGAAATAATCTTATACCTACTGTAGGGGTTTGGAATACTTCGACTGTTAATCAGGGACTTTTACTATACTCCATAAACCCTTCTTATCCAGTTACTTGCTTTCTGTATTGCGCATTACCCTACTTCTAACTGAGATAAATGCAAATATCCAGGCAGGGATTTAACACAGTGCGTAACTTTATCCCTTCAAATTATGAATTCCCATGACAATTTACCACTATGAACGTTATTCACTATTTGAGTTATTTCAGCATCCAACTTAGGGTTACACAAATAACAAAACTTGTAGGAAACTGTTTGAAAGCACTTTCTTAGTGACTCTGGTTAGAACATATATTCACATTACGTTAGTATGCTAATTGTTTCGTAATATATAATTCCGAAAACAAAAAACACGGATTTCGTGTAATATAAGGATAATTCAGTTTCTCGACAATGTTGCCTTACCCAACTAGCTCGTCAACTAGATTAGTCAAAAAGCAAGTCGATCGTAGGTTTCCTGTCTTTTACACAACTGATGGGCCTTTCGGATACATTTCCGTGACCTCAAATTAATCTCATTTATTCCTTTGATATAGTAATTGGTCTATCTGCTAGGTGTCAGTGACCTCAAAAAGAATCTTGTTTGTACCTTCATTCGGCAGATATAATACCTTTTATTGCTGTCTTGAATCTAAGGGAACTACTCAACAAATGTCATTAACTCACTACAATTGATATGAACTATAAGATGCCTACCTTCTATCTAGCTAAAAACTCATCTCTTCACAACTAAACAACTAAAATCTTAACCCAATGGTCTTTTATTGCATCAATTAAAGTCTATTCCTGTCTCTATTTACTTACCTAGGTAACATCTATTTTAAGTTTGCCTGGGTAATTTTTATTATCTTCAAGACATCTGCGGGGCCAAGAGGTCTCATAAACAAAATGTCGCTCCAGCCTGGAAGTCTGCCACAACAGACAACAGCAGCTTCTTCCCCTTGTTTTCCTTTGCTGATCACGTTTGGCCACCAGTGTTTGCTCTGCTCTTAATCTTCTGTCACACTTCCGGTCAACCCATGCAGCTTCTGGGATATTTGATACCGGCAGGCGACGTGTGCACAGTCCCCTGGGTGCTTTAGGTGTACCTACGCTTATGGTGATTCAGCTATTCTTCTCCAGCTTGACTGGTACTGCAGCTCTCTATTTGCCTACCTATTTATGCTTGCCCTGCCACTTATTCTTTGAAAAGGGATGCGGCTAGGGAGCAATGTTGTAAATGCCTTTGGCTAAGTTCTAACCTGGCTAGTGCCATTTGTCCAACAGAGGCTCTCCTTCCTCTCCCGCTCGTTATATACCTGGGTGCCACGTCAGGGAGCGGACTGATTGGCTGAGACAGGTGGAAGGTACTTTCTGATCCTGTGCGGCTTCTTTGATCTATTTCTCTACTTATCTTGGCTTTCCCCTCGTCAACACTATTTTCATCGGGATATATGCAGTTGAGAGTTGTGTAGGATATAGGATTGACGACTGACCAATCAGCACATGCATAGGCAGTGTGTAGATTAGCTAGAGCTGGCTTATCTCTCTAGGTTTCCCTCATGGCAAAAGGGGTGTACTGATTAGCTGGGGGGTTCATATCCCTTTGTCTTGCGATAGTGCCTCTGACTCCAGCAAATATCTTATATTCCTTTGCTTGAAATTCTCGCTGCTAATTGATCCATACATTTTTTACTACGATGATAGTAATGATATAATAGTAATAATAACAATAATTAGTAATAACTACACTGATATATGTAATATTTATAATAATAATTGTGTAGAATAGAATGAAAAGTGACGAAGAAAACTAGCTAAAACCAATACTGAAAAATTGCAGTAAAAGGAATGGATAAACGAAGATAAGTGGAACATGATTAATTATCATTATTTAAAACACTAATATGCATAACACTGTAACATTATTGTGAGCTTAATGTAGCTCCTATAATATTATTTTCTCAATAATTTAATCTTGTTTAATGCCATACAAAACTTTATATTTCATTAGCTAGTATGTATACCGTATATATGGCCATATATTTCAACATAAAATGATTCATATTTAATCATCTATTGAAAATTTACTTTAGGATTTACTTATAATCCATTTGTGTTCTCTCTCTCAGTGTGTGTGTGGGGAGGGTGGGGTGGGGGGGGGGGGGGTCATTTTGCTTTTGCATAATTAGTTTTATTTCAATTGTAAACTTATTTTCGCTATGCCTTTTTCACCATGCTTTCTATACAATAAGTAAATATACAATAAGTAAATATACATACTGTTACATGAATAAGTAAGATCCACAATCGTTATATAGCGTCAAAGTACTTTATTTCTGCTAAGCTCAAATGACTATGTATCAAACAAAAATATTGCCAAACACAATGACAGCAAACGTATTTTCCTCTCTCTTTCTCTCTCTCTCTCTCATATATATACAGTATATATATATATATATATATATATATATATATATATATATATATATATATATATATAATTATATTTATACATATATATTGTTTTTCTTCCAGCTCTCAGCTTCCTTATATTTTCCTTGTAAGGTGTTTGCTTCAATTTTTGGTTTAATTTTCCTCAATGTGTCTGTATTTTTATCTCCCGCACTTAACTGTTCTTCTGTTATTTTGTCTTGCTTTGGTGTTTTATTATACCTTATAATCTATTATATTTATATTGTATCATATGTTATTGGTACGTTCTCATTTATAAAATCATTTTGACATTGTTCTGGGTTTATTAACTACAAACATTGCTGCAATGCAATAATTCATTAAGTAAGGGGTAAGATGCGATATTTGTCGAGATGAAAGCAAAAATATCGAATTATTTTTCGTGTTATACTATACATTTTATTATCATAACGTATTAACATTACTTCATTATATCAAAGTACAGTGAAGGATATAGATATTATTATAAAGGTTGTTTAACCTTTTATTTTACCTCCAACTCATTCTGGTGGCGTCAAATTGTCATGATCCTATTCTCTAGTTCACTGGTTTTCCTCAGTTGTGTCGAGTAAGATTTAACAAGCAGTTTAAATCAAAATGTCAAAATACATCTGTTTTTACCCTGTGTATTTTGCTATGTCTGCTATTTAAAATTGTATTTCAATGAACGTAAACGAACTATAAATAGCTACGGATGTTTATCCTTATGATATAAATATATATTGTAAGTTTTATTCCAACTCGCTAAGCTTTTGTTTTCTCCTCTTTCTTTTCTTTTGTCCTGAGTTTTGTGCTTTTATTCAATTGTGTTGCCGTTTTTGTCTCCCATGTCTCACATTGCCTTTGTCTTTGTTAGTCTTTCTTTTTCATGTATTCAACTTATTTTCTTTTTCCAAAACATATGAACACTTTATGGGGCCAATATATATTTAAGCTTGTTCGATTGCAGTAAAATATTACATTATGTGAGCAGATCCCATAAATATTGTATACTGTACAGTATATGGTATAATATTGTATACTGTACAGTATATGGTATAATATTGTATACTGTACAGTATATTGTATACTGTACAGTATATGGTATAATATTGTATACAGTACAGTGAAATAATATTGTATACAGTACAGTGAAATAATATTGTATACAGTACAGTGAAATAATATTGTATACAGTACAGTATATGGTATAATATTGTATACTGTACAGTATATTGTATACTGTACAGTATATGGTATAATATTGTATACTGTACAGTATATTGTATACTGTACAGTATATGGTATACTGTACAGTATATGGTATAATATTGTATACTGTACAGTATATGGTATAATATTGTATACTGTACAGTATATGGTATAATATTGTATACTGTACAGTATATTGTATACTGTACAGTATATGGTATAATATTGTATACTGTACAGTATATGGTATAATATTGGATACTGTACAGTATATGGTATAATATTGTATACTGTACAGTATATGGTATACTGTACAGTATATGGTATAATATTGTATACTGTACAGTATATGGTATAATATTGTATACTGTACAGTATATGGTATAATATAAAGGCGAAATTGTCATTATTCCCATGTATTTTGCTATTTCATAATGTTTAGATATATTTACATTAACTTTAAGGAAAGATAACTGAATTTTTATTTGTATTTACCGTTTCCAATATGCTCCAGATTCCTGAATTTCATCCATCTTATATTGTACGCGGAGCGGTGTCCTTGAAATACAATCGTGTTTTCATTTTCGTATTTCACGTCTCGCTTCTCCCATATTGCCTGTACTTTATATATTGTGTGTCGTTGTGTGTGGTTCTTTATATATTGTGTGTCGTTGTGTGTGGTTCTTTATATATTGTGTGTCGTTGTGTGTGGTTCTTTATAGATTGTGTGTCGTTGTGTGTGGTTCTTTATATATTGTGTGTCGTTGTGTGTGGTTCTTTATATATTGTGTGTCGTTGTGTGTGGTTCTTTATATATTGTGTGTCGTTGTGTGTGGTTCTTTATATATTGTGTGTCGTTGTGTGTGGTTCTTTATATATTGTGTGTCGTTGTGTGTGGTTCTTTATATATTGTGTGTCGTTGTGTGTGGTTCTTTATATATTGTGTGTCGTTGTGTGTGGTTCTTTATATATTGTGTGTCGTTGTGTGTGGTTCTTTATATATTGTGTCGTTGTGTGTGGTTCTTTATATTGTGTGTCGTTGTGTGTGGTTCTTTATATATTGTGTGTCGTTGTGTGTGGTTCTTTATATATTGTGTGTCGTTGTGTGTGGTTCTTTCTTATCATCTTTGTATTCTTATTTTTTATTTTTTTCATTAAGTTTAACATTTCTCTTAGCCCAATGTAATATTCACATATGCAATATACAGTAAAGTCATAGCATATTGGTATACGATAAAATTGAAGCAACAAATATTGCTACGTTATTTCTTACTTCTCATATTATTCATATACATCCCAAATAGCATAACATAACTTCAAATAATATTTCATTAATATTGTTTTACTTATTCCACCAACGCTCTTTGGTTTCTTATATTTTCCTTGGATTTGCTCTCCGTTGTCTTGCGTGTTGTGCTTTCTGTCAGTTTAGTTGGGATTTGTCTTTACTGTGTCTCATTTGTCTTGCGTTTCTTTATTTAATTAATAGTTTTGTCATCATTGTTGTCATATATTTTAATTGAATGCCATTCATTTCTATCAATGTTTATATTTTTAATCTATTTTGTTACTTACTTTGTTCTATTACCATTTATATTCCATTATTTTATATTTCGGGCTGTACAGTACACTGTTGTCTTTATTGTTAGGGCATTGCTACTAATTTATGTTATTGCTATTCATATATTAATATTATATTTTATATTTTATTTATTGTGTTCCTAAGTGTGAGTGTTTTTATTGCTATTTCCATGTATATGAAATGCATCAGCATCAACTACACCGATACAACTAATAGTCTATCAATAGCATAATAATATTAGAGAACAGGGAAACATCATAGAAAATATATATTCAGTCACTTTCCGTATGATCCCCAAGACCTGTCACATTACTTCTGCTTCCCTACACCTATGCCTTTGTTACCCTAACTTTGGCCTACCATGACACAGAAGAAGTCGGGGCTATCTTGCCAACAAACCACACCCTTAATATATATATATATATATATATATTACGTTGTTATTGAAGCCACACAAACCCATAACTGTACAACGAGGACATCCTAGATCAGTAGGATGACACGGTAGGCCTATATATTGTATGTGATATTGATGGACTCATACTGTAGGTCCCCATAGCACATACCATTTATATAACCGGCAATCAAACTAATCGGACAAACAAAATGTGGAACATGCGGCTTTTGTCATCAACACGACAGAGTAAAATCGCCTAAGGCTAGCCAGATATAAATGAAAGTATGTTTTTACCGTGTTCAGAGAGTGAAATAATACCAATATATTTGTTTCTCTCTCTTCAGGTAAATCGTGGAAGGAGTGCAAACCAGTTGTGTGGGGCGTCACGTAAGTTGTGTTCTTTTCAGTTAATGTGCATGTAAAGTGAAGGACATGGATAAAGAGATACCTATATAGATAGATACATAGATAGTTCAAATATAATTATAAGTATAATAGGTGATAACTAGATTGTTTGATGGAATAAAAGAGAGAGAGAGAGAGAGAGGACCATGATGAGTATCTGATTGACTCCTTATTAATCTTATGTCAATGATCAGAGAGAGAGAGAGAGGGGGGGGGGGGGGGTGGGGAGGGGAGAGATGATAATCACCCCTATAG
Organism: Paralithodes platypus; assembly: GCA_032716605.1. NCBI lineage: Eukaryota > Metazoa > Arthropoda > Malacostraca > Decapoda > Lithodidae > Paralithodes > Paralithodes platypus. The sequence goes on along the minus strand of CM064564.1, from coordinate 18,279,709 downwards.
ATTGATTACCAATGATACACAGTAGGACAATTAGCTGTCACCAACACACACACACACACACACACACACACACACACTCACACACACACACAGACATTACCATTAACCAATCGGAGCCAAAATCCATGCAAACGGCCAGGCATCATTATTATTATTTCCCTCCAATCATAAGCGAGTACTGGCGGCTAACGAATTCTGAATGGGCGAAGGGGGCGAGCCAATCAACAAGCAGGACCCGGGGAAAGCTGGGTTTTCATTGGTTGCTTAGTATTGACCTGGTGACCACAGGTGAGAGTTGGGGAATATGAGAGGGGGAGGAAGGGGTAGAGGGGCAGAGTAGGGGTGGTGGAGGTCAAATGGTGTAGTGTTATGATTTTGGTGATAATGATGATGATGGTTGGGGTGGGGATGGCATTGGTGGTAGGGGAGGATTCGTGGAGGTGGTGGTGGTGGTGTTGGTGGAGACTATAGTGGTAGGTAAGAATGATTGTGGTGAAGGTGATGCTTCTGGTGGTGATGGTGGTGGTTGTTGGGGATGTACAGTAGCCCAACTAAGTTTTGCGACAAAATATTAGGTATGTGGCACCTGTCTAGTTTGCACTCCCGTCCCAAGCCCGTGTGGTCTCGTGTCTAGCAGAGACCCGTGGTGTCTAGGCAGGCGCCACCACCTGCGCTACTACAGCCAGGGCACACAAACACAGTATTTGCACACGGTGGGCGCTACATATGCCAATATTGCTATCATTATTTGTTTGTATAATAATAGAAGGTTCTGTCTCTCTCTCTCTCTCTTTCTCTCTAAATATAAATATATTTACGCGCGACTAACTTTGTAGATTAACACACACGCACACACCAGACTGGTAAGCGTCACTACTTTATAGATCCACGTTGTATACATAACTTAATTTAAAATGAACACAATAAGTTGCATAGATTGTTATTTTATAATCTATTATACACTTGTTAGTGATTGTTTTAATAAGAGCCCCGGCCTCCTTAACACTATACTTGGTGTTGGTGTCAGCGACATTGGCTGTAATTCTTATCCTTAGCCTTTCTATAACCTAGAAAGTGCTCGAGAAACGGGTGGTCAATTTCTACATCTATTTCCTGATCTACTCATATATTTGTTTTGTTCTTTATAAGATGTTATGCGGTCAGGATTAGCTCCAAGTTCGCTGACACCGGGTATAGGTTGTATGAGTTATCCTAAACGTTTATATGCATCAACTGTATTAGATGTTACTCAAGAAAATGTAATTTTATACAGCTAAATGACTAAGAGACTTAATTTGTCCGAACGTTTATAGCATCTGAGGTGAAGTCAGTGATCTTGGGGGCTAATAAGTGATTGAGGTTTCCGAATGTTTGGGTGCGATTTGTTGTATAGATTCTTCCCCTGCCGCCTCTTGTTTTGCCTCCTTTCATGTATTTCTTGTTGATACTCCCTACCCCTTGTGGGAATAAGGGCTGGCTACTGACTAAATTACAAACGTCAAATTAAGAGTAGTATGCTGCCGTCACATTTGTTAAATGCTTAATCATCAATCTTGTAATTTCCGTCTAGAGCTTTCTAGAATTTCTAGAATTTCCGTCTAGAGCTAGTAGTTCAACAGGAAATAATAAGTTAGCTAAACACAATAGAAAATTAGTTGCAAATAAAAGTAATAGGTTGAGGGTATATTATACAAATTGTAGGAGTTTATGTAACAAAATGAACGAACTTAGAGCACTCGTTAGCACAGAAAATATAGACATAATAGCGCTAACTGAAACGTGGATTAATACAGAATCTAGGCATTTTTTAGCAGAATTTGATATTCCAGGATATAGTTTGTTTAAATATGACCGAACAAGTAGGAGGGGCGGGGGTATAGCAGTGTTTGTCAGGAGTACATTAAAAAGCTGTATTAAATCAGGTATTAGACTAAATAATGATAATGAAAGTGTTTGGGTAGAAGTTAACGAAGGTAGTGAGACCATAGTTATTGGAGTTATATATAGACCGCCTAATATGAGTAGAAATGGCGGAAAATCTTTATGGGAGGAAATTAAAATAGCATCAAGGTTTAGCAATGTGTGCATTATGGGGGATTTTAATTTTCCGAACATTGATTGGCAGCACCAAATAGGCGACTCCGATTCACTAGAGTTTATAGAGGTAGTACAAGATAGTTTTTTATTTCAATTCATAGATACGCCGACTAGAGGTATTAAAATTCTTGATTTAGTTTTCAGTAACAATGAACATATGATAAATAATGTAGAGATTGGTGACCACCTAGGAAATAGCGATCATAAATCTATTTATTTTAATATACAATGGACAGGGAATGCTAAAGAGAATACGACACTTATCCCAGATTTCAGAAAAGCCGATTATGGTGGGCTAAGAAGAGACTTAAGGGTGGACCCTATTGTTAAGCGATTAAGTCAGGATATGCCAGAGTTAAACTTGCCACCTACATATAACCAGTTTATTGCTTCACTCCACAATGCTCAAAAAAATATATCCCTAAAAGAAGATTTAGATCGACGCAGAACCAACCAAAATGGATGACTAATAAGCTAATAGATCTTATAGGAAAAAAGAAAGGAATATATCGAAAAATAAAGAAAGGTGAAAATCATTTACATATATACTATCAGACTCTATCAAGACAGGTCAAAAAGGAAATCAGGAAAGCAAAAAGAAATTATGAAATAAGGATAGCCAGCGACTCAAAAAATAACCCTAAAGCTTTTTACCAACTATATAAATCTAAAGTTAGAGATGTAATAGGCCCCCTAAAAACTTCAATAGGAGAAATAACAGAAAATGATTTAGAAATGTGCAGTACATTAAATAGTCAGTTTCTTTCCGTTTTCACTAATGAAAATTTGGCACAGATTCCAGAAGTCAATATGGTATATAGTGATAGTATAGAAAATATGTTAAGTACAGTTAGTATAAGTAGAAATGAGGTGCTTAAGGAAATTGACAGACTGAAACCTCAAAAATCGCCTGGTCCTGATGAGGTATATGCTAGAGTATTAAAAGAATGCAGAGATGAGTTAAGTAGTCCATTAGCATTTATATTTAACAAGTCATTAGAAACAGGTTTAGTTCCAGAAGCTTGGAAGCTTGCAAATGTAGTTCCGATCTTCAAAAAAGGTGATAAATCGATAGCATCCAATTACCGTCCCATTAGTCTCACATCAATCATAGGAAAGTTGCTAGAGTCTATTATTGCTAGGAAAATTAGAAGCCACTTAGTAAAATTTAACTTAATAAATTCTTCTCAGCATGGATTCACTCAGGGACGTTCTTGCCTTACTAATTTGCTTAGCTTTTTCTCAGAGGTATATGAAGCAGTAGATAGTGACAAGTCATATGATATTATATATTTAGATTTCAGTAAAGCTTTCGACAGAGTCCCTCATGAGAGATTGATGAGAAAGGTTGAGGCACATGGAATAGGAGGGTCGTTGTTGGGATGGATTAGGTCATGGCTAATTGGTAGGAAACAGAGAGTCAGCATAAATGGTACCAAGTCAGAGTGGGGAGCAGTCAAAAGTGGTGTCCCCCAGGGATCGGTATTAGGTCCCCTGTTGTTTCTTATATACATAAATGACCTAGATTTAGGTATAACTAGTAGGATAAGTAAATTCGCAGACGATACTAAAATGGGGAGATCAATTGATTCATATAGCGATATAGAGTGCCTCCAAAGGGATCTAGATACCTTACATGAATGGTCAGTAAATTGGCAGATGAAGTTTAACATTGACAAATGCAAGGTATTAAAGATAGGGAAGATGCAAACAAATGTTAAATATAAACTAGCTAATTTAGAATTAGAAAATTCAGACTGCGAGAAAGATCTAGGTGTGTTTGTTAGCAATGATTTGAAGCCTAGAAAACAGTGTATAAGCGTTCGTAATAAGGCAAACAGGATTCTCGGGTTCATCTCTAGGAGTGTGAGTAACAGAACTGCTGATGTTATCTTAAAACTTTACTTGTCATTAGTGAGACCCCATATGGATTATGCTGTCCAATTTTGGTGTCCTTATTACAGAATGGACATAGATTCATTGGAGAGAATTCAGCGTAGAATGACAAAAATGATCCATAATATTAGAAATTTTCCGTATGAAGAAAGGTTGAAGAAATTAGGTTTACATTCGTTAGAGAGACGCAGAGTTAGAGGGGATATGATAGAGGTGTTCAAGTGGGTTAGTGGGATTAACAAAGGGGACATGACAAATGTACTAAAGCTCAGTGATAGCGAAAGAACTCGTACCAATGGTTTCAAATTAGATAAATTTCGTTTCAGAAAAGATATAGGCAAATATTGGTTTGGTAACAGAGTTGTAGATGGGTGGAATAGGCTACCAAGTGATATAGTGGGATCAAGAACGATAGGGAGCTTTAAGAAAAAATTGGATAAGCATATGGACGAGAAGGGTTGGGTGTGAAGGGGGATCAGCCGGGTTGGGCCAATCAGCGCTCTGCAGACCCCCGTAATCCTGCGTTAATCTCTAACCGGTTTGGTAAGATGATCCTCAGGGTATTAGAGTGTTGAGCCTATAATTGGGCTTTGTAATTGGGGTTGTGTGGGACAGGGATCTGCCTTGCTTAGGCCAATCGGCTTTCTGCAGACTCCCATTTTCTTATGTTCTTATGTAATGGAATTTAACCCTGTTGGTTGCGTGTGTCTCGCTATCTATTAACCTTTCTTTTCCCAAGCATACGAATCGATAAACAGACAAAAAATACCTTCAAAGATATTGACATGTCAGTAAAGTTTTCGATAAATATCCATATGAAAGATTGCTGATTAAAGAAGCAGCTCATGTAATAGGGCGAACTATATTACGTGAATTAGACCATGGCTAATTAGTAGGAAACAAAACTAACATTAACAGTAGCCTATATACAATCAGATCGGGGTGTAGTGAAGGTTGGGGTCTTACACGATGGTCAGTTTTAGTTCCTCAATTGTTCATCTTTTACATTAACGACCTTGATTTAGGCCTAACTAAAAAGATTGGTAATTTTTCAAATGACACTAAAAATAGGTTGAATTAGTGATCCTGGTAACGATTCATGCTCTCCAAAAATAATTTGATACACTACACTACCCAAATGGTGCAATACCTTGTCAGTTGACATTTAATGAAGATAAATACATGCAGTTTAGTGAACATTGGGAAATCGACAGAAATTTCAAGATATACATTTAGCAACATTTGTTTCGTCAATAATTACGCACCATATATCTCCCGTATAAGGAGATTCAATAGCTCAATGCATTCTTGTGATGTCCGATTCCATTACCCATCTCCCTTACTCAAGGCCAGGGTAGCCAGGTATCCACCAGCTATATCTCAGAAGAAAACAAATATAATTTGTTCACCAATCTGAGTGGTGACAGGGGCAAGACGCAATATCAGTGGTATCTAGATGGCTAAATAACATGGAATTAAGTAACTCAATTATAACAAAAGATGGAAGTCATCGTCAGCCGTGATATGAAAAAAACAAAAACAACAATGCAACATTGTTTGAAATCAGAGTTTTTAAATAGATATCTACAGTAGAAGCGTGAATAACAACAAACGTAATTTTAAAATTTCACCCGTCCTTAGTAAGGCTTCACATGGATTATGTTTTTAATTTTGCTGTCCAGTGTCCATAGATTGATTGGAAGTTACGTTACAAAGAAGAATGTCAAAATAATCCAGAATAATAGAACATTGGAACATCAATAATATTCTAACGCCTGACGACTAAGGCCAAATGACACGGAATTATAGCCAGAATGGGTTAGAACATTTAACAGAAGTAAAAGATTATTGAGGTAGTGAATATCATGAAATATATGATATGGTCAGTACAAAAGAAAGGGGAAAACATTAGGCTTGCATATATTAGAAGTGTTGAGTAAGAGAGGATATGATACAGATGCTTAAGTTGTAAGTGGGATCTACAAAGACGATGTGGAAAACGGACAGCTGCTCCGTGATAAGCATGCAACAGTTTGGTAGATATGTGAAATAGGCTACCGATTACTGCAGTAGGATCAATTACGACAGTAAGCTTAGAAACATAATTAGATAGGCACATGGCTGTGATGTGATGATTGTCAATGGGATCCGCCGTGAAAGGGCCAGTTCATGGTATAACGACTAATACTGTATTAGTCTTTATACCATGGGCCAGTGGTATGACATAGTTCATGGTATAACGACTAATACTGTATTAGTCTTTATACCATGGGCCAGTGGTATGACATAGTTCATGGTATAACGACTAATACTGTATTAGTCTTTATACCATGGGCCAGTGGTATGACATAGTTCATGGTATAACGACTAATACTGTATTAGTCTTTATACCATGGGCCAGTGGTATGACATAGTTCATGGTATAACGACTAATACTGTATTAGTCTTTATACCATGGGCCAGGGGTATGACATAGTTCATGGTATAACGACTAATACTGTATTAGTCTTTATACCATGGGCCAGTGGTATGACATAGTTCATGGTATAACGACTAATACTGTATTAGTCTTTATACCATGGGCCAGTCAGCCCATAGAATCAGCCCTCTGAAAAAAAATCCCTCTTTTATTATTTTTGTTCATGTTAATGTTTATGAAGACCTAGTGGAATCAGGACGCGTATTTGGCAGTTTATTCAGACTAGCTTTATACTATTATATTCAGAGTAGAAAAGGAGGCTATTTTATTCAGAGTAGAAAGGGAATATGAAAGTCAAAGGGTAAATATGACATAGTATGTGTCCCTATAATTCCTACAGAACCTGGTTAAGTTGTATAAACCCTCTAATGAAAAGCCCGATTAAACTTCTAAAATTAGTCAATCCTAATGGAATTAATGATTAATGATTATATATTTATTGATTCTCATGATAAACTGGTCTCTATTCACCAATGATAGTTTAGGTAAGGTATTATTTATTATATTCGCAAACAAGTTATATGCATTTACTAAGGGGGGAGGGGGAATTAATAATGGAAGATCTATCCTATATTGCACAGATAGTGGCGGGCGAAGTGGCTAGGATGAGTTACTAAACCGAACGTGGTTGTTTTTAGGTAAACAACCGATGGTATAGACAGGAGTGGTTAATTTGTATATTATATCAAGGCATGCTAGCTTAATAGTATTTGAACAATATAAGTAAGGAGTTAATTAGTAAGTTAGGGGTATTAGTGGATGAGTAAAGAAATTAAGATGTTTTATAAAGCTCGGTTAACATGAAATTAGCCAAGAGTGATATGATGGCAAGTATTACTCTGTATGATGACTATTCTATATATTTTATGCACAATATCAACTAGGACTAACTCGCATGCTGTGTGTTCCTACGCCTCCAACAGCAGCGCAGTCTTCGACCCATGCGTGGTTGAGCTGAAAGTTTTCTTTTCTGAGAAAACACCTCTTGGTTGGGAGAGAGGTATCCTGACCAGGATTCGAACCCACTCACTCCAGGTATGTTTGGGAGAGTTGGGCACCGTAACCACTCGGGTCTGTTTGTGCCCTTGGTTAGTTTTGGCTTGACAACTGGTGATCTATGTTTATATCCCATCTACTTCAATATCTTGCGTATAGTTTATGTGGAAACTTGAAGTTGCAAATGTTGCTTAGTGCCTTGGCGTTGGAAAATGGATGGTTATCCATTTACTGTTTAATGTCTTGGTCCTGTTATGACGTGGTTTTCCGCTTAGCTCCACTTCTATGTCGGTCTGTCATTTGTCCTTCTTCCCACTTTTGTTTTGCCACCGGTAAACGTTCCGACACCCCACTCTCGCTCATCCCAACCATACTACCGCGTTCAGCAACCTTGCTGAATGGATGACTAGGTGTGATGTGGGCAAGAGAGTATTGAGGATTTTCTGATCACCTCAGTTTCCAATAATTACAGCTTCACGCCTTTTTATTCATTTATTTATTTATTTTTTTACCGAAAAAAGTTTGACCTGAAAATATATTGCGTGGAGTGTTAATGCATGGTTGGAGTGGCTGTAGATATGCATGTAATCTGTAATCAATCAATTGCCGATATCTGGATTTTGAATGTTTGGTTGACCTGTACGGGTACCCTTCCAGCTAGTAATAGACCACCAACACTAAAAAAGAGGTCGTAAGTGGCCTCTTATTCCAGAGGCCTATTTATACTGCTAGGTCAAGAGAGGCGCATTGTGTAAGAAGAATTGCCAAAATGTTTCTTTCCCGCCTGGGAATGGAACCTGTGTCCTTTTGGCTGTGAACCAAGTGCGCTAACCAATATGCTACGGACCACTGTGTGTGTGTGTGTGTGTGTGTGATTCTGTGTGATTCTGTAAAATAGAACTTAAATTTTATACCCGGTAAACTAAATAATGTTTAGTTATACTCCCATATATTTCCATAGGAGACAGAATTTCATCGAAGTTAGATTCTAAAATCATGATACAGTAACGATAATTGTCTATATTCTAATAGTATCTCATAGAAACAGTAAGAACTTTAGCTGTATATTAACACTCAACGAGCGGCTAGGTCGGTAAATTCTACTACCTGCCAAGCGGGTGGTTTTACCCTAAACAAGCTTATTTCCGTGCTCTTTTTCATGCATAAACAAGAGCCAGAGCGTAATACAATTATGTATCCCTGAAAGGGCATTAATTGAGCTTTCCAATGACACCTGAACCATCCTTCTACGATCACTGGTTGTCTTGCAACGATCGTGTAACCGAAGGGCAAAATCGCTAAAATACGGTCATTTCGTTACATAATTACGTGTGTAGCGAGGGAGGGAGGGTGGATGTGTGTGTAGTATAATATGTCAGTAGGCCCACGGCAACCGTGGCGAGCGGTTATGAGGCAACCTACGCTCCTCCCGTCGCTCGTCTCTCTCTCAGAGCCAATATTGCGCCAAAATTGCACACAGACTTAAGTCGGGCCCCGCCACATAGTCCTTTCTTCTCCATACGGACTTAAGTCGGGCCCCGCTAAAGAAGGGTTAATACACGTTCTTATCATTAATAATATTACCTGATGCAGATGTTGCAAATAGAACTACTCGTATAACCCAGCACTGTAAGATGTTGCAGATTATAACATACCTGTATTATCTAAAGAGTGTTAATTAGATAAATGAACACAATTATTTACACCTCATTGTTTTATCAGGGAAATCAGCGTACAATGTGGGTTTATAACACTGAACTTTGCCTTCCGTTTCTGTGTGTGTGTGTGGTGTGTGTGTGTGTGCTAATTAATCTACAAATAGTGTAACGTGAAAATCGATTGATATTAACCTCAGAGAGAGAGAGAGAGAGAGACTTCTAATATGATACAAACAAATAATGATAGCAATATTGTCATATGTAGCGCCCAACTGCAGCATATGCGAGTACTGTGTCTGTGTGCCCTGGCTGTGGTATCGCAGGCGGTGCACCTGCCTTAGACACCAAGGGTCTCTACTAGACACGACTTGGGACGGGAGTGCAAACTAGACAGGTGCCACGTACCTAATTTTGTCGCAAAACTTAGTTGGGCTACTGTACGTGGTGATGGAAGTGATGCTGCTTGTGGTGATGGTGGTGGTGGTGGTGGCTCTGTTGTGGTGACCATGAGTGTAGTGGTGGATTTTGTGGTGATAATGACCTTATGTGTGAGGATTCATGGATTTGATGGTGAATGTGATGGTATTATGTCTGTTAGTAAGATGTGCACTGATTATAGGCATGGTGATGGTGATGATCGTTATGACGGCGTATAATGACGTGGTATAATAACACAATATACTTTCACTAAGGTGATTGAAATGACATATGACAGGCCTTGTGGTGATGGTAGTGTTCTGACTGAAAGGTAAGTGAAGTAATGTGATAAGGTGAAGATTATGGTGTAAGTGTTGTGATATTATTCGAGACAGAGTAAGGGAGCAGGTAACGTTAAAGTGGTCCCGAACCCTAAGAATTGTAACTCTAAATGTTGCTTCTGTTTGGGCTCTGCCTCGAGTCGGCCACCCCCAGTTATAGGGTATTTGCCTGAGTATACACATACCTACATTACAGTTAATGTGTGTGTTGATAGTGGTTGTGTTGCATTGTACTGAAGTAAATAATTATTGATCAATGATGGTACAATAGGGTGATGTTTTTATGGAATGTACATAGTGATGATCATGGAAGATGTGATAACAGTGATAGCTTAGTTACAGTCGTGTTTAAATGTACACTCTACGGCACAAACCCTGTCCCAATATCAACTCTGAAGCATATTTAGTGAACTTCCTCATTAAGTAAAGAATTGTTAGTAGATTCGATTCAGTTTGGAATAGAAACGAAAACATAATGTCAAGATTTATGTCCCCGAGTGTATATAGAGGGTGCATTATGACATAATAGTGGGGGTGAAGTGACTAATATTTACATGAATGAGTGTGACTTCAATAGTGATTATGGGCATGTATATTCGTTTTCTAAATTAGTGCTACAATGTTAATGTCACTTTTAACAGTGGTGATTGCCACAGTGAGTTAGATGGTCAATGCAGTTGTCATTTAACAATATGGATTAGGGCATTTCCATATCAGGTACCGGTATATAATGTCAATGTCAAAAATATTGTCCACATCTTTAATTGTTCGCTATCCTCAACACAGTTTTTCCCAATTAAGGTTACCAGACAAATCAGGCAGTAGGTATCAACAAGCGCTCCACTAAACCAACTTCAAATTAAACAGTGCCAATTCAAGTCGTAACCAAACTTGACCTAACCTAACCTAACCTCGATAATTGGCTATAATTTAACTGGTTAAGGTTTATTGATTGAAAAGGTCTACGGGTTGAGTCACCGCAAAGACTGCGATATTTGGGTTATAGTAAGGACCGTGAACCATTTACATTGCACTACACTGCACGACAAATTACAGTTATTGATCTCATACTCGGCAGATCAATGTATTACACCATATGCTACAAGGTGGTGTTCTTCCTTTTACCTTGCTTTACTAAATTGTATTCCCTTAAATTTGATGAATCTAAATTATGTTATACTATAGCTAACTTCAGATGATTTTACTCATTTATCAAAAGTAGATGACGAAAAGAGATAATTTCAAGTCCATCCTGGGTAAAATAGAGTCACTACCTTAACTCTTAACTGGCGGCGCGCAACATATGTCGAGTAAAAGAAATTTGGACTATGTGGCAGCTCACAACATAGTCGTGTGCCATTTTCAGCACGTAATGTTGCTGAGAGAGAGAGATAAGTGGTGGCAGGAGAGTAGCGAGCGTATGACTGCTCCAGACCACCGCGGTGGACCAACTGACATGAATCCCACCCTCCTCCACCCTCTCACACTCGCTACACAGTGAATTATGTAGGGAAAGTACCGAATTACATGGTTTTTGCACTCGTGTTGCGCGATTGTTGCAAGAAAACTAGCGGTCATACAAGGATCGTTGGGGTGTCATTGGAAAGCTCTGTTTATGCCCTTTCAGGGATAGATACTTGTTTTATGCTCTGGGTCTTATTTAGGCATGAAAATGATCACGTAAACAACCCTATTTTGGGCGGTACATATTAATTACCGCCTAGGCCGCTCGTTAGGTGTTAAACCCTTAATTGGCGGCGCGCAACTTATGCCGTGTGAAATAAATTTGGACTAAGTGGCGGTTCACAACTTATGTCGTGCGCCATTTTCAGCACGTAATGTTGCTGAGAGAGAGAGAGAGCTGAGCGGTGTGCCTAGCAACCCTATGACCGCTCACGACCACCGCGGTGGACCAACTGAGGTGCCTCCCACCCTTCCCTCCCCTCTCTCACTCGCTACACAGGGAATTATGTAGGGAAATTACCTAATTACAGGGTTTTTGCATTCGTGTTGCACGATCGTTGCAAGAGAACCAGCGGTCGTACAAGAATGGTTCGGGTGTCATTGGAAAGCTCTGTTTATGCCCTTTCAGGGATAGATACTTGTTTTACGCTCTGGGTCTTATTTAGGCATGAAAATGATCACGTAAACAACCCTATTTAGGGTAAAAACACCCCGCTGGGCGCTACGGTCCGCTAGACCGCTTAGCCCGCTAATAAGGTGTTAAAAGTGTTTAATATGTTTACTTGGATGATAAGGGTCAATTACAGTATATAATGTCACGGGTATGTCACAACTTTATTTTTAAGACAAGTAAGATCACAGCCACTCCGAATTGTTCAGCGGCTAATTTATAGCAAAGTTATTAGCAGCAGTGGTGATAGTTGTGATGATAAAATTTATAGTTAAGAGGAGATGGGCTTATTTATTTGCTTAGTGTTTGGATTATTTAAATATTTTTAGTTTTCTCCCTAGACCTCCAGCAAGCTGTAAAAAAACACCCCTTCAAGATAAATTTGTAAATTTGTCGGTAGAAAAATGTCCCGTCTGAAGGCCGCTTACTCTTAGAATTACTGGCTTGCTATTGCTCGCTAGGAAAAAATCGACACTAATGACACGATAGGTCTTAATATTGCAAAATAAATGGGGCTTAAAGTCTTAAAATCGCCGAACGTCTTAAAACCTAAAAAACAATGGGACTAAACACGAGGGAGAAGGGGTGCCATAAAAAAAAGCCCATCTCACCTTGAAGATGCATTTATCATGCGAAATTGAATACCTTGTGATTTATAGTTTCGCTTTTCTCTTTTCGGCATAACCTGCCTTCTTTACTGTTTTGTTTCATCAAGCAACGTTTCATAACACTTGTGTCTCTTCTCCTGTTTATCCCTCTTTTTTGTTCTTCAAGTCAATATTTCTTTGCTTCGTTATTTTCACAATGTTGTTTTCATTCAAGAACTTAACGTTACTCATTTACTCGCTCTCTTTTTCACTCGCTTTCTCGCTCTCTCTCTCTCTCTTTCTCTGCTATATATCTGAAACTATTGAGTCTCAATAACTAATATATTTCAATGTATTAGCCTATAATAATACCTGGTATAGTTGTTCCAAATTCTTGTCGTTCATGGGATGTAAACTTTGCTGTCTGGATATTGAGATGAATGAGGGTTGAGGAGGAAATTTCTTCCCCTGCTGATTCTCTCAACATTCTTGACTTGGAGAGGTTTTAGAGATGCATTATTTCCAGAAGGGTGTTGTGTAAAAGAGTGAGTGCTGTCACATATTTTTGCGTTGTAATTTGCTGTGGTCAGAACTACCTTTGTTCTGCACCAAGGCTTGCAGTCATAATGCGGCACTCGTCTCTACTTTTTCCAAAAGACAATGGGGGAGGGTGGGCATTCCTGTAAGGAAATGTTCACATGTGTGAACTCTAATTTTGCATACACCCATATGAATCTTTCAATTTATAAGCCAAGTTCTGAAGCATCTGGGATGATAAAGAAGTAAAGCCTTGTCTACTGCATTGTGGGCACGTTAGATACTTGAATGTATCTATAAATGTTTATGACTGTACATATTTAGATGTGAGTATAGATGTATAGTTTGTCTATCAAGAAATCCTAGAGTTATGAATACAAGTGTTAGTAATCTTGTCAACCATGTATTGGAAATAGCATGAAACATATGAGAGTAATCTTGAATTAAAATAATATTAGTATGCAGCAACATACCCACCAAGCCTGGTAAATGAAGGAATAATATTAGTATGCAGCAACATACCCACCAAGCCTGGTAAATGAAGGAATAATATTAGTATGCAGCAACATACCCACCAAGCCTGGTAAATGAAGGAATTGTGTCATGAACAACAATTCTTTACAATAGGTCACTATCAATTCAATCTATTTTTCCCAAGTGTCCTGGCCCTTTAAATTGAATTTCCATTGTCTAATGACCCACTTTAGTCTTTTCTCCCATTGTGTTGCATACTAATCGTTTGAGCCTTTTTTGTGATGTTTCGTAGACAATGAGTTTTGTTCTGTATTTGGAACTGAGGCTTTCCAGCAGTGGTATCCTAGGAATGACAGATTTTGTATATGCATTCTGGGACTTGCTTATGGGGAACAGTTAGGAATTGATTAGCGCAGGCAGAAACCAGTCGTTGATTTCGCCACACACTATATACCATTTAGATGATAGGTGCCAAATCAGATTAATGCTGCTGCCAGGCTGCTCCCTCCCATGATAGCTTCGTAGGACAAGCGGACTCCCCCGGACGATTTGTTGAGATGGAAGCTGTGGTCAAGATTGCTGTGTGATTGCTAGTCTTGACATTACCAAGTGGTCTGCATGTTACGATGGAGTTATGCAGATTAGCCTCTCTCTCTCTCTCTCTCTCTCTCCCCCCTCTCTCTCTCTCTCTCTCTCTCTCTCTCTCCTTCTCCCTCTCTCTCTCTCTCTCTCCCTCCCTCCTCTCTCTTCTCCCTTCTCTCTCTCTCTCTCTCTCTCTCTCTCTCCTTCTCCCTCTCTCTCTCTCTCTCTCCCTCTCTCTCTCTCTCTCTCTCTCTCCTTCTCCCTCTCTCTCTCTCTCTCTCTCTCTCTCTCCTTCTCCCCCTCTCTCTCTCTCTCTCTCTCCTTCTCCCTCTCTCTATCTCTTTCTCTCTCTCTCTCTCCCTCTCTCTCTCTCTCTCTCTCTCTCTCTCTCTCTCTCTCTCTCTCTCTCTCTCTCTCTCTCATATATCCCCAACCTTTCATTTAGCTTGCGCCCCCCTCCCCCCTTGCTGAGCGAACCAGGGGGTCAAATGATAACTTTGGTGAGGAGCCAAAGTTATAATGTGGGGAAAGAAAGAGAGAGAGGGTAAGGGAAGTTGGGGAGGGGGTGGGGGCAGGTGGAAGGGGTAAATCAAAGCAATGAAACAAAGATACGGTAAAGTGAACGGGAAAATAAATGGGATTGAGAGGAAACTAGAATAGGAGAAACTTAAAGGAAAGAGGGAAAGGTGAAATAAAACTTTGAAAGGAAAAGTGAGAAGAAGAAAACAGATGAAGGTGTACAGAAGATGGCAAATTAGAAAACAGATGAAGGTGTACAGAAGATGGCAAATTAGAAAACAGATGAAGGTGTACAGAAGATGGCAAATTAGAAAACAGATGAAGGTGTACAGAAGATGGCAAATTAGAAAACAGATGAAGGTGTACAGAAGATGGCAAATTAGAAAACAGATGAAGGTGTACAGAAGATGGCAAATTAGAAAACAGATGAAGGTGTACAGAAGATGGCAAATTAGAAAAGGGGAAGGGAAAAAATAATTATTATTAAGGGATTATTTTATTATTTTAAATTTTGAAACCATATACAATTGTTGGAAAAGGATTGGGTTAAGCAGAAGGAAGAACAAAGTAATGGAGAGAATAGATAAGCGTTAAAGTGAAAAGTGGAGGGCTATATATGTATTATGTTTACAGTATATCTATATTCTATTAAAAGTGGAGGGCTATATATGTATTATGTTTACAGTATATCTATATTCTATTAAAAGTGGAGGGCTATATATGTATTATGTTTACAGTATATCTATATTCTATTAAAAGTGGAGGGGTATATATGTATTATGTTTACAGTATATCTATATTCTATTAAAAGTGGAGGGCTATATATGTATTATGTTTACAGTATATCTATATTCTATTAAAAGTGGAGGGCTATATATGTATTATGTTTACAGTATATCTATATTCTATTAAAAGTGGAGGGGTATATATGTATTATGTTTACAGTATATCTATATTCTATTAAAAGTGGAGGGCTATATATGTATTATGTTTACAGTATATCTATATTCTATTAAAAGTGGAGGGCTATATATGTATTATGTTTACAGTATATCTATATTCTATTAAAAGTGGAGGGGTATATATGTATTATGTTTACAGTATATCTATATTCTATTAAAAGTGGAGGGCTATATATGTATTATGTTTACAGTATATCTATATTCTATTAATTTTACCACAACACCAAACACTTCCAATTAATACAATTAATTAAAGAATTATGTGATCCACCAAGATTCGAACCTGGGTTATCACACACAGATTTGTATACATTCTAACCATTACGCCACCAAGACGGTTAAAGGTGTATGCCCAAGCCTACGACTCGCTATCCATTTTCGAATACTAGATATTAACCCTTCTTGCCCGGGCAGTATTTCTAAATGTTGATAGTCTTACCCGGGCGATCTGGCCAAAAAACGTTGTATGTAAACATAGGCCTATTTTTTTAATTTAATAGCTAGATAATTCACACACATCTCAAAATGTAGCCCTTACTTGTATATGTAGACTGGCGTTGAGTTAAGGTCTCTAGGTCAACTGGTTCAGGTGTGGTGACAATTTCCGTGGGGAGAGTTTTGCCGCGTATTTAGCCATATCGGACACTGTGGAAGACTAATTTTAGCTATAACTGGCAATGGCGGAAAAGGTCGGACTTCTTCTTGTTAAGGCTTGGTGGCGCTCCGATCGACTTTGTTTACAAACGTTTCGCCACGCGGCTTTCAAAGCACGATTAGGACGCTTTAAAGCATACAGATTTTAAAATGCCACCCAGGTTCCTAGCTTTCGCAATTTGCAGCATTTTAAAATGCCACCCGGGTTCCTAGCTTTCGCAATTTGCAGCATTTTAAAATGCTGCCCGGGCAGGAAGGGTTAATCATGTTCATAATCCCAACCGCACTATGGTAGCTAGCCTAATGCTTAAGTGAAAGAAAAGAATATTCATTAGGCACAGATCATATAGACCGGCCTCGCTAGGTAATATCCCTGAACCTACTGATAATCTATATTTTATTAATTTCACCCCAACACCAAAAACCTTCAATGAAATTAAGTAAAGCATATACGTGATCCACCGGGATTCGAACCTGGGTAATCACACACACATTTTTAAACACTCTAAGCATTACACCACCAAGACGGTTAAAGGTTTTTGCACAAGCCTATGACTTATTATCCATTCTAGAATATATATATATATATATATATATATATATATATATATATATATATATATATAGTTTGAACACTCCATACAAGGTAGAAAAGCATTAAGAAAATTAGAAAATATAAGCAAGAAAATCAATAACTGTAATTATGCTGACGTATTAAATTCAATGTGTTAAAGAAAATCTGCTTCCTAAATTTACAATATATATATATATATATATATATATAATCAAGTACTGTACATGCATTAACAAAGCGGGTATACGAGGAATGAAGAGGATATGTTGTTAAAAGAAGAAAAACAAAGAAAAGAAAAAGTAAATACGAAGGGAG
This sequence comes from Paralithodes platypus, assembly GCA_032716605.1. Taxonomy (NCBI): domain Eukaryota; kingdom Metazoa; phylum Arthropoda; class Malacostraca; order Decapoda; family Lithodidae; genus Paralithodes; species Paralithodes platypus. Next base: position 18,262,487 of record CM064564.1, on the reverse strand, counting down.
GAGAGGGAAAGAGGGGACACAAGATAATTAAAATAGTGCACCCCGAAAATGAGACAGGCAGAAAATGTAGTACATTAAAATAGAACGGTGAAGAAGGGAATTGAGAGGAGAGGGTCAAGTGTGGAGGTGAGGAGAACAAGGAATAAAGGAGAAGAGAATACACTATATGTGCAAATAATGGAAAGGAGATAAGAACCGGTGTGAAGTAGGCGGTAGCATTGGAAACCCGTAAGTTGGTTGCCTGGGATACACTCCCCACTGGGTGAGTTATTTGATACTCACCTCTATGGCATCCCATCACCTCTCTGCAGCGGCGGACATCAGAGGTGCAGTAGACTAGTGTCACATTTACAATATGAACCAACTAGAATAGAACGAATTACCTCATTGGAGAATATTCATTCGTGGTCCTCTTCTCGGGGATCAGTGCGTCTGGCGATAGATAGATTAATATGAAAGTAACTATTCAGAATAAGTGAATTAATACTTGTCATGCAAATTGAAAAATTAAAAGAAACTATAGGTGCATTGAGTTGAATGGCTAACATGAAATGGAGAGCAGAAGAGAAGATATTCAAGGAAATATGAACACAAAATAAATAACCAAAGATTAGAGGGAGATAAGTGGGAAATAGAATTAAACATATGCCGGCGTGTATCTTATATATAATTAAAGAAAGGAAGTGACGAATGCAGAGGGGAATACAATGTAGCAAATGGAAGAAGAAGAAGGTAGACAGAGCTAGAGGAAAGTAAATAAAACAAAGACTGCCTAAATACTCAATACTGAAGAGACCGGTAAATAATGGAATGGTGTGGGGAGCTCCGAGGAAGGGAGAAACATGAGAGCAGAAAAGGGAAGAGGAAAATAGAGCATGAAGAACAAAATAATGAAGTAGTTAATAAAGAGAGGAAGAATGAAGGAAAAGATGAATACAAATGACTCTCCCAAATTGAGAGCCCTAAACATGATGATTATAATAAGTAGGACTGACAATGAAAGAGGGAGAGGAAAGGGATAAGGAGTGTAGAGCAAAAACATGAACAGACCATTGTGATCGAGAGAGTAAGAGTGTAGAGCAAAAACATGAACAGACCATTGTGATCGAGAGAGTAAGAGTGTAGATCAAAAACATGAACAGACCATTGTGATCGAGAGAGTAAGAGTGTAAAAAAAAACATGAACAGACCATTGTGATCGAGAGAGTAAGAGTGTAGAGCAAAAACATGAACAGACCATTGTGATCGAGAGAGTAAGAGTGTAGATCAAAAACATGAACAGACCATTGTGATCGAGAGAGTAAGAGTGTAAAAAAAAACATGAACAGACCATTGTGATCGAGAGAGTAAGAGTGTAAACAAAAAACATGAACAGACCATTGTGATCGAGAGAGTAAGAGTGTAAACAAAAAACAAGAAAATAAAGAAGAACACAATTCATAGTACAACACTATATTGTTATTGGAAAGGTTATTTTTAAGGAGATGAATTGAATTTAACGACACAGAAAGGGTAGGAGAATGGAAAAAGATTGCGTGGCAGCGAGCAAAAGGGAGTGTAGAGGGAAATGTAGGAGTAAATCATTGTAAAGAGAGCTAGAGACGAAGCGAGGACAAAACAAACAAAAAAGGAAAAGAAGATATATGCATGAATAGAAAACTACATCCCTAAAATGAGAACTAGAACACAAAAGTGATATGATTAATCTGGAAAGAAAGTAAATAAGTGGTAGCAAAACAAAAAACGAAAACAAAAAGTAAAAACATGATACATTTAAAAATAGGAGAAACGTGAATGTAAACTAAAAGAAGAATAGAGGGAAGGAAAGAATGAATAATACACCTAGAAAACAAAAAGCTGCTTAAATAGACCTGAAATTAAACGAATGAAGCGAAAAGCAGGATAGAGAGGAAGAACGATAGAAAACAAAATGAGAGATAAGATCATTAATTGGAATGATAAAATGAAAGATAAAGGAAAGAAGGATAGAAGATGGACGAATAAACAATGGAGTAAGGATGAGATATGAAGAGCGAAGTAGAGTACAAGAGAAGGGTTATATAGTAAGGGAAAAAATCTACCTCAAAATGACGGTCAGAAAATAGAAAGTGATATGAATATAATTGAAGTAAATTGAGAGGAGAGAAAATCGAGAGTAAAACAAAGGAACAGAAGGTTATAGAAAAGGATAATGGAATGAAGAACAGACGAAAAGGGAAGAGGAGAGAAGTGAAGAGAAGAATAGCAAAGAAGAGAACAGGAGAAGAGGCGAATAAGAGGAGGAAAAAACCGTGCCCCCAAACGAGTCAGAAAAAGGAAGTGATATGAATAGAACTGAAAAGAAAGGAGGGGGAGGAGAGGAGCTAGATTCCGAGGAGGCTTGAGAGAGAGAGAGAGAGAGAGAGAGAGAGAGAGAGAGAGAGAGAGAGAGAGAGAGAGAACAAGAGCAAGGTACCAGCACGCAAAAATGAGAGAGACTGTGTGTATCTGTATGTTCGGATATACAATACGTAGTACTGTATGTGGTGTGTATTCTGTGTTTGTATATGTGTATGTATCAAAGAGAAACGTACGTCATCCTTGTGTGCGTAAATAATTATTCATTATTTGTTATTTATTTAGTAAGTGCGTCTCTCTATGTGTTTTGAGATTTTGTGAGTGCATGTGTGTGTGTTTGTCAGCGTGTGGATCTGTGCACTTTTAAGATATATTGTTAACCCGGTGTGTGTAAGTATTGCTTGTGTTTGTGTATTTGTGAATGTTTGTTTGCTTCAATAGATAGTGAGAGTGAAAGTGAGAAAGACAGAATTACACAGTTCCATAGATACACCGAACACAGCCGAACAAAGGGCTCTTTCCCCACCCGTCATTTCCTCCGGCAACAAGCCGAACTAGAAATTAGTTTGAAGATAGAAACTAATACTAAAGATGTATGTCTAGGAATGCATTCTACCATTTATGTATTTATTATTTTTGGTTTGCTATACTTTACACATAGATATAACAATGTTGATCTGTGCATAAATGAGTCAAAAGTTTGCATGCACATTCGATGACTGTTTCAATTATCCACTACGTCGTAATATAATAGTATTTGATAATATATCTATATACTCCATGATCTATTAACTTGAGAATATTTCCTCTGGTAGGGAGACGTAGGGCATAGGACAATAAATTGTTCATATCTATGTAATTAAATTACTTGGGTTTTCTGAATCATTCTAGTAATCTACTTCTTAGTCGCCGTTTCTCAAGTATAAACAAGTTGAGTTCATACAATTATCTCTTCGTAAGATTGTTTTTTCCGAAGTCAGTTTGGTAGCTCTTCCTTGCAGACTCAAATTTTACAATGTCTGAATTATATTGTGGGCTCAGAGCTACACGCATATTCAAGGTGAGGCCTCAGTAAACTCTTATATATTGACACGTTATATTATTTAATAATGAAGCAACTTGGTTGAGCCCGAAAACTTTCAGTCTTCTACTGTACTTCTCAGCTTCTTCTTCCTCTGTCCAATTACTCTTCTTTCCTATTTTACTCCATCCATCTGATCTGGTTATCACTGTAAGACATTTTTCCTTGACATTCCTTAAGATTGTTTTTACGTTGTTAGTTGATTTATTACATTGGTATGACACTATTCTATATCTTGAATTTCGCACAGTATTAGTTACGTTATTTTTATTAAACCACAATTATATTTTACTTCTAACCTGCATCAGAATGAGAGTTACAAGGAGTTATAAGGAACATTTAGTATCTCAGAGACCTTGCTGTCCATTCCGAGGACATACTCGAAGTGAAAGGAGAGAGACTGTTTAGTGCACTACACTCTTTACAGAGTATGCAAAATACTATCTACTATCTTCTTGAACTGCTCTACTGAAGAACTATTTACAACTTCGGAGGGAAGTTTGTTCCAGGTAGAACAGATCTTGTATGTGAAAAAGAAAAACAAATCCACCAATACTAGTGCTGAACCTTTTCAATTCTAATTTCCAGCCATGGTTTCGTGTTGTATTCATATTGAGGCTAAACATTTTGCTAGAGAGAGAGGGAGAGAGATAGATTATGTTTGTATACACAGCAAAAATGTGGTGTGTGTGTGTGTGTGCCTGTCTGTGTGTGTGTGTGTGTTCCTGTGTGGACATATGTGTCAATAAAGGTATAAACACGTGAATTATTACCAGTACCGGAATATACAGAGATCTTAGTACTAAGGTCAGGCTACCGGTACCTACTATAAGGCCACCAAATGTCACGAGGACAATATAATTTATTTATGGTGAGACTCATTTGTTTGTAATATTTTTAAGGTCATTAATTAACTAAGTGTTGGGATAAAGGTATTGTTAACTAGACCTGGTGTTGGACCAATACTTAACTATAAAAACCTTCATTAATTAGGCCCAGAGGGGTTCAACACATCCACAACCATCATGTTAACCTTAATGTACTGTGACTCATACTGTTTACATTATGTTGAAATTAATAATAAGATTATACTGCATATTGTCGAAATTTATGGTTTTAAAGAAGATATGAAAACACTAATATCAGTATTAATCAATTATTACCCTTGTATACTTAGAATAATTAATTTGTCTAAGTATAGAAAATAAAATCACTGTCAAACCCCTAATTATATTGTACCTAGTTTTATATACTTGATTTTGTAAAGTATACATGACTCCCTGGTGACACTTGGTTGGTTCTGTGGCCATCTAGTGCTAATACATCATAGTCACTCTAACGTTATAGCAATTTATTATAAGCATAACTATAGCCTATATCCATTTATCTCTCTCTCTATATATACAGTATATATTATATATATATATATATATATATATATATATATATATATATATATATATATATTTTATTTGAAGCTTCGGAATGGTCTCTTATAGCAGAGAATGATGGTTTGGACAACCAATAATCCATTCTATAGGACCTACCTCGATGCTTCGCGATCTTGACCAATGTAAGAGGAGTTACATCCACTACATTTAAAGTGATATACCACTCACGATTGTGAAGCATCGGAGATATGATCTTTGACATAATACAGTTACCTAACTAAGTGCGTGATTTGAACACAACTCTCAACTTTATTGTGGATAGCATTCACATTCAAAAACAGTAATTTTCAATACGAAACTGCGTGTCCAATTTGTTTTGAGAATGTTATTAAAAATAATGTTTAGATTTGTGTTCAATTCTGTTGTCCAAGCCAATATTCTCTGCTATAAGAGACCATTCCGAAGCATCAAATCACCCAATACGCATCCTCATCCTCCGATGACATTTCCCGCCTGACTGCCGAGAGTTTACTTACACAGCAACTTCGTCTCAATCTAGGTTCTCAGGAATCCCCAACACTTACTGTGTTTTTGAGACCAGTGTGGTATGTAATTAATGTTGTTAATATTTTGTATCTCTACTAACTTAACATATTAGTTTCCTTTCCCTACAATCTACGCTTATTCTTATGCCTTTAATATTACAATCGTTTTAGTTTTCGCAAATACAAATATATTACAGTATATTTAGATACATAAGCATTTTACTTAGCTTCACCCAAATGGTTTTATATATATATATATATATATATATATATATATATATACAGTATATATATATATATATATATATATATATATATATATATACAGAATATATATATATATATAATTACACATATATAATATATATATATATATATATATATATATATATATATATATATATATATATATATAGAATATATACAGTATATGTATATATATATATATATATATAGTAACCATTTCAGTATTATTACGTTATCTGTTTATTAATATTATTTGTTTTATATATGCTGTCTAACACTGTACTTTGTATGCAGCTTAGGGAGGAGCATTTGTAAGCAGGATGGTACAAACTATCATAATACAACTTTTATCTCTAATGGATTCTTAATAATATGGAGGTTCGGTGTGGGGCCGGTTGGATGGGAATACTGGTAGAGAAGAAGAACGGGAGAAGCAGGGAAGAAAGTTGAAGTTGAAGGTGGGAAAGTTGAGGAGTTATAAATAGGGAATCTGAGAGGGAGTTTGAGGGAGGAAGTTTGGGAGTTCAAAAGGGGAAGTCAAAGGTAAAGGAGCGAATCGAGGATGGAGTATATATGTGGAGAATAAGACAAATAAGGAGGGAAATCAAGGGAAGGGGATGGAGTGGGAAATTAGTTAAAGGGAGAAGGTAGGGAGTCCATTAAAGGGAGAGACGACGGTAGGTAGGCAGGAAGAGAGATGAACAGATAAAAGGTAAAAAATGCAGAGGGAGAGAGAGTCAGAATTAAAGAGATGGAGGGACATAGTTAAAGAGAGAGTGAGAGAGAGAGAGAGAGAGAGAGAGAGAGAGAGAGAGAAAATAAAAAACACATGATTTACAAAATAGGAAGGAAGTTGTGAGTAAAAATGGTGTTGATACTTGAGGGAGCTCGTTTATTACTTGGCGTGTTGTGCTGCTCCTCCTTCAACCTTCCTTACTTCCTTCCTTCCTTCCTTCTCTCCTACCTTCCTTCAGTCTTTCCTTCCGTCCCTCCATTATTCCCTTACTTATTGTGTTAGTAGTAATATTAGTATTGTTATTATTATGATATGACTCTCTCTACCTTCAACTTTGCTGTCCTATTTTTCTACTGTAAACTGTCCCTGTCTCCAGTAGTATTAATGCCGGACCACCTAGTGGGGGCTGCAAGGTCTGTGTGATCTGTGTAACTCTCTCTCTCGTACTCTCTGGCGTTGTTTCCTTCCTAGACATGCTGTGCTGTTTTTCTTCCTACCTTCTCCTTCCTCCTTCATGATCCCTCTCTTCCCTTCCTTTCTTCCTTGGAGTGTTGTATTGCCCTTCTTTCTTCCTTCCTTCTTATGTATTGCTTTCTCTCTTACCTTCACGCCCTATTGTTCTTGCTTTCTTTCCCTGGTGCCTCTTCCCTTTCCTTTATGGTCGTGTTATTTGTCCCTCTTCCTCCCTTTATACACCTTCCTCTCCTTCCTTGCTTTATTCCTTCCTTGCTTACTTACTTTCTATCTTTCTTTGTTTTCTTATTCCCATCCTTATTTCCTTCCATCCTTCCTTCCTTACTTTCTGTCATGCTCTCTATCCTTTTCTGTGTCTCCTGTGCTATCCCATTATCTCCTGATACTTACGAGTATGTCTGTCTGTCTGTCTCTCTCTATCCGTTATTAACTTTAACTTGGTGTTAAATGGTGCTTGTGTAGTGTAGGTAGATTTATATGCGTCCACAATATGACAATGATATATGAATAGCCTGCAATTCTAACGAGGTCCTGAACATTCTTCTAGTATGTCGGTAAACAGATGGTGCTGGGCACCTTATATATATATATATATATATATATATATTATATATATATATATATATATCTATATATATATATATATATATATATATATATATATATATATATATATATACTGTATATATATATATATATATATATATATATATATATATATAGTATATATATATACATATATATATATATATATATATATATATATTTATTTATTTATTTATATATATCATAAGCTCTACACATTATGTGGATTTGGGAACTTCCTTGCCATGACTGACGCGGTTATAAATTATAGGTGATAGCCAGAGTGTTATTACAGGTACTACTTGCCTGTACCGTGGTCCAGCAATACATCATAATGTACTTCCTCGTGTAAAGTAATCTGCCGCTGTTTGAGGGCCATAATTACATATCTGACAAACTTGCCAGGAAGCTTATTATACACCCAAATATACACGATGGGCTTATTTGTAATTTTTCTCTGAACAAATTGTGTTCTATTAGTAAGGAACTCTATAAATCAAGATATAAAAATGATCTTAATTAATGTTATTGCTTCCATCAGACCTTCCTGAAATGAATATGATCGCCTAATAATAGCTAACACTAGTCGGGCACTCGGTAGAGTGCATACCTGCGCCAGTGCTATTAATTTCATGGAGATAAATTTTCTTGTGTATCTGGGTTCCAGATCGCCTCCTAAATGCAATCACTTCTTTCTTGGCACATGTCCTATCTGCTCACTAAATTTAGTGAAAAATTGGTTCATAACTTTGTGAGATATCTTGTTTACAGACAAACAAACAGACAGACAAGCAAACAGAAGCGAAAAAATAATCTCCGTCCATCCTGGTTGTTAAAGGTAATTACTGAAAAATGCTTGTGTTACTGAAAAGGTTAACAAGTATTTCCTGGCAGCCTGGAGTTATTAAAGGGACCATTATTTTGGTGATAATATATTGCACACAAAAGCTACCGTAATATGCAAGTAAGGAGAATAATGTGTGGGTAACTACAGGGGCACTCGGTGGAGCGTATACCTCTGCCTACGCTGGCTGGTTATTTACCATAAATATTATAGGCCTAAATTTTCTTCTGGATATGGATTCCAGAATATGATCCTGATCGCCTCCTAAATTGAATAACTTTTTCCTTGGCACCTATCCTATCTGCATGCCGATTTTTGCTAAAATCTCCAAATCGGCTCCTAAATTGAATCGCTTATTTTTTGGTTCATATCCTATCTGCCCACCAAATTTAGTGAACATCTGTTGATTACTTTGTGAGATATCTTGTTTACAGACTGACAAAAAAAAAAAAAAATAGAGAGGCACTTGGTAGAGAGCATACCTCCACCAATGCTAGCTTTGTCACAAAATAACTTAAATGCCCAACAATGATACCAGTGTGACACATCATCTGTATCACCTCCAAAATAGAATCACTTCTTCCTTGGCGTATATCTTATCTGCCCGCCAAACTTCGTGAAAATCAATTTATATCTTTGTGAGATATCTTGTTGTTGTTGTTGTTGTTCCCTAAGCTGCCTGGCCGAACAGCCCCGTGAGATATCTTGTTTACAGGCAAGCTGACAGACAAGCAAATGGAGGCGTGTTTTCAGACGAAGAAACAATTGGAGGCCAAACCATAACCTCCATCCAACTTTGTTGGCAGAGGTAATAATGGTGTTCCAGACAAGACACTGTTAACGTTTACCCCATTCTGCACCAAGTCTAATCTACTAGTATGAATGAGGCTTGGAGATTATACTGGCGTGTCTCACTGGTTTCTCACTTATCCTGTACCTCATTCGGCACAAATTATTATCACCAATTAATACATAGAGCTGGAAAAGGATAATGGTGTTTTTGACTGATTTTTCTTATACCCTATGTTGCACGAGCTCTAATCTACAAGTAAGAAATAGAGCTTGAAGAGTATTATGTTTTTTTTTTTAATAACTTTTCTCGTAGCTATACTTTCTATTTTCAGCTTTAAATCCTGTCAGTATGTTGGCGTCATCTTCACTGTGCCCTGGCTGTGCTAAACGGCTTACTCCATCTTTATACATATATTAATCCTTTTAGAATAAGATGACCCATTTTTCAACAATATATTCTGGCTATCATTAGACTATTTTACTCGGCTATGTAAGGCCTTTTAGGTATGAAAGAAGTAAAGTCTGTCGCAATTAATCACCTGGCTCTCATCTTTCTTCATAAACTATAAAAATATAGTCGTCTAGTATATTTTTTTTAGAAACGTGTCATCGTATCTTGAAGAGGTTAAGTAACCCCTTCTGAACGGCTCGTCTTTTTAGTTTTCTTATAGCTATATTTAGGCGATTTTGTGCAGTCTAAGAAGGATCTGTGGTAGTAAAAAGGGTTAAGTGAGATAGTTAGAAGCCTGTTAATTTGCCTGGGGCCCTATATAACTGAATAAAATCGTCTACTAGTAACCAGAATAAAGTTAAAAGAACAGCGCCGGTACAGCAGGGGTTTAAGAGGTTAAAATATACTATTATATCCTCTGTCTCCCGCGGGTCGTTACAAAAATGCATACATTCGTGCCATAATAGCCAGAATATAATATATATTGCTTCATGGTACTCAGAGTATTAGTAGTTATTCCTGACAGTCGGGGAGTAGTTAGAGTATATTATTGGACTAGTAACGTGATCCACTGATGTACCATAATCTACTTCCACATTCACACCAATCTACAAGTAAGGATAGGAGTTTGATGATAATGGTAATTCTGACAGGGTTTGTTGTTACCATATATCCCAATCTATAAGAACATTAATATACAGCCTTTCAGTACGATGGCGTAATTTTCATTGTATTCTGGCTAACAGTACAATGTAATTTACACTGACAGACGAAACACATAATTATATTCCAGACACTTTCCGTGAGCAGAGTCATCCTTTTCAGTGGAAAGTTGAAGAGGAACTTACCAAACTAGACAATTCGTGATCTTATATGCCGATCAATCTACTTAGACTTACACCACCTACACCCGCATACCTGACCTCAAACTCCGCCTATACCATTGTTTAGTAATGGGTCGGGGGGCGGTTTGGGAGGAATTTATGCCACCCATTGTTCTGCTTCCCCCATGCCGCCTCCAGACCCATTATTAAACTGTTCTGCCTCCCCCACGCCGCCTCCAGACCCATTATTAAACTGTTCTGCCTCCCCCATGCCGCCTCCAGACCCATTACTAAACTGTTCTGCCTCCCCTCACGCCGCCTCCAGACCCATTACTAAACTGTTCTGCCTCCCCTCACGCCGCCTCCACACCCATTACTAAACTGTTCTGCCTCCCCTCACGCCGCCTCCACACCCATTACTAAACTGTTCTGCCTCCCCTCACGCCGCCTCCACACCCATTACTAAACTGTTCTGCCTCCCCTCACGCCGCCTCCAGACCCATTACTAAACTGTTCTGCCTCCCCTCACGCCGCCTCCACACCCATTACTAAACTGTTCTGCCTCCCCTCACGCCGCCTCCAGACCCATTACTAAACTGTTCTGCCTCCCCCCACGCCGTCTCCACACCCATTACTAAACTGTTCTGCCTCCCCTCACGCCGCCTCCACACCCATTACTAAACTGTTCTGCCTCCCCTCACGCCGCCTCCAGACCCATTACTAAACTGTTCTGCCTCCCCTCACGCCGCCTCCACACCCATTACTAAACTGTTCTGCCTCCCCTCACGCCGCCTCCACACCCATTACTAAACTGTTCTGCCTCCCCACGCCGCCTCCAGACCCATTACTAAACTGTTCTGCCTCCCCCCACGCCGTCTCCACACCCATTACTAAACTGTTCTGCCTCCCGTCACGCCGCCTCCAGACCCATTACTAAACTGTTCTGCCTCCCCTCACGCCGCCTCCACACCCATTACTAAACTGTTCTGCCTCCCCTCACGCCGCCTCCACACCCATTACTAAACTGTTCTGCCTCCCCTCACGCCGCCTCCAGACCCATTACTAAACTGTTCTGCCTCCCCTCACGCCGCCTCCAGACCCATTACTAAACTGTTCTGCCTCCCCTCACGCCGCCTCCAGACCCATTACTAAACTGTTCTGCCTCCCCTCACGCCGCCTCCAGACCCATTACTAAACTGTTCTGCCTCCCCTCACGCCGCCTCCAGACCCATTACTAAACTGTTCTGCCTCCCCTCACGCCGCCTCCAACCCATTACTAAACTGTTCGCCTCCCCTCACGCCGCCTCCAGACCCATTACTAAACTGTTCTGCCTCCCCTCACGCCGCCTCCAGACCCATTACTAAACTGTTCTGCCTCCCCTCACGCCGCCTCCAGACCCATTACTAAACTGTTCTGCCTCCCCTCACGCCGCCTCCAGACCCATTACTAAACTGTTCTGCCTCCCCTCACGCCGCCTCCAGACCCATTACTAAACTGTTCTGCCTCCCCTCACGCCGCCTCCAGACCCATTACTAAACTGTTCTGCCTCCCCTCACGCCGCCTCCACACCCATTACTAAACTGTTCTGCCTCCCCTCACGCCGCCGACCCATTACTAAACTGTTCTGCCTCCCCTCACGCCGCCTCCAGACCCATTATACTGTTGGTGGTGCCTCCCTCACGCCGTCTACACCCAGTACTAAGGTGGTGGGGTAACGTCGTCCAGACCCATTAAGTTTGGTAAGTTTCACTCCAACTTTCCACGGAAGAGGATGGCACTGGTCACAATTGGGATAAAAAAAAATCCAGTGTAAGTTTGTTTTTCTTCTCTGAATACACTAGTGTGATTTTACTGCCATACTATATGTTTATAATAGACCTCGTAGGAAAAATAATCTCATTTGAATCTTTCATTCCAACATGTCTTTGCTAAACTTAATACTATCGTCCAAAGATAGCCAATATAATCATATTTCAAGTGGGTTATCGAACTCATCAGATTACACTCACACACACTTAGTCACTCTGCCTCTCTGTTTTCCTCTCTCACACTCTCTTTCTCTCTCTCTCTCTGTCTCTCTTTCTCTCTCTCTCTCTCTCTCTCTCTCTCTCTCTCTCTCTCTCTCTCTCTCTCTCTCTCTCTCTCTCTCTCTCTCTCTTTCACACACATACACACACAGACACACGGAAGAACATCACGGAAATGTTAGCGCCACTATAATATTTGACGGCACCGTGGTAAAGCCTTGTAATTTGACGCAGAAAAAGAGCTAGGGTTTTGTTCTAGGGTATGGCAAACACAAGTAGTCCGGGGACTAGGTTATAAATCGGTACCCGCGGAGAGAACCTTTACCTATATATATTATATACAAGAAACTGTTGTTATTGTTGTGGAGCTGGTACTTCTATATGATAACTGTTATGCCAGGTTGTCATCCAACTCGCTTCAGTTTTGTATCTTTATCAATCCGGGTTTTGGATATTTAGATTTGGAATATGATCGACAGGAACACATCTAACTTCATGAATATAATAAGTATTTACTCAATCGGACAATCAACAACACAATAAACACAGTATATATTACACTCGTATTTATTAAATGGACAACACAAAGTTGTAATTATTAAATACCACTTATGATGGCATAAAAGGAGTTATGAATAAATTAGCAAAGTCCTATAAGAACGCAGAACGAAGTGGCGCTGTATTATAGCTTTAAAAGAAGCTATAATGAATAGACGTACAAGACAAAGTTGCACTTATGAAATACCATTTATGATGGCATAAAAGGAGTTTTGAATAAATTAGCAAATTCCTATAAGAACGCAGAACGAAGTAGCGCTGTATTATAACATAAATAATTGTTACAATGAACTAATTACTGGGAGAAGTAATAATAAGATAATTAGACAAATATTAGGCGTAATAGATAAAGGAATGTACAATCTGAATTCCTAGATTAGTGTTGAAAGAATTACATGACCCGAGTAACGTATATCATTAGATTATTCACAAGAATACTATAAGTATTTTCTGACAATAATTATACGGACAATATGATCCTGAAATTGGGCGTAGGTTTTAGGTATATTGAATTTGAGAAGGAAAATAGCTCACATTATACACTTCACTTCGACTTGGATACACACTGAACAATAAAACATGAATAAAATCTGAGAGTATTCACTAAGTAACACGTGTAAGAATGACTATTTTATATGTAACGTATACGTACAATCAAGGGTCTGAAGGATTGAATACAAATTATCATAACAATATCTCGTACTTATTGAATCAATGTACGGAACAAAGTTATATAAATCTTACACGGGTATTAGAGGGTCAAGATAGATCTTAGGCACAGATCAATAATTAAATGAAATAGAATGTTCGCATATTTTATCTTACCTTCACAACAATAGCCACAACTTATAACACACAGAGACACTTAGGGTATGGGGTAGAGGTAGCCATGAACGAGAATCTGGACGACGTAGGACTCGAGGCTCTGCTGGGCTGGACGTCAGGGGGAACTGCCTCTCTCGCTGATACAGGGGAAGTTGGTTCCGGGCTCTCTACACACTCTCGTTCACCTCCCGCCTTCGACTCTACTATAGGGAATGTCTCGTCCTATAGGAGCCTAAATACCAATGTCTATCCACAACCGGCCTAACCAGTGGAAGATAGCAATCGTATTTGCTAACTTCCTTCAATTTCAGTCAAACTATAGTCGGTCATTTTTAAAACTCAATTTGGTCTATTTCAAGATAATAGGGACATGTGGATATTATTGGATTTGCTATTGTGACGGTAATTCTTAATCTAAAAATACACTGAAGTTATTTATATAAACACAAGGAGATTCTCGAACTCTCGATAGTACCCTCTTTGTTTCAAATGGTTGCATGGCTGCATAATTAAGGATTTTCTGTTAATCGTGATATCTGGCTTTTCCTAGTCTGCAGACCATATGTTTATTCCTGATCACTCTGTTTGCACTATTTCCAGTCTTCCCGTTAGGTACTGTCGAAGGGGTTCTGGGGTTCCCATCTGTGCAGATATTGCAATGGGTCTTGGTGAGGAACTTGCATAAAATATTCCTCACTGTATTGCAAATCTGGCTGGAACTGGGTATACGCATTGGTCGTTTGTCTCTGGCCCTGCCATTGGTTGAGCAGGGATCCCTGTGATTGGTCCGGAGTCGAACTATTTTTTCGGGCAGACTAACCTAAACTCCCGGGGATTAGAGCATGAGTAGATCTGGTAAAAGGGGCAGACTGACCTATACTCTCAGGGATTAGAGCATGGGTAGGTCTGGAAAAATAGGCAGACTGATCTACTTTGGAAGGTGTTAAAGCATGGGAAACTGGTCGTGTTCTATTTTTTCTCTCCTTCTCTTGATGTTGTCCTCTCCTGGTCTTCTTGGTTTCCTTAATGGCAGCTATTCTGGTTCTGGTAGGCTGCTCCTTGCCCTGCATGATCAGGGTGTCTACCGTAATAGCCTTGCCCCTGTTTTCCAACCCCGTCATCTCAATAACCTTGGACGGGATTGATTGGTGCGTGTTCCGGATCTGGCTCATCAACACGTTAACCCTTTCACTATGCGGTTATTAGTTGTCAGTTTTGTTAGCCTAAAAAGGGATTGTGGAAGTCGAAGAGTAAATGTAGATATACATTACCTTTTCGATTCCTGGAGCTCCTTCCAAAGCTGAATAAAATATATTTGTTTTAGGCAAAATAAAGTAGAAAAATTGCCATCGTATACTGCAAGGATTGAATACAGGCATGATCAAAGGAGTATTTCCCCTCGAGATAATGATTATCTTGTTCTCGCAATTATTTGTGTTGGTGTAAACTGCAGGGCCATGACACTGCCATCAAGTTATTTAATTAAATCTTTTCCTCTCTCTCTCTCTCTCTCTCTCTCTCTCTCTCTCTCTCTCTCTCTCTCTCTCAGAACTCAACACGACACATCAGACCATATAGCACACACACACACAGATCAACACACATATAAAACAACACACACACACTAATACAACTCAAATACACACACACGCGCGCGCGAGCACACACACACACACACACACACACACACACACACACACATACACACACACACACTAACGCAACACAATACAAAACACACAGACCCACTAACACAACAATACACAAAACACACAGACACACTAACACAATACAATACAAAACACACAGACACACTAACACAATACAAAACACACAGACAGACTAATACACCACAAAACACACTAACACAACACAACACAAAACACACAGACACACAACACAAAACACACAACACAAACACACTAACACAACACAACACACAACACACAAACACAATAACACAACGTAATACAATACACACAGACACACTAACACAATAAGAAAACAAAACACACAGACACACTAACACAACACAATACAAAACACACAGACACACCAATATAATTTGTCTTTTTCTTCTGCTCTCAGTTGGAAGGGCCATATTACCAGTCTTGCTAAGGCAGCCTCCCAGAAGCTGGGTGTGTTCAACCGCCTTAGGGGGTTCTTTACCCCTGCACAGCTTCTTGCTCTGTACAGGGGCATAGTGCGTCCTTGTATTGAGTATTGTTCACATGTGTGGGGAGGTTCCTCTCATACCGCTCTCCTAGACAAAATTGAAAGGAAGGCCTTTCGTATCAGTAACTCCCGTCCACTCACCAACTCTCTGCAATCTCTCTCTCTTCGCCGCAATGTTGCATCTCTCTCGCTATTCTATCGCTACTATAATAATCAGTGTTCCTCGGAGCTTTCCCAGTGTATACTACCTCCTTTACGTAGGGCACGTGGTACCCGTCTTGCAACACAATCCCACCCCTACTCTGTGCAACTCTCCAACCCAAGAGTGAAACGTTACTCTCAGACTTTCTTCTATTCAACAGCTGAGCTCTGGAACCCTCTCCCAGAATCAGTCTTTCCCTCTGCCTATGACTTAAATTGCTTCAAACTCTGTGTGTCCAGGCATTTTGGCTCGAATGTCCCTTGATTTTGGCCCTGTCACTCTTCAACTATGGGGGAGGCACTCGCTATAGGCAGTTGTGCCTTTTGCATCCCTCACTCACATAGAAAAAAATATATACAATACACACAGACACACTAACACAATACAAAACACACATACACCCCAACACATTACAAAACAAAACACACAGACACAGAAACACAACACAATACAAAACACACACACACACTAACACAACACAATACAAAACACACACACAAAGTAACACAACACAATACAAAACACACACACACACACACTAACACAACACAATACAAAACACACACACACACACACACACACTAACACAACACAATACAAAACACACACACACACAATAACACTAACACAGCACAAAACACACACACACACACACTAACATAACACAATACAAAACACACACACACACTAACACAACACAATACAAAACACACACACACACACTAACACTAACACAACACAAAACACACACACACACATTAACACAACACACTACGAAACACACACACACACACTAACACAACACAATACAAAACACACACACACACACTAACACAACACAATACAAACACACACACACACTAACACAACACACTACGAAACACACACACACACACACTAACACAACACAATACAAAAAACACACACACACACACTAACACAACACAATACAAACACGCACACACACTAACACAACACAATACAAAACACACACACACACACTAACACTAACACAACACAAAACACACACACACACTAACACAACACACTACGAAACACACACACACACTAACACAACACAATACAAAACACACACACACACACTAACACAACACAATACAAAACACACACACACACTAATACAACACAAAGCACATACACACACAACACAATACAAAACACACACACACACTAACACAACACAATACAAAACACACACACACACTAACACAACACAATACAAAACACACACACACACTAACATAACACAAAACACACACACACACACTAACATAACACAATACAAAACACACACACACACTAACATAACACAATACAAAACACACACACACACTAACATAACACAATACAAAACACACACACACACACACTAACACTAACACAACACAAAACACACACTAACACAACACACTACGAAACACACACACACACACTAACAAAACACAATACAAAACACACACACACACTAACACAACACAATACAAAACACACACACACACTAACACAACACAATACAAAACACACACACACACTAACACAACACAATACAAAACACACACACACACTAGCACAACACAATACAAAACACACACGCACACTAACACAACACAATACAAAACACACACACACACACTAGCACAACACAATACAAAACACACACACACACTAACACAACACAATACAAAACACACACACACACTAGCACAACACAATACAAAACACACACACACACTAACACAACACAATACAAAACACACACACACACTAACACAACACAATACAAAACAAACACACACACTAGCACAACACAATACAAAACACACACACACACTAACACAACACAATACAAAACACACACACACACTAACACAACACACTACGAAACACACACACAAAGTAACACAACACCATACAAAACACACACACACACACACTAACACAACACAATACAAATCACACACACAAAGTAACACAACACAATACAAAAAAAACACACACACACACACACTAACACAACACAAAACACACACACATACAAACAAAATATTCTTCCCCTGGTACAACCACTGCCCAAACAAACCCTTGTGGCATTATTATCCCTAATAATATTATTGTTAGCCCCCTCTCACTTCTTATTAAATTCTCCATTCTCATTCTGCTATTATATGTTTAATTTTGCTTTTGTTTCTTCCATCACCCCACCATTTCCTTCCATTTATTACACCTTTTATTAATTTTGTTTCTTCCCATGTATTCTCCATTTTACTCCGTGTATTCTTTGTTTTATATATTTTGTGTTTTGTTCTTGCTTCTCCAGCTAATATTGAATCATATTTTGTTTATATTTTCTTTGTAGTCTCTATTATCCTGTTTCTACTATATTTGATGTTTTCTTTATATTGTGTCCATATGTTCTCCATTTATTTCCGGGTGGATGGAACTCGTTAGCTTTGGTCGGGAAACTCATCTAGGGGAGACACCCATATATAAATCCCGATAAATGAAACTTGTCAGCCTTTATCTGCAACCCTTCTAAGGGATTAAAGGGATTATACAAATATGTACTGCTTACTGAAGGGTTAAGCAGATTAGTGGATGGACTAGCCACATACCACTGTAGAAAAATGGTGCTAAAAAGACCCACACCGGGTGCCTCTGAGTCGGACGGACGGTCCATAAGTTGAGTGAACAAACCTGTAATTCCTTTAATTAATAAACTGGCATGGGTTGTCCTTCTCAAGGGGGACAGGTCTGCTTGGGGGTATATTTTGTATGGCTACCCTCATTAAGGGGATTAAGGCGTCCGGCAATATATAGATAGTTTATTCTCCCTTCTCCCGCTTATAGTATACTGTATATATATATATATATATATATATATACAGTATATATACACTGTATATATATATATATATATATATATATATATATATATATATATATATATATATATATATATATGTATATATGTATGTATACTGTATATACCTACTGTATATGTATGTGTGTGTGTGTGTGTGTGTTTTTGTTTGTTTTATTATATATATATATACTCCCCTTTCCTTCTATTATACTTCTTCCATCTATAGTATATCCCACATATCTTGTGCTTCTCTCTTATTCTATTGTTTTTATCCTTATCATAGCTTCATATTAGTTTCGTCTGTTCTGTTTCCCTTTTCTTCCTATTATTATTTTGTTTTATCATTTATACATGATCTGCTTTAATACTATAATATCTCTCTGTCTGTCTGTCTGCCTGATTGTCTGTTTGTTTGTCTGCCTGTCTGTCTCTGTGTCTGCCTGTTTGCCTACCTGGCTGTCTGTATGTTTGTCTGCCTGGTTGTCTGTCTGTCTGTCTCTGTGTCTGCCTGTATGTTTGTCTGTCTCTGTGTCTGCCTGTATGTTTGTCTGTCTCTGTGTCTGCCTGTATGTTCGTCTGCCTGTCTGTCTATGTGTCTACCTGGTTGCCTGCCTGCCTGTCGGTTGGTCCCTTTATGTGCCTGTCTGTCTGTCTGCCTACCTACTGTATATGCCTTCTTTCTTGTATACTCTGATGCTCTCTTCACTCCTATTATTCTTCATTAGTTCCCCCTCTCCCTCTTCCATTCACTCACTTTTCTTTTGACCTTTATTTCAATTTCACAACCTCCTCCTTTGTCTTTCTCGTACCCTACTGTATTTGTGTCTCTTATTTGTGTATCTTATGTGTGTATCTTATTTGTATCTCTTATTTGTATCTCTTATTTGTATATTTTATCTATATCTCTTATTTGAATCGCTTAGCTACTTTTTCGTATTTGTATCTCTTATCCACATCTCTTATTTGTTTATCTTATTTTTATCTCTTATTAGCATCTCTTATTTGTATCTCATATGTGTATCTTATTCGCATCGCTTATTATTTTGTATCTCTTACTTGCCTCCTTTATTTGTGTATCTTATTTGTATCTCTTACTTGTATCTCTTATTTGCATCTCGCTTATTAGCATCTTTTATCTGTATATCTTACCTGTATGTTGTTCTGCTCCTCCCCGTTCCATTAATTTACCTTTCTTTCTCCCTTCATTTTAATTTTATGTCATACCACTCTGCCGCTTCCTTCTTACTTACCCATCATATATCTGTACTCCTTTTCTTTGCCTGCCTTCGTTGGTCTTAACTTTCTGTTCCTTACTTCTCTCTCTCTCTCTACGAAAATAATTCTGGCCTCATATCGTTTTTACACTTTATCTAATGACAGAATGCAATCTTAGGACAGTTTGTTTTTCCACCCTTAGATTAAATTCAAAGGTAGTTTCATTCATACACCTGGGGTTGTCTTCATACTTGATTATCAAAATTTATCTGGAGGGGTTGGTGGGTCGAGAGAGACCATTTGTTTTAATCAGATAGTAGCTGTAAACAGTCTACGTGTCCTCGTTTTCATTGTTTACCCTTTCTAATACTTTGTTGGTTCATCCTTCTCCATCCTCCTTGCTTATGCTTCCTCTCATACTTTCTATTCTCTCCCCCTTCCTATTCTTATTCTCTTGAGCAATTGGTCTCTTTCAGCTGGGGGACATTTCCTTATTATACTTCATGCCGATCCGAAGGGTGGTTGGAGGGGTTGGTAGGGAGAGCCTTCTGCATTACCATTCTTCTCTTCCACTTATTACCAGCTACTAGATTAGATTATAAAGCCAGACTGCCCAGTATGGATCGCAAGGTGTATTGAGTGTGTGTAACTCTGTGCAACTTACCCCCTTGCCTGATAGCTGTGTCAAGATACCGGTTATATAGTGGCCTCGTAAATGGTTAGTGGCCGACGTGACGTGGGAGATGGAAGATGGAGGGGGAGGAGACTAAAAGGAGGGAGGGGGTAGTAATAGAAGGGAGTGGGAGAAGGAGGCTGTACGTGAGTGAGACGGTAAGAGTGGAGGGGGCGAGGAGGGTGTGGGAGTGAGGGATGGAGAGAGGAGGGTGTGGGAGTGAGGGATGGAGAAAGGAGAGTGTGGGAGTGAGGGATGGAGGGAGGAAGGTGTGGGGGTGTGGGATGGAGAGAGGAGGGTGTGAGAGTGAGGGATGGAGAGAGGAGGATGTGGAGTGAGGAGGGTGGGAGAGTGAGGGATGGGAGTGGATGGAGAGAGAGGAGGGTGGTGAGGATGGAGAGAGGAGGGTGTGATAGTGAGGGATGGAGAGAGGAGGGTGTGGGAGTGAGGGATGGAGAGAGGAGGGTGTGGGAGTGAGGGATGGAGAGAGGAGGGTGTGGGAGTGAGGGATGGAGAGAGGAGGGTGTGGGAGTGAGGGATGGAGAGAGGAGGGTGTGGGGTGGAGAGAGGAGGGTGTGGAGAGAGGAGGGTGTGAGAGTGAGGGATGGAGAGAGGAGGGTGTGGGAGTGAGGGATGGAGAGAGGAGGGTGTGAGAGTGAGAGATGGAGAGGAGGGTGTGAGAGTGAGGGATGGAGAGAGGAGGGTGTGGAGAGAGGGATGGAGAGAGGAGGGTGTGAGAGTGAGGGATGGAGAGAGGAGAGTGTGAGAGTGAGGGATGGAGAGGGAGGGTGTGGAGAGGGGGGAGAGAGGGGTGTGAGGGAGGGATGGAGAGAGGAGAGGTGGAGTGAGGGATGGGAGAGGAGGGTATGAGAGTGGGGATGGAGAGGGAGTGTGGGTGAGGGATGGAGAGAGGAGGGTGTGAGTGAGGGAGGATGACGAGGGGTGTGAGAGTGAGGGATGGAGAGAGGAGGGTGTGAGAGTGAGGGATGGAGAGAGGAGGGTGTGAGAGTGAGGGATGGAGAGAGGAGGGTGTGAGAGTGAGGGATGGAGAGAGGAGGGTATGAGAGTGAGGGATGGAGAGAGGAGAGTGTGAGAGTGAGGGATGGAGAGAGGAGGTTGTGAGAGTGAGGGATGGAGAGAGGAGGGTGTGAGAGTGAGGGATGGAGAGAGGAGGGTGTGAGAGTGAGGGATGGAGAGAGGATGGTTTGAGAGAATGGGATGGAGAAAGTAGGGTTTGAGTGAGAGAGAGGGATGGAGAGAGGAGGGTGTGAGAGTGAGGGATGGAGAGAGGAGGGTGTGAGAGTGAGGGATGGAGAGAGGAGGGTGTGGGAGTGAGGGATGGAGAGAGGAGGGTGTGAGAGTGAGGGGGTGGGAGTGCGGGATGGAGAGAGGAGAGTGTGGGAGTGAGAGATGGAGAGAAGAGGGATGGAGAGAAGAGGGATGGAGAGATGATGGTGTGAGAGTGAGGGATGGAGAGAGGATGGTTTGAGAGAGAGGGATGGAGAAAGGAGGGTGTGGGTGAGAGAGAGAGATGGAGAGAGGAGGATTTGAGAGTGAGGGATACACCATTTCTATCCATAACTGTTTGCACTACTATAACTGGTCCTAACAGTGATCCTGACCTTCCCTAACTTTTAGCCTGCCACAAGGACCCCACAATGTATGCACCCTTTCCTGCTCAAGTCGATATATTTTATGTAACCCGACGTCAACCATTTGTATAAACAACAAAATTGTTCGCTAACCTTGCTCATAAACTGTGAAATTATATGTTATTATCACACTTCTTTGACAGTTCCCCTATGCTGTCAATAGCCCGTGAGTAATCCTCTATTTATCACGTTGTAGACTTGTCAAGTTAATGTCCCTCTCTCTGTTTCACACAAATAATCTTCATGGGTTTCGGCAACCTATTCAAGTTGGTTATATCTGTACACATTACGCCAACGCGTCTCGTTGTAATTCCCTATGCATGCATAATTTACACTTTTACAATAGTGATCGTCATTTTTTGTGTTGGTATTCATTTATATAGATATGGATTATGTTGGACTAAGACAGATGAGATTAGGTAGGGCTAAGATAGAATTGGTTTCTAAAGCTTTACAAAATGTCCCATACATGTGTAACCATTGTAACTTTGTCGCACTTTTTTCTTTCTCACAACGTTTCTCTAATCTTCTATAGGCCTATGTTGCATCTAAGTTTTTCTCATATCCATATGTTCCCCATTAACTTTTCAATAATTTATTGTAATTGCTCCACTCATCCTTAGCCTTTCTGTTCCCACATGTTAATAACAAATAATGCTGATAACTATCTATCTATCTAATGCCGGATGCCGTGATCCCCGAAAGGGTGGCCACGAACGAAACGCCCCCATGCACCTCTGTCCCCAGTCAGTCGACGCCCCTCCTCCCATCCAGCACCACTTTCACGCATTCACTTCTTAACCCGGAAAAGACGAGCGTCCTCATACGAGGTTTGGTGGTGGAAGGCGAAGGTCCTCATAAGATCTAAGGTCTAAAAAAAGCCTTTTAAAACACCCTACTGGCACTCAAGACATTGCACCCCGCCATTACTTGACACCATTCCAACATATGTGTCCCCATCCCCTTCCCCCCTCCTCAATTATCACCTATTTTTCATCTTATTCCCCCTTTCTTTCTTCGGGTAATTTTTGGCGCGAATTTCCTTTACGCGGTCTATATAACATGGGCGAGGCATCTAGAGATTCTTGCAACAGAGAGACTTCTACTTAAAGTCGTCAGTATCGCTTGAGAACACGAGAGGAGAGGATATATGCTGCCGCGGCTCTCCCTTCATGAATGGTCTGGTCGGCAATAATATGTCTTATTCACCCCTCAAATACTATTTCCACTTGTTATGTTGCTCTTAAATTTTAACCCCTTCTGTACCAGCGACGGCAGGGAGCCATCAGTAATGTACTTTCCTTGTAACTGCCAGTATCAGGCAGTGCCTGGTACCACGATCGTTTGAGCACTGCTCTCGAGTTAGCAACACTTCTCAGCTTATATCCAACCCTCTGCAGGCTGGGAGAGCCAGTATTCCCTCATCTTTTGAGGTGGGAGGTTGTTTTATCTTGCCTTTTTGGCCACATTACTTGGGACTTGGGGGACTTTTATTACTGTATCCTCCGGTACAGTAGTGGTTAATATCTTCATATAAATGTAAAATAGGCGTAGGGTAAGACGGGGTAATTTCGCCGAAAATCACGTTTTTTGACGAATAGAAATTGCCACAAATAGATTTTTGTTTATTTGTTATCTATACATTCAGCCTTTCTGCTATAGATGCCCAAAAAACAAAAACAAATATATAATGTTTTGGTCATGCTGCCGATTTTTTGAAAAAAGTTACTCACGCGGAGAAATTACCCCGCCGGGCGGGGTAATTTCGCCGCGACCTATTTTACGCATCATCTTGCTATTAAACTAAATAACATTATATGATTAGTGGCTAGACAATACACTAGCGTGCAGGTAAAAGCAATGAAAACATGCACAAACCCAAACTGCCACTAAACATGCCAATAGAAAAACTTCGCACGCACACACACACACAACTGAACGGGGCGGGCAGAGATGCAGGTGTGTCACACGTGTAGGCGCCACTGTGTCTAGTGCGGGTGTGGACTTATCTAGTGCGGGTGTGGAGTTGTCTAGTGCGGGTGTGAACGTGTTTAGTGCGGGTGTGGACATGTCTAGTGCGGGTGTGGATGTATTTATTAGGCTTACAGGTGTGGACGTATATAGTGCGGGTGTGGACGTGTCTCGTGTGGGTGCGGCGTGTAGGGTGCTACTGCAAAGTATCAGGCAGCAGCTGATGGCTACTGCCAACACTGTGTCACACGCACTACCACAGTGGATGCACCCACATACAAACACACCAACAAACACCCCCACACACACCCGACCATACCGTCAGACGCGCCGCTCGCCCCGGCGCCTGGCCCCGCGAACCTGCAACACAACCTAAGCCAAACTAACTCTACAACCTAAGCCAACTAGGCTACCTATACAACCTAAGCCAAACTATCTCTACAAGCTAAGTCAAAACTGCTCTACAACCTAAGCCAAACTGCAGCCGAATCCATGCAATAGTTTCGGAGATACCAACGTTTGAATGCAAATTATTAGCGTCGCGGCGAAATTACCACGCGGCGAAATTACCCCGTCTTACCCTATATGAATAAGTAATAACGATATTTATGGTAAAATGACGATTTTCGTCGTGAATGAACCAAAATACATTCGCATGGCGGGATGCTTCAAATACCATAGTCTAGCCTTTGCTGGGTTAATTTCATCCTTCCACCTCTCTCTCGGTCAACCTCTCCCTCTCCGTCCTTCCACCTCGCTCTCGTACACTCTCTTAGTAATTTTTTCGCTACCCATACATTCCACATGGCCAAACCTTCTAAAGGTGTTACTTTTCACACTTTCCAGCACATCTACATCCACACCACACCGCTCTCGTACTTCCCCATTCGTCTGTCTATCTCTCCATGTAACTCCGCACGCACTTCTCAAGTAACTCATTTCCACCCCTCTCATTCTTGATTTTTGTCTCTCCAACAACGTCCATGCTTCGCTTCCTTAAGTCAATGTCAGGATTACCACACTGTCATGAAAGGACTTCTTTATTTCCATGCTGACAACCCTATTTCTTGTTACTGCTTTCAGCATTCCTACAACCCTCTTCCCGTGTTGCACCCTCTCCGGCAGTTCTTCAACCATACTCCCATCATCAACAATAATATAACTGCAATAGTAATGATTAAATACCACTACTACTACTATTACTACTACTACTACTACTACTACTACTACTAGTACACCACTCAGCCTGTTCATCCCTCTCTGGAACCTAGTTAAGGTCGGAACAGTCATTAATACGCATGACTATGTAGTTATACAGCTGCTTCCTATCCCAATGTTTGTACTCATCATCGTGGATTTGTGTTTCCCTTTATGTATATTTATAATATTACATCCATAATAATAATAGTAATAATAATATAAAAAACAATACATTTTGTTATTGTTGGTAAAATTATCATTATTTTTCTTTATTATTCTATTCATTATTATTAGTATTATTATTATACTAATAAATCAATACTTCCCCTACTCCTGTTCATGCTGGTGTGTTCTGTCATTCTGAAAGAGATAAATTCAGAAAAACTGGACTGTGCATATAGAGCTTATAAATTACACAAAGGTGAACATAATTAATTTAGGAATCGCCGTTGATATTATTTTGTTTTCAATTAATGTTTGACAATGTGAACAATATTGTATGATATAATGTACTTTCACATTTCACTCCACAATTTCACTCGCAATTTGATTAACACAATGTTCGGCGTCATGAGTTCAGTAACAATTTACAACATATTTGTTAGTATTACATCTGATGAATTAAAACATCAAGTACTTAGATTGTTGAATTCCTTGTTTTTGTCATTGTTTCGTTGCATTTCTTTAATACTATTCCCATTAAAGAAACTTATACTGATGTCAAATTTACATTTAGTATTTTGAAATGTAAGTTCAATTTAGTATCATGATACCACCATTAAATTATAGGCTAATTATTGTGTTAGTGTGCTGGTGTGTTTGTTAATGAAGCTATTTCATTCATTCTTTTGACACTACGACACTTAGCAATAGTTCAGTATTTTAATTATTGATATTATTATTTATATTATTATTATTATTATAATTATTATTATTATTAGTATTATTATTTGTTTTAAAACATTATTATTATTTTTGTTCAGGGTTATGGAGTTAAGCAATTCGATGTTATCAATGACTATGACTGTACACTATTTAGGGCTCCAAACCTCTGGGAAACGTTATTACTTTAAGTGCTGTATGCTATATGTGTGTGTGTGTGTGTGTGTGTGTGTGTGTGTCATATAAATAGTTTTGGATATGTGTGATATTGTGACGCTTCTGCATAGTAGCCACGTGCGGGCATGCGCGCGCGTCGGCTGCCCAGCCGTTTAGAAACCGGCTGGTGGCTGTTTGTTTGTGTAAAAATAATAACAATAATAAGTGTAAGTATATTGTTCACTTTCAGCTGAGTTTCTTACCCTAGGTACATGCGACCTTTGACGACCAAGATGGATGGTACTTGACTTCTGACCATTGTACATACACAGGTTCACTTGTGCAACGACATGTCGACTAACACAGATTGATAGTTGACCAACTTGGCTAGGGAGGGATCAGGCTAATTTGTTTGCACATTGACAGATTTAAAAAAAAAAAAAAAAAAAAAAACATACTAATGATAATTTAGGTAACCACTAACCCTCGGCACAAAGACCACTGGACCATGCCGATCCGTGTGTATTTGTGTGTGTATTTATGAAGAAGACAAAAGGCAAAGCTCCCTGCAACAAGCATCTCCCCCAAAGTTGAAAGAGTAATAGACGCTATATTAAACTTTGCTATTTTAATGTTTATTTTGTTGGTGTATTGGCAAGAAGTGTGGTGTTCGGAGGAGATGTTTGTGTGAGCTAGCTGGATTAATCTCTGTAGGTGAGACACAATTAGAAACAGCGAGGGAAGCCAGGCAAATGAAACAAGAGTTCCAGCAACTCCTTATTCCATGGCTATGAAGCCTCCCTTGGCCATTGTCCTGCTCCATTGGTGTCTATCATGGCCCAGTAAGTATACAACATTCCGCCATTTTAAAATTCGAGAATTTTAGAGAGAAAAGAGAGAGAGAGAGAGAGAGAGAGAGAGAGAGAGAGAGAGAGAGAGAGAGAGAGATTGAGAGAATATATAGAAGCGACAACAAAACGACATGTGAAGAGAGAAGGAAGGAATTAGTGGACCGGGGAGGGGGGTGGGGGGGGGGGAGATAAGTGTAGGACATAACATGAGAAAAGTAAAGAAGAAAGGAATTATGGGGGGGATGAAAGAAGTGAAGGATATATATATATATATACCGGTATATATATTACATATACATATATATATATATATATATATACTGGTATATATATATATATATATATATATATATATATATATATATATATATATATACAGTATATATATATATATATACATATTTATATGTATATACTACCCGCCCGGAACTCCCAGTGGACTATCCCTTATACTTCAACAATACAAAAATCAATCTTTCATCTTCTCTCAATATTCTTGGTGTCTCTTTTTCATCTGCTCTCACTTGGAAGGACCATATTACCAGTCTTGCTAAAGGTTGTTGCACACTGACACGAAAGCCCCTCCAGGCAATTTCTCTACTTGAAATTTCAGCCTGATACGGCGAATCGGCAACATAATCGTGGATATCGGAAATTAGCCGTGGGTGACTCTCACGGTCCAAGCGACGTATCGGGGGTCGATATGAGATTTTGAGCTGTTCAAAAGTTTGTGGAAATCCCCCGGCAACTGTAAAAAATCGTCTGAGTCTGGACTCCATCACGAACTCGCCGTATCACAATCGTGTGGTTCGTTTCAAAGACGTATGGTCCGTATTAAAGCCGTATGGCCCGTATCAACGTCGTCTGGTGCGTAAGCCTGCTGTGCGGACCGTATCTCTTCCGTGCGGAAAATTGGCAACGGTCAAGTTGCCCAAAAAAAAAAAAAAAAAAAAACGCGCTTTAGCCTCAATCTGGTTGCACGTCTCACGGCGTCGATACGGCGTCGATACGATTCTTCTGAGTTGTATCGCAGTCTTTTGGGTCGTATCTTCTCCGTGGAGTAATCGTGTAACCTTTGCACGACTTTTCCTATCTTCTTCGTTGCATTCGTTTCTCCACCGTATCGGCATCGCTAGAGTCTTATCAAGTCATGCGGTAGAGATACGGTAGAAATACGGTAGAGATACGACTCTAACGATGCTAGCCATTTCTGCCGTGATCTCTAGTAAATTCGGCAAGACACAGGATTTGTATGTGTCGTGGGTGTTCGTGCCAGTCTTGAAGGGGCTTTCGTGTCAGTGTGCAACGACTTTAAGGCAGCCTCCCAGAAGCTGGGTGTGCTCAACCGCCTCAAGGGGTTCGTTACCCCTGCAAAACCTCTTGCTCTGTACAGGGGCACATTGCGTCCTTGCACATATTCACACATTCACATGTGTGGGGAGGATCCTCTCATACCGCACTCCTAGACAAAGTAAAAGGGAAAGCCTTTTCGTATAATTAATTCCCGTCCCCTCACCAACTCTCTGCAATCTCTCTCTCTTCGCCGCTATGTTGCATATATGTCACTATTCTATCGCTACTACAATAAGAGCTCTACCAGTATATACCACCTCCTCTACGTAGGGTACGTGGTACCCGTCTTGCAACACAATCCCATCCCTACTCTGTGCAACTCTCCAACCTAAGAGTGAAACATTACTCTAAGTCTTTCTTCTATTCAACAGCTGAGCTCTGGAACTCTCTCCCAGAATCAGTCTTTCCCTCTTTCTATGACTTAAATTGCTTCAAACTCCGTGTATCCAGGCATTTTGGCTCGAACGTCCCTTGATTTTGGCCCTATCACTCGTTCAACTATGGGGGAGGCACTCGGTACAGGCGGTTTTGCCTTTTGCATACCTGATTCACAAAAAAAAAAAAAAAAAAAAAAATATATATATATATATATATATATATATATATATATATATATATATATATATATATATATATATATATATATAGGTATATATGCACATAGATACAGATGACATGAAACCTTGCAGTCCCGACTAGGCAATCCGGATTTAATTATAGCATAGCATTTGCTACTAAGTGGGAGGTGAAGATAGCAAAGAAGAAACCTCTCCCCCCATCCATTACTCTCTCCGACCTTGGGAAGGCATTGCATTTAGTTGGAGAAAATGGCTCTCAGCAGAATGAGACATTTCTAGTGGTTATCTCCTTGTAAAGAACGAAGTTGAGAAATATTGTATACTACTGATACTTTACCTAACAGAACACAACACATTTGTTTCTACCCATATTATTCCTACCTTTTTGCAATGGATGTCTAGTCTCTTGTTGAATGCGGCAATTGTATTACATTGAACCAGTTTTACTGACAAATTGTTCCAATAGAAATGCTGGTTCATATTTTCGTTCCATTTTTGTTAGTTGATAAACTATTATTGATTGTGAACAGTGGATTTGCATCGATTTTGTCAAAGCCCTTTAATATTTTGAGACACTCAAACCACTTAATGGACCTCTTAATCTTTTTCCGAAGTAAAAACAAATGTATTTATTATAAAGTGTTGTGATTTGGTTATTTCTCAGTGATGGTATTAACTTTGTCGCTCTATACTGATCTGACTTAAATTTCTCAATGTCCTTATTAAGAAATGAACATCAAAATTACACACCATACTGAATATGGGGCCTCGCTATGCTTATGAATAATGGTTATATATTGTTCTCATTGTTATACAGTAGGTAAAAATTTGTTTTATAAATGCCAATGCTCTATTGTCTTTGTTCATTGCGGCTGCACTTGGATCTGAAATGCTTAAGTGTTCAGACATTAGAACCCCAAGTTCCTTAACGACTGTATGTATTCGTTAGCCTTTCATATCACTTTCATATTTAGTAGTTTTATTACCTATCTGTAAGATCTGACAATTGGCAACATTGAATGGCATCTGCCATGTTTCCGACCACTCAACTATTTTATTTAAATTCGATTGTAGCTTATTATGTCTTCTTCGGTTAATATTGAGTTTCCTATCAGTGTGTCATCATCAGATTTTGAGAAGGTGCTATTTAGTCGTAGGACTAAATAGCACCTTCTCAAAATCAATGCCATATATAAACAGTAGATGCGAAAGGAAACTGGCCAGAGAACCGATCCCTGAGACAGTATACTATAAACCGACTCCCACTCTGATTCTACTCTATTTATCACCACTCACTGCCTTCTGTTTGACAGCCAGCTTTTATTCATGCATGCATTTTTCCTTGAAAGTCAAATATTTTCAATATCTACATAATTTTCCATGTTGTACCTTATCGAAAGCTTTTTTGGAAATCTATGAATATAAAATCTAGTAATTTAGTCGAGTCATTATGTAAATGATAGCATTCGATCAGATCAGCTTGTTTGATTCATAGGAGATCTGCTGTTTTGTATCTTAGAATTGTTTCAAATAATTGTTCCTATTATCAACGTTAAGGGGGGTGACCTGCATTTGTTCTCTCCTTCTCTGGCTTGTATCCACTCGGCCCCATTCAGCCTACTATTTTATGACGTTTATCCCCATTCAGGTGTCGATTTCTTCCATTGTATGAAGAAATCCGGGTTCGCCAGAGACATTTTTATATCGAAAAATGTACAAATTTAGCTTTCTGTCAATATTGTTTTAAATAATATGCTGGCTTGCTACTGCTCGCCAGGGAAAAAATCGACACCTGAATGGGATAAACGTCTTAAAACAGTAGGCTGAATGGGGCCGAATGGATACAACCCAGAATGAGAGGGAGAGAGAGAGAAAAAAAAAACGAGGTGGGTCACCTTAAACTAATTGGTCTCTAATTAGTTGCTTAGGTTTTACTAGTTTTTTTAATATTTGTTTTTATTGTCATAAGTTTGCATTTTGTCCCTCATTTTTTTTTTTTTTTTTTTTTTTTTAAGAGACAATGAACGGAGGAAGGAAAAACACAGATAAAACAAAAAGGTCCATGTGCCTAAAGGCATCCTCCATTCATAAAATGTTTGTAACAACTGGGTTTAAACATTTGTAGATTGTAAGTTTGTGGAAAGCAATTCGAGGGAAGTGAATTCCAAAGAGTAGTAGCTCTGGGGATAAATGAATTCTGATAAGCAGAAGTTCTGCATTGTGGAGGAGAAAGTGTAAATTCATGGGCGCTCTCAGCTGCCCTAGTTCTACGGGGAAAGATGTGGAGAGGCGGCACAATTGAAGCAAGTTCCTCGGAACAATTGCTGTGAAAATATCTGTAGAATAATGCAAGGGATGCAACGTTTCTTCGTATGGCTAATGTAGGAAGGTCCTGTGTGATTGCAGGGTTATTGATTAATCTAATAGCTTTATTTTGAATTTTGTCCAACTGCTTCAATGCAACCAGTCCACTTCCACCCCACAGAGGTGAACAGTAATCCATCTGAGAGCGCACATGACTTTTATATATTACGGCCAACTGCTCGTCAGTGAAGAATTCTCGAACTTTGTACAGGAGTCCCAGTTTTTTAGAGGCATTCTTAGCAATGCTTCTAACATAATGTGTCCAGCTCAAGTTAGTAGTTAATGTTACACCGAGAATGTCAATACTAGGGGAAGTGGGAATATTTACATAATTAAAAAATATATGGGAGTCAGTGAGATTCTGTCGGTTAGAAAATTGAATGTACTTGGTTTTTATGTGCATTAAAGGAAACTAGATTCTTTTGTCCCCATTCATTAATTCTAGAAAGGTCCTGGTTCAGAGAAATTGCAGTGTTTATTTTTGAATTTATAAGATCGGGTTGGGTGAAAGAATTGGTAAATGTGAAGGAACTGTGGAGTGTTGAGTCATCTGCGTAGGAATGTATTGGATTATGAGTGGTAGATATGAGATCATTGATATGAATGAGGAACAGAGTTGGGGCCAAAACTGATCCCTGGGGAACACCAGCATTTATTGAGTGAAATTGAGAATAAAGGCCATCTACCATTACACATATTTTTTCTGTTATGAAGATAAGAAGAAATTAGTGGAACTAATGATGCAAGGCCGTAGTGTGACATCTTCGACAATAAGGATTGATGCCAGACTCTATCAAATGCCTTTGATATATCCAGTGCTATTGTATGTGTTTCACCATGTTGGTCTGTAGCTTGGTTGATTTGATGCGTAAGAAGGCAAAGAATGTCTGCAGTTGATCGACATCGTCTAAAACCATATTGCCTATCACTGATTAATTTATTATTCTCCAGATGCTTAATTATGTGATTATTTAATATAATTTCAAAAACTTTGCCAAGAGTGGAAGTTATAGCTATTGGTCTGTAGTTTGATGGATCTGAAGAGGCACCTTTTTTAGGAACTGGATGGATGTTTGCTTCTTTCCAGGGTACTGGGAAGCATGAGGTATGAGTACACAGACGGAAAAAATTTGCCAATACAGGAGCGAGCACCAAGGAGCAATTCTTAAGTAATATTGGAGGAATTTCATCTGGACCAGGAGCCTTATCTACCGAGAGATTCTGCAAAATAGTTTTGACATGTCTGGTGTGGATCTTAAGTGAAGGAATTTCAGGTGAATTAAAATTAAGTACAGGGACATCTTGATTTATTTCATCTAAGGTTGAGTTGGTGGAGAAAATATCCGCAAGAAGGTTAGCTTTACCTCGTGGGTCACTTACAAGATTGCCAGTCGGAGATTTTAATGGTGGAATGGATGAAGCAGTAGTGAAGTTGGATTTAAATGAGTTAAGAGTAGACCAAAATATTTTGTTATCATTTGGATTATTTAGAAGTTTATTTGCCTGCTTATGGAGAAAGTTTGATTTAGTTAGGTTTAATACAGTTTTGGCATGATTTCTGATGTTTCTAAAGTAATTAAAGGCTTCATGTGTTTTTGATCTTGTGTATGCATTGTAGGCTATTGCTTTTTGTTCAGTTACTCTAGCACAATTATGGTCAAACCATTTAGGTGAATTAGATCTTTTACTGTACTTTTGATGAGGAATAAAAGTTTCCATTCCAATTTTTACAAAATCTTGTATGTGGCTCAAGGTGGAGTGTGCATCATTAGAAAAGAAAGAGGTCCAGGGAATATCAATAAAGAAACCTTGAAGACCCTCCCAGTCTGCCCTATCGTAATGCCATTTAGTCACCAAAACAGGTTCAGAGTGGGAAGGTGTGGTAAGTGATAGACAGGTGGCCTGTATCAGACAGTGATCAGAAGATCCAAGTGGGGACCTCACTGTAACATCATAATTTTCTGAATTGGTTGTTAAAAATAAGTCCAGTAGGTGGGAATTATGATTAGGATTATCTGGTACACGGGGTTGACTAGTTGAATGAGATTAAAGGAGTCTGCAAATAGCTCACATTCAAGACCAGCATCATCAGTCCTGGCTGAATGAGTGAGCCATTCAACATTATGGACATTAAAATCACCCAACACAGTGATTTCAGAAGAAGCATTTAAGTTGAGGACACTGAGTTGTGAGGACAGAGAATCAAAAATTTGGTACAGCTTCCTCCTGCAGTGACAAGTTATATAATTATGTAGGCTGAGGACTCAAGGGACAGGGGTTCTCGCTGAGAGGCTCCAATCCTGACGTTATTCTTGACTTATAGTGTGCTGCCTTAATAATCCAATAGGGTTGATAGCCGCTGAAGTCCTATTTTAACCAATTTTTTAACTAACTCCTCTATTTTTTCTTTCACGTTTTTTCTTCAAAATCCTTGGGTGGATATAATCTGGTCCCGGAGTGTTATTATTTATTAATATATTTATTTAATTATCTATTAATTTATTGTGTATTTATTTATTTAATTATTTATTTATTTATTAATTGATTGAGAGAGAGAGAAAGATAGAGAGTGTGAGAGTGAGTGTATGAGCAAGCAAGAAAAAGCAAACAGCCATAAAGACTAGCCCAGAAAGAATCGCAGCGACACGAAGAAAGACAGACAGAAAAAGATTGGCTTAATTGGAGGGAAAGAAAAAGAAAGGATGGAAAGAGGGAGAACGGACAAGAGAGAGATAGATAGAAAGAGAGAGAGAGAGAGAGAGAGAGAGAGAGAGAGAGAGAGAGAGAGAGAGAGAGAGAGAGAGAGAGAGAGAGAGAGAGAGAGAGAGAGAGAGAGAGAGAGAGAGAGAGAGAGACAAAAGTAAAATATTCTACTCTTTGACCACACTGTATATGAACACATTTTGTGTGACATCTATGCATGCCTTCTTCTTATATAATGTCATGCCATTACTTCAGGTTGCAGCATTTATATTTATCGTGAACTGTGCATTGATATTTACTCTGTCAAATCCTTTAAATATCTTAAAAACACTTGAGAAGTTGGCCTTCTTTTCTTCAGTGAGAACAAATTAAATGTAGTTAGTCTTTCATAATATGGCTTGTTTCTCAGAGAGGGGATTAGCTTAGTTGCTCTACGCTGCACGGATTAGAGTTTGGCAATGTCTTTCTTGAGATACGATGACCAGAACTGAACGCCATATACAAGATGGGGTATATCAATGCTTTTAATAACGGCAAAATAATTGTCTCGTTCTGAAAGGTAAAATTTATTTTGATCAATCCCAAAACTTTGTAAGCTTTATTTTCTGTAACCGCACATTGCTTTGATGATTTTAGTTTTCAGATATTATAACCCAGAGATATTCAACCTTAGAGTTTGTTATTGTGGCTTGGTCTTTCACTGTGTTGGTTGTGTAATGTTTGGATACTTATGTTCTGGGTATGTTGTCTCGAGTTCGAATCCCGGGAGAACCTACCTACCTATGTTCACCTATGTGGAGTTCGCCACTCTTGCTAGTGGCACCGAAGAGCGCACCGCCCTTCGTTGTTGTTTGAGAATTGGTACAGCAGATTATTCGAAGAGGTGGAGCGCACCCTTGTGAAGATGG
Source organism: Paralithodes platypus (assembly GCA_032716605.1). Lineage (NCBI taxonomy): Eukaryota > Metazoa > Arthropoda > Malacostraca > Decapoda > Lithodidae > Paralithodes > Paralithodes platypus. The sequence goes on along the minus strand of CM064564.1, from coordinate 18,227,003 downwards.
GCTCGTCTGGCACTTTTTGTAGTTCGACATCGAGAGCTCTCTTGAAGCTGTCTAACGAGACACCTCTCATGTCTCTCACTCGCCGCGGGAGTTTGTTGAAGAGACGTGCTCCTCTATGTGATAACCAGCCCTCTCGCAGAGAGCCCATAGCCCCTCGATTTATCATCTTGGGGATCTCGCATTCCCAGCCTCTCCTATCATTGAATTTCATTGCTAGTGGTGTATGTAGATTTGGTACAAAACCCTCTGCGATTGTCCACGTATATATTATTAAGTATCGTTCCCTTCTACGTTCCAACGAATATAGTTTGAGTGATTTTAAGCGATCCCAATAGTGTAACTGTTTTACGGAGTTTATATGTGAGGTGAAGTTCCTTTGTACACTTTCTAAGTCATTAATTTCACCTAATTTTGTATGGGGATGTTAATACGTTACAGTATTCTAGCCGCGGTAGCACCAGGGATTTGAAGAGTGTTATCATAGGCAATACACCGCGAGTTCTAAATGTTCGTAGAATCCAACCTGTTAGCCGTTTCGCAGCTGCAACTTTGACCTGGTTATGTTCTTTGAATCCCATATTTTCAGACATTATCACCCCAAGGTCTTTCACATTGTCTTTACGTTCTATTATGCGATTGGATTCTGTTATGTAACTTGTGCTCTCTTTAACGAAATCCTTATCTCCATATCGTATTAATTGAAATTTGTCTTCATTAACTTGCATGTTATTTTCCCTGGTCCACTGGAACACCTTATTTATGTCCTCTTGCAGCCGGGCGGCCCGTGTCTTCAAAGGAGTACAAAGGAAATCAAGCAACAACAGATCTAGTGACCCTTCTAGGTTGCTTGTCCTCCAAAACACTGAGGATCAAGTGTCCAAACAGTGGTTTAGAGTGGGTAAGGGAACATTGGAAAGGGAATTACTGCCCTGGAACTATGTCCGTGGCAGGATTAGGAAGTTAGTAGGGGACAGATGGGTTAGTAACTGAGGGGGGGATAAAATAAAGTTATTCATTTACAAACGCAGTCAGTTGCGGGTTTGATGCGAGATATTTGTCTAGGCGGAGTTTAAATGAATCAACGGTGATGCAGTCTATAACGTTTCGGGGAAGCCCATTCCACAAGTTGACAACTCGATTGAAGAAGAATTCTTAGATTCGTGTGAGTTAAAAGATTTACCATAATTTTGCAACCGTTTCCCCGCGTGTAATTAGATTGGTCTATAGTGAAGTACTTACTACAGTTCATATTGTCGATGCCTTTGATGATTTTGAACACTTGAATTAAGTCGCCTCTTTATCTGCGCTGGGTTAAAGGAAATAGATTTAATTCTCTAAGACGCTCTTCGTATGGTTTGTTCTTTAGGCTAGGTATCATTTTGGTAACTCTACGTTGAACTCGTTCTAGCTTGTTTATATCTTTTTGGTAATAAGGGCACCAGGATTGAACGCAGTATTCCAGAAGAGGGCGGACTAATGAATGTAAAGGGTTAGGATAACTTCTTTGGATTTATGCTCAAACGACCTGCCTATAAAGCCAATTATTTTGTTTGCCTTCTTAACAACTTCTGAACATTGTTGACTCGGTTTTAGGTTACTCGATATTGTTACTCCCAGATCGGTTTCTCTGTTTACATTCTTAAGCTGAGTGCCATTCATCGAATAGTTTGCTTTCTCATTTATCCGATATGTAGTACTTTACATTTATCCGCATTGAAACTCATTTGCCAAATTTGGGCCCAACATGACAATTTATCTAGATTGTGTTGCATATCGTCAACTTGTTCTTTTGAGAGTACGCTATTTGCAATTTTTGTATCGTCAGCAAATTTTGAGATTGTACAGGTGAGACCCTCATCTATGTCGTTGATGATCTTCCTGTGTCTTTACTATCATACTCAGTTTCGTGTCATCCGCAAAGGAGGATACTGTACTGTGTCTTGTGTTGGCATCTATGTCACTTATTAGAATGAGGAAAAGAAGGGGCGCTAGTACTGTTCCTTGGGGAACTGAGCTTTTGACGTCTGAAGGCTCAGATGTTACTTGGCTTACTGCTACTGATTGTTTTCGGTTCACGAGGAAGTTGTATATCCACCTTCCGATTTTACCTGTTATCCCTTTTGTTTTAAGTTTGTGTGCAATAATACCGTGATCACATTTATCAAATGCCTTAGCAAAATCGGTGTAGATGACGTCCACGTTTTTCTTTTCTTCTAGGGATTTAAGAATTCTGTCGTAGTGTTCCAATAGTTGCAGAGATATGATCTTCCTGCTCTGAACCCATGTTGACCAGTATTGTGTAGTTCATTTTTGTCCATATATGTTGAGATTTTGCTTATGCCTATGCCATATGCTTTCATTAATTTATTCAAGTGCATTGGGGTTTGTAATGGAGGATTTATGTTAAGAACGGAGTACTGTTCCTTAATCATATTTTTGTTTTGTTTTGCATAAATGTGCAAAATTTGACAGTTGTCAACATTAAGGGGAGATCTCCACTTGAGGGATTTTTTTCTTGACCCCTTTCTCCCTCATGTTTAGCCCCATTGCTTTTGATATTATAAAACGTTTGCCCCATTAGTTTAGCGATTTTAAGAACTTTCACCCCATATTAAGACCTTTCGTGCAAGTCAGGTGTCGATTTTATCCTGGCGAGCGATAGCGAGCCTGTAATTTAAGAGGAACCGGCCTTCGGCCGGGACATTTTTCTACCGAAAAATGTACAAATTTATCTTGAAAGGGACTCAAGGGGGTGTAATTTTAAGCTTGATGGAGGTCTAGGGAACAAACTAAATACCTCCCCTTAAAGGGCATGGGCCACTTTTCTAACCATTTCACTATTTTGCTTAAGTCAGATTGTGGGCTATTTCTGTCATCCTCACTTAACGTATGGATACACAAATCGCATATTCAGGAAGGGTGGCCATAAATACACGGGTGTGAGATTCGCGTAATCGATACTAATGAAATTAGTAGAAAAATACAAATTACTCGAGTTGTGCCCAAATTGAGCTACAAAAAGCTTTGCTAGTGGTAGGGCAAATGAAAATGTTAGTGACACTGCTTTGAGTCAAACTCCTATATCGCGGTAGCTCGGGAGAGCCTATCGCCTTAGTTTCTCTCTTATAGAGTCAAACGATGAGCTATGAACGGCAGGGGCTTTAAACATGGCCAAAAGTGTGTCTGGTTAATGGGCTGATACTGGTAAGTGGATCTAAAATACATTATGATAGTGTAGCGTATGTTAGAATTGTTATATATTTAGTGTATATAAATATATACTGTACATATAATGTAAACTAATATTAGTGTACCATATCCTTCGTTTGAAATATAAACAGTTACAAGTGTTAGAAAACATGTCTGAAGAATGTGTATTTATTAATACCGGGTATTCGCTTAAAATTGAATATTCAGAGTAGGGTTTTCATGTTATTTATTCTCTTTCTCATACAATGAGCTATACATATCACTATGATTTAGAGCTGCTAAACACCTTAGAACAAAATTAACCAAAAATTATGTACGGTAACGTATACGAGTACGAGTGGGAGAACCGCGAGGCTATATATACTCTTGTGGTATTATATTCAAATATACTAAACTATTGGCAATAGAAATATTCTGATTGGATTCCTGAAGTGTGTGAAAGATACTTGTTAATTCATGTATAAAACCTAATATCGTCACATAAATGTTTGATTTACAGCCATGCGAATTCAGATAATATTTGAAAAACAAAGACAATCAAATAACTTTTATCAATGATTATTTGAGTTTTTGTAAGCTTTGCTGTTGTAATGTTGTAGATCAGCCTTTCCTCTATCTATTGAGATGTAATAGATTGTAGTAAACGTAATTAATGTTGCTAAAAATCGGTATAGAATTAATGTTTTGGTTGCTCCTGGATATTATAAAATTCCAAGTACCGATTTTTATTTTATTCATATAAAACAAAATTGATGATAATAATGTTCAGGATACTAATTTAGTGCCATTTCTCTCTAGCCCTTATTCCAAGATTCAATAGTGCTCAACCAAAGTTGATTACCAGACACTATTACACATTTCCTTGCTCAAGGGAAATGGTACCTGCTACCAGTGTATGCACAAAACATCCATGCCTCAGTGTGAGATTGAACTTAGGTCTCCTGGGGTGGCTGGCCAGGATGTTATCCACTACACTACACTAATGATACATTTAGAATGAACATGAACAATGCTTCTTATTTCATATAAAGGAATGCATTCCTCAGCATAACACGAAATCATGATGGTGTAAACTCAGAAAATCGATATTTCTATTATATCCATTTTCAATGTGACAATATTATCTTATGTGATTTTGTTTTCGGTTGTATAATGGTATGGGTCTTGTTCTGTCTTTGGATAAATAATACATTGCATGTTGAGGCGATTATTGTGAGTTAAAATAGGCTGATAACATAGGCCTACATGTAACATGGGTGTAATGTTCGCTGTTTTCCAATCAATAGGGACGCTTCCTTGCAGTAGTGATAAGTAAGACACTTCCCCACAATTAGTGGACAGATTCGTATAATAGGTATTTAAACAGGGAACTATAACTACACAACAATATACAGTCCAAGGTTTACAACAGGGAACTATAACTACACAACAATATACAGTCCAAGGTTTACAAACTCTACTAATATATAAAACAGTACACTAAAATAAGGCAAGGCTCACTAAGATCATGAATTTAGGTTGAATTGGGATATAAGAGTTATATATATTATATGTGGTAGGTCAATTACAAAGTGGATGCTGAAGGCTGAACAATATGATTTAGGATAGTTATATGTAGATTAAATTCTACAATAAGAGTTTGAGGGAGAATTGAGGGCTGAGCGGTCATATTAATATAGAGTAAATTAATCACAACTAATTATATAAGATAAGTGAGCAAGATATCTCTAGGGTGTGACCAATAACAAATATAAATAAGCGACGAGACTTTCATAAAGAAGAATGACAAATAAATGATTAGCTTCAATACAATCAGAGCACACTGAAAATATACATACCAATCCTAAATAACATTATACCTAAAATAGTGCATAGCTAGCTACTCTAAACTTATATCTTAAGATATCTGTAATGTTGTTTTGTAATTTGCAAAGCAAGACGGATAATACCCTGAATCAAATACAATCACAGAGCCGTAAAAGTATTGTAAGATCGTGGTATTAAGTCTAAGTTACATATATACTGTAGTTCGATGTAGTTGGTGATTATAGAAGTCTCGAAAGATGAGATTTATATATTCTCTGGAAGTACAAGAAGGAGAAGAATGTGTTTCCCAGGAGTCGCAGGGCAAAGGTTGTTCTTTACCTTTTTCTTGGGCATGGCAGCAAGGGCCTTCGACTTCGTTTTTCTGTCTCCTCTGGAAGATTTCTCCTTCCTTATCTTCTTCTTTTCTTTTCTTTTTTTTTTTTCTTCTTCTTCTTTGATTTCATAACGTAGTGTTGGAGGCTGGCTGCGATGGGCGTGCCAGAAGGGGGAAAAGCGACTGCAACGGGCGTGTCACTGGCTTTGGCTGCAATATGCTATGTGTGTAAAGAGTGGAAGAGTGACTGTAACGGGCGTGTGACTGAGGGGGGTTTGGGCTGCAATGGGCGTGCTGAGAGGGGAAGTATAGGTGACTGTAACGGGCATGTGACTGAGGGGGGTTTGGGCTGCAATGGGCGTGCTGAGAGGGGAAGTATAGGTGACTGTAACGGGCGTGTCACTGAGGGGGTTTGGGCTGCAATGGGCGTGCTGAGAGGGGAAGTATAGGTGACTGTAACGGGCATGTGACTGAGGGGGGTTTGGGCTGCAATGGGCGTGCTGAGAGGGGAAGTATAGGTGACTGTAACGGGCGTGTGACTGAGGGGGGTTTGGGCTACAATGGGCGTGCTGAGAGGGGAAGTATAGGTGACTGTAACGGGCGTGTGACTGAGGGGGGTTTGGGCTACAATGGGCGTGCTGAGAGGGGAAGTATAGGTGACTGTAACGGGCATGTGACTGAGGGGGGTTTGGGCTGCAATGGGCGTGCTGAGAGGGGAAGTATAGGTGACTGTAACGGGCGTGTGACTGAGGGGGGTTTGGGCTACAATGGGCGTGCTGAGAGGGGAAGTATAGGTGACTGTAATGGGCGTGTGACTGAGGGGGTTTGGGCTGCAATGGGCGTGCTGAGAGGGAAAGTATGGTTACTGTAACGGGCGTGTCACTGAGGGGGTTTGGGCTACAATGGGCGTGCTGGGTGGGGAAGTATAGGTGACTGTAACGGGCGTGTCACTGAGGGGGGTTTGGGCTACAATGGGCGTGCTGAGAGGGGAAGTATAGGTGACTGTAACGGGCGTGTCACTGAGGGGGGTTTGGGCTACAATGGGCGTGCTGGGTGGGGAAGTATAGGTGACTGTAACGGGCGTGTGACTGAGGGGGGTTTGGGCTACAATGGGCGTGCTGGGTGGGGAAGTAGAGGTGAGTGTAGGGGGGGTGTGACTGAGGGGGGTTTGGGCTACAATGGGCGTGCTGGGTGGGGAAGTATAGGTGACTGTAACGGGCGTGTCACTGAGGGGGGTTTGGGCTACAATGGGCGTGCTGAGAGGGGAAGTATAGGTGACTGTAACGGGCGTGTCACTGAGGGGGGTTTGGGCTACAATGGGGGGGCGGGGTGGGGAAGTATAGGTGACTGTAACGGGCGTGTGACTGAGGGGGGTTTGGGCTACAATGGGCGTGCTGGGTGGGGAAGTATAGGTGACTGTAACGGGCGTGTGACTGAGGGGGGTTTGGGCTACAATGGGCGTGCTGAGAGGGGAAGTATAGGTGACTGTAACGGGCGTGTCACTGAGGGGGGTTTGGGCTACAATGGGCGTGCTGAGAGGGGAAGTATAGGTGACTGTAACGGGCGTGTCACTGAGGGGGGTTTGGGCTACAATGGGCGTGCTGAGAGGGGAAGTATAGGTGACTGTAACGGGCGTGTCACTGAGGGGGGTTTGGGCTACAATGGGCGTGCTGAGAGGGGAAGCATAGGTGATTGTAACGGGCGTGTGACTGAGGGGGGTTTGGGCTGCAATAGACGTGCTGAGAGGGGAAGCATAGGTGATTGTAACGGGCGTGTGACTGAGGGGGGTTTGGGCTGCAATGGACGTGTTGAGAGGAGAGGCTTGGGCTGCAATGGGCGTGCCAAAGGAAGAAGTGAAAGTGACTGCAATGGGCATGTCACTGTGAGGAGTTTTGGCTGCAATAGGTGTGCCAGGTGAGGTGATTTAGTTAACTTCAGGTAAACTGTAGGTAGTTGCACTCTCTTTTTTACCTGCTGAATGGTTGAGGGCAAAAAGAAGATAATGGAGAATAATAACGTAAAAGGGAAGAAGATAAATATATTAAAAAAGGAGCTTGAGAAGCAGAAGAGTGAAAGAGAAATATACGGAGCAATGCTAAGGGATTAACAAATATAGGAATAAAGATTATTATGGAAAAGTGAACATAGAATCATATGGTCACACTAACAATAAAAGGAAAAAGCAATAAGAAGAGAAAGGTAATTGGACATAAACAGTATATGGTAATATATGAAATGTGTAAATTATTGTAAATACATTGTATCTACATCAAAACTAAGCATAAGCTGGTCTACAGATATGTATGTTGTATAATATATTTGTTCATTTTGACCACCATCACATGTATTACAATTTTTACATAACAAAAGATGGACAGAATACCTAACATAAGAATAAATTAATAACATAGGTCAGTCTGTAAATGACCTTGTTGAGTATAGCACCCCATGTAACAATGGTGGATTAACCCTTTCAGTATACTACCACGCATTATTACATTTTATACTGGCTATTATAAGACAACTTTAAACAGTTTACGAATATGTTTTGGGAGTCAGAGGGTAAATTGAAGTAGTGTTTACCCTCTGATTCCTAAATATCCTTCCTAATGAAAATAAAAGTACCCAAATACTGAATGGGTTAATACACACACGGAGGGAAGAAGGGAAGATAGAAAGAGTAAGGGAAGAGAGAGACAAGAATGATGAGAGGAAGGGAGAGAAAGGAAAGGAGGATGAGAGACGTGGGCTATCCAGATATAAAACAGGCGAGAGAGAAAGATAGAGTGAGCGTGAGAGTGAGTACTTGCCTTAACTCCCTAGAGCATCGGAACCAAATATCACCTCCCTCTGTGATGCACAAGATACTGATAATAATAATATCACACTTGGACTGACTAAGGATTCCTCGGAAACGGAGATACCTAGGCCATAATCCAGTACACATTAGTGTACACTGCACTAACATTGAGGCTATGCAATATTATGACTATTGCTCTCATTGTCAAAAGTTTCGGCTCGCACCGGAAGAAACCGCCAACCATACAGTATCCTGGTAGACATAGAACACTCACAACAATCCATTATGAAATGAACATATGTAATATAGACTTCCTTCAATGGTTTGTATATAACTTTGAATATTACAAATGTTGTCAGCACTTCTTAGTTCAAAGATGTCATAATTTGAATTTTAAGTACCAATAATGGCATAAACTGTGTCAAGACTTATGGTCGTATAGTGGATTTAGGAATTAGTTACAAGACAAGTAAAGGGATTGGATTATCAGCCTAAGGGGGAAGCATTGAGATCGTCTCACCTTTGTTGTTAATTCACATGCTATACATGGTCTATACATATTATAATGGCCACCAGTGACTATATATAGACTTAGCTGGTTAGTGGAGCATGTTGATGGATAGTAGGTGCTGGGATGTTTAATATATGGGACGATAGATGTGGCCGATCGCCGGTGTTGCTGGTAAGGGTTGTTGTTATTGCGTGGCACCCTTTATAGGGAGAAATCTTAGAACGTCAGCTTGGTAACAAGTGAAGCTAGACATGCGCAATCATTCTCGATGCTGCTAACGTTCCTCATATTACTTTAATTACTATATTAAATAGTACTTAATACTTATGGAATACTATATTCTCAAATTAACTCTTTATAGAATAAATGTACACCATAGCCTATACCTTAATTACCCCTTATATATTATTCATCTGATATACAAACCCAATTAACTTTACATGATACTTTGTGTATATACAGAATTATAGATCCCATTTTTAACCAATCCCAACTGGAAATAGAAAGGTCTATCGTGGACACTCATAAGTCACGATAAACTGTTTACATTTGCAAATACTGAATTATATAAACTGTGCACCTTAAATCTATTTGCACCTATGTTTAAATACAAGAGAGAGAGAGAGAGAGAGAGAGAGAGAGAGAGAGAGAGAGAGAGAGAGAGAGAGAGAGAGAGAGAGAGAGAGAGAGAGAGAGTGTGTGGCAGGTGAGAGACGTGAACAAGGGAGACATAGAACAGGAAAGGTGAGAGGCCGGGGGGAATAAAGGGAGTGGTGTCCAGACTGTGTGTGTGTGTAGGTGTGTGTGTGTGTGTGTTAGTAGATGTGTGGGTGAGTAAGTGTGTGTAAGGATGTTTATGTGCGTGAGTGTGTTTGTGTGTGGTAGTTGCTGTGTGTAAATGAGTGTGAAACGGAGAGAGAAAATAGAGTGTTTAAAAATGAGTGTTGTCATTTACAAACTGATAGAGCATATGGTTTGAAAAAAGGTAAAAGGACACACATACAAAGGAAGGCAAGCAACAACAGACCTACTGGTCCTTACTAGGCTGCTTGTAAACAAAAAAATCAACTGAAGGTCTTCATCTCCACAATGACTGTGGTAAAAAAACTAAATTATATTACTATATATTCTGCCCGGAATCAAGCCAAATCTGTTCTTCGACTTGCCAAGCACTCTTTCATCAATAATAAATGCACTGAACTATCCAACTCTAGCTCTTCCCAAGCTTTATGGCTTTTCTAGCCAAAAACCTCTCCAACAACTTTTCTTCCTCGTCTTTCCCTTCCCTTTTCCACTCTGATGGCACAAACCATCACTTCTTCCTCTGACAAAGCTGAACTCTTTGCTCAAACTTTTGCCAGAAACTCTACCTTGGATGATTCCGGTGCTATTCCTCCCTCTCCACCCACCTCTCTCCTACTTATGCCTAATATCCTAATCTCTTCTAAAGATGTACTTTCTACCCTCTCTGGGCTTAATACTAAGAAGGCTTACGGTCCGGACGGTGTTCCTCCTGTTATATTTAAAAACTGTGCTTCCGTGCTGACCCCCTGCCTAGGCAAACTCTTTCGTCTCTGTCTTTCCTCTAACGTCTTTACTTCTTGCTGGAAGTTTGCTCTCATTCAACCCGTCCCAAAGAAGAGTGACCGCTCTCAACCCTCCATCTATCGTCCAATTGCTCACATCTCTTGTATCTGTAAAGTTTTTGAAACTATTCTTGCTTCCAAATTTCTTAAGCATTTCTCTTCTCATAATCTGCTCTCAGATCCCCAGTATGGCTTCCTTAAGGGTCGCTCTAATGGTGATCTTCTTTCATATCTTACTAACTCTTGGTCATCCAACTTTCGGGACTTCGGTGAGACTTTTTCTGTTGCACTAGACATACTGAAGGCCTTCGATAGAGTCTGGCACAAATCTTTAATTTCCAAACTGCCCTCCTTTGGTTTCTGTCCCTCCATCTGTGCCTTTGTCTCTAATTTCCTTTCCGGCCGTTCCATAGCTGTGGTTGTGGACGGCCATCGCTCATTTCCTCATCCTATCAACTCCGGTGTTCCTCAGGGTTCTGTCCTATCTCCTATTATTCTCTTTCTAATTTTCATAAATGATCTTCTCAACTGTACATCCAGTCCCATCCATTCATATGCAGACGTCTCTACCTTACACCACTCAATTAGTTTTCCAGAACGCCCCAGCAAGCAGTCCCTCAAAAACAAACTAAATGAAGCCATAAAACGCTTATCTTCTGATCTAGCTACTATTTCCAATTGGGGTAGAGAAAACCTTGTTGCATTTAATGCTTCCAAAACTCAATTTATCCATCTTACTACCTGTCAGGAACCTCTAGAGGACTATCCCTTATTCTTCAACAATACAAAAATCAACCCTTCATCTTCTCTCAATGTTCTCGGTGTCTATTTTTCTTCTGCTCTCACTTGGAAAGACCATATTACCAGTCTCGCTAAGGCAGCCTCCCAGAAGCTGGGTGTGCTCAACCGCCTCAAGGAGCTCTTTACTCCTGCGCAGCTTCTTGCTCTGTACAGGGGCACAGTGCGTCCTTGTATTGAGTATTGTTCACATGTGTGGGGAGGATCCTCTCACACCGCCCTCCTAGACAAAGTAGAAAGGAAAGCCTTTCGTATCATTAACTCCCGTCCACTCACCAACTCTCTGCAATCTCTCTCTCTTCGCCGCAATGTTGCATCTCTCTCGCTATTCTATCGTTACAACAATAATCAGTGTTCCTCGGAGCTTTCACAGTGTATACCACATCCTCTACGTAGAGTACGTAGTACCCGCCTTGCAAGACAATCCTACCCCTACTCTGTGCAACTGTCCAACCCAAGAGTGAAACGCTATTCTCAGACTTTCTTCTATTCAATTGCTGAGCTCTGGAACTCTCTCCCAGAATCAGTCTTTCCCTCTTCCTATGACTTAAATTGCTTCAAACTTCGTGTGTCCAGGCATCTTAGCTCGAACGTCCCTTGATTTCGGCCCTGTCACTCTTTGAAATATGGGGAGGCACTCGCTGCAGGCAGTTATGCCTTTTGTCACCCTCATTCACATAGAACAAAATGTACGATACTAAAATGATGATCGCATTACTCGGGCACAAACGCAGTCAGTCGCGGGTTTCTGGCAAGATATTTGTCAAGTCGATATTTTACTGTTTGGACTTTATGGCACTCTACAACGCTTCTAGACAATCTATTCCACAAGTTGACCACCTGTTGAAATATAAATGTTTCGCTTCGTGTGCATGAATCGGCTTTCCAACAATTTAGTAACCATTAATTCTTGTTTAATTTGAGTTATTTAGTTTGAAGTACTTATTTGCATCCATGTTGTCATGGCTTTTGATAATTTAAAAAACTTGGAGTAGGTTCCCTCTCATTCTGCGGTTTGTCAAAGTAAATATGTTTAACTCTTTTAGTCGTTCCTCATACGGTTCCTCAGTTGGGGAATCATTTTAGTTACTCTCCGTTGCACTCTCTCTAGTTTGTCAATGTCTTTTATATAGTATGGTGACCAAAACTGGACACACAGGGAGTAATATCTAGAACTAATTGCTGCAATTTTGGATGATGAAAAGATCACTAAGATTATATACAGTATATTATATTTGTATTAATTTCACTCCAACACCAAACACCTCCCAAGGAAATGAATGAAAGCAAGCATGTGATCCACCGGGATTCAAACCTGGGTTACCACATCCAGATTTTAAACACTCTAACCATTACACCATTAATAACGTCAAGTTTGTTTCACTTCATGCGTCTTATCAAGAGTTCTTAGCTTAAATAGATATAATCTTTTGATAGCTACTGTTTATAGCATTAAGGGGAGATCTCCACTTAAGGGATTTTTTTCTTGACCCCTTTCTCCCTCATGTTTAGCCCCATTGCTTTTGATATTATAAAATGTTTGCCCCATTAGTTTAGCGATTTTAAGAACTTTCACCCCATATTAAGACCTTTCGTGCCATTCAGGTGTCAATTTTATTCTGGCGAGTGATAGCGAGCCTGTAATTTAAGAGGAACAGGCCTTCGGCCGGGACATTTTTCTATCGAAAAATTTACAAATATATCTTGAAAGGGACTCAAGGGGGTGTAATTTTAAGTTTGATGGAGGTATAGGGAACAAACTAAATACCTCCCCTTAATATTTGATTGAGAACTTACCAAATAGATTTGTATAGCTCTTGAGCCGCATTCCTGTAAGACTTTATTCATAAAAACCTTTTGGTAACCCTGGTCTGACAGCATCTGAATTACACTTTTACAATAATATATCAGTACCTATAATAGTGTACCCTTAGTCTAGTCGGCGATATACCTATAATAGTGTACCCTTAGTCTAGTCGGCGATATACCTATAATAGTGTACCCTTAGTCTAGTCGGCGATATACCTATAATAGTGTACCCTTAGTCTAGTCGGCGATATACCTATAATAGTGTACCCTTAGTCTAGTCGGCGATATACCTATAATAGTGTACCCTTAGTCTAGTCGGCGATATACCTATAATAGTGTACCCTTAGTCTAGTCGGCGATATACCTATAATAGTGTACCCTTAGTCTAGTCGGCGATATACCTATAATAGTGTACCCTTAGTCTAGTCGGCGATATACCTATAATAGTGTACCCTTAGTCTAGTTGGCGATATACCTATAATAGTGTACCCTTAGTCTAGTCGGCGATATACCTATAATAGTGTACCCTTAGTCTAGTCGGCGATATACCTATAATAGTGTACCCTTAGTCTAGTCGGCGATATACCTATAATAGTGTACCCTTAGTCTAGTCGGCGATATACCTATAATAGTGTACCCTTAGTCTAGTCGGCGATATACCTATAATAGTGTACCCTTAGTCTAGTCGGCGATATACCTATAATAGTGTACCCTTAGTCTAGTCGGCGATATACCTATAATAGTGTACCCTTAGTCTAGTCGGCGATATACCTATAACAGTGTACCCTTAGTCTAGTCGGCGATATACCTATAATAGTGTACCCTTAGTCTAGTCGGCGATATACCTATAATAGTGTACCCTTAGTCTAGTCGGCGATATACCTATAATAGTGTACCCTTAGTCTAGTCGGCGATATACCTATAATAGTGTACCCTTAGTCTAGTCGGCGATATACCTATAATAGTGTACCCTTAGTCTAGTCGGCGATATACCTATAATAGTGTACCCTTAGTCTAGTCGGCGATATACCTATAATAGTGTACCCTTAGTCTAGTCGGCGATATACCTATAATAGTGTACCCTCTGTCTAGTCGGCGATATACCTATAATAGTGTACCCCTAGTCTAGTTGGCGATATACCTATAATAGTGTACCCTTAGTCTAGTCGGCGATATACCTATAGTAGTGTACCCTTAGTCTAGTCGGCGATATACCTATAATAGTGTACCCTTAGTCTAGTCGGCGATATACCTATAGTAGTGTACCCCTAGTCTAGTCGGCGATATACCTATAATAGTGTACCCTTAGTCTAGTCGGCGATATATCAATACCTATAATAGTGTACCCTTAGTCTAGTCGGCGATATACCTATAATAGTGTACCCTTAGTCTTGTCGGCGATATACCTATAATAGTGTACCCTTAGTCTAGTCGGCGATATATCAATACCTATAATAGTGTACCCTTAGTCTAGTCGGCGATATACCTATAATAGTGTACCCTTAGTCTAGTCGGCGATATACCTATAATAGTGTACCCTTAGTCTAGTCGGCGATATACCTATAATAGTGTACCCTTAGTCTAGTCGGCTATATACCTTTAATAGTGTACCCTTAGTCTAGTCGGCGATATACCTATAATAGTGTACCCTTAGTCTAGTCGGCGATATACCTATAATAGTGTAGCCTTAGTCTAGTCGGCGATATACCTATAATAGTGTACCCTTAGCCTAGTCGGTGATATATCAATACCTATAATAGTGTACCCTTAGTCTAGTCGGCGATATACCTAAAATAGTGTACCCTTAGTCTAGTCGGCGATATACCTATAATAGTGTACCCTTAGTCTAGTCGGCGATATACCTATAATAGTGTACCCTTAGTCTAGTCGGCGATATACCTATAATAGTGTACCCTTAGTCTAGTCGGCGATATATCAATACCTATAATAGTGTACCCTTAGTCTAGTCGGCGATATACCTATAATAGTGTACCCTTAGTCTAGTCGGCGATATACCTATAATAGTGTACCCTTAGTCTAGTCGGCGATATATCAATACCTATATAGTGTACCCTTAGTCTAGTCGGCGATATACCTATAATAGTGTACCTTAGTCTAGTCGGCGATATACCTATAATAGTGTACCTTAGTCTAGTCGGCGATATACCTATAATAGTGTACCCTTAGTCTAGTCGGCGATCATATAGTGTACCTATAATAGTGTACCCTTAGTCTAGTCGGCGATATACCTATAATAGTGTACCCTTAGTCTAGTCGGCGATATACCTATAATAGTGTACCCTTAGTCTAGTCGGCGATATACCTATAATAGTGTACCCTTAGTCTAGTCGGCGATATACCTATAATAGTGTACCCTTAGTCTAGTCGGCGATATATAATAGTGTACCCTTAGTCTAGTCGGCGATATACCTATAATAGTGTACCCTTAGTCTAGTCGGCGATATACCTATAATAGTGTACCCTTAGTCTAGTCGGCGATATACCTATAATAGTGTACCCTTAGTCTAGTCGGCGATATACCTATAATAGTGTACCCTTAGTCTAGTCGGCGATATACCTATAATAGTGTACCCTTAGTCTAGTCGGCGATATACCTATAATAGTGTACCCTTAGTCTAGTCGGCGATATACCTATAATAGTGTACCCTTAGTCTAGTCGGCGATATACCTATAATAGTGTACCCTTAGTCTAGTCGGCGATATACCTATAATAGTGTACCCTTAGTCTAGTCGGCGATATACCTATAATAGTGTACCCTTAGTCTAGTCGGCGATATACCTATAATAGTGTACCCTTAGTCTAGTCGGCGATATACCTATAATAGTGTACCCTTAGTCTAGTCGGCGATATACCTATAATAGTGTACCCTTAGTCTAGTCGGCGATATACCTATAATAGTGTACCCTTAGTCTAGTCGGCGATATACCTATAATAGTGTACCCTTAGTCTAGTCTAGTCGGCGATATACCTATAATAGTGTACCCTTAGTCTAGTCGGCGATATACCTATAATAGTGTACCCTTAGTCTAGTCGGCGATATACCTATAATAGTGTACCCTTAGTCTAGTCGGCGATATTTTTTTTTTTTTTTTTTTTTTTTTTTTTTTTAAGAGACAATGAACGGAGGAAGGAAAAACACAGATAAAACAAAAAGGTCCATGTGCCTAAAGGCATCCTCCATTCATAAAATGTTTGTAACAACTGGATTTAAACATTTGTTGATTGTAAGTTTGTGGAAAGCAATTCGAGGGAAGTGAATTCCAAAGAGTAGTAGCTCTGGGGATAAATGAATTCTGATAAGCAGAAGTTCTGCATTGTGAAGGAGAAAGTGTAAATTCATGGGCGCTCTCAGCTGCCCTAGTTCTACGGGGAAAGATGTGGAGAGGCGGCACAATTGAAGCAAGTTCCTCGGAACAATTGCTGTGAAAATATCTGTAGAATAATGCAAGGGATGCAACGTTTCTTCGTATGGCTAATGTAGGAAGGTCCTGTGTGATTGCAGGGTTATTGATTAATCTAATAGCTTTATTTTGAATTTTGTCCAACTGCCTCAATGCAACCACTCCACTTCCACCCCACAGAGGTGAACAGTAATCCATCTGAGAGCGCACATGTCTTTTATATATTACGGCCAACTGCTCGTCAGTGAAGAATTCTCGAACTCTGTACAGGAGTCCCAGTTTTTTAGAGGCATTCTTAGCAATGCTTCTAACATAATGTGTCCAGCTCAAGTTAGTAGTTAATGTTACACCGAGAATGTCAATACTAGGGGAAGTGGGAATATTTACATCATTAAAAAATATATGGGAGTCAGTGAGATTCTGTCGGTTAGAAAATTGAATGTACTTGGTTTTCTGTGCATTAAAGGAAACTAGATTCTCTTGTCCCCCTTCATTAATTCTAGAAAGGTCCCGGTTCAGAGAAATTGCAGTGTTTATTTTTGAATTTATAAGATCGGGTTGGGTGAAAGAATTGGTAAATGTGAAGGAACTGTGGAGTGTTGAGTCATCTGCGTAGGAATGTATTGGATTATGAGTGGTAGATATGAGATCATTGATATGAATGAGGAACAGAGCTGGGGCCAAAACTGATCCCTGGGGAACACCAGCATTTATTGAGTGAAATTGAGAATAAAGGCCATCTACCATTACACGTATTTTTCTGTTATGAAGATAAGAAGAAATTAGTGGAACTAATGATGCAAGGCCGTAGTGTGACATCTTCGACAATAAGGATTGATGCCAGATTCTATCAAATGCCTTTGATATATCCAGTGCTATTGTATGTGTTTCACCATGTTGGTCTGTAGCTTGGTTGATTTGATGCGTAAGAAGGCAAAGAATGTCTGCAGTTGATCGACATCGTCTAAAACCATATTGCCTATCACTGATTAATTTATTATTCTCCAGATGCTTAATCATGTGATTATTTAATATTATTTCAAAAACTTTGCCAAGAGTGGAAGTTATAGCTATTGGTCTGTAGTTTGATGGATCTGAAGAGGCACCTTTTTTAGGAACTGGATGGATGTTTGCTTCTTTCCAGGGTACTGGGAAGCATGAGGTATGAGTACACAGACGGAAAATTTTTGCCAATACAGGAGCGAGCACCAAGGAGCAATTCTTAAGTACTATTGGAGGAATTTCATCTGGACCAGGAGCCTTATCTACTGAGAGATTCTGCAAAATAGTTTTGACATGTCTGGTGTGGATCTTAAGTGAGGGAATTTCTGGTGAATTAAAATTAAGTACAGGGACATCTTGATTTATTTCATCTAAGGTTGAGTTGGTGGAGAAAATATCTGCAAGAAGGTTAGCTTTACCTCGTGGGTCACTTACAAGATTGCCAGTCGGAGATTTTAATGGTGGAATGGATGAAGCAGTAGTGAAGTTGGATTTGAATGAGTTAAGAGTAGACCAAAATATTTTGTTATCATTTGGATTATTTAGAAGTTTATTTGCCTGCTTATGGAGAAAGTTTGATTTAGTTAGGTTTAATGCAGTTTTGGCATGATTTCTGATGTTTCTAAAGTAATTAAAGGCTTCATGTGTTTTTGATCTTGTGTATGCATTGTAGGCTATTGCTTTTTGTTCAGTTACTCTAGCACAATTATGGTCAAACCATTTAGGTGAATTAGATCTTTTACTGTACTTTTGATGAGGAATAAAAGTTTCCATTCCAATTTTTACAAAATCTTGTATGTGGCTCAAGGTGGAGTGTGCATCATTAGAAAAGAAAGAGGTCCAGGGAATATCAATAAAGAAACCTTGAAGACCCTCCCAGTCTGCCCTATCGTAATGCCATTTAGTCACCAAAACAGGTTCAGAGTGGGAAGGTGTGGTAGGTGATAGACAGGTGGCCTGTATCAGACAGTGATCAGAAGATCCAAGTGGGGACCTCACTGTAACATCATAATTTTCTGAATTGGTTGTTAAAAATAAGTCCAGTAGGTGGGAATTATGATTAGGATTATCTGGTACACGGGTGGGTTGGTTGACTAGTTGAATGAGATTAAATGAGTCTGCAAATAGCTCACATTCAAGACCAGCATCATCAGTCCTGGCTGAATGAGTGAGCCATTCAACATTATGGACATTAAAATCACCCAACACAGTGATTTCAGAAGAAGCATTTAAGTTGAGGACACTGAGTTGTGAGGACAGAGAATCAAAAAGACTTTGCTCTGGAGGAGTATTTGGGGAACGGTAGATGCAACATATGTATTTAAATTTACCAGCAGAAATTAATTTGTATATAGAATAATCAAAATAGGGACAATTGAAACTAGTAACCTCCTCCAGGGCAATTTCAGATTTTGTGAAGCAACATACACCACCTTTAGGTCTGAAATTTTGGAGCAGTTGATAACCTGGAAAATTAAATCTAGATGTGTCAGATGTGGATGTTACTTGAGTCTCTGTCAAAAAAAGGAGAGTAGGGGATTCTGCTTGAAGAAATTGGTGTACAGAATTGATGTTAGAGTGAAGTCCCCTTATATTACTAAAGAAATAGCTGTACTGACAAGCAGCTTTGGGACGTTGCAATGCTCTTGACACAGTCGCATGATGACGACCGGGAGGGCCCTGTGTCAATAACCCAACCCTGCCGGGGGTGGATATCCGAGGGACCACCAGGTTTGCTCTTAACAATTGTACTGCCATATTTATAAGGTAAGTGTATGGTGTTACATGTATGATATGTAGTGGGAAGAGTAGTATTTTATGGATAGAGGATAGCGATGTAGGGCAATGTCGTGAAGTTGGATGTGTATGTTATATAAAGAGGGTTTTCCTGATACCCCTGATGTGTGAGGCAGAAAGATATGTATCCAGCTACCAAGGCCTGGGAGAGAAAATGGAATTCAGGCTATTCCCTGAGTCTCCCGAAACCTTGGCGGTAGTACTTCCCTGGGCGGGGCTGCCTACCCCTACTACCTACCAAATATACACCTATAATAGTGTACCCTTAGTCTAGTCGGCGATATACCTATAATAGTGTACCCTTAGTCTAGTCAGCGATATACCTATAAAAGTGTACCCTTAGTCTAGTCGGCGATATACCTATAATAGTGTACCCTTAGTCTAGTCGGCGATATACCTATAATAGTGTACCCTTAGTCTAGTCAGCGATATACCTATAATAGTGTACCCTTAGTCTAGTCGGCGATATACCTATAATAGTGTACCCTTAGTCTAGTCGGCGATATACCTATAATAGTGTACCCTTAGTCTAGTCGGCGATATACCTATAATAGTGTACCCTTAGTCTAGTCGGCGATATACCTATAATAGTGTACCCTTAGTCTAGTCGGCGATATATCAATACCTATAATAGTGTACCCTTAGTCTAGTCGGCGATATACCTATAATAGTGTACCCTTAGTCTAGTCGGCGATATACCTATAATAGTGTACCCTTAGTCTAGTCGGCGATATACCTATAATAGTGTACCCTTAGTCTAGTCGGCGATATACCTATAATAGTGTACCCTTAGTCTAGTCGGCGATATACCTATAATAGTGTACCCTTAGTCTAGTCGGCGATATACCTATAATAGTGTACCCTTAGTCTAGTCGGCGATATACCTATAATAGTGTACCCTTAGTCTAGTCGGCGATATACCTATAATAGTGTACCCTTAGTCTAGTCGGCGATATACCTATAATAGTGTACCCTTAGTCTAGTCGGCGATATACCTATAATAGTGTACCCTTAGTCTAGTCGGCGATATACCTATAATAGTGTACCCTTAGTCTAGTCGGCGATATACCTATAATAGTGTACCCTTAGTCTAGTCGGCGATATACCTATAATAGTGTACCCTTAGTCTAGTCGGCGATATCAGTGCAAAATATTACTAACAAAAAGTTGCCAAACAAAATAACTAGAGAAAACACTAATGGGAATTCGGGAAAGAAAAAAACAAAAACAAAAAGAGTAATTTATCATATAGCGCAGACTATGATTCCATTGAGGACACACAAATCTTGTCAAGAAGTCAGTAGCCTATTGAGCCTGGCCTTTTCTCAAATAAAGGTAGAACACATTAAACAACAAAGGGACTTCTTCATATAGTGCAAGCGTCTGGAGGTGGAGGGATTCTCAGAGTGCTTCTCGTAGACAACTTATATGAGTGTTAGGGATTAAGATTCAGGATAGGATTGTGAAAATTTTTATTAGATTTGTTTAACCCTAACTAATATTCTTACTATTACTAGAAAATCTTCAACTTATGCGACACATAGTTACCGGGAGTAAGGATAAAAATTACCATACATTGCAAACACAAGTTAGTTATGGTATAAAGTTTGTCCAACGTTATGTATAAGATAACTAACTTGAAATACCAAGAGGTCTTCAAACGGCATACGCCATTCACAATAATAGATAAACTTCGCTATAAAGAAGGTATACAAAATAATTGAGCATAGTGATAGTAATTTGTCTTTCTATCTTCATAATAGAGAAGTAATATACTACCAATATACATTCATAAGGGTAGATTATTATGGACACTTGAATTACTCTTTTCATAACCATACTTGTTTACGGTGTACTGTTAAGATGGTGACATTTACGCTCTATAGGTTTATGGGTTTAAAAGAGGTATGAAAAGGATATTAAAGTTGTCCATAACAATATAACTTTATAAGGGAATATTGGTAAGTGTTACACCCATCTACAAGAATCCAAAGGTAAATCTCTCATAAGGAGAGGTTTTTAGTTTACTCGCTAAACCTGCATCAAACTTATAACAAATACCACCAAAAGCTTTCACCCCATTTTTTTGTTATTTTTAGGACCTTTCGTGCCATTTAGGTGTCGATATATTCCTGGCGTACAATAGCGAGGAAATGGCCTTCGGCCAGGAAATTTTTCTACCGAAAATGTTTACACATTTATCTCTAAGGGGTGATTTTAATCTTTGATAGAGGTCTAGTGTGGACATTTAAAATTAAATTATTAAATAAATAAATAGACCATAAAAACAACCATCCCCCTTAATGTACCCAGTGATTGTCTATACCATTTTCATAGCTTTGATTATTTAAAATATGTTCATAACTAATGAAAATATACATCAGCATGCTACTAGCCAAAGAGGTAAACTACATATTCCTATAGCTAAGATAAATGGGAGAAAAAGAACGTTCAGATTCAGTGGCGTTGAAATTTGGAACACAATGCACGGTAAAGTTAATTTCAATTGCACTCAAAGTGTATACAAAAAAAAAGTTGAAATGTTATTTACTAAAGATATAACTCATAATTATTATTCACTTTATTAGAACGATTTGTAAAAGCTTCCATATTATTATGACTGAATTAAATATCTCTTAGGAAGAGCTTCTAGGATATATTCTTTCGATTTTGTTTTGTTTGTGTTATTGTTGACTTTACTTTTAAGTATAGTAATTTGTAATTGAGGACATATATACCTTAAGGTATTTGAGCCTCATTGTCACATATTGTAAATTGTATCAAATCATTACTGATTACTATGTATTTATTTTGTGACAAAAATGATTTGAATTTAATTTATTTTTTACCGTGCAAAATTCAAAATCCAGTTCAAAGAAAGTGCCCTAATATTAATGTCATAGCAACTGACTAATACGCAACTAATATATTAATGTCATAGCAACTGACTAATACGCAACTAATATATTAATGTCATAGCAACTGACTAATACGCAACTAATATATTAATGTCAAAGCAACTGACTAATACGCAACTAATATATTAATGTCATAGCAACTGACTAATACGCAACTAATATATTAATGTCATAGCAACTGACTAATACGCAAATAATATATTAATGTCATAGCAACTGACTAATACGCAACTAATATATTAATGTCATAGCAACTGACTAATACGCAACTAATATATTAATGTCGTAGCAACTGACTAATACGCAACTAATATATTAATGTCATAGCAACTGACTAATACGCAACTAATATATTAATGTCATAGCAACTGACTAATACGCAACTAATATATTAATGTCATAGCAACTGACTAATACGCAACTAATATATTAATGTCATAGCAACTGACTAATACGCAACTAATATATTAATGTCATAGTAACTGACTAATACGCAACTAATATATTAATGTCATAGCAACTGACTATTACGCAACTAATATATTAATGTCATAGCAACTGACTAATACGCAACTAATATTAATGTCATAGCAACTGACTAATACGCAACTAATATATTAATGTCAAAGCAACTGACTAATACGCAACTAATATATTAATGTCATAGCAACTGACTAATACGCAACTAATATATTAATGTCATAGCAACTGACTAATACGCAACAAATATATTAATGTCATAGCAACTGACTAATACGCAACTAATATATTAATGTCAAAGCAACTGACTAATACGCAACTAATATATTAATGTCATAGCAACTGACTAATACGCAACTAATATATTAATGTCAAAGCAACTGACTAATACGCAACTAATATATTAATGTCATAGCAACTGACTAATACGCAACTAATATATTAATGTCATAGCAACTGACTAATACGCAACTAATATATTAATGTCATAGCAACTGACTAATACGCAACTAATATATTAATGTCATAGCAACTGACTAATACGCAACTAATATATTAATGTCATAGCAACTGACTAATACGCAACTAATATATTAATGTCATAGCAACTGACTAATACGCAACTAATATATTAATGTCATAGCAACTGACTAATACGCAACTAATATATTAATGTCATAGCAACTGACTAATACGCAACTAATATATTAATGTCATAGCAACTGACTAATACGCAACTAATATATTAATGTCATAGCAACTGACTAATACGCAACTAAAATATTAATGTCATAGCAACTGACTAATACGCAACTAATATATTAATGTCATAGCAACTGACTAATACGCAACTAATATATTAATGTCATAGCAACTGACTAATACGCAACTAATATATTAATGTCATAGCAACTGACTAATACGCAACTAATATATTAATGTCATAGCAACTGACTAATACGCAACTAATATATTAATGTCATAGCAACTGACTAATACGCAACTAATATATTAATGTCATAGCAACTGACTAATACGCAACTAATATATTTATGTCATAGCAACTGACTAATACGCAACTAATATATTAATGTCATAGCAACTGACTAATACGCAACTAATTCGGATGTGCACGTAACCAACAAGTAGTTCAGACCCGTGAAACTTAACCCTTTCAGTATACCATGAGGGATTGGTTCATGATAGTATGGCTGATAGTAGACGATTGTATGAAGGGGGGTCACAGGTTTTGTTTTTATCTTTCTCTCCTTTTCGCTCTTTCCCTGGCTTGTATCCATTCGGCCCCATTCAGGCAACTGTTTTAAGACGTTTATCCCCATCCAGATGTCGATTTCTTTCTGGCGAGCGATAGCGAGCCAGCATTGTAGGGAAAAATCCGATCGATAAATGTACAAAATTAGCTTGCTTCAAAATAGAAATAGAAATATGCTGGCTCGCTACTGCTCGCCAGGAAAATATTGACACCTGGATGGGGGTAAACGTCTTAAAACAGTAGGCTGAATGGGGCCGAATGGATACAAGCCAAAGAGAGAGGGAGAGAAAGAGAAAAAAGGCGAGGTGGGCTCCCGTAAGCTTATATTTTAAAGCTCTGTGGGAGTTAAGGGTATATTTAAGCTAGAGTTCCGCCCCTAGATTACTATTGGTTTTTCCTAAGCACAAGTCCTTGAGAAGGCAAGTAACCGCTCGTTTCCTATAAGGACATCACATAATGACAAGGTATACAACCGACCTTGCTCTGTTCTTTATCATGTTTACACACATATTGATATTTCCTTATAATATGTATCATACACCAAGAGGGGAGACTGGGAGTTCGTGAATAATTGTATATAAAAGAAAAGTAAGATAAATTAATATACACAACATTAAAAGTTGAACGCATATACAGTATATAGTATGGCCCGTGATAGGGACAGGTTGAACGCATATACAGTATATAGTATGGCCCGTGATAGGGACAGGTTGAACGCATATACAGTATATAGTATGGCCCGTGATAGGGACAGGTTGAACGCATATACAGTATATAGTATGGCCCGTGATAGTTGAACGCATATACAGTATATAGTATGGCCCGTGATAGGGCCAGGTTGACCCACCGCATCTTCGGTGCAAGGTGGAAAACTGTTCTCACTTCGAAATAATGACTTGAATCCTTTTGTTCACTATCTTACCTGCTACTTGATGCAATAGTTTATGTTTTAAGTGTAATTACGCAACTGGAGAATTGAACAATACAAAACTATCAATATAAGAAAATGTGTGGAAGATTTTTAAGGAAATAGGATATATTAATGTATTTTAAACAAATACACTTTTCTAAATGTTGTAATAAAGATCAATCATGAATATTATATAACATTACAAATAAATACAGTTTTCTGTTCGAGTTCGGTAATGAGACGAAACATTTACCTTTGTATAGAAGGTCTGGTTGGTTCAACAGGACCCAGTATCATAACGTATATTAAATAATTATACATTGTAGTGTTTCTAAATGTATTCATCATTCTTCACTCTACTGCATGATATACTATTCACGTAGGAGAAAAAGCTGGTTATCACATAAATTAACAAACAATAAGAACAAAGTCGGCGACCATTGAAGAGTTTGGTTGCATACCTTGTCATTATATTTTATCCTTATAGAAAACGAATGTTCACTCTCCTTCTCAACCCCTGTGTCCTATGCTTTATAAAAATAGTCTAGTGTATGTATGAATACACACAAATGTTTATCCTGCTGAAATAAAAATAATCTCTCTCTCTCTAAAAAAGAAATATATATATATATACTGTATATAAAATTATATAATATATAATTATATATATATATATATATATATATATATATATATATATATATATATATATATATATATATAATTATACTGTATATTATATATATATATATATATATATATATATATATATATATATATATATATATATATATAATTATACTGTATATATATATATATATATATATATATATATATATATATATATATATCAAATATTACTTGTCAGCCAGACGTATTATTGATATACTCAGACTAATCAACTATCACAGTGTTATTGTGTTTTATATTGCATCCTTGCTACAACTATAGACGATTGTATACAGGTTAGAAAGGAGCCCTAGCGAAGGAAAACAAATATCAGTTAACATTTTGCCTCCTACAGATATTTCCTAAGTTTACTAAAATTGTATAATAATAACCAAAATAAAATTAAATAATGCGTCATGGTAAACTGAAAGAGTAAATGTTTTCTGGATATGCGATACATTATACTGAGGAGTGAGAAGACTGTCTACGGCAGGTGGAACAGAGGAGCTTCACGACTTTGGTATGGCTTTAATGGACTTGTGTTATGGGCTATTATAACGGAGATGAGCACCATGGCGATGTGTGTTTAGTAGCTTAGGTTAACTCTGATTTTGTCTTTACAATATGATCGTGCATATTCGGTATTCGGTGTGGACCGTGAAGCAATGTGGAAGGTGTTTAGGATTTATGAAATAGGAGGAAATTTGTTAGAAGCAGTTAAGAGTTTTTATGAAGGGAGCAGAGCATGTGTGAGAGTAGGAAATGGTGAGTTGAGTGAATGGTTTGAGGTAAAGGTAGGTTTGCGACAGGGTTGTGTAATGTCACCATGGCTGTTTAATATGTTTATGGATGGTGTGGTGAGGGAGGTGAAAAGGAGAACTATGGGAAGAGGATTGGGTTTAGTAGGAATGAATGGTAGAGATTGGAAGTTGAATCAGTTGCTGTTCGCTGATGACACAGCATTGGTGGCGGATTCTGATGAGAAACTGCAGCGGGTAGTCAAAGAGTTTGGTGTGGTTTGTGGAAGGAGGAAACTGAAGGTGAAAGTCAATAAAAGTAAAGTAATGGTGTGTAATAGGGGAGAGCATAGGGTGAATCTAGATGTGAGGCTGGATGGGGAAATATTGGAACAAGTAGAGTGTTTTAAATATCTAGGAGGAACGATAAGCAGGAGTGGAGGTATGGAAGTGGAGGTAAAACAGAGAGTGTGTGAAGGAAGGAAGGTTTTCGGAGCAATGGGAAGTATGTGGAAGACGAGAAATCTCGGAGTGAAAGTAAAAAGTGCACTGTATCAAGGAATTGTTGTGCCAACAGTGATGTATGGGGCTGAGACATGGGCTCTGAAGAAAAAGGAGAAAAGAGGGCTGGATGTGATGGAGATGAGCTGCTTGAGGATTATGTGTGGAGTCACTCATAGAGACAGATTGAGGAATGAAGAGATACGTAGGAGAGTGGGGCAGCAGGAACATTTGTCAGCCAGAGTGGACAGAAGGGTGCTGAGCTGGTATGGTTATGTTGAACGAATGAGAGATGAAAGGCTTACAAAGAGAATATGTGAGTCAGGTACAAGGGGAGATAGAAGGGCAGGAAGACCCCCAATTAGATGGAGAGACTGTGTAAGAAAGGCTTTGGATGATAGAGGAATGACTATAGATCAGGCAGGGGAAGTGGTGGTGGACAGGAGTGAATGGAGAATGCTTGTGAATAGTTGAGTGAACACGTGGTCATTTGGAGTAAGGGGTCGGGCGCAAGTTGGACTAGATAATAGTCCATCAGGCGCCTGGCCCGGGGAGACGATTAATATGAAGGGTGCGCTGGAAGTGTGGTGGGAGGGCTTGTGGCTCTGGCTCCGCTGCATGTCTGCCTGCCGAGATCGGAACCTCTCCGGGTGGTCGGGGGCCGGGGGAGTGCTGGAGCGACCTTGGTGACCCTGGTCTCTGGGTCTTCTCCTGGGTGACCTGGATGTGTGTGAGTTTGTGCTTTTTATCTGTGTTTATTTGTTGTTTTATGTTGTTTTTGTGTTTTCCCTGTTCTTGCTCTGTCTTGAGTCGGCTACCCCCAAAATGGGGATTGGGCCTGAGCATATAGATAGATAGATAGATAGATAGATATTCGGTATACCGGTATACAGTATATTCAGTGATATTATAATCATAAACACTTAATTTATAATGTACAATCACACTACATACTTCTTGACCAGGGAGGGTAAGGAATATCTATGTGTAAACACAGTTGTACACTCGCACTAGAGGAGCACTCTGGAGAGCACATACCTGCACCTACGTTGGTGTAGGTATGTACTCTACGGATCACCTCCTAAATGGAATCACTTCTTCTTTGGCGCATCCTATCTGTCCACCACATTTCGTGAACATCGGTTCATAACTTTTGAGATATTTTGTTTACAAACAGAAACACAAACGGAAAGGAAAACATAACCTCCGCCCAACTTCGACGGCGGAGGTAATGAACCTTTTGAAGCAAGCAGTATCGTTATTTTACAAATAGAGCCTAGTATATCGGTGGTCTTTGTTTAAACAGAACTATAGTTTACTCTATTGGTCAAGGACTTATAGTTTGTGTGACGGTTCACTATCTCATGATATCAATTTACCAAACCACACACCATTTATTTTATGAGTTGCTAATTCATCAAAGTTCATTAATATGAAACACTATAAATAGCACACTCACCACATGCATTAACTATCAATTCGACTGTTAAGCAGCCAATTCTTAAAGTACCACTACCAAACACTAACAGCTACAGTACTACCACCATCACAAGTACTACCATCACTAATACCTTACGAAAACACCACTACCAATTACACCACCACCACAATAATCATCATTGCCACCATCCACCACCACCACCACCAACAACAACACGACTAACCATCATTATCAGCACCACCACAACCACGACTACCCACATCAACCACCTGGCGGGTGCCCATTGAAATAGGGGAGCTATCCCCCCGCCAAAGGCGGCTTTCTAGGGCCTTTCCTAGCTGATGCTGAGAGGATTGGGTTCTAGTCATGTGGTGATGGGCTGGTCTATCAGAGTGAGAACTGAGCGATCTCTGCCATACCCATAGCTTATTCTGACTGGTCCTTTAACTTATATATTTTCTAGATCTCAAGTGACGGCGTCTCTTACATGGATTGACCTCCCAATTTACCAAGATTGGAAGCCAAAGCGTCAGATATTTCCTTTGCCTCTCAACTTTCTCTTCATAATTGCTGAGGGGCACAGGGCCCTGGGTGAGGCTTTGGTTTCCCGGGCGTTTCTGCACCCTCCTCAGCTCCCCGCCATGGAGTGGCTTCGGTCACCCAGGCTTTATTGTTGTAAGCAGGGAGGGTTCTGTGGGGGCGCTCGGTTATGGCCTTGGCTTTGCTCGGGGCCTTGGGGCTGTTCGGCCAGGCAGCTTGGGGAATAACAACAACAACAACAACCTCCACCACCACCACCACCATCACCAACAACATCCACCACAACCACAAACACCAAACAACAACACGACTAATCATCATTATCACCACCAACACAACCACGACTACCACCACCACCACCACAACAACAATCACCACCACCACCACAATCACGATCACCTCCACCACCACCAACAACAACAACACGACTAATCATCATTATCAGCACCACCACAACTACGTCTACCCCCCCCCCAATGGCAACACCACGACTACCCATCAATACCATCCTCACCACCACCATCACTGCCCATCACCACCAGTACCAACTACCACGAACACTATTATTCCCTTCACCACCACTACTACCCACCACCCACCATCACCACCACCACCCACCATCATTACCCACCACCACCCACCATTACCACCCCCACCACCACCCACCATCATCACCCCCACCACCACCACCATCACTGACCACTACCACCACCACCATGACTACCCATTATTACCATCCCCACCACCACCAAAAGTACCCACTACCACGAACGCTACTATTCTATTCACCACCACCATCACCACCAACACCACTACCCACCATCACTACCCCCACCATCACTACCCACCACCACCACTACCCACCATCACCACCCCCACCACCACAACTACCACAGACACCACCATTGCCTTCACTACTACCACCACTACTCTTAAATAACTCAACGCCACAGAGTAATAATATTTGCTTTGCAGAGATAAAAGTTATAAAAGACTTGAGCAAAGACAAATGTTTGGGGGTGGATATATATATATATATATATATATATATATATATATAGAGAGAGAGAGAGAGAGAGAAAGAGTGAGAGAGAGAGAGAGAAAGAGAGAAAACAAAACAATTATCAGTTGCTCAAATCAGAATAAGAAACTATATTTCCATTAGCCGCCTGGTTAGAGAGCGGCTTGTGGTTACATGCCATCCCCACCCCACCTCACAGAACATACCTAGGCGCCTAAATGCTCCGGGTTGTCATCATGCTCACAGTGGCTGCATCAGTTTGCCACCCACACACATGTAAGTGTGATATATTGATGGATGCACAAGGTCACCATACCCTGTAGTGTAGTCACAGCACAAACCGCATGCCAAGACACTCAGCACTACATGAATTCATAAAACGGGCCCTGCAGAGTGCTGTGTATCAATCCTTGGGTTTGCCAGAACGGTCAGATGGGATGACCACCTTCCTGTACAAGAAAGTCCAGTGCCTCATGTGGGATGCCATGTGTGTTGACACTTTCTCAATGATCAGCATCAACAGCAGCGCCTTCGAAGCAGGACACTAGAAATGAGACAAAACCAAGCTCTCCCCAAACGTCATCAATTCGAAACTCTGGTGTTCGAAACATCAGGAACCTTTTGCCCCACCACCCTGAATGTAGTCGTTGTTGTTGTTCCCCAGGCTGGCTGACCGAACAGCCCCAAGGGCCCAAGCAAGGCCAAGGTCATAACCAAGTTCCCCCACGGAACCCTCCCTGCTTACCACTAAGAAAGCCCAGGTGACCAAAGCCGCTCCCAAGCGAGGAGCTGGGGAGGGTGTGGAAACGCCCGGGACACCAAAGCCCCACATAAGGCCCTGTGCCCCTTAACAATTATGAAGGGAAAGAGCAGTTACAGGAGAACCCCGGGAAAACCTTTGGCTCAAGCGATGATGATGAAGTATTGAGGGGTAAGCCTTTACAACGGCACCTCGTATTTACATTCTACTTTTCCTATTTTTCTGAAGCGTGTAGAGAGGGGAGAAGAGGTGTTGGAGAGAGAAAAAGCTGTTGGAGTGGCTTTGTTATGTGTGTCTAGTCTGTATACGTCGTCAGGATGTTCCCTGACTGTGTGCGAGCATGTGAAACATGCTAGGACGTACTACCACACCCACTAAATGTCCGCCGTGGCAGGGATTCGACCCCGGGTCTTGCAGATTCACACGTGAGCGTGCTCTCCACTCGACAAGCTTATTGTAATATGTATACTTGGAGCCCACACACAGTAACCTAATATCAATGTCATTAACATATTATACTGCATAATTAACAACAGATGGCCAAGAAAAGATCCATGTGAATATATATATATATATATAACTCTAGAAAAACCTTTGATCACGCACGCACACACTGTATTTCAGTTACTTGACTCCGGTAGGGTGATTTCGAATCCAGCTACCTGCAGATGAGATTCTTGTCAAAAACTGTCTTGGCTGTGGTGGTTATACTGTAGGTATGGATGCGCCAAAATAGGTTCCACCTGATTACCTGCCTACATTATGCGGGTATGTAGCTGCTCTTGTGGTAGCCAAATTAAACCTGTTGACTACTTAGGATAAGTTAGGTTAAGGAATTGTGTATTTTCAGCCTTATTGGCTGCTGGCTCAAAATAAACTGATTATTACACACACAAGACAGAGAGAGAGAGAGAGAGAGAGAGAGCAAAAAAAGAGCGGGTGAGTAAAACCTTAGTGACAGGAAATTACTGAATGGTAGAGAGGATTGAACGAGATCAAGGGATAGAGCGAGATAAAAGAGAAAGAGAGGGGAGGTAAAGAGAATTGAAGGGAACACGGATTACAGAGAGAGAGAGCGAGAGCGAGAGAGGAAGTCAGTAATGAGCCAGGGTGACGAAGTGGCGTCTCTTCCCCCCCCCCTCCCCTATTCTCAGGCCATGCCTCTCTTCTCTCCCTCCCAACCCCCAACCCCATTACTGCCTGCTCATCTGCATGCTCCTGCCATTTCACTCAATCTCTCTCTCTCTCTCTCTCTCTCTCTCTCTCTCTCTCTCTCTCTCTCTCTCTCTCTCTCTCTCTCTGATGTAACAAGACCTTGAGCGGACTCAATGTGATTGTCATAATTATCTCTGCAGTAGCTATATTATCGTTTAGAATTATGGAATCGAGTCAAAGCTAAGTTTACTTTTTAGTCCGTCGATATGGAGAATGTAATACGATATAATGCTTAGTTCATAGCTAGGGGGATTTATATTTTGGAAATCGTTGGAAAACGGTAACTAATTTAAGTATTTAACGTTGGGGGTTTGCAGCCCAAACGTTCGTGAGTTGAAGTTCACATCAACACGGTGTATTTATCAAAATATCTCAATATTCCTTTAGTTCTACAGTATCCTGGCTTTACTGAGAAGTTAAAATAAACTATCCTTATATCGTGTACAAGTAATTAAGGGGGTATCACACAAGACTTGTTATCGTCGACCTTCAACCTTTATCCGACACCAGTATTGTATTGGGATAATTTGCACTGATATCGGAAGCTAGAATCAAGATACAGTCAGTTAAGGTAGGTGACACAATCATTTTAGAGCTTTATCATATAATCGGCTAAACCGTTGTTGATGATAACATTTAAAGCAAAAATTACTCATGTGATATCAGCTTTCGGCAACAAGGAAGGAACAATGACATTGAAACTTTAGGTTTATTTATAAATTAATTGGTGGGTTGGTGAAAACAAATATGCATGTGTAAGAAATGTATATCAGATCTACGAGGTTGAAGCTGATCGAGGAGCTTAACGGCTAGTTATTATAGACATTATTTCGCACATATATACAGTATATTCCCTGAAGTTGAATTATAGTTAATATTAAATATAGGGATTTTGTAAAGCCAGTTAAAGCCACTACCTCATCCGAAGTCTTGGAGGTTATTATGTTGATAATATTAATTGTTATTGAGGGTTTTGATTGTTTTTATCATTTCCGAGCAATGTACTCTTAGTTTATCACCTAGACTACAAATATAAACACCTCCCCTGACCCCCTTGCAGGTAAATGTGTACATTTTGTTTATAGAAACTATCCCGACTGAAGCCGGTTTGTCATGAATTTTAGGTTCATTAGCGCTCGCCCAAAATAAATCGACAGCTGAATGAGGCAAAGCATCTAATTATCACCAAACAAATGTGAACAAATATGTTAATATCTCAAAACTACTGGACTGAACTATGGAGGCCCCTCGCATTAGCTAGGGCTAAGATGAGGATACATACGCTGTACTACACGTGTCTATAGCAGTGATATATCGCTTTATTAATTCAAAATATTTCTCTGGAATGAACTGCAAGATCTTTGAAGTGCTAACTAGTTACCCCCTTGCTAACTCTTCAACTCCTCCTTATAATTCATTTTACCCCTGTCTTCACTCAGTCCCTCCTGCACCACCTCCCATCTATACCAGGTGGAGAGAGAGAGAAAGAGAGAGAGAGAGGGGGGCGGGATGGAGTTACATTGAATTATTCATATAAATAGAACACACAGCATTTGCAATCCTTACAAATTCGCTGTAAGTAGGCGAGAAATCATGACCTCCATCCTTTGTAACTCAAAAAGGGCTACATCAAATTGGCTGTAAATTTTCACATATATTCCTGGAGTGACTCGTCCCAAATGGTACACATTTTAGCTCGATTACTCTAGTCGTTTTTGAGTTACAGAGGTAAGAGATCATGATATCTCGCCTACTTACAGCGAATAAACTATAGGCAGTCCGGCCTGAAATCTATAATAGTAGTTGCTATTGAGTTTCAGACAAGGACAGTAAAGCAAAGAATATAATACTGTATATGAGATAAAACCCTTAATCAATTCACCACCTTTTACTAATTCCCTACAATTGCTCTTTACACGCAAAATGTTGCATCTCTCTCACTTTTCTACCGCTATTACAATAATCAATGTTCTTCAGGGCTATTTCAGTGCATACCTCCTCCTTTACGGAAAGTAGGGGGCACCCGCCTTTCAACACATTCCCACCCTATTCTGTCTAACTTTCTAATCCAAGAGTGAGCTCTGGAACTCTCTCCCTCAATCTGTCTTACCCTCATACTATAAATTAAACTACTTCAAGCTCTGTGTGTCCAAATACTATGACTCTAATGTACGTTGAATTTGGATCTCTATCACTCTCTCAGCTTTTGGAGAGACATTTGTTACAGGAAGCTTTGCCTTTTGTTTCCTTTATACACATATATATATATATATAATAGAACAGAGTACACGGTTACACTTTATAGGTTATGTGTAATAGGTTACAAGAAAATCACAAACAGGTATACTGTATACTAACTTAATAATAGCTTGGATTATGTAGGCGATTACATACAAAGCTTAAATACAAGGGCAAATGGCAATGCATCAATAATTAACATATATATACAAATACATATATTGTAGAACCTGTGGAGGGATGGTAAATTATATAAGACATTAACTGTGTACTTTGAGTGGTGTTGCACAGAGGGTTCCTATGCTAATCAAATAGAGTTATAACCTAGTTTCATATATGGACTTGCCATTGTAACTTTTAAGTTTAAATTGTTTGGGTTGAAAAGGGTAATAAGTGATAGTGTGTGTATTGCATAATTGGCTTTAGTTTAGATGGGATCCTGAATGGTAGAAACAGCAGTTCATATGTACCTTTACTTCTTAGAGGTTGACACACTTCTCCGGGGTCACATGCAGGGGGAAATCAGGGTTTGTTTTCTTCACCAGTGCACTAGAAGGGCCACGTCTTTAGTTGCATCGCGGTGCCTTCGTCTTCTTCTAATTCAGGTCATCTACTGTAGGCATTCTCAACAAGCGATGTACTTTACCAGATGATATATGTACCGATTCTTTGCCAGGCCCAAGTGGTATGTGAGACACCAAGTAATTTGAAAGTCCTAATAGTAGTTAAGCTAACAAGTGCCTCGGCAGCTTCATGTGTTATGACCGAGTATGCTGGGGAAGTGTCAGGTCTAGGTGCTTTACCAAGAGAAGGTCTACTTGGTGCCTCACTGAGCGGTCAAATCGAGTGTACAGGTGGAACGTCAGGAGGGCTACGCATTCTTTTGAATGGAGGCTTACTCGGAGCCTCACTAGGCGGTCAAATCGAGTATACAGGTGGATGTCAGGAAGGGTAGGAGTTTTTCCGAGAGAAGGTCTACTCAGTGCTTCACTAGGCAGCCTAAGCGAGTGCACAGGTGGATAACCAGGAGGTCTAGATCCCCTTTCCTCTTTAGGCGGTCTAAACAAGGCAGCATTCTGGTTACATAGCCTACTGAACAATGGCCCTAGCCATACCTGTATCCTGTTTTGTCGTATCCATTATGAACATTATAACATTTGAACGTCAACATCGCTATAACAGTTACAACCTTTACCTTACGCAGAGTAATCAGCTTCATGATAGAAATTTACAATCAGCATACAAGCCATCATCGCAGCCATAACCACTTCCACAACTCTTAACCCATAAGCGGCAACCATCCTCAATAGAGGTTTTTCTGGTGCACTGCGACCGTCCTCAATAGATCCAGAGCATAAAAAAATACTTCTAAAGCACCCAAGTGACACTCAACACAAAGCAATTTGTCATTAGGTGAGATAATTTCCCTCCATTACTTGCTACCACTCCTACATGTGTCCCAAACCCCCCCTTCCCCTCATCCTCAATTATCAGCTAATTTTCCTCTTATTTCCCCTTTTATCGGGTAATTTTTAGCGCGAATTTCCCTCATGCAAGGTTTCTTTAATAAGGGTGAGGCAGCTAGAGATCCTTGCAACAGAGAGTCGCTCTACAGCTCGGAGAGGGAGCATATACACCGCCCCGGCTCTCGCCTCATGATACAACTTTGCGACAATAATACGTCTTTTTCACCCCCAAATACAATTCCCACTTCATTTATTTCTCTTAAATGTTCATATGTTAACAATAAAAGCAAAATATGCGCATATGGATAAGTAATAATTATATATATGGTACTATAACGATTTTCGTCAGACTAGATCCAAATACCTTCACTTGGCAGGACGGTTTGAACTACCATAGCTTTGCAGTTTACGAGTAGGTGATCTCTGCCACCACCACCACAATATGAATAGCAACACAAAAACCACCATCACCATCACCACAAAAACCACCAAAAGGGCCTCGTTTGGGTGGGGGACAGGGGGACATGTCCCCCGAGTATCGTTTGTACCCCCCCCCCCCCCACACTTTTCTAGGTTAAAATATTCATCATTATTATTGACAAAATCCATCCAGCTATCCCAAAGAGCAACCAACAAATGCCATAATGACAATGTTGACGAGCATCATGCATCATCATATTATTTGATTGTTCTTTGCATTCTCGAACGTTTCAGAACGTTTATCATGACGTGTTGGCATTTATTGCAGGTAAAACAAAATTATTTTCTATTTCATTTGAATATGCACCTGGGTCTCTGAAGCCTATATGCCCGACACGCTGGCTGACAAGGTTGTCTGCTGTTACCGCACTGCTGGACAAGTATTCTGATGTACTGGATGCCCTACAGAAAGACTCAGCAGAGTTCGGACCAACACAGGATCCAGGGCTAATGGACTATACACATGCCTGTCATCGGGCATGTGTGTTTTGGGTCTTCTCGCAGCATTGCCACTACTGAAGCTGCTTGAATGTTTCAACAGATGGCTCCAAAGTTCCAAGATCAATGTGGATGGAATGTTGCAAAGTGTAAGACTAGTACAAGAGGAACTGGCAAATTTGCGAGAAGAAGACAAGTTCTTGAATATCTTCAGACAAGCGGAAGAAATGTGCGACGATCTCCAGCTGGAAACTATGCAGCTACCACGGAAACGTAAGGTTCCCAGAAGGTACGACCATGGCGATGGGCAAAAACACCATCATGAGAAAGCAGAGGATCACTACAGAGTGCAATTCTTCACAGCAATTGATTGTGCATCAGCCGGTTTGTAAGAGTACTTAATTTCTTCTGACCCACAAGAATATAAAATGGTGAGCAACATGTTGTTCACAAGTGATGTGAACACAGATGCTATTCGGAAGTATTCTGAGCTTGATGAATCTTCTCTGAGTCTGGAACTTCAGCTTTACACAAGACACTACAAAGGCTCAAAATTGGAGGAATGCGTATGTTCGCTGCTGTTGAGCGTCTTGTGAAGCTGCTACTAATATCTCCGGCAAGCTCATGTGAGGCTGAACGTTCCTTCAGTGCTCTACATTGGCTTAAGACCTGGCTAAGGTCTACCATGACTCAACAACGTCTCAACCATGTTGTTATCTGTCACGTTCACAGATACATCCTCAGGGAACTGTCATGTGAGGAGATAGCAAAAGAGTTCATCAGAGGAGTTGATGCTAGATGCCATGTATTTGGGATATTCTGAATGTGCAATCATGCGATGTGATATAATTTGTTTTATTACCCAATTTGATACAATATAATTTGTCCATGCAATGGCTTTCTGCTAAACTTTTACTAAACAAGGATTAAAAAATAGTCTTCTCTCTAGGACCTTTTACAATAAAATTTGCTTGCAATGTGCATACATTTACCTTCTTATTACAAAAATGCTCCACTGGCGTCCGGGGGGCTTCCCCCCCCCCCCCCCACCCCCACCCCCCTACAGTGATCACAATATTATATGATGCTGATTGTCCCCCCCCACTTTTGAAGACAAAACGAGGCCCCTGCTGCCACCACAACAACAACAAAAGAAACAAACACCAGCATCACCATCACCCTACAGTCATTACAAATAGTGCAGTGGGAATATGAACATTAGATTAATATC
Organism: Paralithodes platypus; assembly: GCA_032716605.1. NCBI lineage: Eukaryota > Metazoa > Arthropoda > Malacostraca > Decapoda > Lithodidae > Paralithodes > Paralithodes platypus. The sequence goes on along the minus strand of CM064564.1, from coordinate 18,189,609 downwards.
CAGTATTCGAGAATGGATAAAAGCCGTAGACGTGTGCATAAACCTTAACCGTCTTGGTGGTGTAATGGTTAAGGTGTCTAAAAATCTGTGCGTGATAACCCGGGTTCGAATCCTGGTGGATCACGTATATACTTTTATTAATTTCATTGGAGGTGTTTGGTGTTGTGGTAAAATTAATAACAAATAGATGAAGTAACAAAGTCCACCATTTCCACCACTACAGCTATTTTGGCATTCACTACTTACACTTGCCAAGACAAAAGCCTTAGATAAGTGATCTAAACGAGTTCTCCCAGATTTGTCTATGGTTCAAAAATGATCTTATGAGCATACCTCATTGTAATAATGTTGTTAGAAGTGGGTAAGACCATTTATTGTCATTATACTATGCACTAACCTTATATGGTGGATACAAGCTACATAAAGCATTGTCCTTAGTTCATAATCTTGACAAGTGTAGGCTACCAGTGGGACTTGATTCCCAACCCTTCGGATGACAGCTCATACAATTACGCTACCATTTAAAAAAAAAACTCATGTTGCAGCTGCTGCTGTATTAGGATAAATTTACACCAAGTCATTTAAACACACAATTTAGAATTACCCTGACTTCTCACTAAAGGTGATAATAATAGAGAGTCTTGGAGAACAAAATACATATTTTATGCGAAATGTTATTTAAAGTTTGAGGAGAATACGCTGTCCGTTATACAGTTTGGTTCAGAATTGGCCAATGCAGTTGAAATCAATGAAAAACTTTGTTATGGCCAAACTTTGGATGGTCTTAATAGAGGCATGTGGGCCGGGGAGAGAGGGGAGAGGGGGAAGGATTATCAGGCGATACATGGCTAGTGCTTTGACATATTGGAATGAACAACTTTACAGTAATTATGGACCACAACATTCCTTCAGTTATTCATAGTTTACATATACAGAACGTTAGATTGCTTGAAACAAGTATTAATTATGTATAAAACTGACAAAAATGCAATATTCAAGGTATATTTGATTCATTATACCTGGACAAGTGATTTACTAAGGTATTTAAATTGTAAGGAATGGAATGATGGCCTGAGGGAGTGTTTTCAAGAAGCTACTGGTTGAACAAAAGAGAGACTGAAGAAACATATGGACCAAAATGGTATAAGATTGTATTTTCAATAATAGGGAAGTATAAGATGACATGTTTTGGCAAGCAGTGTTGCTTAGAATATTTATAGACGACAGAGATTTATGGAACATTACAGCGAGTAGAAAGAGATAGCAAGGTATTAGTAACAAGAAGAAAGTTGATAAAACTGAATCTTTTTAATTACAATCTTTTTAAAACAATTGTATGTTAAACACCCACAAACATGCGGTATTATTATACTTTGTTTACTTTTATTCCATTTTGTAGTGCTTTATCGTCTTGTTTTGTATTGTACATCTACTTTTATGGGCTTTAGTTTATCTTTTACTTTCGGCGGCAATGACATACCTGTATACTGTTGCGCTGCCAAGTGGATTTCGTTCCATTCATTCATTGATTCCCACAAACATGCAGTGGGAAGTACGTGTGGTGGAGTGGTCTTGCTACTGGACTGCTAATATTAACGTCCCAGATTCAAATTCCTCATGTGTCAATGGGAAGATATTACTGGGATGGAATTTATGGTGTACTTAGTTTCAGTGCATCACCACAAACCCCACCAACATCAACAATGTGATATGAGACAGCTTGCTGTAGAGAGTTACGATGCAGCTGCAACAAGTCAGAGTTGCAATGAGCCATGGAGAGACAATCAGTCGTCGTAGGTCTATGAAGGTAAGACCATGAACGAGCCGGTTGCAACACTCAAACTGTCTTGATGTCTCATTTACCATCTGGAATCGGACCTCCTGACTTCACCGTGTTGAGCGGTTGATTCTACAAGCTGTTAGCTTATTTCCGGAAGTGGAGTTGGAACGTAGTAGAAACAAAAACATAGCTACTCCATTCAAGGAAATACTACTCTAACTTTTCTTTGGAAGACATACCTCCTCCCTCTACTCCCTCCTATACACATTGTATCATTTGACCACACATAGCTTTTTTTGGAAACTGTTTTGTCATGATATATTGATACAAAAAAATAAAAAAGTATTTTACAAATTAGAATAGTAATAGTAGTAGTATTAACAATAGGAGTAATAATAGTTGTGCGAGTATAAATAGGAAAAGTAAAAACACCACAAAATTTCATTCTGCCAGCCAATCAGAGAGTGGGATATTCTGTAGCTAATCCTGATATATGGTGCGGACGTGGGTGTAGCGGTCTTGCAAGTGAAGCTGCAAGTACAACTGTGCCTCATCCTGATTGGTCGATGGCCTGAAGTGAAGTCCGGTACCATAACCACCACCTTCTTGGTTTCCGCAACAGTTATTTCAGGAACGAGTAAATTTGTTCTTACATAAATACACCTAGAGCTACCTTGCTGGGTGATTATTTGAGGACAGTAGTAAGAACACAATAAATGTAAGAAACAAACAAGCAGATAAGGAAAACTGTCAACTATCACCCGAGCCGCACCTGGAAGCCATCCACCAATCAGCGAGCAGTGTCAATGCAGGTGCCGCCTATTAAAGTTCCGGACGAGCAGCTTCATCACGGACAGCTACCTGAGCCTCAGCTGACAATAGCTCCAGGAGAGTTCCGTTTGGCACTTCCTTGGCCTCTACATTCCGAAGAAGTAAAAATGGAGTGAGAAGAAGCCGCCGAGCCGGGCAATGCTATACCTCAGCCCCGAGCCATCCAAATTTCTGCAGAGCCCAGGGTTTGCAGCGAAGTATCCGGTGGCTTGCGAGTACCTGGCAACAATGGATCCTTCTTAATTAACATTGCATAAGAAGATGAGGAATAGGCCTACTACTGTGTATGGAGAGTGAGACCTGAACCATACATTTCTCTGACCCGAGCTCGTTGACGAGTGTCAGACTAAGCCACCCGAGCATTGTATAGGAGGACGGTAGTGTAGGAAAACGGTGGCTGCAGCAGATTATAATTATTTTAGAATATTTCTGGATCCACAAACTTTTAGATAGAAAGGAAATGTTTTGACTATCGTTCATTACTCTGAGGTTATATTAGGCTCACTCTTACGAAGAGAGATATTATTTGACAAATTAATAAATTGAGGTTGTATTGACCTAACTTCTTAGAAAGAGAGACATCAGAGGAATACTCCAAATAAGAATGGCTAATTTTGTGTTTATATACAGTACATTGTCAACAAATGGCAAGTACTTTTGTGGGAGGTGTAAGTATTATTCCATATATGCAGTTATTATGAAGTGTATATGTGTAAATTCTGTGACAGGTTGTAAATCACAGATAGGGAGTACTTTTTTTTTTTTTTTTTTTTCTATGTGATTGAGGGAGGCAAAAGGCATAACTGCCTATAGCGAGTGCCTCCCCCATTGTTGAAAGAGTGACAGGGCAAAAATCAAGGGACGTTCGAGCCAAAATGCCTGGACACACAGAGTTTGTAGCAATTTAAGTCATAGGAAGAGGGAAAGACTGATTCTGGGAGAGAGTTCCAGAGCTCAGCTGTTGAGTAGAAGAAAGTTTGAGAGTAACGTTTCACTCTTGGGTTGGAGAGTTGCACAGCGTAGGGGTGGGATTGAGTTGCAAGACGGGTACCACGTGCCCTACGTAAAGGAGGTGGTATGCACTGGGATAGCTCTGAGGAACACTGATTATTATAGTAGCGATAGAATAGCGAGAGAGATGCAACATTGCGGCGGAGAGAGAGAGACTGCAGAGAGTTGGTGAGTGGACGGGAGTTAATGATACGAAAGGCCTTCCTTTCAACTTTGTCTAGGAGAGCGGTGTGAGAGGAACCTCCCCACACATGTGAACAATACTCAATACAAGGGCGCACTATGCCCCTGTACAGAGCAAGAAGCTGTGCAGGGGAAAAGAACCCCCTAAGGCGGTTGAGCACACCGAGCTTCTGGGAGGCTGCCTTAGCAAGACTGGTAATATGGTCCTTCCAAATGAGAGCAGAAGAAAAAGAGACACCAAGAATATTGAGAGAAGATGAAGGGTTGATTTTTGTATTGTTGAAGAATAAGGGATAGTCCGCTGGGAGATCCTGACGGGTAGATAGATGGAGAAATTGGGTTTTGGAAGCATTAAAGTTAACAAGGTTTTCTCTGCCCCAATTGGAAATAGTATTTAGATCAGAATTTAAGAGTTCTATGGCTTCATTTCGTTTGTCGTTGAGGAATTGCTGGCTGGGGCGTTCTGAAAAACTAATGGAGTAGTGTAAGGTTGAGTCGTCTGCGTATGAATGGATGGGAATTAAGGTACAGTTAAGGAGATAATTTATAAAAATTAGAAAGAGAATAGGAGATAGGACAGAGCCCTGAGGAACACCGGAGTTTATAGAGTGAGGAAGTGAACAATGGCCGTCCACAACCGCGGCTATGGAACGGCCGGAAAGGAAATTAGAGACAAAGGCACAGATGGAGGGATAGAAACCGAAGGAGGGTAGTTTAGAAATTAAAGATTTATGCCAGACTCTATCGAAGGCTTTCGATATGTCTAGTGCAATAGAAAAAGTCTCACCGAAGTCCCGAAACGAGGATGACCAAGAGTTAGTAAGATATGAAAGAAGATCACCAGTAGAGCGACCCTTAAGGAAGCCATACTGGCGATCTGAGAGCAGATTATGAGAAGAGAAATGCTTAAGAAATTTGGAAGCAAGAATAGTTTCATAAACTTTAGAAAGACAAGAGATGAGAGCAATTGGACGATAGTTGGAGGGTTGAGAGCGGTCACCCTTCTTTGGGACAGGTTGAATGTGAGCAAACCTCCAGCATGAAGGGAAGACGTTAGAGGATAGACAGAGACGAAAGAGTTTGCCTAGGCAGGGAGTCAGCACGGAAGCACAGTTTTTTAGAACAACAGGAGGAACACCGTCCGGACCGTACGCCTTATTAGTGTTAAGCCCAGAGAGGGTAGAAAGTACATCTTTAGAAGAGATTAGGATATTAGGCATAAGTAAGAGAGAGGAGGGCGGAGAGGGAGGAATAGCACCGGAATCATCCAAGGTGGAGTTTCTGCATAGATAGCCTATTCAAGTGTGGTATTATATGTTTTGATAGATAATAAGGTGAACTTTTGGGGAAAATATACTTATTATTCCATATATGCAAATATTTGAGTGTGTGTGTATGAGGTGTATATTCGGTAACAGGTTACCAGGTAAAGATATATAGTAAGATTGATAAACATGAAGTGGGGTGACCTGCTTTTTGTTATTTCTGTCCTTTTCTCTCTTTCTCTGGCTTGTATCCATTCGGCCCCATTCAGCCAACTATTTTAAGACGTTTATCCCCATCTAGGTCAAGGTCCATAGATACATCAGATCAACCCACGCGCAGCTCAGTGACGTCACACTGTTGTACCAAATGAAAGAAAGAGAGAATAAGCTCGCCGCTCTGCCTAGCTCCGCCCCCTAACAGCTGCGAAACGTTGTAAAGGCTTATCCCTCACACAGTCCACACAATATCTGGACTGTGATCCCTCAATACCTTCACCTTCCCGCCTATTCACTGTCACAAGCTTATAATACTTTGTATATTTGTTTACCCGGTCCAATCATTTTCATATCAAATGTAGGCTATTACTATATTACTATTATAATATTATAATATTATATTTAGCATATACAAAATGGGAAAACTATTTTCAGGTTTAATTTATAGGTATTGGTTATTGTTCTAATTTCTTCTTACAACTAGGTTGCACAAAGCGGGATAAGGATTTCACAAAATTCGGTGCACACTTATTTTATTAATATATACATGTGTCTATTAAAGTTAAATTATGAAGATTTGGACTTAGAGCACTGACAAGACCTGCGTCCAGTATCATCGTAAGGTTCCGTAAGGTTATTATGAAGAACATTGGACAGGTTACAAAACAATAATAACATAATAACATAATAGAAGTGAGTACAAAAAGCCTGTTGGCCCATACAAGCCAGATCCCTCTCACACCTAACTCATCTCGTATTTATGCCTTTCTAGTTTGATGTTGAAGCTCTCAAAATTAGCCATATAAATATATCTCAAATTTAGCCTTATAAATACATATCACAATTAGCCTTATACATACAGTACATGGTCAGTAAATTGGTAGATAAATTTTAATATTAACAAATGCAAGCTATTAAGGATAGGGAAGATTAATGCAAATGCAAAATATAAACTAGCTAATATGAAATTATAAAACTCAGAATGTGAGAAAAAGCTATGTGTGTTTGTTGGCAATGATTTAAAACATAGAAAACAGTGTAATGTATTAGCGTTCGTAACAATGCAAACATGATTTTCTGGTTCATTTCAGGGAGTGTGATTAACAGAATAACGGCATTTTATTCACTTACAATAGCAGAGCTGCACTGTCACACGGCATTATGGTCACTGTTGCATTATAAAATATCGAAGTTATACTTTCACGGCACGAAGATATAGAAAACGGAGGATGCTGCTGTGATTTTGAGAATGAGCGGGAAGAAACTGGTGACCCCTTCACCCTTCAACGCTCTGACGTCATGCGCGCGGATAGGGAGTTTGAGCGACCCCTTGAGTTGACCTGATGTATCTATGGACGTTGATCTAGGTGTCGATTTCTTCCTGGCGAGCGATAGCGAGCCAGCATTATATGAAGAAATCCGGCTTCGCCGGAGACATTTTTTATCGAAAAATGTACAAATTTAGCCTGCTGTCAAACAAAAATAAAAAATATGCTGGCCCGCTACCGCTCACCAGTAAAAAATTGACACCCGGATGGGGATAAACGTCTTAAAACAGTAGGCTGAATGGGGCCAAATGGATACAAGCCAGAGAAAGATAGAAAAGGACATAACAAAAACAGGTAACCCCCCCTTAAGGGTAACAACTACTGGTGGGGGGGGGGGGAATTGACTACGACTGTCAAAGAGAGAGATAAGGGGATTATAATGAAACTTACGTGTGTGTGTGTACAAACAGTGGTTGGTTTATGAGTAGCCTACATTTTTTCGTCATTTTTGTTTTATTTATATAATTAGATTGGTATGATATATTATTGCGCTTAATAAATACAAACACATTTCTCTCTCTCTCTCTCTCTCTCTCTCTCTCTCTCTCTCTCTCTCTCTCTCTCTCTCTCTCAACCAAAGTTAAAGTGGGGGTAGAACCAGACATGTGATCGAGCTTGTACAGTACATTAAACACAAAACGTTATCTGTTGATTACATATGATTAATCTGCACTCTCCTAGATGGCGTTGGTAAGAGCTTACTGCAATGTGGGTTGGAGAGAGAGAGAGAGTGAGTGAGCGAAAGAGAGTTAAACAGAGTTACACAGATACTCGGACCACACAGACCTTGCAGTCCCTACTACAGTCAAACCAGTATATAAGCAACCCTGAATCCTATATTCTTGGCTACACTGAGTTCCTTAGCACGGCCTTCTGTAAACACATTAGCAGCTGATAATTTGACATTTTGGTTGATAAGCGTGTATGGTCTCTTTCACCTCCCATATTCATTCTCATTCTCTCCTTCCCTCATTCCATATACTTCTATTAATTAATCATTAGATAAAGTGAAGACACCCAGGTGATTGTGTTGAAATTAGGAAGGGCCTCATATCAGTAGTTAAACCTATAGAAAACACATTTTGTTTGCTTGGAAACGGAAGAAAAGTGAAGCAACTTATATTCTACATAGGCTACAATATACTACATAGGCTACAATATACTACATAGGCTACAATATACGCTTAAAAACAAAGGGGGTCAACTGATGTTTCGTTGTGTGACAGAGAAGGCTTTTCCTTAATTGACAAGAGAGACTCACTAATGCATAGCTGTGTGTCTGTAGGGTGCGAGGCAAGGACTGAGAATGACTCAACTTTAATGGGATGGTCTGATAGGATTATGTTTTATTTTGTAGATTCGCCTGATGATGGAGTAAGTCCCCTCCGAAACTGTTGCCAATAAACATGTTTTTACACCGAGTGCTTCTGGTTCTTCTATTCCTTATTCGCCTCCGCTTTCCCAAGGATGTATCGATTGCCACAATATATATATATATATATATACATGGAGGTTAAATCACAAATAAGTGTGATCAATTAATGTAGTAAAACTCGCTAGGAAAATTGAAACAATGCAACGCCAAACTTTCGTCTATTCTCTCAAGACATCATCAGGGTAATACAAGAAAAACAAGGGGAGAGTGTGGCTTAAATACCCGTCCTAAATCATCTGTAAGTTGCTAACTAGCATATGAAAATAAAAAGTGTTGCCATCCTACTGCCTTATGCGATATTTTTTAGGAGCATACTTCTTTTACATACAAAATGTATGTCTTGAACATTATATATACTTATACAGAAATGCCTATGCATTGAAATATGCCTAAAAATACAATATAATATAATCATATATCAAATTGTATATATGATCAGATTAGATTGTATTGTTAGGAATATTTCAGATCCTTCTTAAGCTGCACAAGATCGTCTACATATAGTTAGAGTATATTAATAAAGACTTCGCCGGTACACAAGGGGTTAATAAATATTAGAAAGAGAACTGGAGACAGCACAAAACCCTGAGCAACACCAGAGTTAATAGGTTGAGGAAGAGAGCAATGGCCGTTCGCAACTGCAGCTATGGAACGGTCAGAAAGGAAGTAAGAGATACAAGCACAGATAGACGGATAGAAACCGAAGGAGGGCAGTTTGGATATTAGATATTTGTCCCAAACTCTTTCGAAGGCTTTCGATATGATTAGTGCAATAGAAAAATTATTACCGAACTCTCAAAGGGAGGGTGACCAAGAGTTAGTAAAATAAGCAAGGAGACCACCAGCAGAGTGGCCCTTAACTCATAAACTGCAAAGGTATGGCTATAGTTCAAAACTTCCCGCCAAGCGAAGGTATTTGGTTCTATTCTGGCGAAAATTGTCATATGTAACATATATATAATTATTACTTATCCATATGTGACTATTTTGCTTTAAATATTAGCATATGAGCATTTAATAGCAATAAAAGAAGTGGGAATAGCATTCGGGGGGTGAAAAAGATGTATTATTGCCGCAAAGTCGTATCATGAGGCGGGAGCTGGGGGGACGTATATCCACCCTCTCTGAGCTGTAGAGCGGCACTGACGAATCTGAGTACAAGTCTCTGTAATGCAAGGATCTCTAGCTGACTCACCCTTGTTAAAGAGACCGGGAGGGGGAAATTCGCGCCAAAAATTACCTGATAAAAGGGGGAATAAGAGGAAAAATAGATGATAATTGAGGAGATGTGAAAAGAAAGGGAAGGGGGGGTGGACACATATGTAGGAGTAGTAGAAAGTAGCCTAATGGAGGGGAATTATTTCACCTGATCACAAATTGTTTTGTTTTGAGTGCCACTGGGGTGTTTTCTAAAAATATTGTTTATGCTCTGGATCTATTGAGGACGGTCGTAGTGCACCAGAAAACCCTCTATTGAGGACATAAAATGACAAAGAAAAGTAGACAGCAGCAGATATTAGGATTCTGGTTGGTAATGGATAATGGTAAGGTTAAACAGTTAAGATCACTTGTAAATTATGGTTAAGTTACTTTACACTGGGTATGCTTGACCGTTTTTCAGTAGTTTTTACTATGATGGTCAATTAGTTCACATGAAGTATGCATGATTGTTTTTCTGTAGTTGTAATCTGTTTTACTCGTATTCTAATGTTCTTCTCGTTATTGGTATAAGGTATATTGGAAATTGTTAATTTTTAATACCAAAAACCTTACCCAAATTTATATCCAAGGTTCGAAAATATATTCAGAAAAACAAAATATGCAGCGCAGACAATATGCATGCCACCTTTAGAAGAGTTTCAAGCAAAAATTCTGGGTAAAAACTCTGCGCTCTCCTGCAATATTACCTTTCCCTAATGAATTTGAGATGCCATGTCTCCTGGAAATATGTAGGAAAAGTCTATGTGAGAACTGACTATTTTTGTTATTAACTTCTGTGAAACTAGTCGGAAATTAAATTGATTTAGATGGAATTTGGTTGAGGAAGTTTAAGTTAGATTAATTTATGGTATATAAATCTAGCCCCTAGAATGCATACGGGACGAACCTCTAGGAATTATTTAATTATACATATATGTAAACAAATTAGGAAAGCAAGAGAGCCTTCTTAAGTTGTCAAAGCTAAATAGAATCCTGTTTTTATCTATCCCACCTGCTACGAAAATGGATATACTGTACATTGCTAAGGTACTTTATGGGGGTCAGGGCTCAACACTGACTAATTTCTCCTTCAAAATATCGGTGATTATATAGTATACTATAGTCTGTTCATTCTAGGTTGGGTATAAATCGTAGCCCTTAACCTCTGTAACTCAAAAAGGGCTAGAGCAAATGAGTTGTCAATTGTCACACCTACTCTCTAGCCAAGTCTTCCTATTTGGTCTAAAAATTAGCTCGATTACTGTAGTCCTTTTTGAGTTACAGAGGTTAGAGGTTACGATATCTGCCCAACCTAGAATGAACAGACTATAGGTTTTGAGCTGAGGTCCAGCCACATTGTTTACGTATTTTGGCTTCCGGCTTTCCTGTTACTTTCCATGGCAGGACATCCTTACACAAAGCGAAATGTGAACGTGAACAACTTGACGTTACTATATGCTGTATAAGTGTTCCTAGTGTCAGAGGGTATTATACATTCCACTGCAGGTATATTACTTAACTTAACCCCTTCTGTACCGACAACATATTTTTAAATCTTAGTCTGCCTATATTTAGGTAATTTTAAAAGATACAAAAATAAAATTAAATATATATATATATATATATATATATATATATACCGGTATATATACAGGATGTTCCGGGAAGAAAGGGCATAACTTTGGGAAATGATAAAACAAAATATTCTAAGCCTAAAATGTTCTATAAGAAATATTCCAAATCTCAACCAGTAAAGAGATATTGCATGTTGAAAATGGCATTTTCTTAAGTATTTCCCCATAAGGGTGGCCTAGCTGTCCTAGTACCTACCACACCTCCATCTAACTGCAGTTATTTTACCATGTTATTGTAAAGATATTATAATTCTGTAAGTTTCAAAATGATTATAGATATAATAGCTCACTTTGGATCAGTTGGAAACTATCTGACATGGAAGGGTCCATTACAGTGAGGCGGGGGAGGACACTATATAAAACCTTCAATATATTTTTAAGGGTTGAGATTTGGATGTTTTGTTATAGAACATTTTAGGCTTAGAATACCTTGTTTTATCATTTCCCAAAGTTATGCCCTTTCCTCCTGGGACACCCTGTATATAATATATATATAATTTTTTTTTTTTTTTTTTTTTTTTTTTTTAAGAGACAATGAACGGAGGAAGGAAAAACACAGATAAAACAAAAAGGTCCATGTGCCTAAAGGCATCCTCCATTCATAAAATGTTTGTAACAACTGGATTTAAACATTTGTAGATTGTAAGTTTGTGGAAAGCAATTCGAGGGAAGTGAATTCCAAAGAGTAGTAGCTCTGGGGATAAATGAATTCTGATAAGCAGAAGTTCTGCATTGTGGAGGAGAAAGTGTAAATTCACGGGCGCTCTCAGCTGCCCTAGTTCTACGGGGAAAGATGTGGAGAGGCGGCACAATTGAAGCAAGTTCCTCGGAACAATTGCTGTGAAAATATCTGTAGAATAATGCAAGGGATGCAACGTTTCTTCGTATGGATAATGTAGGAAGGTCCTGTGTGATTGCAGGGCTATTGATTAATCTAATAGCTTTATTTTGAATTTTGTCCAACTGCCTCAATGCAACCACTCCACTTCCACCCCACAGAGGTGAACAGTAATCCATCTGAGAACGCACATGACTTTTATATATCACTGCCAACTGCTCGTCAGTGAAGAATTCTCTAACTCTGTACAGGAGTCCCAGTTTTTTAGAGGCATTCTTAGCAATGCTTCTAACATAATGTGTCCAGCTCAAGTTAGTAGTTAATGTTACACCGAGAATGTCAATACTAGGGGAAGTGGGAATATTTACATCATTAAAAAATATATGGGAGTCAGTGAGATTCTGTCGGTTAGAAAATTGAATGTATTTGGTTTCCTGTGCATTAAAGGAAACTAGATTCTTTTGTCCCCATCCATTAATTCTAGAAAGGTCCTGGTTCAGAGAAATTGCAGTGTTTATTTTTGAATTTATAAGATCGGGTTGGGTGAAAGAATTGGTAAATGTGAAGGAACTGTGGAGTGTTGAGTCATCTGCGTAGGAATGTATTGGAATATGAGTGGTAGATATGAGATCATTGATATGAATGAGGAACAGAATTGGGGCCAAAACTGATCCTGGGGAACACCAGCATTTATTGAGTGAAATTGAGAATAAAGGCCATCTACCATTACACGTATTTTTCTGTTATGAAGATAAGAAGAAATTAGTGGAACTAATGATGCAAGGCCGTAGTGTGACATCTTCGACAATAAGGATTGATGCCAGACTCTATCAAATGCCATTGATATATCCATTTATTGTATGTGTTTCACCATGTTGGTCTGTAGCTTGGTTGATTTGATGCGTAAGAAGGCAAGCATGTCTGCAGTTGATCGACATCGTCTAAAACCATATTGCCTATCACTGATTAATTTATTATTCTCAAGATGCTTAATTATGTGATTATTTAATATAATTTCAAAGACTTTACCAAGAGTGGAAGTTATAGCTATTGGTCTGTAGTTTGATGGATCTGAAGAGGCACCTTTTTTAGGAACTGGATGGATGTTTGCTTCTTTCCAGGGTACTGGGAAGCATGAGGTATGAGTACACAGACGGAACAATTTTGCCAATACAGGAGCGAGCACCAAGGAGCAATTCTTAAGTACTATTGGAGGAATTTCATTTGGACCAGGAGCCTTATCTACTGAGAGATTCTGCAAAATAGTTTTGACATGTCTGGTGTGGATCTTAAGTGAGGGAATTTCAGGCGAATTAAAATTAAGTACAGGGACATCTTGATTTATTTCATCTAAGGTTGAGTTGGTGGAGAAAATATCCGCAAGAAGGTTAGCTTTACCTCGTGGGTCACTTACAAGATTGCCAGTCGGAGATATATATATATATATATACATTCAAAAATAATAACTAGAAAGAGAGGGGCGTGAGAGTTGATGGATATTTGAGCAGGATGAGCAGAATGGTAAATTTGAATATAATATATTTAACCTCTTCATTCAGATGGCGATTTATTGTTCTTATTAATGATACTGCCTGACAATATAACTCATTAATGATACTGCCTGACAATATAACTCAGCTTTGAAATGATCTCGAGGAATCAAAATTAATACTGGGAATACAAGCTAAATTTTGAGAAAATGGCTACTTTTAAGAAACATGGATCAAATGCATTGATCCAGTTATAGGATAATTGTTTAATAATTATAATTAAAATTAATATGCATACTCTGTCTCATTGGATGTTATCCGGATAAATCTGGAATATTGGAATATCTCCCCCCCCCCCTCCCTCTCCGAAGCTAATCGGTGTTACAGTATTGTCTGTATTACTCACCCAACTCAGGCAGATCACTAATAATTTTAATAAAATCCTCCGAGGTAGATTGCATAAAGGAAATAATTGCGTCAACTGATTGCATGGACCATTCGAACATGAATAAAGTAGAAAAGTGATAGTAAATATGGTGTGGATGTTAATGGGAGGTGGACGTTACAGTTACCAGAATGTTATTATTTTAATATACAATATGTAATCGATGGAAGAAGGAAAGATAAAATGAGTGTAAGTAAGCATGTGCTTAATGTGGGAGAGAGTAGGAAGTGAGAGTAAACGTACACTAGTCCAGTAGAATGACTAGTTATTAATTTGTTATGCTAAGCTGACGTGACTAAATGTGCCAGGAGTGTAAGACATAATAGTAGTGTGTGTTGTGGGAGTGAGTGGGAAATGGAAATTAAATACTATTTGGGCAGAACACACAGGGTGTTAACCCCTTCTGTACCGGTGATGTTTTTATAATTTTATTCTTGCTATAATAAAACTAGTTTTTGCAGTTCAAGAACGATCTGTGGTAGTGAAAAGGGTTAAGTGAGATAGTTCGAAGCCTGTTAATTGCTTGCAGGCCCATTTTAAACTGAATGCAATTGCCCATTAGTAGCCAGCATAAAATTAAAAGAATGGTATCGGTACGGAAAGGGTTAATAGTGCAAGAGGAGTTGACGTGATGGAGTACATAATGAAAACATGAGACGAAGATGTGTATATGTATAAGCTTCTACAAGTAGGTACTCCAGACTCCAAACATACAGTAGGATGGGGTGGGTTCGGGTGAGTCTATTCGTTCATCATCTTAATTGACATGTTTAAATCACGGACTAATCAGTAAGTATCACAATATGTAAGTTTCTGAAGACAGGTTATTATTACTTGTAAAAGTATTAATTAAGGGGCCACAGGTTTGCAAAGATGTAATATTGCATAAACAAAACAGGTGGTTACATTACCTGCAGAAAATGCAGGTATCCATCATTGTTGGTATATGTCAATTATTAACCCTTATATATATATATATATATATATATACTATTAACAGTTTAATATGATATTAGAGACACATTGACTGATACGAAGACAATTAATTGTTCTCTACTGCCAGATTCCTCACAGCCATAAGTGGACACATACAATGCTAACACTAGACGAATATCGTCAGCTTTGGAAGCAGAATGTTAAATAATATCTTATTTAGCCTTCTGATTAAAACAGGGCCTTCCTGAGGGGAATAAATTTGACTTGGATTAACCAAAAGGAAATATAGAATCTCGTACTAAAAGGATTAATTTGTCACTTCATCATTATCACCATCGTTTTCATCACCATCATCATAATTCATTATCATCACTTCCATCAACATCATCCTACCATCCTCTTTCTAATCCTCCATCCCCTATCCTCCACCTATTCTTAGTATAGCAGATAGTTGAACCAATCGTGCATTTTGTGATAAAAGCAAGAAACTTGGCCCACCCATAGAATACACCATAATGTAGACCAAGAGATACCTCAAATTTAACCTAGGAAGTTTATGGTAGGCATTTTCCAAGATGCCTACCACTGCAATCGATATCTATTAATAACACAGCAACCAGAACACAGAGATTACATTTTGGTACATACTTTGAGTTTTACAATTTTACAGTCATTGGGAATTTAGAACCATCATTTTGAAAGATAGGGGCCATAAACATCCTACATGACCTACTCTTGGTGGTGTAATGGTTAGAGTGTTTAAAAATCTATGTGTGATAACCCAGGTTCGATTCCCGGTGGATCACATTATGTTTTCATTAATTTCATTGGAGGTGTTTGGTGTTGAGGTGAAATTAATAGAATATAGAATTATCATAATGTATAATATATTTAATTGTGTTTACATTTTATTTATATACAGATCACAATTTCCACCACATTTGAACAGCTCAGTACATGCCAACTATTTTTTCAAGGACTTGCAGATAGTATTCTTGCACCCTTTGCATCTACACTTGAGGAGTTCCCTTCACGCTTTGGATGCTTGTCCAAAAAGGATTCTAATTTCTGCTGTTGATATTCCATCCCCATCCTTCTGGAGAGAGCACATCAGGCACAGCATCCAACATTAATCAGATTTTATAGTACCCTAAATGTGCCCACCTTGATATGTGGCATGTACTGTGTGCTGCAGGAGTGCAACTCGTGTTAGGTGGATGTACTGTGTGCTGCAGGAGTGCAACTCGTGTTAGGTGGATGTGTTTGATATGTGGCATGTACTGTGTGCTGCAGGAGTGCAACTCGTGTTAGGTGGATGTGTTTGATCTGATGGCATTAGGTGAACAGGATTCTGCAAGTGCTGTTCTTGTCACTGATTTCACTTGCTCTGCTGTACATCAGCACAGTAAACCTTTCACTTGCTCTGCTGTACATCAGCACAGTAAACCTTTCACTTGCTCTGCTGTACATCAGCACAGTAAACCTTTCACTTGCTCTGCTGTACATCAGCACAGTAAACCTTTCACTTGCTCTGCTGTACATCAGCACAGTAAACCTTTCACTTGCTCTGCTGTACATCAGCACAGTAAACCTTTCACTTGCTCTGCTGTACATCAGCACAGTAAACCTTTCGATGGTGTCCATTCGTTCCTCAACTTAATCAAGCAATGGTCTGGTCAAAAGCTGGTTGAATGCACCAGTTGCCTAATTGTATGCATTCCATGTGTCCCACACAGTTATTATTCCTGTTTCAAAGCAGCTGACAGTATTGCCGCCTGTGAATGCATGAAACAACGGTAGGGCCAAGGATTTCTGTTGAGCAAGAGTATCAGCAATTTCATGAGGAGGAATATACCTGAGGTTCTTCACCATTTCAAAAGATAACCTCAGACTGCCAAGTGATCATGCCATAAGAATGAAAGTCGCCAGAGCCAGCACCAAAATATAACTATCCACTGTGCAGTCTATGATGCTCTAGTGACCACACTTTGCTGCATCACCGACGTGGATCATCAGCCTGCTATCGGCTTCTTTGATTTTTTTTTTTTTTTTGTATGTGTACGCAGGAAATAAAAGGCAGGCTACCTGTAACGAGTGTCGCCCCCAAAGCTAAAAGAGTGACAGAGACCCAAATTCAAGATATGTTGTGGTCAAAATACCTGGACACGCTACATTCTAAACAGTCTAAGTCATAGGATAAAGGAAAGTTCACTTGTTGAGTAGAAGAAACACTTGAATTTTTTTGCTAAGGGGTACTTCACACAGTTAGGAATGCGAGCTAGAATCACTAGGAGTAATTATTCCTGGTGATTCCTGGGAATACACCGCGAATGTCTGCAATTCCCCGTGCACTCACAATACCGTAGGAACCAGTGGGAGTGTACCTGTGAATCACTGGGAGTCACTGGGAATCACCAGAAATCACCTGGATAAAACCAGGAATGAAGTGCATGCGAGTTATTGAAAATTTGAAAATTTCGGATTACTGTAATATACGAGTCGATAGGAGTATTATAGGAATCACTGGGAAGTAGATAGGAGTCACTGGAAGTCACCGAGCATCACTGGGAATTGTTAGGAATGAGATGCGAGTATGCCAGGCATGGCCCCCATTGTGTGTTTGACCCTATAATTGAAATTAATTATTCCTCAAGTATGTCTCTTGTAGGCTATAACTACAGTCCTCTAATATCATCATTAAGTACAATGACTGTATTCACACATCATTACAGACATTAATATAATACGATAAGTCAGTATTATTATGTACCGTAAGGTCATAATATCAATGCTTACTATACTTTAAGAAACAAATATATTTAATCTATTGTCGTTACCGAGTTCTGTAATATTTCATACGATTACCTAATAAAGGTAACACTTATAGGTTGTGTTTGTTTGTTTAGGTTAGGTCATGGGAGTTGCAGACTACAACGGCCCCTAAACAACCAAGCCATGATTACGCTGGCTCAAACTTTACCCCGGCGACTACAACGCCCCTCGCAGTAGTAATCCAAACGCCACTGTCCACCACCAAACGAACTTGACATTTCAAAACACATACAAACACGTATCCACCATTTTCGTTATGTTAGGTAAGGGGAGTTGCAGAACGTGTAGACTACAAGTAGGGTATTGTAACATTGACCATACATTGTTCACATTATTTAATGACCTCAACTACCGTAATTTCCTTCTCTACACACAATCACTGGGTGAATACAATGTCTTGTGGGAAATTGTACTTACACAGGTTAATACTAGGCCTATTTATAATGTTTGACCATGAAAACTTAACTACCTGTATAATGTATATTATACTTTCATGTGAGAAGTATTACAGGTTTATATGAATAATATATTTATTAAAGGGTACTTCACACAGTCAGGAATCCGAGCTAGAATCACTAGGAGTAGCTGAAAATTCGGATTCCTGGGCCTATTCGCGGTGAAAATTTGATGACTCCTAGTGACTAGCGATATCCTAGTGATTCCTGTTAGACTCCCAGTGACTCCAAACCACTCGCGGCCGATTGGCCCTGTCCGACAAAATGTTCACTGTGTTTAAAGTTCTAGCCACGAATCGGACCATTCCCAGTGACTTCCAGTTGATTCCCAGTGATCCCCAGTGATTCCCCAATGACTCCCAGTGGGTCCTGGTGATGCTCGGTGTTTCGTATCTGATTCGCGGACAGCTTTTGGTTTCAGTTCTAGTTCATACCAGAATCACCAGGACTCACTGGGAGTCACTGTGGTATCACTGGGATCACTGGGAATCACTGGGAGTGGTCCGATTCGCGGTGAGAACCTTAAACACGGTGAACATTTTGTCGGACAGGGCTAATCGGCCGGGACTGGTTTGGAGTCACTGGAAGTCTAACAGGAATCACTAAGATATCGGTAGAGTCACTAGGAGTATCGATTTTCACCGCGAATAGGCCCAGGAATCCGAATTTTCAGCTACTCCTAGTGGTTCTAGCTCGCATTCCTGACTTGTGTGAAGTACCCTTAAGTCTTATGTTGGAGAGCTGGACAGAATAAGAGTGGGACTGGGTTGAAAGGCGGGTGCCTCGCACTCGCCGCAAGGTAGTGGGTATGCACTGAGAGAGCTCTGAAAAACACTAATTGTTGTGATAGCGATAGTAGAGTGAAAGATATGCAACATAGCGGCGTGTAGAAAGAAATTGTAGTGAGATTCCAAGAGGAAGTGAGTTAATGAGGAGAAATGCTTTTGGTTTTACTCTTTCAAGAAGTGTGGTAAGGGTGGAATCTCCCCATACATGCGAACAATAATCCATACATCGGCGGACTGTGGCCCTATACAGAGCATTAATCTGTGGGAAAGTGAAGAACCCATGGAGATGGTAAAGCACATCTAACTTCTTTCAAAGCTGTTTTACCAAGAGTGGTAACATGATTTAAAAAAAAAAAATCGGATGAAAAAGATACACCAAAACAATTGAGAAAGGATGAAGGGTTGATTTGTGTATTATTGAAGAGCAATTGATAGTCTCCTGGAAGATTGCAACGGGTAGATAGGAGAAATTGGGTCATGGAGGCTTTGAAAGTAAAAAGATTTGTTTTGACCCAATCAAAAATAATTGATAGATCATAAGATAGGCGTGTTATGGGCTCCTCACGTGAGTTTTGGAATTATTGCATGCTAGGTTGCTATGACAAAACTAGTTGAATAGAGTAAGGTAGAGCATCAGTATATGAGTGGATAGGATAAAGGTAGAGTTGAGGAGATCATTAATGAATATTAGAAAGAGAACTGGAGACAGGACAGAACCCTGAGGAACACCTGAGTTGATAAGTTGAGGAAATGAGCAATGGCCATCCACAACTGCACCTATGAAACGGTTAGAAAGGACATAAGAGCAAAGGTAGAGATAGAGGGATAGAAACCAAAAGAGGGTACTGTAGTTTTGAAATTAGGGATTTGTGCCAGACTCTATCGAAGGCTATCTATTCTGGGTGCTGAATTATTAACAGAAAAAATTGTCGTGGCAGACATCTTATGGCCGCCATAAACTTCCTAGGAAAACATTTGTAATATCCCTGGTTCTAAATGTATTCGCCACTGTTGTGCCACTTTTCTTACTTTTAGCACAAAATACACGATTGATTTCCATTTTACAGTCATCTGCTGTACTAATCCTCACCACCTTCAACATCACCATCCTCCCTAACCTCCATCCTCTTTCTACACCTCCTCCCCTATTCTCCTACACCTCACCATCATCATCATCACCACCATTCTCCAACCTCTTTTTACACCTGCTCCGCTTCACCATCACCAGCCCCATTATCATTATCATCCTCTATCACCTTTCTACACCTCCTGCTCCTCCTCACCATCATCATCATCATCACCACCACCATCATCCTCATCCTCTATCCCCTCTCTACACCTCCTTCTCCTTCTCACCATTAACCCCACAACCGCCACCATCATCATCATCCTCTATCTCCATTCTACACCTCCTCCTCATCATCATAATCATCAGCACCCACCTCCGAAGTAGCAACAATACCTATTTGAATAATTATATTGCAGGATATCAGCTTGAAATGACAGAACTGCCACAAATGGATAACGGTGTTAATGAGAGAGAGAGAGAGCGAGAGAGAGAGAGAGAGAGAGAGAGAGAGAGAGAGAGAGAGAGAGAGAGAGAGAGAGAGGTGTGTAGGGGGGGGGGGGGGGAATCTTCCAAGGTACGTATCTTTCTTGTTACCTGCTTATACGTATTTTATAATCTTACGATATGAGTAGCCTATCTTCTTTTGTTAACCTATTGCAGGGTTTTATATATACATATATATATATATATATATATATATATATATATACATATATAATTATTATATATATATATATATATATATATATATATATATACAGTATATATATATATATATATATATATATATTTATATATATATATATACACATATATATATACTGTATATATATATATATATATATATATATATATATATATATATATATATATATATATATATATATATATAGTTAGCTGGCATTGTTCTACCAATCACCGTGTTATTATAATTACACGTGTTGAAATTGGAAAGCGACCGTGAATATGGAAACAGACAAATTTAAGTCAGACCGTTTATTTCACATGTCTTTAATGACAGATTCTGGTTTCAAGTTTCTATAACGATGATACCAACTGTACACAATCTTGGGATTAAAGAAAGTAAGAAATGGGTAATTAAAATGTCCATAATTATTATGTACTTAATAAACCCATCTAATGTAAGCATAGATAGGTAATTCATCCTTAATATTTGCAAAACATTTATATACCATTGTTACTAGTATACCTTCGACATTGTACAGCTTAGTTGCCATCTCCTTTGAAAAATCTCAGAAATGGTTCGAAAATATATAACTGTTGCTCTATATATGCCTAAAGATCTCGTACGACGCTGCCTACACTCCTATAACCATTTACATTATATGTAAGCCATCGTTAGGTGGCTTTACAATATATAGCTTACACTGTAAAAATATTGGGTATGGACAGGGTAATTAAAGTGTATATAATTATCTACCCATTTAAAGGTTTATCGATGGTAATAAACTGAAGGTTAGATTGGTAAATCACTATCAATATACCCAAATATTATATATTAATTTTCCATACTCTGTGTTTACCCTTGATGTTTTACAGTTTAAGTTGTATCTTTGTGAATCAATCCGTTAGCATAATTGAGATATTTTTTAACAATTTATCCTTTTATGTGCTGGAAAGTGTGAAAAGGAACAACTTGAGATGGTTCGGCCATATGGAACGTATGGAAAGCGAGAGAATGACTAAGAGGGTGTACGAGAGCGAGGTGGAGGGACAGAGGGGGAGAGGTAGACCGAATATGAGGTGGAAGGATGGAGTGAGGAACTACATGAACGAAGGCGGTGCTGGTTGGGGGGAGGGGCGTCGACTGACTGGGGACAGAGGTGCATGGGGGCGGTTCGTTCGTGGCCACCCCTTCGGGGATCACGGCGTCAGGCAATAGATAGATAGATAGATAGATCCTTTCTAAAGTGTGTACAATCATCTAGTAATTACCAGAGTAAAGTAAAATAGAAGTATTCGAGAATGCATAATATATCGTAGGCTTGTGCATAAACCTTTAACTGTATTGATAGCCTATTGCTTAGTGTGCGGAATTTCGGTGCGAGTATCCTAGGTTCAAGTCCTTGGAGTACCACATGTATTCATTATTTTCATTGATTTCATTAGTTAGGTACCGGTATATTTGTAAATTAATTGGTGAGTTGGTGAAAACAAATATGAATGTATCCAGGTTCTGGAGTAATTTATAGCGAGGCCTTCCGTTGTGGTTAAGTACCCCATTAATTACCCCTTCCATTCGTCTAATCATTTCGTTATCAGAGTGCAGTTGGGTATATGTACAAACTAAGATTAGTATGCAGTATTCGAGAATGCATAATATATCGTAGGCTTGTGCATAAACCTTTAACTGTCTTGATAGCCTAGTGCTTAGTGTGAGGAATATCGGTGTGAGTATCCTAGGTTCGAGTCCTTGGAGTACCACATGTATTCATTACTCTCATTGATTTCATTAGTTAGGTTTATTTGTAAATTAATTGGCGAGTTGGTAAAAACATATGAATTAAGCAATACCACCATACACAGAAAAACAAGATAGATATATTTAGATGCAATGGTGATACAATGGGTGAGATAATGATAATGTAGGATAGCATATTACTGGACAGCATACCCTGTCAATAATATAAAGGTATAATAGAGGTATATACGAAAATTGGGTGTATTCATAGTGATATACCTTGTTGACCTTAAAACAAGCTGGTATTCAGTAGTAATGCCGATATACCTAATTGAAAACTGTATATTATATGGACACTTTACGTACCCTGTTTTCTTTACCCCCATTTCCCCCCATGTACCCCCATTTCTTTAGAGTGAGATGGAGTGATACCTATTATTGTTTTGGGGGAATATAATAATTGAAGACTTATTAGTAATGACAATAATACAGATCAAAGGGGATTATGAGAGGGTAGCCCCAAGAGAAAATTTTGTTATAGGTAGCGCCAACGAACTTGACACTAATCTGGACCCCTTAATTTCTTATAACTCAAAATGAATGAAAGCAATCGGGCTGACATTTCTACCATTTGTAAAGAGTCCACCAGGAAATAGTTGTGGAAATTTACAGCCAGTTTCCTCAAGGTCCTTTTGAGTTACGAAGAGGTCAGTGATCGAGATAATTGTCAAGTTCGTTGGCGCTACCTATAGTGGGTTGCCAGGTTGTTTTCGACTGTCATTACCGCCTTCCACAATCTGACCCACCTTGGAAGTAGAGGTACAGCAGAAGTCACTAGTTCGTTGACAATAGTGACGATATACTGGTGGAGTATCTAGCTATTTATATGACGAGATACATAAAGTACTATGGTCTGTAGTATTGTTAAACTGGTGGGAAATTATCATATCCCTAACTTTATTGCTCAACTATTACATTTTATTATTATACAAATATGTTGTTAATTATATAAAAACTTGGCACTAATATGATGGAGAGACAACCGTTTCATATGTTTCTATTATTTACCGACAAACCAGCTACTAAGGGTATAAACAACCCGCCAGGTGAAAGAAATCCAATATAGTCCCGAGATATTAAGGGGACCCACCTCGCTTTTTTCTCTTTCTCTCCCTTTCTCTTTGGCTTGTATCCATTTGGCCCCACTCAGCCTACTGTTTTAAGACGGTTACCCCCATCCAGGTGTCAATATTTTCTTGGCGAGCGGGAGCAAGATAGCATATATATATATTTGTTTTTGACAGCAAGCTAAATTTGTAAATTTTTCGATAGAAAAATGTCTCTGGCGAAGCCAGATTTCTCCATACAATGCTGGCTCGCTGTCGCTCGCCAGGAAGAAATCGACACCTGGATGGGGATAAACGTCTTAAAACAGTTGGCTGAATGGGGCCGAATGGATACAAGCTAGGGAAAGAGAGAAAAGGAGACAAAGAGAAGAAAAAAAACGGTGATCCCCCTAAAAATTATAAACTAAACCCACAAGTTGAAAATAGTATTTTATTGTAAAGACACGATAGGTTCGGTTCATCTTGAGAGCCTTCTTGAGGTATAAAAGGGGCTCAAGATGAACTGAAACTGCCGTGTCATTACAATAATAACGATTATCAATGTGTGGGCTTAGTTTTTCAAGTTTTGTAATTATGGCACTAAAGTGTTCATTCTTAACTCACAATGGCACAGTTTATGAGCAGGATGGCGAAGACTTACTGATGTTGACTGTACCTCTATGAAATATATGTAAATATATTATTAGTAAGCATCAAGAAGCTACACAACAACTCGTGGTCCAACAAAGACCCATTCTCCTCTTGTGCTTCATCACAAATTCCGTCGGCCTTACTTCAAAGGAGAATTGTAGATTGAACAGCGAGAGACGAATAAGAACAAAGTAATTTGGTAGTGTATGGCTGGCTAGCCTGTACTAAGAAATTACCAGCAGACAGTTATTCGTTTATAAAGACTTACAAAGAAAACAAACCAAATATTTATATCGAACCTCCAACGGCTACTAGTAGAAAGATAAGGATTAGCTAAGAAAATTATAATAAGGCTATTTTCAATTCACATATCTTTGTTAGACTGAATGATAGATATTCGGTTGACCAGGAGATTCCTCTAGGACACCACAGGCTTCGAGGAGTGAGGAGTGTTTTTGTATATATGTGTGTGTGCTTTAGCGCTTCTATGTAAGGTTATTTTGTGTTTGTATGAGAACATGTGATTGTGTTTGTGATTATGTGTATGCGAGCTTGTGAGTGCATACAATAAGTGTGTGTGTAAAACCACTATGTTGGAGGGTGTCGGGCATGGGGTGGGCGGTCTGTGCTGTATGTGTGTAGGTACAGTATGTAGCTGAGTCAATTTATATAGAGTGGCTGTAAACTCTGGGTGAAGGAGCTAGAGGAGGAGGGAAGGGGAGGGGGAGTGGTGGAGGAAGAGGTGGAATGGTGGAGGAGGGATAGAGGGGAAGAGTGGTGGAGAGTTAAATTAGGAGGAGATGGAAAAGGGAAGGGGATGAGAGGAGAAGAGAAGAAGGGCGGGGAAGAGAAAAGAGGAGAATATAGAGGAAAGGGGACGATAATACAGCATAGGAAATTGTGACTGAGAAATTGGAGGATAAATAAAAGAAGTAGATAAGCAACTAGGAGGCGAAGGGACGAGACAAGATTCAATAGACAGGAAAAGTACGCGATAGAAAAAAACAATGCAAGTGAGGGAACAAGGGTAGTGAATTGGAAAGTACTGTATATACAAAACAATGCAAGTGAGGGAACAAGGGTAGTGAATTGGAAAGTACTGTATATACAAAAGAGAGGAAATGGTAGGAAATAGAAAAAATAGAGAACAATAAGAAAAGATGAATACATAACATAGAAGGGAAATGAAAGGAGAAAATGAAGAAGAAGAGTGAAATACATATGAACGAAATGAAATCTAAAAAAAGGCAAACGTCGAATTAAGGAAGGAATGATTATGTGTAGAAGAATAATTGGTAATTGAATGTAGAAAGACAGAGCGACGAAGAACAAAGGAAGAAGAGACAAGAAAGAACAGGAGAGAGAAATTTGGATGGATTTGAAGGAAGAAGTTAGGATAGAAGGAAGTGGAGGAAATAGAAGGAACATGGAGGTGGCAGGGGAAGAGCAAAAGAGAAGTTTACACGAATGAGAAGATAGAGAGAAGAAGCTAGGAATAAAGTAGGAGGTAAGAAAAGCAAACCGAGACAAGGAAGAAACCAGACAAAATACGTAAACGGGAGAGATGAGATAAGTGAATGAAAACAGGTGAGGAGTTGAAACAACTAATATTAGAAAAGATTCAATGACAAAAGGATAGACGACAAAAACATGAGAGCACAAAGGAAAACAAACAACAACAGGTCATGCGAACCCTCGAGGTTACTTGCCCTCCAAAACACTGCAGTTAGTAGTGTTGCAACAGTATTTCGGAGAGAATGTGGGAAAGATGTGAGAAGGAAATGCAGCCCTGTGACTTAGTTCATGGCAGGGGAAATTATATTAAGGTCTATTATGTTATTGACCAAACACTACTAAAGACAATATTTATTCAATTACAAATGCAGTCATCCTTGGGTTCAGGGCAAGGTGCTTGTCTAGGCGAACTCTGAAGGAATCATCAGTCTATGACATCTCGGGGAAGCCCATTCCACAAGTTGAAGACTCGATTGAAGAAGAAATTCTTGGATTCGTTAGAGTTGAATGATTTACCAATGATTTTGCTGCCATTTCCCCGCTTATAATTTGATCGTTAAATCATAAAATATTTATAACAGTTCATGTTGTCATGCCTTTAATGATCTTGAAAACTCGAATAAGGTTACCTCTTAATCTGCGCTTGGTTAGTGGTTTTAAATTTAGTTCTTTAAGACGTTCCTCCTATGGTTTGTTCCGAAGACAGGGTATCATCTTGGAAACTGTACGTTGAACTCGTTCCAATTTGTCTATATCTTTTTGATAGTAAGGGCACCAGAACTGAACGAAATATTCCAACAGTGGGCGGACTAATGAATTGCAAAGGGTGAGGATAATGTCTTTTGATTTATGTTCAATTTATCTACCTATGAAACCTATAATTTTGTTTGCCTTCTTAACAACTTCAACACAATGTTGAATTGGTTTTAAGTTACTGGATATTGTTACTACTAAATAGGTTTCTGTGTCTACACTCTTTAGCTGGGTGCCATTAATCGAGTAGCCTGCTTTTTCATTGCAGTATCCGATATGAATTACATTACACTTATCTTCATTGAAGCACATTTGCCAGATTTTAGCCCATTGTGAAGGCTAGTTTAGATTGTTTTGCATATCTTCAACATGGTCATTTGTCAGTACGGTATTTGTAATTGTTGTGTTATCTGCAAACTTTGATATTGTACAGGTGAGACCCTCATCTATGTCGTTAATGTAAATTAGGAAAAGGACTGGCCCCAGCACTGATCCTTGAGGTACACCACTAGTTACATTGGTCCATGTTGATGCTTCCCCATTAATAACTACTCTTTGTTTCCTTTCACTAAACCAATTTTCTATCCACTGTAGAGCGCCGCCTTATATTCCATGTGCTTTTAATTTCATCACTAACCATCTGTGTGGAACTTTATCAAAGGCTTTCTGGAAATCTAAGTATAAAATATCTACAGCTTTACTTTCGTCATGTAGATTTAGAATGTCATGGAAGAAGTCTAAAAGGTTTGTTAAACAGGAACGTTTACTGCGAAAACCATGTTGTGTGTCTTTTAGTATATTAATTTCCTCCAAGTGATTAACGAGTCTGTTTCTTATTAGTGTTTCTAGTATTTTGCATACTACTGAGGTCAAACTGATTGGACGATAATTGCTATGCAAGGATTTGCTACCTATTTTTTGAAATTGGTGTTACGTTCGCAAGCTTCCACTCATCAGGTATTTAGCCGGTTTCCAAGGATTTGTTGAAGATCAGCGTCAGGGATTTGGAGAGCTCACATTTAGCTTCTTTAAGAACTCTAGGAGAAATCGTATTGGGGCCAGGTGACTTGCTTTCATTGAGGTTATCTAAGCATCTTGGTACCTCTGCCTCAGTAATGCTGATATGTCTAAGAACTTCCAAATTGTGTGTCTGTACTGGCGGTACTGTAGGGATGTCACTTAGGTCTTCTGGTGTAAAGAATGATGCAAAGAAGTTGTTGAGAGTATTACTCATTTTGGCATCTTCATTGGTAAAATCTCCATTTTCACCTACCAAGGGTCCACTTGTTGAAGTCACCACTTTCTTCTTCCAGATGTAACTGTAGAATTATTTTGGGTTACTCTTGCTTTGATTCACAACATGTAACTCCAAAGTGTTTTTACTTTGTTTAATTAACCTTTTGGATTTACATCGTAGATCTCTGAAGGCCTGTCTATTGGCATCGTTATCGGAGGTTTGTTTTCTCTCATGAGCATTCTTTTTAGCGAGTAGACATTTAGTTATTTCTCTATTCCACCATTTAGGTTTGTTATTATGTGCAGATCTTCTGGGGGTTTTTATGGTATGGACTCGTGTACTACTGCGGTCGTGCACATTTCTGTGAAAATTATTGTTTAGAAAACTCCAATTGGCTTCTTTAAATTTTGTTCTGAGTTTATGGAAATTTGCTCGCTTGAAATTTGGAACTTTCTCATTGCTGGTATTAAGTTTATTTCTATTAAATATTATACTGAAAGTGATCATACGGTGGTCACTATTGCAGAATTCATCACTAACAGTCACGTTATCGATCAAGTCTTCTTTTGTTGCAAGTACAAGGTCAAAAACATTATTACCGCGGGTTGGGGATTGAACAAATTGATGAAGGGTGTTTTCTTGTAGATTGGCCTACAGATCGTGTCCGGAGTGTGAAGTAAGAGTGTCGACCCACTTTGTCACCGGTAAAGTATAGTCGCCAAAAATTATGGTATCGTGTATGTTACTTATTTCTACAATTTGCTCTTAAATTTCTTGGTCGATTTGCACTGATTGAGCTGGGGTCCTGTATATTAATGCTAGGATTATTTTTGTTCCTTTATTGATTTTTATTAGCACATAAGATGAATCGAAAAAACTCTGCTAAAAAGTCTCTATCTTCCGTATTTAGCCAAGATTCTGTTATGTCGATTACATCAACATTTTCTGTAAACACGAGTTCCTCTAGTTCTGAGAATTTAGGGCGTATATTTCGAGCGTTCACGTAGAAGACCTTTAAAGATGTGGTTCTTGATATAATTTGATGCTCGCCACATGTATTTGACGATTTTGCTTGTCTTTGGTTTGTATTTCTTCTGAGATTTAAGTTGTTCTCCCATTCAGATGACTGTTGGCCCTGTTTTTTTAATAAAGGCTCTTTATGGCATCATTCAGCAGACGGCCAAACCGGGCAGCTCCTACCGGGTTTGAATGGTCACCGTCTTTTGAGAACAAATGTTGATCGTGGAAGAAATTATCCCAAGTGTTGAGGACGGAAGTGAAAGATAAGCAGTTGTAAAAGAAGAAGCTGGAGATCAAAAGAGGGATGGAAACTATGAATAGGAACAGGAGTGCATACTGTATAGACAGAATGAGATCAAATAACCGGCAATGAATATATAAGGCAAATTATAGATAGAAAGAGATAAAATGAGTGGAATTAAAAGAGGAAAAGTAGAGCAGAAAAATTAAGAAAGGTAGACGAGTAGAAAAAGAAAAATAGAAGAAAAGTAGCAAAGGCGACGATGACTATGGGAAAGAAGGAAACTGAAAGGATAATATATTTAACAAGAGAGTTTAAGAGTAAGATCTGAGGTTTTCAAAAATCTAATATGACAATGAAAATACAGAAAATATGCGATCGAAAGAAAGTGTATGTATTGTGCGTAAAAAAGGTAAAACAATGGAACTAGCCTAAAGGAAGCACTACCAATGGCAGGCCTCCAAACACGCAGTAGCCCCGCCCCCTCCTCGCCCCCTGATCTACTCACCTGTATATATACCCGTAATTTTAAATAATGTGGGACTCAGTGGTATGAGTTCCAGACGGCACAACATCTTCACGATCTAGCCCACATCCCGCCTCTAAATACTTATTGGCAGCAATTAGCAGAAAAAACAACTTATATAACTTGAGACCTTTCATGATAACTTCATCCAAATGTTCAATATAATTTTATATCCCCCCCGCCCCTTGTCAAACCTCCTTCACCCCAATTACAGAGAGGCACCCATTCCTAAATTCACTTAAAATCAAGATTGGTGGAGGCGGTGGGTCATGCCGGCTAGTCCATAGTCCAACCTCCCTACCACTCTTGACCTAGATTCCTAGATTCACTTCCAATTAATATATATAACTTCACAGATCCACCAAATTTCCTTACTAGCACCAATCCTTACCCAATTATAATCAAATTACAAGACAACAACCTTTTAATGTAACTTCAAAATATAATAACATTACAGCCTTCTTACAAGTTCTGCCACTGACAGTCTTCCCCAGCATTACCCCCCTTTTTGACTCAATGCCACCCAAAATTATCTCCCCCTTTTATACCATTTTCGAATTACTACCATCCAAATAATACAACCCTAAAACATCCAAAGCCCAATAGCAAGCACTTTCGATTTTATACCACCCAAAATTGTCTTGCTCCCCATCCCTTGCCCCCTTCTTGGCAAGCCATCCTGAAGCTCACTAAAGTAACTTCTCCAACTAAAACAATTCAACCCCAGCTCAATTATTCAACTCACGCACGTTGGGTCAAGCCCCGACACCCTATTTCTCCCACTATTATCACTGTCTCTCCTGCTTAACCAATAAAAACTTCCCTTCTTTCACCCTCACCCAACTTTTCTATATTCATTCATTCATTCATTCATTCGCAAGCCATCCTGAATCACTAAAGTAACTTCTCCAACTAAAACAATTCAACCCCAGCTCAATTATTTAACTCACGCACGTTGGGTCAAGCACCGACACCCTATTTCTCCCACTATTATCACTGTCTCTCCTGCTTAACCAATACAAACTTCCCTTCTTTCACCCTCACCCAACTTTTCTATATTCATTCATTCATTCATTCATAATGTAATCATTCCTTGAAAATGCTAAAAGACTAGCGAAACGCCGAATTATCATGCACTTTGCTAACCTTATCCAGCTGCTGACTGAACCCCAACGAAAATTAATCAGAAATATAGAATTTTTGAATAATAAAATGTTGAATGCTGAAACTGCTACTTCCTTTAACCTCGTGTGCATTAAAGAAAGTTTATTACCTGGCTTTACTATTATGTATATATATATATACAGTATATACTGTATATATATATATATATATATATATATATATATATATATATATATATATATATATATATATATATATATATATATATATATATTGTTTTTGTAGTTTCTTTTCTAAACCTCCATCAAGCTTAAAAAAACACCCCCTAGATAAATGCGTACATTTTGGCCGGTTCCTCCTAAAATAACAGGCTCGCTATCGCTCGACCTGAATACATCGACACCTGAATGGCACGAAAGATCATAACATTGACAACGAAATGGGGTGAAAGGTCTTCGAATTGCCAAACTAACAGGGCGAACGTCTTATAATCTCAAAACATATGGGGCTAAACATAAGGGAGCAGGTGGGTCTAGAAAAGCGACCTTTAAAAGTAAGAATTATAGCTCTCGGAAAGAACTTAGACTGCTAGGCCAATTCATTGATATTCTTAAATTACTAAAGCCAATTCTAATAGGGCCTATAGCAATAATGATATCCTGGATGTTAAGGGGGAGGTAGTCGCTTTCTCTTGACCCCCTTCACCCACATGTTTAGCATATTAATTTTGAGATTTTAAGGCGTTCGTTCCATTAGTTTGGCGATTTTGAGACCTTTCGCCTCATTTCTTTGTCAATATTTAGACCTTTTGTGCCATTTATGTAATTTTAGAAGGAAAACTGTACAAATTTATCTTGAACGGGGGTCTAGGGGTTGTATTTTTAAGCTTCATGTAGGTCTAGCGAGAAAGCTCAGAAATACATTGATTAATAGATATAGAGACCTAAAACCCAGCACAACCCACTTAAGGTAGTTAGAGGTGATGTTGGGTACCACTCGGTGGCGGGTTCTTCCCAAAACATAGGGTTGAAAACTGTATTCTGCCAAAGGGACTGTTTTGCATGTATGGGCTCAGAGTACATTATCTTGGGGTCATAGAATTCTATTAAGAAACTATATTGCGAAATCTGCCAGTTCTTTGTTACCGAAATAAGTAGCATGCAGGAAAGTTGCTGTATATCCATTTTCTTTAAATATGACTTGTTCTTTAGTTAATAGTTGTATTTATGTATAAAGGAACTTTATGGAACAAAAGGTCTATGAGATACAAGTTTCTCACTAAAGACACAAGCACATATCCCTCCCAACTCTCTCTCTCTCTCTCTCTCTCTCTCTCTCTCTCTCTCTCTCTCTTTAGTCTCCTACCCCCATCCCCTTACCCCCGGGCTATATCTCAATATATACATTAAAGCGGCAAAAAATGTTGAGCGGGGAGGAGGGTGGAGGTAAGTGAGTGGATGAAGAGAGAGAGAGAAAGAGAGAGAACTTAACCTATCCTGAAGTATTGTAAATTTACTTAACCTGCTAAGCCAAATCCAATCTAACCTAACCAAACTTGAACATGGTAAGAGTTTTAGCTAAACTGGAGTTGACTAGGAACGCTCACAGCAGCCACATGATCCACTTTTCCGTCTGATTCCTTTACTGATGGCTTAATAGAAGCAATAGTAGCCAATAGAAGATATAGTAGCCATCCTTAATAGAAGCAATAGTAGCCATCCTTAATAGAAGCAATAGTAGCCATCCTTAATAGAAGCAATAGTAACCATCCTTAATAGAAGCAATACTAACCATCCTTAATAGAATTAATAGTAGCCATCCTTAATAGAAGTAATAGTAGCCATCCTTAATAGAAGCAATAGTAGCCACCCTTAATAGAAGCAATAGTAGCCATCCTTAATAGAAGTAATAGTAGCCATCCTTAATAGAAGCAATAGTAGCCATCCTTAATAGAAGTAAGAGTAGCCATCCTTAATAGAAGCAATAGTAGCCATCTTTAATAGAAGCAATAGTAGCCATCCTTAATAGAAGTAATAGTAGCCATCCTTAATAGAAGCAATAGTAGCCATCCTTAATAGAAGCAATAGTAGCCATCCTTAATAGAAGTAATAGTAGCCATCCTTAATAAAAGCAATAGTAGCCATCCTTAATAGAAGTAATAGTAGCCATCCTAATAGAAGTAATAGAAGCCATCCTTAATAGAAGTAATAGAAGCCATCCTTAATAGAAGTAATAGTAGCCATCCTTAATAGAAGTAATAGTAGCCATCCTAATAGAAGTAATAGAAGCCATCCTTAATAGAAGTAATAGAAGCCATCCTTAATAGAAGTAATAGTAGCCATCCTTAATAGAAGTAATAGTAGCCATCCTTAATAGAAGCAATAGTAGCCATCCTTAATAGAAGCAATAGTAGCCATCCTTAATAGAAGCAATAGTAGCCGTCCTTAATAGAAGCAATAGTAGCCATCCTTAATAGAAGTAATAGTAGCCATCCTTAATAGAAGCAATAGTAGCCGTCCTTAATAGAAGTAATAGTAGCCGTCCTTAATAGAAGCAATAGTAGCCATCCTTAATAGAAGCAATAGTAGCCATCCTTAATAGAAGCAATAGTAGCCATCCTTAATAGAAGTAATAGTAGCCATCCTTAATAGAAGCAATAGTAGCCATCCTTAATAGAAGTAATAGTAGCCGTCCTTAATAGAAGTAATAGTAGCCACCCTTAATAGAAGTAATAGTAGCCATCCTTAATAGAAGTAATAGTAGCCACCCTTAATAGAAGCAATAGTAGCCATCCTTAATAGAAGCAATAGTAGCCATCCTTAATAGAAGCAATAGTAGCCATCCTAATAGAAGTAATAGTAGCCATCCCTAATAGAAGTAATAGTAGCCATCTTTAATAGAAGTAATAGTAGCCATCCTTAATAGAAGCAATAGTAGCCATCCTTAATAGAAGTAATAGTAGCCATCCTTAATAGAAGTAATAGTAGCCATCCTTAATAGAAGCAATAGTAGCCATCCTTAATAGAAGTAATAGTAACCATCCTTAATAGAAGTAATAGTAGCCATCCTTAATAGAAGCAATAGTAGCCATCCTTAATAGAAGCAATAGTAGCCATCCTTAATAGAAGCAATAGTAGCCATCCTTAATAGAAGTAATAGTAGCCATCCTTAATAGAAGCAATAGTAGCCATCCTTAATAGAAGTAATAGTAGCCATCCTTAATAGAAGCAATAGTAGCCATCCTTAATAGAAGCAATAGTAGCCATCCTTAATAGAAGTAATAGTACCCATCCTTAATAGAAGCAATAGTAGCCATCCTTAATAGAAGCAATAGTAGCCATCCTTAATAGAAGCAATAGTAGCCATCCTTAATAGAAGCAATAGTAGCCATCCTTAATAGAAGTAATAGTAGCCATCCTTAATAGAAGCAATAGTAGCCATCCTAATAGAAGTAATAGAAGCCATCCTTAATAGAAGTAATAGTAGCCATCCTTAATAGAAGCAATAGTAGCCATCCTTAATAGAAGCAATGGTAGCCATCCTTAATAGAAGTAATAGTAGCCATCCTTAATAGAAGCAATAGTAGCCATCCTTAATAGAAGCAATAGTAGCCATCCTTAATAGAAGTAATAGTAGCTGTCCTTAATAGAAGCAATAGTAGCCATCCTTAATAGAAGTAATAGTAGCCATCCTTAACGCCTTACGAGCGGGCCCGTCAGTAACTTCTACTACCCGCCAAGCGGGTGGTTTTACCCTAAACGACCTTTTTTCCGTGCTCTTTTTCATGCATAAACAAGAGCCAGAGCGTAATACAATTATTTATCCCTGAAAGGGCGATAATTGAGCTTTCCAATGACACCAGAACCATCCTTCTACGACCACGCGTTCTCTTGCAACGATCGTGCAAGACGAAGGAAAAATCCCTAAAATACGGTAATTTCCTTACATAATTCCCTGTGTAGCGAGGCAGTGAGTGTGGGTGTGTGTGGAGCTGGGCCCAGTGCTGGCGCGAGAGCCATGCCGAACGGTCAGAGTCGACCTACGCTCCTCCCACCGCTCGTCTCTCTCTCAGAGCCAAATATTGCTCAGAATTGCACACCGCCTGAATTCGGTCCCCGCCACATAGTCCATGGTTCTCTAGACCGACTTAAGTCCACCCCCGCCAGACAAGGGTTAATACAAGTAATAGTAGCCATCCTTAATTTGGCCAGGGTTTATTAGTGCAACTTTTTATCCTTACCGTTAATACGTGTTGATCTTGGTTGGACTAGTTAAGAAAATTCAAGCTTCTGCATGGCCTCAATAAACACCTGTGCCACAGTTCAAGCCATTTATCTCATGACTCAAAAACAATGTCCGCATCTATGATCGCGACTATTGCTCGAACACCGTATTACACAATATCATAAGTTACTACTTCTCAAACCTCTAGACTCTGCACTCTACTCTTCCATGGTCCGTAATGCAAGATATTATTGGTGGTAATTACTATAGCTTTGCCATATTCCTAGCCATTCAATATGATTGGGAGAGAGGTTTCCTGACCAGGATTCGAACTCACTCACTCAGGTTTGTTTGTGAGAGTTTGGCACCGTATCCACTCGACCATGAGCGGATATATAGGAAGGAATCTTATTTCATATTTTGAAGAAGCGCTCATGGTCTACTGGATAGGGTGCACAACTCTCACAAACATACCTGGGTGAGTGGGTTCGAATCCTGGTCAGGATACCTCTCCGACATTATTATTAGATTCAATATTATATGCTAGTTGTTATGATCGAAATAATAAGTACTGGAACAATATTAAAGTAATCTCCTTGCAATTACCGCAACTAACGTATCATATTGCCATGCTAGGAATACAACACCACAATAGTAATTACCACCATCAATGACAGGGTTAAGGCGCTGTCACACGAGTTGTTTCCGTCAATCTTCCAAGAGCAAGTTTTGTTTTCGTTATATTTCGGGACTCTTTTGTATTGGTATCGGTAACTAGACTGAAGGTAGAGTATGTTAGGCGGCTGAATTCTGATAAAGTGTAATTTTTGAAGCTGCCAGCCCATAATTGCCCGTACAAGTTGCTCGAAAAACGGCTCGTGTGACTCCGGCTTTATCCTAGGGGCACGGAGCCATATCCTAACCTTTCCCATCTCCTTTCATTTAACAAAGTGATTTACTTGGGTGGTTACTAAATTTCCCCTTACATGACCTGGAGCTTTCAACCTTTGAGCAACTCCCCCTGAGCCTCCAGCTGATTCACCCATCTATATCTGCACTGGAAACAATTGACAGTTTAAGGGCAGATTTTCACTTGAGGTTTTTTTTCTGGATCCCCTTTTCCCTCGTGATTAGCCCCTTTAGTTTTGACATTTTTAAGACGCTTTGTCGGTTTTAAGGCCATTCGCCCCATTTCTGACAATGTTAAGACTTTTCGTACGATTGATGTTTTCCTGGCGAGCTATAGCGAGCTTGCAATTTAAGAGGAATTGGCTACTGAAAGTTGTAAAAATTTATCTCGAAAGGAAGTTTTCGGGGTAATGTTTGTTAAGCTTGCTGGAGGCCTATGGAGCAAACTAAAAATCTCCCCTACTAAACGGTATGTAAAGGATAATATAAAAAGTCTTCAATTAAATATCCTGACAAGGTATACTGGTAGTGATTAAACCCTCTAAATGGTATATAGGTATATCATTCAATCAAAGGTATTAAATCACTATCAATATACCCAACTGGATTTGATGTTTGTGCCCGGGACTGGTTCACCTTATAAAGTTTAGAAAGGATATCCAGGAATCAAAAGTGTTTAAGGGGGGTGACCTGCTTTTTGTTATTCTGTCCTTTTCTCTCTTGCTCTGGCTTGTATCCATTCGGCCCCATTCAGCCAACTATTTTAAGACGTTTATCCCCATCTAGGCGTCGATTTCTTCCTGGCGAGCGATAGCTAGCCAGCATTATATGAAGAAATCCGGCTTCGCCGGAGACATTTTTACAAATTTAGCTTGCTGTCAAACAAAACTAAAAAATATGCTGGCTCGCTACCGCTCACCAGTAAAAAATTGACATCTGGATGGGGATAAACGTCTTAAAACAGTAGGCTGAATGGGGCCAAATGGATACAAGCCAGAGAAAGATAGAAAAGGACAGAACAAAAACAGGTCACCCCCCTTAAATGATACGTGAATCAGCTAGAATAAGAAATCCAAAGAGGCAAACAATCTGTCAATGAATGCACAGTTATCAACACATGAACCTGAGGCAATGGTTGTGAAGATCTGGCATTATGTTACACTATCATAAGGTAATGTAGTACATTTTAAGGGGGATGGCCGAATTTATTTGTTCATATATGTATTTTTTTAGTATTTTTCTAGTTTCCTCCCTAGATCTCCATCAAGTTTAAAAAAAAACATCCTCCCAAGATCCTTCTTCAAGATAAATTTGTACATTTTTCGAGAGACAAATTTACCGGCCTGTTCCTAAAAAATTACAGGTTCGCTATCGCTCGGCAGGAAAACATCGACACCGAAATGACACGTTAAGTCTTAATATTGACAAAGACAATCACCAAATCTAATGGGCCAAAAATCTGAAATCTGAAATCTGAAAAATGCTCTAGCCCTTTTTGTGTTACGGAGGATAGAGGTCATGATTTCTCGCCTACTTACAGCGAATAGACTATAGACACGAAGAAGAGAGCAGGACCATAAAAACGAGCCATCTCCCCTTAAGGGGGGTGACCTGTTTTTTTTTCTCTCATTTTCTCTCTTTCTCTGACTTGTATCCATTCGATGTCTTTCAGCCCACTGTTTTAAGACGTTTGTCCCCATCCAGGTGTTGATTTTTTTCCTGGCGAGCGGTAGCGAGCCACCATATTTTTAAATATGTTTTTGACAGCAGGCTAAATTTGTACATTTTTCGATAGAAAAAAATCTCCAGCGAAGCAGGATTTTTCATATCTATCGCTCGCCAAGAAAAAATCGACACCTGGATGGGGATAAATGTCTTAAAACAGTAGGCTGAATAGGGCTGAATGGATACAACCCAGAGAGAAGGAGAAAAGGAGATAAAAAAAGCAGGTCATCCCCCTTAAGACAAACATGGTCTTAACCCCGTCTTTACCGGTGCTGTTCTTTTAACTTTATTATGGCTACTATTAGACGATTTTATTCAGTTATAAAGGGCCTCCAATAATTCACAGGCTTCTAACTATCTCACTTAACCCTTTTGTCTACCACAGATCCTTCTTAATCTGCACAAAATCGCCTAAATATAGCTAGAAGAAAATTAACAAGACGATGCGGTACAGAAGGGGTAAACCATTCCAAACAACATTATTACAAGACGATGCTCGGTACAGAAGGGGTAACCCATTCCAAACAACATTATTACAAGACGATGTTCGGTACAGAAGGGGTAACCCATTCCAAACAGCATTATTACAAGACGATGCGGTACAGAAGGGGTAAACCATTCCAAACAACATTATTACAAGACGATGCTCGGTACAGAAGGGGTAAACCATTCCAAACAACATTATTACAAGACGATGTTCGGTACAGAAGGGGTAACCCATTCCAAACAGCATTATTACAAGACGATGCGGTACAGAAGGGGTAAACCATTCCAAACAACATTATTACAAGACGATGCTCGGTACAGAAGGGGTAAACCATTCCAAACAACATTATTACAAGACGATGCTCGGTACAGAAGGGGTAAACCATTCCAAACAGCATTATTACAAGACGATGCTCGGTACAGAAGGGGTAAACCATTCCAAACAACATTATTACAAGACGATGCGGTACAGAAGGGGTAAACCATTCCAAACAGCATTATTACAAGACGATGCTCGGTACAGAAGGGGTAAACCATTCCAAACAGCATTATTACAAGACGATGCGGTACAGAAGGGGTAAACCATTCCAAACAACATTATTACAAGACGATGCTCGGTACAGAAGGGGTAAACCATTCCAAACAGCATTATTACAAGACGATGCGGTACAGAAGGGGTAAACCATTCCAAACAACATTATTACAAGACGATGCTCGGTACAGAAGGGTAAACCATTCCAAACAACATTATTACAAGACGATGCTCGGTACAGAAGGGTAAACCATTCCAAACAACATTATTACAAGACGATGCTCGGTACAGAAGGGGTAAACCATTCCAAACAACATTATTACAAAGCTCTCAAACAACTCACCTTCCAACTATATTATACCCACTTGTGAAAGCATTAAGGGGAGGTTTTTAGTTAGTTCCCTAGACTTCCATCAATCTTAAAATTACACCCCCTAGACCCCCTTTCAAGATAAATGTGTACATTTTTCGGTAGAAAAATGTCCAGGCCGAAGGCCGATTCCTGTTAAATTACAGGCTCGCTATCGCTCGCCAGGAAAACATCGACAGCTAAATGGAACGAAAGGTCTTAAAATTAACAGAAATGGGGCGAAAGTTCATAAAATAATCCAACTAATGGGGCGAACATCTTAAAATTTCAAAAGCAATGGGGCTAAACATGAGGGAGAAAGGAGTCAAGAAAAAAGTCCCTCAAGTGGAAATCTCCCCTTAACCCCTTCAGTACTCGTAACGTCCTTTTAACTATATTCTGGCTACTATTAACAAATTACAGTATACTTAGTTCAGAACAGGTATCCCGCAATGAACAGGTATCCCGCAATGAACAGGTATCCCGCAATGAACAGGTATCCCGCAATGAACAGGTATCCCGCAATGAACAGGTATTGGACTATCTACAGTATATATTTATTTATTTATATATTTTTTAGTTTCCTCGCTAGGCTTTCATCAAGCTTAGCAAAACACCCCATTGACCCCCTCTCAAGATAAATGTGTACTTTTTTCGGTAGACAAAAGTCCCGGCCTTGTTCTTTCTTAAATAAGAGGCTCGCTTCGCTCGCCAGGACAAAATCGACACTTAAAGGGCACGATAGGTCTTAATATTGACAACCAAATGAGGCGAAAGGTCTCAAAATCGCCAAACTAATGAAATGGACGTCTTAAATCCTGACAACTAATATGCTAAACATGAGGGAGAAGGGGGTCCATACAAAGACGAGTAGTACCCCCTTAACCCTTTTTACCACCACAGATCCTTCTTAAACTGCACAAACTCGTCTAAATATAGGCCTAGCTAGAAGAAAATGAAAAAGGCGTCGCCGGTACAGAAGGGGTTAAATATTGTCTTTCCTTTACAGCACTTGTCACAGGTTCGAGTCTTGGCAACGATACCTCTCATACATCATCGATATATTTGTTTACTATGAACTGATTTAGATATGCATTTTTGTATTATTATTATTATTATTATTATTATTATTATTTTTTTTTTTTTTTTTTTTTTTTTTTTTTCGTTGTTCCACTACAGTATCCGTAATCTCACTTAAGGGGGATAGTGGATATTTTTGGTCTATATATATATTTGTGGTTTTATATATGTATTAGTTGCTAGACCTCCATCAAGCTTTACAAAAAAAAAAAATAGACCCTCTCTCAAGATTAATTTGTATATTATTCGGTAGGAAAATGTCCCGGCCTTCTTCTAAAATTACAGGCTCACTATCGCTCGCTAGGAAATAATCGACACCAGTTCTGAATTGCACGAAAGGTCTAAATATTAACAAAACAATGGGGCGAAAGGTCAAAAATCGGCAAACTAATGGAACGCACGTCCTGGAATCTCAAAACTAATGGGGCTAAACATGAGGCAGAAGAGGGTCACGAAAATCGAACCACTTTACGTGCACTTTAGCTTCGTTGGCCACCTGGCTCCTGGCATTATCACACTTCATATTATAT
Organism: Paralithodes platypus; assembly: GCA_032716605.1. Taxonomy (NCBI): domain Eukaryota; kingdom Metazoa; phylum Arthropoda; class Malacostraca; order Decapoda; family Lithodidae; genus Paralithodes; species Paralithodes platypus. The sequence goes on along the minus strand of CM064564.1, from coordinate 18,149,442 downwards.
TCAGGGATTAAAGTGATGGCGGAACATTAAGGGGAAGTATTCCTTGTTTTTTTTCTGAGCCTCCTTCTCCTTCATGTTTAGCCCCATTAGCTTTCAAATGATAACACTTTCGTCCATATATTTTTGGGGAAGGGGTCGGGCGCAAGTTGGACTAGATAATAGTCCATCAGGCGCCTGGCCCAGGGAGACGATTAATATGAAGGATGCGCTTGGAAGTGTGGTGGGCGGGCTTGAGGCTTCGGCTCCGCTGCATGTCTGCCTGCCGAGATCGGAACCTCTCCGGGTGGTCGGGGGCCGGGGTATTGCGGGAGCGACCTTGGTGACCCTGGTCTCTGGGTCTTCTCCTAGGTGACCTAGATGTGTGTGAATTTGTGTTTTGTCTGTGTGTGTTCGTTGTTTTATGTTGTGTTTTGTGTTTTCCCTGTTCTTGCTCTGTCTTGAGGCGGCCACCCCCAAGAAAAAATAAAATAATAAAATAGAATTAAATAGAAAATAAAAATAAAAATTGGAAAGTGGGGATTGGACCTGAGCATATAGATAGATAGATAGATATTTTTGTCAATATTAAGACCTTTCGTGCCATATAACTGTCAATTTTTTCCTGGCAAGCGATACCGAGCCTGTATTTCTACGTCGAGAGAGGCGATAGTGTGGTTGTTGTTACGGGGGGCGTTTTTTACGAGACGCCCCCCGTAACAACAACCACACTATCGCCTCTCTTGACGTAGAAAGCCTGTTCACCAACGTGCCAGTGGATAGGACCATTGACATGATTCTACGTCGAATTTATCATTGCCCTGATACACCTACACTGGACATCCCGGAGAAGGCCCTGAAAACACTACTGGAGCTATGTACCAAGGAGGCCCCCTTCCTTTGCCCCCGGGGCAACATGTACAAGCAGATAGACGGTGTGGCGATGGGCAGCCCCCTAGGAGTTCTTTTTGCGAACTTTTTCATGGGTACCATCGAGGAAGAGCTCCTAGCTGCCCAACGACCCGCCGTCTACTGTAGATACGTGGATGACATCTTCGTGCAAATCAAGGACCTCCACGAACTACAGGAACTCCAGCGTCGCTTCATGACCTCCTCCGGACTTAACTTCACCTTTGAAAAATCTAACAATGGACAACTCCCCTTCCTCGACATCCTCGTAGCTCTGAACGACCATGGGTTCAAAACCACCGTCTACATTAAACCTACTAACACAGGACAATGCCTCAACGGTGATAGTGAATGCCCCCGCCGTTATCTTCTATCCTCCATCTCCGCCTATGTTAGGAGAGCCCTCACGCACTGCTCTACCTGGGCCGACACCCACCAGGAACTAGAAAGACTATCCCAAGTTTTAGTAAATAACGGATACTCCAACTCCGACATCTCCAGCACCATCAACCACCATCTTGAAAAATGGTACACCCAAAGCCCTCCCAACATTGACCCCCCCAATGAAATTAAGATCTTCTACCGCAATTACATGTCCTCTGAACACAAAAATGACGAGGCCGTCTTAAAAGAAATAATCTCCAAGCATGTCCACCCAACCAACCCGGAAAACAAAATCAAATTAATAATTTATTACAAATCCCCCAAGACCTCCAACCTCGTTCTCCGCAACAAACCAGCCTCCACCAAGATAAAGAGCCCGATGACCGACGATCACGTCATTTAACAACATACCTGTAATTATGAGGACTGTGGACCTCATTCCTATATTGGTATGACACAGACTCGTCTTTCACGTCAGTTAACTCTTCACCTTCAGGCTGGAGCCATCAAAGACCACTATCTCACCCCTAACCACCCTCACCTCACACGCAACGAGTTAGAGAAACACACACCATACTCGATAAAGAAAGTGACCCAAGGAGATTACCTATACTCGAAGCTTTATATATCCAAGCCTTACATCCCAACATCAACAACCAAACTCTGGACCTTCAGATCCTTCCTTCTGCCAAAAGGCACTACCCTACAGGACCTAACACCCCTCCTCGCCCCCCGGTGCCCTTGACGCAGCCCCCCGCGCTACCTCCTTCAGCTTCGTCTTCTGCAGGCGCCACACAACTTAGGCCACGCCCCTCGACACGCAGCCAATCAGCTTCGACCCCACCTATCGACCACCATCCCGCATCCAGTGCGCATGCGTGAAGCGGTTACCCCCTTTCTCTCTCCTAGTTTAGCCTTCCACCAATCGCAGACTTTTGCCCCCTGTTTTCCGCCTCCTCTGATCCTCCACCCTCTATATATACCCTTCCTGTTTACCTTTTATATCATTCCTTCCTTACTTGATAATGCTGGTTGTCCAGTGAAACGCGTCGTATATCCTGTATCTTCATGTACTTTAATGTAACCCTGTACCACCATGAATTTTGCTCATCTCCTTCATCTACTTCCTGCCACCCAGCGAAAACTCATCAGAGACCTGGAAACTTTGAATAATAAAATTTCCAACGCAGAAATTGCCATTTCTTTCAACCTCGTATGTATTAAAGAAAATGTATTACTTGGCTTTACCAACATATATATATATATATATAGTGTATTATACTGTATAAACTATATATATATATATATATATATATATATATATATATATGTATATATACAGTATATATATATATAATCTCTCTTCTCGTCCTATGTTTGGCACCAAATAACTTCTCCCTGGTTAATACTACTTAGTTTACCTAGCTTGTTGCTACTAATGTATCTAGTTTTGTATTACTATTGGTTATCATTATTTATTACATTTACAAGTGAAGCGTATGTAGTTGTATGAGTTGATGTGGGCGACTAAGTAACGGCCTACGTAAAACCTCATAAATCTGAACTTCCATCAAAACGCCGACTACGACCATATTAGTTGGCGCTGTTGGATGTATAGATCATCATCGTTTATTTAATTTCATATTTTATCTTCAGCATTATTATTATTATTATTATTATTATTATTATTATTATTATTATTATTATTATTATTATTATTATTATTATTATTATTATTTTATTATTATTATTATTATTGTGTTGCCATGTTCCCGAAAATCCCGCAACTACCCGAGTTGACGTCTGGGGAAATGTAAAATAGTCGTTGCTGGAGAAGTACAAGAAACTCACCACGTGTATTACCACGGGACTCCCGAGGTACTACAGTGGTAAGCGCAGGAGTCTTGCTTTCCTACTGACCCGGGTTCGAAACCGCACCGGGCTCATATATTTTTGGGAGGCATAAATTTCCATATCACCCAGCATTTTAATTATATTGTTTATCATTATGTTTAGTAATTATAATAGTAGTATTTTCAATACTATATAGTTATGTAAATAATTTTAATTAACATTGATTTACTTAATATTTTGTTAATGAAAATAATAGTGATAATGAGTGTGAGTTACAGGGTCTGGTAACTATGTTAGGAACCGTGTGTGAGAAACGGTACCAGAAGGTAAATGCGGAGAACAGTAAGGTTATGGTCTTTGAAAGGGGTGCAGTCACAGAGTGTGAGGTGAGGTTGATTTTTTTGTTCTATGTGATTGAGGGAGGCAAAAGGCATAACTGCCTATAGCGAGTGCCTCCCCCATAGTTGAAAGAGTGACAGGGCCAAAATCAAGGGACGTTCGAGCCAAAATGCCTGGACACATGGAGTTTGAAGCAATTTAAGTCATAGGAAGAGGGAAAGACTGATTCTGGGAGAGAGTTCCAGAGCTCAGATGTTGAGTAGAAGATAGTTTGAGAGTAACATTTCACTCTTGGGTTGGAGAGTTGCACAGAGTAGGGGTGGGATTGAGTTGCAAGACGGGTACCACGTGCCCTACGTAAAGGAGGTGGTATGCACTGGGATAGCTCTGAGGAACACTGATTATTATAGTAGCGATAGAATAGCGAGAGAGATGCAACATTGCGGCGGAGAGAGAGAGATTGCAGAGAGCTGGTGAGTGGACGGGAGTTAATGATACGAAAGGCCTTCCTTTCAACTTTGTCTAGGAGAGCGGTGTGAGAGGAACCTCCCCACACATGCCATGCCCCTGTACAGACCAAGAAGCTGTGCAGGGGAAAAGAACCCCCTAAGGCGGTTGAGCACACCCAGCTTCTGGGAGGCTCCCTTAGCAAGACTGGTAATATGGTCCTTCCAAATGAGAGCAGAAGAAAAAGAGACACCAAGAATATTGAGAGAAGATGAATGGTTGATTTTTGTATTGTTGAAGAATAAGGGATAGTCCGCTGGGAGATCCTGACGGGTAGATAGATGGAGAAATTGGGTTTTGGAAGCATTAAAGTTAACAAGTTTTCTCTGCCCCAATTGGAAATAGTATTTAGATCAGAATTTAAGAGTTCTATGGATTCATTACGTTTGTCGTTGAGGGATTGCTGGCTGGGGCGTTCTGAAAAACTAATGGAGTAGTGTAAGGTTGAGTCGTCTGCGTATGAATGGATGGGAATTAAGGTACAGTTAAGGAGATCATTTATAAAAATTAGAAAGAGAATAGGAGATAGGACAGAGCCCTGAGGAACACCGAGTTTATAGGGTGAGGAAGTGAACAATGGCCGTCCACAACCGCGGCTATGGAACGGCCGGAAAGGAAATTAGAGACAAAGGCACAGATGGAGGGATAGAAACCGAAGGAGGGTAGTTTAGAAATTAAAGATTTATGCCAGACTCTATCGAAGGCTTTCGATATGTCTAGTGCAATAGAAAAAGTCTCACCGAAGTCCCGAAAGGAGGATGACCAAGAGTTAGTAAGATATGAAAGAAGATCGCCAGTAGAGCGACCCTTAAGGAAGCCATACTGGCGATCTGAGAGCAGATTATGAGAAGAGAAATGCTTAAGAAATTTGGAAGCAAGAATAGTTTCAAAAACTTTAGAAAGACAAGAGATAAGAGCAATTGGACGATAGTTGGAGGGTTGAGAGCGGTCACCCTTCTTTGGGACAGGTTGAATGTGAGCAAACTTCCAGCATGAAGGGAAGACGTTAGAGGATAGACAGAGACGAAAGAGTTTGCCTAGGCAGGGAGTCAGCACGGAAGCACAGTTTTTGAATGGTCAGGTTACAGAGAATGTCAGCCCATTTAAGTATTTGGGCAGTGTGATGAGTAAGCCTGAGAATATGGAGGATGCAGTGCGGGAGAGGGTGCAACAGAGGAAGAGGGTTGTAGGAACACAGAAAGCAGTGACAAGGTATACGGTGGTCTCCTTGAAAATAGAAAAGTATTTGCTTGATTATGTGGTAATCCCGACATTGACGTACAGTAGTGAAGCATGGTCTTTGTTGGAGAAGCACACATCAAGAGTGAGAGGGGTGGAAATAAGACAGACGAATGAAGCAGTACGAGAGCGGTGTGGTGTAGATGTGGATGTGCTGCAGAATATTAAAAGGAACACCTTGAGATGGTTTGACCATGTGGAACGTATGGGAAGCGAGAGAATGACTAAGAGTGTCCAAGAGTGAGGTGGAAGGACAAAGAGGAAGATGCATGCCACAAGTGAGTTAGAAGGATGGACTTGAGAGGTACATGAGTGAAAGCAGTGTTGGATGGGAGAAGGGACGTCGGTTGACAGAGGTGCATGGGGCAATTTATATATAATTTATTTTTAATTTATATAATTTATGTATAATAAATCGTAGGCTTGTGCATATTTCTTTTACTGTCTTGATAGCGTAATGCATAAGTGCGCGGAATTTCGGTGTGAGTGTCCTGGGTTCGAGTCCTTGGAGTGCCACATGTATTTATTGATTTTATTAATTGAGTTTAGAAGTGAAGTTGGTTGATGAAGAAAAATATATATATATATATATATATATATATATATATATATATATATATATATATATATATATATATATGTAAATATATATATACCGGGTATATATTATATATATATATATATATATATACATATACAGGTATATACAATGTATAAATATCATCAATGCATATATTGGTATCAAACCCCAGACCCTATGTCTTCCAGAGAAGCAATACATTTATTTTGTCAAAACAAGCGAGAGAGAGAGAGAGAGAGAGAGAGAGAAAGGCACAGCTGGCTTAGTTTAATATTTCAGCAAGCACCGTGCCGCTTTAGGGGAAACTAGTGGGGAGAGGGATGGGGGGGGGGGGGGGGAGAGAAAAGATAGGACCGGGACGGAGAAAGAGTGAAATGAGTGCGTATGTTGTTGAAATTATATTCGTATTATATATATATATATATATATATATATATATATATATATATACCGGTATATATATATATATATATATATATATAATATATATATATATATATATTATATATATATATATATTTATATATATATATATATATATATATATATATATATATATATATATAATTGTATATATATGTTAGTGTGTGTGTGTGTGTTTATATATTTTGTTTTCTATGTGGAAGAGGGAGACAAACGGCAAAGCTGCCTGTAACGAGTGCCTCCCTTAGAATTGAAAGAGTGACGGGGCCAAAATGAAGGAATGTTTGAGCCTAAATGTCTGGACACACGGAGTTTGAAGCAATAAAAGTCATAGGATGAGGGAAAGATGGATTCAGAGAGAGAGATCCAGAGCTCAGCTGTTTAACCCTCTCCGATATATGACGCGATGTTGAGCCTATTGGGGATACTTTAAAGCCTTTGTTACCATCAGGGGTATTTAGAAACCTTTAGTTTAGTTACTTCAACCTCTGCAGTTGTCTTTGAGTTAGCTGTGGGCAGAAAACTAATTTTGGAGAGATAATTATAAGAGTGAGAGAACTCTATTTCTTATTGCTAATCTGGCAACCTCTGCATCATAAATGCGTGAAAGGGTTAATGGAAGAAAGATTGGGAGTATCATTTCACTCTTGGAATGAAGAGTTGCCCAGAGTATGGGTCGGATTGTGTTGTAAGACGGGTACTATGTACCCTATGCATTGGAGGTAGTAATACACTGAGAGAGCTCTGAGGAACACTGATTAGTGTAATAACGATAGCATAGCGAGAGAGAAGCAACATTGCAGGAAAGAGAGAGAGATTGCAGAGAATCGGTGAGTGGACGGGAGTTAATGAGACGAAAGGCTTTCTTTTCTTCTTTGTCTAGAAGTGCTATGAGATGATCCTCCTCACACTTGTGAACAATACTCAATACAAGGATGCACTGTGCCCCTGTACAAAGCAAGAAGCTGTGCAGGGGTAATAACCCTTTGAGGCCGTTAAGCACACCCAGATTCTGGGAAACCGTTCTAGCAAGAGGGTGATATGTTCTTTCCAAGAGAGATCAGAAGAAAAAGAGACACCGAGAATACTGAGGGAAGATGAAGGGTTGATTTTTGTATTGTTGAAGTATGAGGGATAGTTCTCGATGGGTAGATACAAGTAGAAATTGGGTTTTGGAAGCATTGAAAGCAACATGTGGGTTTCTCTGCCCCAATTAGAAATGCCAGTTAGATCAAGTAGACCTAGTGCCTCTCCCACCCCACCTTACCAGACCTAATAGCTAGCCTAGTACCCGTCCCATCCCCCTTTCCCTACACTAATAGCTAACCTAGTACCCGTCCCACCCCACTTTCCCTACACTAATAGCTAACCTAGTACCCATCCCACCCCACTTTCCCTACACTAATAGATAACCTAGTACCGATCCCACCCCACTTTCCCTACACTAATAGCTAACCTAGTACCCGTCCCACCCCACTTTCCCTACACTAATAGCTAACCTAGTACCCGTCCCACCCCTATATCCCTACACTAATAGCTAACCTAGTACCCGTCCCACCCCACTTTCCCTACACTAATAGCTAGCCTAGTACCCGTCCCACCCCACTTTCCCTACACTAATAGCTAACCTAGTACCCGTCCCACCCCACTTTCCCTACACTAATAGCTAACCTAGTACCCGTCCCATCCCACTTTCCCTACACTAATAGCTAACCTAGTACCCGTCCCACCCAACTTTCCCTACACTAATAGCTAACCTAGTACCCGTCCCACCCAACTTTCCCTACACTAATAGCTAACCTAGTACCCGTCCACCCCACTTTCCCTACACTAATAGCTAACCTAGTACCCGTCCCACCCCACTTTCCCTACACTAATAGCTAACCTAGTACCCGTCCCACCCCACTTTCCCTACACTAATAGATAACCTAGTACCTGTCCCACCCCACTTTCCCTACACTAATAGCTAACCTAGTACCCGTCCCACCCCACTTTCCCTACACTAATAGCTAACCTAGAACCCGTCCCACCACACTTTCCCTACACTAATAGATAACCTAGTACCCGTCCCACCCCTCTTTCCCTACACTAATAGCTAACCTAGTACCCGTCCCACCCCACTTTCCCTACACTAATAGCTAACCTAGTACCCGCCCCACACCCACCTTCCCTGCACTAATAGGTAACCTAGTACCCGTCCCACCCAACTTTCCCTACACCAATAGCTAACCTAGTACCCGTCCCACCCCCCTTTCCCTACACTAATAGCTAGCCTAGTACCCGTCCCATCCCACTTTCCCTACACTAATAGCTAACCTAGTACCCGTCCCACCCCACTTTCCATACACTAATAGCTAACCTAGTACCCGTCCCATCCCACTTTCCGTACACTATTAGCTAACCTAGTACCCGTCCCACCCCTTTTTCCCTACACTAATAGCTAACCTAGTACCCGTCCCACCCCACTTCCCCTACACTAATAGATAACCTAGTACCCGTCCCACCCCACTTTCCCTACACTAATAGCTAACCTAGTACCTGTCCCACCCACCTTTCCCTACACTAATAGCTAACCTAGTACCCGCCCCACACCCACCTTCCCTGCACTAATAGCTAACCTAGAACCCCTTCCACCCCCCTGTACTAATAGCTAATCTAGTACCCCTCCCACACCCACCTTCCCGGGACTAATAGCTAATCTAGTACCCCTCCCACCCCCACCTTCCCTGCACTAATAGCTAACCTAGTAACCCTCCCACACCCACCTTCCCTGCACTAATAGCTAACCTAGTACCCGTCCCACCCCCACCTTCCCTGCACTAATAGCTAACCTAGTACCCCTCCCACCCCCACCTTCCCTGCACTAATAGCTAACCTAGTAACCCTCCCACACCCACCTTCCCTGCACTAATAGCTAACCTAGTACCCCTCCCACCCCCACCTTCCCTGCACTAATAGCTAACCTAGTAACCCTCCCACACCCACCTTCCCTGCACTAATAGCTAACCTAGTACCCGTCCCACCCCCACCTTCCCTGCACTAATAGCTAACCTAGTACCCCTCCCACCCCCACCTTCCCTGCACTAATAGCTAACCTAGTAACCCTCCCACACCCACCTTCCCTGCACTAATAGCTAACCTAGAACCCCTCCCACTCCACCTTCCCTGCACTAATAGCTAACCTAGTACCCCTCCCACCCCCACCTTCCCTGCACTAATAACTAACCTAGTACCCCTCCCACACCCACCTTCCCTGCAGTAATAGCTAACCTAGAACCCCTCCTACCCCACCTTCCCTGCACTAATAGCTAACCTAGTACCCCTCCCACTCCACCTTCCCTGCACTAATAGCTAACCTAGAACCCCTCCAACTTTCCCTGCACTAATAGCTAAGCTAGTACCCCTCCCACAGCCACCTTCCCTGCACTAATAGCTAACCTAGAACCCCTCCCACTCCACTGCACTAATAGGTAACCTAGTACCCATCCCACATCCACCTTCCCTGCACTAATAGCTAACCTAGTACCCCTCCCACCCCACCTTCCCTGCACTAATAGCTAACCTAGTATCCCTCCCACCCTACCTTCCCTGCACTAATAGCTAACCTAGAACCCCTCCAACTCCACTGCACTAATAGCTAACCTAGTACCCCTCCCACCCCACCTTCCCTGCACTAACAGCTAACCTAGTACCCCTCCCACCCCACCTTCCCTGCACTAATAGCTAACCTAGTATCCCTCCCACCCCACCTTCCCTGCACTAACAGCTAACCTAGTATCCCTCCCACACCTACCTTCCCTGCACTAATAGCTAACCTAGTATCCCTCCCACCCCACCTTCCCTGCACTAATAGCTAACCTAGTACCCCTCCCACCCCACCTTCCCTGCACTAATAGCTAACCTAGTATCCCTCCCACACCTACCTTCCCTGCACTAATAGCCAAGGTAGTATAGCAGGGCAATATAGATAGAGTCATATACGCTGATCCGCTGACTCCATTTGCTGACTCAAATGGTGGCTGACAATTATATTCTGGGGACGATTGGAAAGGGCCTGGTGGAGCAAGGGGGGGGGGGGGAGAAGAGAGAGAGAGAGAATTATGGAGGTGTGGTGGAGTGGTCTTGCCACTGCACTGGTAATCCAATGGACCTGGGTTCAAATCCCGATATGTCAATGGGAAGATATTATTTGGATGGAATTTGTGCTGTACCTAGTATCAGAGCATTACCACAAAGCCCAACGAAACGCCAAAAAATACTCTCATTGTTCCCTGATTAAATAGCACTGTATTAATATCCCATATTCAAAATATGCTAAAGTGGGCCAATGCCTAGTGAGTTAATTGCTCAATAAGTGGCATTCTGAGAGTGAGGGTCCAAGTCTGGGTGGTGAGAGGGTGGCGCGCAGGGGCGAAGAAGCGTCAGAGATGGGGCTGCTTCGAACTGTGGGTTGGAGCTTTGCATGTCTCACTCCCTAGACTGGAACGAGACCTTACAGGCTTCACCTTGTTGAGCGGTAGAATGTACAGGCTCTCAGCCTATGCCCAAGAAGGAGTGGTTGGAATATAGGGAAAAAAATGGAGGGTGTTGATTTACCCCTTCCAGTACAATCATAACTTTGTTTATCTTTATTTTGGCTAACATTAGATGCTTTTATGCAGCTTAATCCCTACTTACCAGAGCATTTTGAAATTTATGTACCCCTCAATACCAGCAATTTTGGCCAAAATGACTCATCCGTGGTGAGACAACCTCCTCCCACCATGAAAGCTGAGGGGTGACTGATTATGGACTGTTGGTAGCGGGTAGAGGAGACGCATGCAGCGCTGTCAACACCAAGCAGTATTGTCTCTAAGTCAAGTTAGCGGCTGCCAGTCGATATTAGTGGAGTACAAGGCTCCAGTATTAATGACAGGTGACATTCGTCGCACGTACTAGTGTTAATCTTTTATACTGACAAATTAGGATCGGCGGTGGGACAGCATGGGTTAAGAATAACCTTTTGTTTTTAAATGGATCATTGACATATCATTTCTCCTTTGAGTCCTAGAGGTATATTATAGACCAAAGAAAATTGTTTAACCCGTATAGCCCCAGCGACGCGTCTGACGCGTCGGCGATGTATGTAACGCACAGCCCCAGAGACGCGCCTGGCGCGTCACCCTAATTGCGCCGACCGTAACCTCAGGTGTAGCCATTCAAGAGGGCTCAGATTTGTATGGAAACTGTGTACGTATCCCACGCAACCGTGCCGATGGTTGAAAACTCTCAAAGTCCACGTGCGTGCGCACGAGCGCGCAATAACCTGTTTTTTTTGGGATAATTGCCTTCAATTTTTTACTCTTGTAAAATCCGTTTTCGGGGGCTCTGTAGGACCATTTTTTCAGCTTGTTGAGCGGTTTTTCGTGGTTTTTCCTTCATTCCTAACCTATTCGCTATTGTTTCTGGAATAAAACAATTTTTTTGAAAACCGGCCGGGTTCTGGTGCGCAAACATTACAAAACTAGCAGGGGCTCCACGGGTTAATAACAACCAGAATAAGGTGAAAAGTATGTTGTCATTCTGAGAGAGTAACTAGAGATCATTTGAAAGATATGTATGATATATTTAGTATTTTAGGGTTACAATATTTAACAATTTATAATCCAGGTAATTAATACAAGTAATATATGTCACTTTTATTGTTAGAACACCAGGTTGCATTGATACCATGATGCAGGAAAAATATTATTAACTTTCCACATACCTGTTTGCAAATCTTCTGTAACTTATAAATTATAACTTATACCCTATGACAGTTTACTCTGTCCTAGCCTACGTCCTCCAGTTATATAAAATACACGGCACCCCTAAAAGGATATTAACTATGGACCGAAGAAATATGTTGCCTTTAAATTTTAATAGAACTTCTCTGATTTGTTCATACTAAACTATAATATTACAAACGTATGAATTGCTTAACATAGTTAAATCCTTTCCATCTAATAAAGCTGAAGACAAAAACAATGCCATTAAAGTCCACACCAATATGATTACTAATGAGTACTTCACTATCAAACTTAACTCCCAGGCAACGGCCTTTGATAATTTCCGCCAGTCCAGCTAGTTGTGGAAACAGGCATGCACGTGCCTTGTTTATGCAGCTTGTAGCTTGAATAATACACAACATAAAACAATCAATCAAATACCATGATCACATACCTTTATTCAGCTTGAGCAGGGAGAAAACTCCATGGCTCTACGTTGCTTAGTTCCTTGTTTATCACCGCGAGAGCTTCAAGTAACTTTCCACTTCTCGAGCATGCACGCGTATATATGTGTGGGACTGAAAATCGATCAATACTTTTCTATATGTATACGAATGTGTGTGTAAGTGTGAGTGCGTGTGTGTATTTGTCGATCACGTGGACTCAGAGAGGGCAGTGAATCACCCTCTCCTTTACTCAGTGTAGCACTGCATCGATCCCAGGTTGGGGGGGAAAGGAAGATGGTTGGGGGTGCTTGTGGGTGGGGAAGATGGTGTGGGGAGTAGCAAGAGGGTTGAGGGAGTGAAGGAGTGGCTGGAGGTGGAACTTAGGTCGTTACAAGGCAAAATGGGCTGAGATTGCATAATAGACAATTTGATTGCTTGGCGCGGTGGAACTTGCTGACGCCACTCCCGGGCTTAAGGGGTTAAATTGTCATGAGAGGGGCAATCATTTCAATGATCATCAGCAAGAATTAATTTCAAACATATGAGACAGAACATTTCTTAGTCAGCAAAATATTATATTTGTGGAATGAATTACCATGTCAAGTCACATATTAAAGCACTGTTGAAATCATAATATAAAGACGATTAACAGATATCTTACCCTAAATCTCACTTGATAAAGTTACTCACTGTTTCAGTATTATATCGCTTTTCACTATTTTTATTCTTTTACTCAGCTTATAAAGGGAAAATATGTTACGACAATATATGTTCATTTTCCATTTTACAATGTGTTCGTCATAGTCTGTAACAGTTATTTCAATACACCCTGTATATATATATATATATATATATATATATATATATATATATATATATATATATATATATATATATATATATATCAATTACATACGTTAAATACTCTGGTTGAATAATTAGTTTCATCATTCTCACTGGAACTATTCCTTCCTACTTGCTTTTTATTGCTAAGCATGTTTACTGAGAGAAAGAGAGAGAGAGAGAGAGAGAGAGAGAGAGAGAGAGAGGTTGGGGGTAGTGATATTGAGTGTGTGTGAGTGTGAGTGAAAGAGAGATCATATGTCTGCGCGTGCATGCGTGTGCTGCAAGCTCTCATCTTCACACCACCCACCTTGCATTATCCCTAATTCGATCTCTATCAGGTCCTCCCTCCCTTCCTCCCTCCTCACTCCCCTTTCTATACTCTCTCTTTTCCTCCCTCCCTTCCATTCTTATTTCTTACTCCCCTCTGTTCCTGTCGCACTCCTCTCTCTTCCTTCCTTTCTTCCCTCCTTTCCTCACCTCCCTCCCTTTCTTTGTTATCCTTTGCTCCCTCCTCTGCTTCCCCTCCCCTCCCTTCCCTTCCATTCCTCTTCCCCTTTCTTCCTCTCTTCCCCTCCTTCCTCCCCTCCCTTCCCGTTGTCTAATCTCTCCCTTCTCCTTTCTCCTCCCTCACTCCACTTCCCTCTCCCTCTCCTCTCTGCCTTCCCTTCTTATCCATGTAGCACTCCTCTTACTCCCTTCGTTCCCTTACTCTCCTTCACCTTCCCCTATTCTTCCTTTGGTATCTCCTGTACTTCCCTCCATCTCATTTTACCCTCCCCTTCCTCCTTCTCTGCCCTCCCTTTCTCCCCTCCCTCCTTTCCCTTCCCATCCTTTATTCTCTCCTGTCCATTCTCCTGCTTTCGTACTTCCTTTTTCTCTGACCTCCCTTGATACTCCTTTGCCCTTGCCTCCCGTCCCTTCCTTTCCTCCCTCCCTCCCTTACCTTTTCATCCTTTGATCTGTCCTGGCTCTCTCTCCTTCCCACTTAAACTTGTATCACACGAGAACGATAATCGTAATTTTTTGATCGTCAACATTTATCCGTCCACATTTTTGGTATCTGAAGTTAGTCTGAAGATGGGTGAATTTAGGTGACCTAGTTATTTTAAATGTTTACCTCACAAACTGTCATATTAGGGCATAAGATAAAAGTTGAGCGATAAATCGTTCGTGTGATACCAACTTTACTTTCCCGGACCCCTCCTACGTTTCTACTCCTTCTCTCCCTCCTGTCCTCTTCTGCCTCCCATACTCATCCTTTCCTCTCCCATGTTCTTCTATTCCTTCCCACTCCCCTCGTCCTTCCTCCTTCCTCGTCCTTCCTTTGTTTCATTCTCTTTGTTTTCACTTATCCTTTGTCCTCCCATGTCCCTCTCTTTCCTATTTCTTCCCACTCCGACCCACTCATTATTCATTCCCATCCATTCTCTTTTCCCCCTTGTCCCTCTACCCCTCCCTCTCAATCACCCTTCCCTACCCTCTCTCCCTCCCTCCCTCCCTCCTACATTCCCTCCCTCTCATTCTCTGTTCTCCTATTCACCCACCCATGTCTTCTTCCCTCTCATTCATCCCTTCCTAGAAATATCTTCATAATAATAATACAACAATGGAAATCTGCATAACGACAATTCGCCCACGGGGGTATATTCCTTTGGCATACAACCCCGCTGCACTATCTCTGTCATTATTTTGAGGCATTTTTCAATCATATTCTGGTAAGCATTAGACTATTGTATTCACCATATAGTTCCGAAAATGGAAACATTATTCATTCCCACCTATTATATTTTCCCCTTTGTCCCTCTACCCCTCCCTCTCAATCACCCTTCCTTATCCTCTCTCCCTCCCTCCTACGTTCCCTCCCTCTCATTCTCTGGTCTCCTATACAGACATAAAAAGGGTAAAATAAATCACAATTGACACATTGAAGCATACAGACCCCTCTCAAACTTGATACAATCGTCTAATCATAGCTAAAATATAAAGAAGCGATGTACACACATAGTCTGAAAGAGTTAATATGGGGATAAATAATTATGCTTGAAATTCACCTTTGTTCTTGAGCTGATTACAGTTCTTGGTAACCTTTCCTACATATTCATAAAACGAATCCTTTTATAATTTGATTTGAACGGATTATATCATAGTAATTACGTTTCAATCTCTCTTATTTACGGATATGACACATTTTTTGGCTTGTATATAATTTTCACATATATTCGTTGGATTCCTTTAGAGAAAATAAGGTTAATTCTGAGCTAATGCCAGCAACAGTTAATACTGTAAACCATGTGGAGCCTCACTGATACCAAGAAAACCATCAGAATAATAATAGTAGTTCTGTTATCCACATTACATAAGATGAAAACAAGAACCCCATTTGCTTTGTTGGAAATGATAATACACTGTTCTGTGTGTTACGAACTGGCACTCGGGTACACAAAGGCTCTCAATCAGGACTCGAATACGGCTCGCTGCCACAACGGAAACACACGATCCCAACCCCTGAGTACTGCCAGCCGAACAAAAAACACCAATGCCCTCCAGAGTTCAATCTGCTATAACGGGGTATACAAGAACTCGGTACTAGTGTTCAACAACAGACTAATACAGAGACAGGAATTATCTAGTCTGGTCAACAATCAAACAATGAAGTAAGAAACAACAACACCAAAGAATAGTGTTGGCCGAAGCCGAAGTAATCCACCCTTGACTATGAACTTAAGAAGTCCACCACCCTCTACTTCGGATCGGCACTATTACGTTACGTTAATTAATAGTCCTTAAGCATCGAGCAAGGAATCTTCTGAAAAAAGTTAGATGCTTCTCGGATGCTCAAGAAGTATGTATCGGATTTTGAACCGTAATTCAATAAGCAAAAACACTGGCAATTAAATACTATTAAAGGCTTAAATTGGCATAAGAATAATTAAAAGAATATGCAATAGTAAATGGCAAACATTAAAAGGAAGTACTCCGCAAATGCAACGGCAATAGCCTACTCGGATTGTGCTCGTGGGCCACTAATCACTAAAGTAGCCAAGCTTGCAACACATGAAATCAATAGTGCATAAACAATATCATACATAAGGAAAGCTTCAATACTATTCTGTATCTACTAATCGAGTAAAGTCTAGCTGGGGTACTGTAGGCAAAAAGGTAGCAGTGACTGAGCAAAAACGGCTCGTAGCCTGGCGAAGTCCTCACGACTCTTTAAAGTATTACGTTAAAACTAACAAGTGCACTTTGAGAAATCCAGATCCCTTGTATCTGGTTTTCTCCCGGCTCCTTGACAAAGTAAAAACAAACTGTTAATAAAATACAGGGTGGTTAGGCTCTTGCCCTCACGCACTGTAAATTATTAACTCAACACAGTCAGCCGCGAAGACAACCTAGGCTTCACTGAACCGAAACGAGTATGCAGGTTTATCGCTTAACCAAACAACAACTCGTAACACAGAAAAGCCTTACCCCAGTCTAGCATTACCTAGACCAGCAAAAAACTGGAATAATAATAATAACACACAGGGAAATGCATATACAAGTGCAACAAACATAAATCAATCCTATTCTAAGTCAACCCTTCCAAAATAGGCTATCTAATAGGCAAGTATCTCGTGAGAACTCAAGCGATAATACGTTGGCTGACTAGCTCTGCACCAACGGGACCATGGAAGTTAAACAGGGCAGGGAAAAGAGGAGATAAGAATGTAAGGTAGTAGAGAAAGTTCTCATCAGTCGGAAGAATATATATAGTTAGCAAGGGAAATGAGAAGTCGCTCTGCCTAATGAGTTCTGATGAAAAAATGGCTAGACTTCCCTTTTATACCCGGCCATCTAGTGAGCCCAACGTGAACTACTAAGGACCGCCCACTGACAACCATTACGTAATTTCTCTCTCTCCTCTGGGATACACAAAGGCTCCCCTAGCACTGAGGGAGGGAGGAATGCGAGTGAGTTAGGCCCACCTCCCGCCTGGCGCACCCACTGACCCCCAACTGTGGCTGTTTCTCTTCCCATCATTACAAATAAGTTTTACACACAATACTTATAACTAATGATATAAAATAGAACTCGTTGACTCAGATGAAAACAAAATACATATTCATAATACTTATAGTACAACGGCTCACATGAACTAAGTTAGGAAACTCTACATAGACTACAGCCAAAGTTCCTGCCCTGACGATCCTAGCGAGAGTGGGGCATGACTAGGCGTTCTGTACAGCATGCTCACACGTGGACATGCGTCACATGTGGGCTTCAGATCTTTACCAACAGAAACTCTTGTATTGTTTTCTGTCTAAATTACTAATGTCTAGTTTATATTTCATATGTTTAATCAAATGATCTGTTCTTAGTACACTGTATTAATCAACATTGGACGTTAAGGTGGTATCAAACGAGAACTTCTATCCTCATCTTTTGATGGCCAACATTTTTTTTCCAGCAAAATATATGTGGGATCTTTTGTAGTGGTATCAGAAGCTAGACTGAAGATGGACTAAATTCAGTGAAACATGTATTTCCAGAGTTTACCTAATATGTTTCCAGACCAGTGTTGGCGAGATGGTTTGAAGAAAACTGCGCTCGTGTGATGTTGGATCTATTAGCTAGCAATCATAATTATGTGCACACACCTGTTTTCATTTATTGGTCACACACACACACACACACACTCACACACACACACACACTCACACACACACACACACACACACACACTCACACACACATCGCTACCAACAATTTTAGAGCCGCCAAGCAAGTACCCGAAGAATTCCACTTACGTTGAGTGTTTAATAGTTCCTGGTGTGTTCCTTACTTCCCGGCCCGCCCGCCCACATGTCTACCCACACCCATTACACGCCCATCTGAAAGAGAGAGAGAGAGAGAGAGAGAGAGAGAGAGAGAGATGGTGAGGTAAAGTTGGAGAATGAGGTGCGTTGGATAAATATACTGTAGATATATGGAAAACATTAACATAGAGCATGTATTTCCATTTCAGTAAATATAGATAGAATATATATAGTTTGATAAAGATAAGATTTAAGACTGGCCTAAAAAATACAATACTGTGCACAGTTTTTATTTATAGTTTGTTAAAGATTTGTAAAGTTAACGAGACTTGTATTTTCAATTGCAAGCTTTACAATGCTTTGTTTTATGATTTTGGGAGAGTGACCGTACCCCTAAGATTATCAGGCACAATTATCCTTGTTTGTATCATTATTATTATTATTTGTTTTATTTTTATTTTCTGCTCCTGGATATATAACATGTCATTGACTATGTTGTATAGCTGTCAGTAAAGATATGACAGCAGGACAGCCAAGGAGAGGAAGAGACGGGGTGACAGGGAACAGGATGTGATGGGCAGGGAAACAGTGGTAGAGGAAAGGAAGGCACTTGGGGAGAGAGAGGAGAGGAGAGGATTAGAGCGAAGGGAAGGACATGAAGAGAAGGGAAGAGTTGAAGAGGAGGAATGGAAATGAAAACGGCAGATAAATGAGGAGAGAAGAGGAGAAGTGGGCTGGTGATAGGAGAATCGGAAGGGAGAGGAGAGAGGAGGGGAGGAATGATGAGAAGGGAGTAATGAGAAGAGAATGGTGAGAATGGAATAAGGGGGGAGAAGAGTGAAAGAGGAGATAACTAGATGATAAAACAGAAGAGAGAAAAGTCTTAGTAGATAGAGTAGCAGGGTCGACAGTGTACTACCACAAACAAGTACTTGATAAATCCTACCAAGTTCGGAGTGTAATGGAATGGTGTCTGGTGTTCAATTTGATCTCTGCTTCGCCCACATACTGAACTGCCCCGCCCACCACACTTAGATTGTTACGTGGGGGGGGGGCGGCGGCGGCGGCCTGCACGAGGAGGGTGGGGAGGAAGGGGAGAAGAGGAGAAATAATATTGTAAGATATGTCGACCATCTTTTTCTTTGAACTATATTTTGGTACCGTAACTATCAACCAGCTGGGAGGATATTGTATATGTGTTCTTGTATATTTGTATCCACATATCAAATATGTATCCTGCACCAGTATTGCATTATAATGTCACTAGATGCACCAATATGGCGGAAGTTGGCCGATCTCTTCTAGTATTGGGTCTTTCGGGCAGGGAAGAAGATAAGAAAGGATGAAAAGAGAGGAAACGTAATGAAAGCCTAAGAAATGAGAGAGCAGAGAGGAACTTAAAGAAGAGGAGAAGAAAGGGAAGCGTACAACAAGAGATTGTAGGCACCAATCGATCAGGGCTAGACCCAGGTGAGGTTATAGGCATGTGATAAAGAGTCGCTGGAACTCCTGTTTCATTTGCTTGGCCTCTCTTACTGATTTTCTTTGTGCCTCATTTACACTGAGAGCAATCCAGCTAGCTCTCACAAACACCTCCTCCTCCTATCCACTTCACTACACTAAACATGTACACCACACTTCATTCCTCCACACCAAAATTAAAAAAACACAAAATGATGAATTGTAGCCCAGCCTCGGAGTCCCCAGGGGGGGGGGACCATAAATGCCCCCTCACCCGACCGACCATCCCCTGACGACCCCACACAATTACCTGGACCTTGGCCTGTTACTCTTTCTATTAATTTCTGCAACATTCGCGGACTTTCCTCTAACTTTCACTCTGTTGAGCACCATCTCTCCTCCTACAAACCTGATCTTCTCTTCCTCACCGAAACTCAGGTGTCTGTAGCAACATCCAGCAACCCCTTCTCTGTATCCTCCTACTTTCTCTATCCTAGTTTCAAAGCCAAAGGCGGATGTTGTGTATATGTGCACAACAAACTCACTTGCTCTCGTGTTCCCGATTTCGACTCCTCTGAATTCTCAACTTTATGGCTCAAACTTTCCTGTCATTCTCTTACTAAATATTTCTGTGCTGTCTATCTTTCCCCTAACTCTACCAACTTTCCCAAATTCTTCGACTATCTAAACTCTACAGTGGAACACATTCTATCCATTTCTCCTTTCTCAGAAATCTCCATCTTAGGAGATTTCAACGTTCACCACCGCCAATGGCTCTCCTCTCACACTACTGATCCACCTGGTGAACAAGCCTACGTCTTTTCTATCCTAAATGACCTAGAGCAGTTAGTTCAGCAACCCACCCAAATCCCGGATCGCATCGGAGATCGGCCCAACATTCTTGACCTGTTTCTAACTTCTAACCCTTCTTCCTATACTGTCGATCTTTTCTCTCCTTTGGGCTCCTCCGACCATAAACTTATCTCTGTCACCTGTCCTATCTCTCCAGTACAGCCACCCGATCCTCCTAGCCGGCGGCGCTTGTGGCTCTTTGGCGCTGCCGACTGGGAGGCTCTTCGGCAGTACTTCTTTGATTTCCCATGGAATGATTTCTGCTTCCATGGCCGAGGACCCTCGGAGAGTGCTGAACGCATTACCGAGGTAATCCTATAGGGCATGGAAGCATACATTCCATTCTCTTTCTCTCAGACTAATGCTAAAAAATCTTGGTTTGCTCACGCCTGTTCTACTGCTGTCCGCAATAAGGAGGAAGCATTCAAACGGTACCGACGCCTTAAAACTCAAGACTCTCATTCTTCATATGTTTCTGCCCGGAATCAAGCCAAATCTGTTCTTCGACTTGCCAAACACTCTTTCATCAATAATAAATGCACTGAACTATCCAACTCTAGCTCTTCCCAAGCTTTCTGGCATCTAGCCAAAAACCTCTCCAACAATTTCTCTTCCTCGTCTTTCTCTCCCCTTTCCCACTCTGATGGCACAACCATCACTTCTTCCTCTGACAAAGCTAAACTCTTCGCTCAAACTTTTGCTAGAAACTCCACCTTGGATGATTCCGGTGCTATTCCTCCCTCTCCGCCCTCCTCTCTCTTACTTATGCCTAATATCCTAATCTCTTCTAAAGATGTACTTTCTACCCTCTCTGGGCTTAACACTAATAAGGCGTACGGTCCGGACGGTGTTCCTCCTGTTGTTCTCAAAAACTGTGCTTCCGTGCTGACTCCCTGCCTAGGCAAACTCTTTCGTCTCTGTCTATCCTCTAACGCCTTCCCTTCATGCTGGAAGTTTGCTCACATTAAACCTGTCCCAAAGAAGGGTGACCGCTCTCAACCCTCCAACTATCGTCCAATTGCTCTTATCTCTTGTCTTTCTAAAGTTTTTGAAACTATTCTTGCTTCCAAATTTCTTAAGCATTTCTCTTCTCATAATCTGCTCTCAGATCGCCAGTATGGCTTCCTTAAGGGTCGCTCTACTGGTGATCTTCTTTCATATCTTACTAACTCTTGGTCATCCTCGTTTCGGGACTTCGGTGAGACTTTTTCTATTGCACTAGACATATCGAAAGCCTTCGATAGAGTCTGGCATAAATCTTTAATTTCTAAACTACCCTCCTTCGGTTTCTATCCCTCCATCTGTGCCTTTGTCTCTAATTTCCTTTCCGGCCGTTCCATAGCTGCGGTTGTGGACGGCCATTGTTCACTTCCTCACCCTATAAATTCCGGTGATCCTCAGGGCTCTGTCCTATCTCCTATTCTCTTTCTAATTTTTATAAATGATCTCCTTAACTGTACCTTAATTCCCATCCATTCATACGCAGAAAACTCAACCTTACACTACTCCATTAGTTTTTCAGAACGCCTCAGCCAGCAATCCCTCAACGACAAACGTAATGAAGCCATAGAACTCTTAAATTCTGATCTAAATACTATTTCCAATTGGGGCAGAGAAAACCTTGTTAACTTTAATGCTTCCAAAACCCAATTACTCCATCTATCTACCCGTCAGGATCTCCCAGCGGACTATCCCTTATTCTTCAACAATACAAAAATCAACCCTTCATCTTCTCTCAATATTCTTGGTGTCTCTTTTTCTTCTGCTCTCATTTGGAAGGACCATATTACCAGTCTTGCTAAGGCAGCCTCCCAGAAGCTGGGTGTGCTCAACCGCCTTAGGGGGTTCTTTTCCCCTGCACAGCTTCTTGCTCTGGACAGGGGCATAGTGTGCCCTTGTATTGAGTATTGTTCACATGTGTGGGGAGGTTCCTCTCACACCGCTCTCCTAGACAAAGTTGAAAGGAAGGCCTTTCGTATCATTAACTTCCGTCCACTCACCAACTCTCTGCAATCTCTCTCTCTCCGCCTCAATGTTGTATCTCTCTCGCTATTCTATCGCTACTATAATAATCAGTGTTCCTCAGAGCTATCCCAGTGCATACCACCTCCTTTACGTAGGGCACGTGGTACCCGTCTTGCAACTCAATCCCACCCCTACTCTGTGCAACTCTCCAACCCAAGAGTGAAACGTTACTCTCAAACTTTCTTCTACTCAACAGCTGAGCTCTGGAACTCTCTTCCAGAATCAGTCTTTCCCTCTTCCTATGACTTAAATTGCTTCAAACTCCGTGTGTCCAGGCATTTTGGCTCGAACGTCCCTTGATTTTGGCCCTGTCACTCTTTCAACTATGGGGGAGGCACTCGCTATAGGCAGTTATGCCTTTTGCCTCCCTCAATCACATAGAAAAAAAAAAAAAAAAAAAAAACAAGCCCCACCGTAGTCTTACTATTCTTTCCAATAGTCGCGTTTACAAATGAGGAATTTCTGTTTGGATCACATGATAAATGGCTTGGAATATGGAACCGGTGGATATCGAACCCATGCATAAGCCAACATTTACTCAACGAGACCAACTAAGATCAACAGGTACAAAAAAAAAAAAATCAAGTGTCATTGATGTGTGACCAAATTTTTGCTGCCACTATTAACGACAATTAGCCAACAATCAAACGAATTCAACACAAAATTTAGAATATATGGATTCTGTGAGTATCCCCATTGACCATCCACCGTTCAGCTTATGTCTGTATAATATAATATGATGCATAATAGCGTTTTTTTATGTTTTTTAGATTTGTTTTTGCGATCATAAGAGAGAGAGAGCGAGAGAGAGTGAGAGTGAGAGAGAGACAGAGTGAGAAAAAGAGAGAGAGAGAGTAGAATGGGAGACAGTAATTAGATATGGTAAAATGGGAGCTATAGTAAGGTGACAGACAGTAAATAGATAATTATAGTAATTAAACTGTGATACAGTGACTAGATATAGTATGGTAAGAGATAGCAAAAGGAGAGACAGTAAGCATATATTGTAGAATTAGAGACAGTAACTAGATATAGTAGAATGAGAGACAGTAGATAGAGATAGTAAAATGGGAGACATTAGATAGTAAAATGAGAGATACTCGTATGAGACAGTAGACAGAGATAACATAATTACAGCTTGTAGTATGAGGTACCGTAGCTAAAGGTAGTAGCTAGTATGAGAGACAGTGGATACAAATAGTAGAATGTGAGATACTCGTGTGAGATACAGTAGATATAGTAGAATGGGAGATTGTGGTATGTTAGACAGTAGCTAGAGATAGTTAAATGAGAGATAGTAGAATGTGAAATAGTAAAATGTGAGATAGCAGAATGAGAGATAGTTGTATGAGATATAGTAAAATGAGAGACAATAGCTAGACATGTAGAATGAGAAACAATAGATAGATATAGTAGAATGAGAGAGAGTAGATAGAAATAATATAATGAGAGATAGTAGAATGAGAGACAGTATATAGTGATAGCAATATGAGAGACAGTAGATAACAACAGTAGAATGAGAGAGTTGATAGGTATAGTAGTATGAGAGGCAGTAGCTAGATATAGTAGTATGAGAGACAGTAGAATTAGAGAGTGAGAGACAGGACCTTAAAGTTGACCTTCTGACCACGCCTATCTCTCTCTCTCTCTCTCTCTCTCTGATCCCACGACAGAGAGAGAGAGAGAGATAACCACTTCTAATAATACTCTCTGTCCGTATTGTGAATCATAATACATATAATAATAATGATGATGATGATGGAAATAATAAGAATTTGAATAATATTATTAATAGCAATAATAATAATAAAACAGAATAATAATAATAATAATTGAAGGAGTAATCCCGTCAGCCAATCAGGAGACGGGATTAGCTTAGGTGTGCCAGCCAGATTTACCCTTTACTTCTCGTCCTTGGGAACACTCTGGCACCCCCGCGCTCTCGACCAATCACCAGCCTCCTTTGACGCACACAGCATCCGCCTTGTATCCTCTCACATACGCCCGGCTCATATCTTGCCTTCAACTCGCACCTATATTTTCTATCCTGGTAATAAACGTTCTACTACAATGGTGCCACCCTTTTACTCCCGTCAGCTACTAAAGACCGTCACTAATAAGCTCCCAGGAAAATATTACGGGGATGAAACAAGGCAGGTGAAGGATCATAGTATTCAAAGCGAGCGGGCTGACATAGCCAGGCCCAAGCGCGTGGCTCAGCCAATCACAGGGCCGCGTTGCACGGGGGAGGGGTATAAAGGGAAGTGGCCAGGGGTTCCCTGTCAGTTCCGTCTCACTCAGACGAAAATGAGTACCTGGATTCATGGTGGCTAAAATGAATTCAGGGGCCTGATTGGTGGCTTCCTACAACCAATCAACACACGAGAATGAGAACTTGGTTAGCCACCAGGATTGCTCAGTGGCCATTGGGCAGGCCTTCTCTCGTGTTCGCCTCGTCCCACCCATACGTTAAACTGGGTACCTGGAGTGTAAAATCGGCCTTGGCGTAGGTCGTATCACTAGGGTAAATTTGATTACTTGCTTCACCTTTCCTATATACTTCCGTTCCGATTACTTGCCTCACCTTTACTATATACTTCCACTTCCATTCACAGGAGGTGGCAACCCTGGCCTGTGTGGTTGGCAATGCTGGTTTCGATCAGCGGGTTAAGCTACGTAGGGTCTAGTTAGTAGCTGGATGGGTTACCGCCCAACGCACCAGATGTTGCCACACATACATGGGGTGGGTGAAATTTCCTTGGTTTGCCACCAAGGTCCAAGTAGCCCAGGAGTGTTGAACAAGCTCCTATCCCTGTGTAGTTCCGTCTCACTCAGACGTAAATGAGTACCTGATTTCGTTGTGGCACAAATAAATCCAGGGACATGGTTGGTGGCTTGCCTGCTACCACCAAACACATATGAATGAGAACTTGGTTAGCCACAAGGATTTCTCATGAGTCATTGGGCTGACTTCTTCTCGTGTTAGCCTTTACTATAGTCCCCCCCAGACATAAAAGTGGGTACCTGGAGTGTAAAATCGGGTTTGGCATGGTCGTATCCTGGGGTAAATTTGATTACTTGTCTCACCTTTACTGTATTCCCTGCCTGTCTGTCACAGGAGACAGACAGCCACGGGCACCTGCCCGGAACACATTGGCACTCTCTTAGCAGACACCCCCCCCCTTGCTAACCTTGGCACCTATGGGGAGAAAAATAACCCTGTTCCTGACCTCCAGCAACCAAGCCCTACTGAATACCAGACGAGCCGGGATCCAGTACACCGTCCACCATCGGAGCAGATCCACCTTCAGTATCCTGACGCATGTCGACATATCGCCTGCCTACACACGATATGCCAAGGGAGGGAAGATTGCAATCAGGTGGTGGATGGTAGCAAGCGGATGGACTTGATGTATTGGCCCGCTGTGAATTGGTGAAGAAAAAAGAAGAGATCTCCGTTCTGCTAGACCGAGCCTAATGTTCCAAACATTAAACTAAATGTGTCCTTATAGGGCAACCAAAGAGAAAATGATTAGACAATTGATGCAATAAAGAGATGATGTGTTGAGAGATTAGCTGTGATCGTTAGTAATTAAGGCATTCAATCAGTTAGCTAGTAATAGTAAAGGATCTTCTAAGATATATATACAGTATATATATATATATATATATATATATATATATATATATTATATACCGGTATATATATAATTATATAAATTATATACCGTATATATATACAGTATATATATATATATATATATATATATATATATAGTTTTACATATATATATACATATATATATATATTTCGAATCTCTCAGTGGGGTTCGAATCGCCGACCGTCAGGACGATAGCCGACGCTCTAATCAACTACACCACGGCAGTGTAGTTGATTAAAGCGTCGGCTATCGTCCTGACGGTCGGCGGTTCGAACCCCACTGAGAGATTAGAAACATTTAGTGGCTCACGTGTATTTGTGATATATACTGTGATATATATATGTGATATATACTGTATATATATATATATATAAAGGTAGGATTTGCTTTAGGATAGACATGGCTAGAGAAATAGTTTGGAAGGGGAACTATTTCCCGACCGTATGGAAACACTTTTTTGTTTGTTAAAAGGAACCCGCATATATTAATTAGATATTCACCTCGTCGACAGCATGCTTTCGATTGCGCGTAAATATCTAGTCCAGTAGGTTTAAGGATATATTTGATTTAATAATAATCTACAACGTTGTTAAGGTGATATATGGACATAGCGTTCTGATATTATCAAGGTGATATGCATACCTGTTAATTTAGTAATTGTATCTAATATTGTTAAGAAGATTTAAGAACGCGTTGATTGAGTTATAGTTTATTAGTATGGTCAAGGTGATGTAAATACCTATTAATATATTAATCGTGTCTAATATGGGTATGGTAATTTAAGAACATGTAATTGAATAATTATTTCTGATATTGGCAAGGTGATTCGAGTACATATTGATCAAACAATAGGTCCTAATAGTGTTGTTGTTGTTGTTGTTGTTCCCCAAGCTGCCTGGCTGAATAGCCCCAAGGCCCCGAGCAATTCCAAGGCCATAACCGAGCGCCCCCACAGAACCCTCCCTACCGACCACAATAAAGCCTGGGTGACCGAAGCCACTCCATGGCGGGGAGCTGAGGAGGGTGCGGAAACGCCCGGGAAACCAAAGCCCCACCCAGGGCCCTGTGCCCCTCAGCAATTATGAAGAGAAAGTTGAGGGGTAAGGGAAAAATGTGACGCTTTGGCTTCCAGTCTTGGTAGATTGGGAGGTCAATCCACGGAAAAGACGCCGTCACTTGAGATCTAGAAAATATATAAGTTAAAGGAACAGTCAGAGTAAGCTATGGGTATGGCAGAGATCGCTCAGTTCTCACTCTGATAGACCAGCCCATCACCACATGACTAGAACCCAATCCTCTCAGCATCAGCTAGGAAAGGCCCTAGAAAGCCGCCTTTGGCGGGGGGGGGGGGGGGTAGCTCCCCTATTTCAACCCCTTTCGGGGTCGGGCACCCGCCGAATAATAGTGTTAAAGTGATTCAAGGACAAATTGAGGGAGAATTAGATTATAGTATTGTCAACCATTGTGAATATAGTAATGTGCCTTTGGTTCGGAGTCGAAGTGGATAACAACTCTGAATAGCGATTGTCCAGATAGGTAGTAATGGGAATGTAACAATTCCGAAGTGCAATTTATACTGAGCAGTCTTAGGTTTTCAAATCTCCATTTTGAACCTATCTTGACCCGAACAGAGAATTCGTTGGAATCCGGATTAATGTTTCCTTAGGAGTTTGTTAAATAATAACTCGAACTTACAAACAACTGTCGAATTTTTCCTACACTAGTAGAACAGTGATTTTAAGTTTAAGTACTACACTGATAATTATAATAATACAGATAATAATAATAATAATAATAATAATAATAATAATAATAATAATAATAATAATACAAATACAAATAATATTAATAATAATAATAATACAAATGATAATAATAATAAAAATAATAATAATAAGATTTTAATAATACAAATACAAATAATATTAATAATAATAATAATACAAATGATAATAATAATAATAATAATAATAATAAGATTTTAATAATACAAATTTAGGTGTAGGAATAAATTGTTAAATACTAATGAATTCGCTGACTCCGTTTGTCTGGACATCATTAAGCAATTTTCACAACGTTTTTGTGTTTATCGAATTAGTCGAGCGTACGTTAACTTTTCATCTCGTAGTCAGGATATGGAATCTATTCTCGAAAATGTTCTTCATCATATTGAAAGCATTTAGAATGATGGGGTAAATATCAGACACATTAATAATTTTTCTGCTTTGGAAAGACTGTTTTATCCACTTGGTAGTTACTATTATGTGTGGTTCAAATGTGATGGTTGATATTATGTGTGGTTCAAATGTGATGGTTGATATTATGTGTGGTTTAAATGTGATGGTTGATATTATGTGTGGTTTAAATGAGATGGTTGATATTATGTGTGGTTTAAATGTGATGGTTGATATTATGTGTGGTTTAAATGAGATGTTTGATAGTATATATGGTTTAAATGTGCTGGTTGATAGTATATGTGGTTTAAATGTGATGGTTGATAGTATATGTGGTTTAAATGTGATGGTTGATATTATGTGTGGTTTAAATGTGATGGTTGATAGTATATGTGGTTTAAATGTGATGGTTGATATTATGTGTGGTTTAAATGTGATGGTTGATATTATGTGAGGTTTAAATGTGATGGTTGATAGTATATGTGGTTTAAATGTGATGGTTGATAGCATATGTGGTTTAAATGTGCTGGTTGATAGTATATGTGGTTTAAATGAGATGTTTGATAGTATATATGGTTTAAATGTGCTGGTTGATAGTATATGTGGTTTAAATGTGATGGTTGATATTATGTGAGGTTTAAATGTGATGGTTGATAGTATATGTGGTTTAAATGTGATGGTTGATAGTATATGTGGTTTAAATGTGATGGTTGATAGTATATGTGGTTTAAATGTGATGGTTGATAGTATATGTGGTTTAAATGTGATGGTTGATAGTATATGTGGTTTAAATGTGATGGTTGATATTATGTGTGGTTTAAATGTGATGGTTGATAGTATATGTGGTTTAAATGTGATGGTTGATATTATGTGTGGTTTAAATGTGATGGTTGATATTATGTGAGGTTTAAATGTGATGGTTGATAGTATATGTGGTTTAAATGTGATGGTTGATAGCATATGTGGTTTAAATGTGATGGTTGATAGTATATGTGGTTTAAATGTGATGGTTGATATTATGTGTGGTTTAAATGTGATGGTTGATAGTATATGTGGTTTAAATGTGATGGTTGATATTATGTGTGGTTTAAATGTGATGGTTGATAGTATATGTGGTTTAAATGTGATGGTTGATATTATGTGTGGTTTAAATGTGATGGTTGATAGTATATGTGGTTTAAATGTGATGGTTGATAGTATATGTGGTTTAAATGTGATGGTTGATATTATGTGTGGTTTAAATGTGATGGTTGATAGTATATGTGGTTTAAATGTGATGGTTGATATTATGTGTGGTTTAAATGTGATGGTTGATAGTATATGTGGTTTAAATGAGATGGTTGATAGTATATGTGGTTTAAATGTGATGGTTGATATTATGTGTGGTTTAAATGTGATGGTTGATAGTATATGTGGTTTAAATGTGATGGTTGATAGTATATGTGGTTTAAATGTGATGGTTGATATTATGTGTGGTTTAAATGTGATGGTTGATATTATGTGTAGTTTAAATGTGATGGTTGATATTATATGTGGCTTAAAGGTGATGGTTGTTATTATAATTATGTGGTTTAAATGTGATTAAAATGTAAAACTTGCAAACAAAGTCAAACCAAAACTGGGACAAAGACAATATAAAGTCAAAAAAATATATCAAAATCGCTATGTGGAAACAACGCTTACTAAAATAAAATTTATGAAATGAAAGAACACAGTCCACCACATAGGGTGTACATTACTACATGAGCAAGTTAATCTGGTTCCCAAGCAAACCAATTGCACACATAACAACGCACCATCGTCACGTTCAGGGAATTAGTCAATTTGGGAATTATATGTTGATATTATATGTGATTTAAATGTGATTGTTGATAATATATGTGGTTTAACAGTGATGGTTCATATTATATACCGTATATACATATATACATACACAAATTTAAAGACCGAGTGCTCCACACGAAGCGCGGTTTCGGTCTCACGTCCTAATGGCGACGCTCCAGGCAGCCCTGTTAAGAGCTGCCTCACTTGTCAGGTTCTTTGATTTAGGATCAGACTGCAAAGTCCGATCCCACGTCTTTTTCGTCCGCCACTAGGTGCAGCTCCTTCCACATTCATGGACTTGCATCTTTTTGCCCAACTTTGTTCATCCATATTCTCCACATGTCCAAACCATCCAAGCCTGCTAGTACGAATCTTATCACTGATACTCTTGATACCTAACCTTCTCCTTAGCTATACACTTGATATCCTATCTTGCAGTTTGGCACCACACATCTATCTCACCATTCTAATCTCATTAGGCCACGTTTCTGAAGCATATGTCATTGTGCTTCTAACGCAGCATGAAGCGTACACCTTTCCCTTCAAGGGGAGAGGGAGTCTTCTTATGATGAGTAGTGGCAAAAGTTCTCTAAACTTTCCCCAGCCACATCTTTTTCTGGCGTAGTGGCGGCCTCGGCCCCACCACCGGCAGAGATGGTATCTCCCAAGTAGCAAAACCTGTCAACCATCTCCAGTGCCTCCTCGCCAAAGTTAATACTCTCGAGACGGTCATTGAATACAAGCTCACCTTTGCATACTACGAATACAAATGTCTAAATTTCGGACTTATTCCTTGGTAGATGTCCCTTTATTCTAGTACACATACACCACTTCTTCCTGTGATGTACCCAGCTGCGGCAGACGCTTTAAATGTGATGGTTGATATTATATGTGGGTTAAGTGTGATGGTTGATATTATATGTGGGTTAAGTGTGATGGTTGATATTATATGTGGGTTAAGTGTGATGGTTGATATTATATGTGGGTTAAGTGTGATGGTTGATATTATATGTGGGTTAAGTGTGATGGTTGATATTATATGTGGGTTAAGTGTGATGGTTGATATTATATGTGGGTTAAATTTGATAGTTGATACTATATGCACAGATATAGCTTATGTAACTTCTATGAGTATATTTAATATCGGTTAAATTTTGTAACCATCGACCGAGTAGTAGGCTATACAAGAGAAAAATAGTGTACGCAAATATATATATATATATATATATTTATATATACCGGTATATATATATATATATATATATATATATACCGTATATATACAGTATATATATATAATATATATAATATATATAATATATATAATATATATAATATATCTGTATATATATATATATATATATATATACTGTATACCTGTATGTACATATATATATATATATTTATATATATATACATACAGTATATATACTGTATATATATATATATATATATATATATATATATATATATATATATATATATATATGCTGTATATATATATATATATATATATCATACAGTATGTTTCCGTTTATAGTCCTGTGTGTGTATGTGTGTGTGTGTGAGAGAGAGAGAGAGAGAGAGAGAGAGAGAGAGAGAGAGAGAGAGAGAGAGGGGGGGGGGGGGACAGGGAGGGAGCACATCAAACAGACCACAACAACACTCTCGGTAACACACAGCCACAACCACATAATTGACTCAAAAACAGCTTCCACAAAGACACAAAGAGGAGGCAGTGCTGAGTGGGTTAGCGGGGAGAGAGAAAGAGAGAGAGAGAGAGTGTGTGTGTGTGTGTGTGCTCACGGAGTGGATTAGTGGAAGGAAAGACTTACAGTTACATTGAGTTACAAAGATACAAGGACTATACAGAAACTGCAGTTCCTGAATTTAATATATATTGAGTAGGCACCACTAAACAAAAGAACAAAATAGACAAGTCAAAGCCGAATAAATAAAAATGGAGGTGGCGTTTTACATTTTATCAAAGAAAGCCTTAACCCGACCCTTATGTCAAAACCTCATATTGTGAACGTCGACACATCCGTTGTGCTAATAAAGAATAATAAAGGTACAAACATAATACACACATTAATATACAGACCTCCAGCTCAATCAGTGCAAACTGACCGAGAAATTTATGAGCAAATTGCAGACGTAAGTAACTCGCAAGTTACCATAATTTTTGGCAACTTCAATTTACCTGTGACCAAGTGGGGGGATAGTATTACTTCACACTCTGGACAAGACCTGTATGCAAACTTGCAAGAGAGTTTTCTATATAAATTTGTTAGATCTCCAACCCGTGGAAATAACGTACTTGACCTTGTACTTTCAACAAAAGAAGAACTGATAGAGAATTTGAATGTCGGTGATGAATTCAGTAACAGCGACCATCGTACGATAACTTTCAGTTTAAAGTTTACTAGTAAAGAACCAAATAGCAGCATCGAGAAAGTCCCTAATATCAAGAAAGCAAACTTTAGTAAACTTAAGAGCAATGTTTAAAGAAACTGACTGGAGCTTTCTAATTAACAATAACGACATAAATACATCTTGGGAATTATTCGCAAACACTTACCTAAAAGCAGTGCAAGACTGCATACCATCGAAAATACGGCGTACAGGCCATAATGATAAGCCCAAATGGTGGAATACAGAGATTTCAGACTGTTTGCTTGCTAAAATGTTTGCTAATGATAGATTAAAATCCTCACAAAATGACGAAGAATGAGTTAAATTTGTAGAACTACGACGCAAAGCCAAAAAGTTAATTAAGCAAAGAAAAAAGACCCTGGAGTTACATGTTGTGAATCAAAGTAAAACAAACCCGGACGAATTATATAGTTATATCAGAAACAAGAAAGTAGTTAATTCAACTGTTGGACTGTTAGTCGATGAAAATGGAGAATACTTCAAAGAGGAAGTACAAATGAGTAATGTCCTTAATACCTTATTTGCATTAGTTTTTACTACAGAAGACCTCAGTGATATCCCTACAGCATCGCCGGTTCAGATAGATAATTCTGATGTTCTAAGTAATATCACCATTACAGAGAGAGAAGTATTGAAATGTTTAGATAAACTCAAGGTAAATAAATCGCCCGAACCTGATACAATCTTACCTATTGTTCCAAAGGAAGCTAAGGATGAGCTCTCCAAACCACTGACATTGCTATTCAACAAATCCTTGCAGTCTGGAACTATGCCTGATCAGTGATGAGTGGAAGCTAGCCAACGTAACACCGATATTAAAAAAAGACAGCAAATCCCTACCCAGTAACTATTGTCCAATTCGCTTAACCTCAGTTGTATGTAAAATGCTAGAAACACTCATAAGAGAGAGACTCGTAGATCACATAGAGGAAAATAACATACTTAAAGATGCTCAAGACGACTTTCATAACAAACGTTGCTGCTTAACAAACCTCTTAGACTTCTTCCACGATATCCTCAACCTCTATGATGAGAGTAAAGCTGTGGAAAGTGTAGATATTATTTACCTTGATTTTCAAAAGGCCATTGACAAAGTTCTCCACAGACGTTTATTGCTAAAACTAAAAGCGCATGGAAAAGAAGACGGTGTATTGAAATGGATAGAAAATTGACTGAGCGACAGAAAGCAAAGAGTAGTCATAAATAAACGGTAAGGCATCTAAATGGACCAATGTAAGTAGTGGGGTACCCCAGTGATCGGTACTACGACCAATTATCTTTCTAATGTATATCAACGACATAAATGAGGGTCTCACCTGTACAATGTCAAAGTTTGCAGTCGATACAAAAATTGCAAATAGCGTACTCCAAAAAGAACAAGTTGACAATATGCAACGTAATCTAGATAAGTTGTCATGTTGGGCTCAAATTTGGCAAATGAGTTTCGATGCGGATAAATGTAAAGTACTACATATCGGATACCGAAATGAGAAAGCAAAATATTCGATGAATGGCACTCAGCTTAAGAGTGTAGACAGAGAAACCGATCTGGGAGTAACAATATCGTGTAACCTAAAACCGAGTCAACAATGTTCAGAAGTTGTTAAGAAAGCAAACAAAATAATTGGCTTTATAGGCAGGTCATTTGAGCATAAATCCAAAGAAGTTATCTTAACTCTTTACAATTCCTTAGTCCGTCCTCTTCTGGAATATTGCGTTCAGTCCTGGTGCCCCCATAGTCCATATATACCACAAACAATCTAGTAGACATAGACAAAGACACAACATTTCACCCTACAAATGTGTGATCCACAAGAGGCAGCCACAACAATAATACCACACATACCAGGCAAGCACCGACATATTTGGATGCTCATTTTTCCCCGTAGCACCCAATACAGGAATCTTATTCCATCTAATATAGTTAACATACACTCTTGATAGTCTTCAAGCTAGGATCACCAAAAACAAATCTCCTAATCCTCATCCTTCCCATTAGTCCCATAACGCCCCGCACGACCCCTGCATATCATGCTACCCATGTGCAGTTTGGGGACTCTGCGAGTCCCCAAACTAAAAGCTAAACCTAAAAACACAAGAGGTTGGTGGAGGTGTCGTGAGCAGAGTACCTAACGAAGGTTTCAAGTGTACTGTGAATAGTGACGGCAATAAGTCGGGTTGAATCGGCAGAACAGATGAACAATAACGAAAAATAATTTATATATATTAGGCAACCTAGTGTTTCACAATTGTCTCGTATTGCTGAGAATAATGGTTTTGAGACTGGGAGGCCTGTTTTAACTGGTTGACCCTGGTGCTCGGTAATCCTGTGTTTAATTGGCGCATCGATTTCCCTATACTGTATATGACGCATTTATACAAATAATTAATTGATAAATACAGAGCACCACGGATACGAACTTTGAACTTGGAAAAAGCTAGATATTGTACTGGGGGGTTTAAATATCACCCTTAAAGAGACTTGTGGGTATGAACAACGAATTCAAGAACTGGAGTTCTCGAAAAGGGGCTCCAGTCCTGACGCTATTTCCACAACGGTTTTATAGGAACACTTATTACAATTACATATTTATAGGTATTCACTAGCCAAATCATAATTATTCAATTTGTATTGCATTCTGAGCAGCGTTGATGGGCGTTAGTCTTTGTTTATACTGTGACGTCACAAGAGACCTGGGTGACCAAAGAGCCTTCCCCCCCTCCCGAGGTGGGGCACTTAATTGGTCACCAACCTTGACGGACCAAGTTTCTGGTCACTGATGTTTGTGAGCGATCGGGCTCTTTTCTCCATCCCGATCCCTGTCTACAAACGCACCCCAGATGTGTGTTATGAGAGAGAGGGATAGAGGATGGTGAGGGTATTATTTGCGGTTCATCAGATATAGCCAGTGACGCATAGTTCACTATGAATGCTTTATGAATTCCACTCCCGGTTCCAACCAAAGCTGGTCCGACTTATGCATACTATATACTCCCTCTGTCCCTCTCTCCCTCTGTAGGTTCACTTGGCCATATGCATTTCTCATAATTTTTTGGAAGCACAATTATGATGCACCAACGAAATATTTTGATAAGCCGCTCGAGCAACAAAGGTCATGATACTGGGATTCACTACTTAACGTTCACTGTCTTGTTTATATTATTACGAGTTGTTCAAAAATTCATGACAATGACTGTACAGTTTGCTAAATAAATGTGAATTTGCTCCTCACTATTATGTAATAATGTAATTATGGAATAATTTGGCATAGCAAGGCTGAATTAGGAGTATAGATTTTTATGTAGTAGTTAATACATATGTTCAATGATCAGTTTTATACCAAATTAGTCTTATAAGTCAATCACACTATGGATCCTGACATATCTAAAATCACTGACTGGATATAAATGCATGCTGCCAACTGTAGGCCTAAGGTCAAAATCAATACATCGCCATAAACCTTTATATGTTGTGTGGAATCTGGAGTAAGGGTTATATACTCGACATTTCTACGATGTAAAACTAAATGTACTATTATAGTCTCGGGCTATTAGAAATACACGAGACATGTTAAGCAAATGTTATAGCTATTTCAAATTACAGTTTTATGTGTTATGGCTAATTGTTGAAATTAACATTACTATATATACTATTTTTTCTATGTGTATGAAGGATACAAAATGCAGGTTGCCTGTAACGAATGTCTCCCCACAAGCCAAAAGAGGGAGAGAGAGCCAAATTCAAGGGACGCTGGGTTCAAATATCCTGGACACACAAAGTATAAACCAGTCTAAGTCATATATTTATGTACAGTCCCATATTTAAGTCTCTCTTAGTGATATAATGTATAAAAGTAAGAATATTACTTTAATGGTATAGGTAGCGCTGACGAACTTGATACTAATCTTGACTCCCTTAACTTCTTTTAACTCAAAATTAATGAAAGCAATTGGGCTGACATTTCTAACATTTGGGAAGAGTCCACCAGGAAATGGGTGTGGATATTTACAGCTAGTTTGCTCAAGGTCCTTTTGAGTTATGAAGAGGTCAGGGATCAAGATTTGTGTCAAGTTCGTTGGCACTACCTATAGTAATAGCGTTATGGCCACATCCTCAAGGAGAGCACCTGCAACACCAACAATATTGCCCACAACACCCAGGATTGCATCGATAGTGATACCATTTTCCAGAGAAGTGAACAGGACAGTCTACCGTAAAAAACACTCTTCTATGGAGATGATCAACCAGACGACAAACAAGAAATCACCACCTACAACAACCAATGCAACGAAGACCGAGAGATCTGCAACAATATCAGCTAGCAAGAAGCCACCTGCACCCATATCATGAAAGGAAATAGAGCCCACCGAAAATCCAGAAAAGAAGAAGATAGTCTACCATCCATTACCATGTTTTAGACAGCCCTGCATTACATCGCCCGCCCCGGCCCCCGATGTTATCACACCACCTGTGCTATCTGCCTCTGGACCTCAGTTAACCCTATCAAAGGAGTTGTCGGCTCCCTGGCTAAAATAGCCCAAGTACACCTCAGATCACCTAACAAAGGCTGCACTTGTAGACTGGACACCAAAGAACACAAAGAGGAACATAACAAGTAAGGAATCCTGGATGCTAGAGATCTATTTGGTAGCTACACAGTACACACCCCATAAGTTCCTTGGTGCTTCCCACGACCTATTTCTTTGTAGAGGGGCTTACCAAAATCTAAAAGATGCTTCCCAAGACCTGACCAACGATGCCTTTAAAGACCGGAAGGGAGCTTCCAAAGACTCAACTTTTGGTGTTTCAAAAGGCCACCTAGGCTCTTCCTAAGAGAACCAGGGTGCTTCCCAAGGCCGCTCTTAGGAGGATCGTCACCATCCCAAGCCCTTGTACCCTTGAACTGGCCAATCTTGATGAACAACTCCATACCACACCAGGAAAACCTATAGAACTTACCTAGAGATCTTCTTATATTTAATATTGATCTTCATATGAAGGTCCCTTCTAGTTCCAACTTAATTGATTGATTAACAGAACACACGCTGTCCCCTTGCCAGGGATAATTATACCTCATACGCCAAGACAGTTCCGCCTTGACAGGTAGAGATATAACCATCACTGTAAAGTACTGTAATTCCCAAAACACAACACCCACCTTTACACCATTAACTGCCACACTGCCAATATTAACTTTATTCATTGATACACTTGTATATATATACTGTATATACTGTATATATATATATATATATATATATATATATATATATATATATATATATATATATATATATATATACAGTATGTCTGTAAGATCTTAACGGTAAGGCCGTTATTAATTGTATTTGTGTTATTCCTCATAATTTGTACTGCACTGTGTTACTTCATAAATAAAAACCCATAAGTTTCCTCTGCATTTCTGTTCTAAGTTAAATACCTACACTAGAGGAAGAGTCTATGCCTGTCTATATCAGACCGGCCAGTAAATACGATTAAGACAGTTTTGGCTGAGCACAGTATATAGTAATAGTATCACACAGTTAATTTATAACAAGAAGAAGCTATTGCTTATCAAACTACACTCTTTATTCAATCTTATACGCGTTACTAGCACATATAGAATGATGGAAAGAATGACAGTTTATGTGTGCGAATGTATAGCCTTATTCGATAGTACAGGTTGTCTCAAAATAGCTGCAACCCATTAACATTATACTAATTTATTACTCAGACAAGAAACTCCAAAACAGATTGCATTTTCTAGAAGCTGATATTATAACAATTAAAAAAATAAAGATTCGAGGGGTCTAGCTCAAAGGATACATCCATTAGAGCACATGTTCCAAATGACTACCGTTGCGTTGCAGACAAACTTGAAGCCGACGAGCAAAGTTGTCAATCACCAAAATGGTCCGATTATGCCATGTTTTGAAATGGCCACCCAGGCTGTGCATTTCACAGAGTGCAGATTCGTGCCATCAGGAAGGAAGAGTGTGTCAGGGTGATTGACAACTTTGCTCGTCGGCTTCAAGTCTGTCTGCAGCGCAATGGTAGTCATTTGGAACATGTGCTTTAATGGATGTATCCTTTGAGCTAGAGACCTCAAATCTTCAGTTTTTTAATCGTTATAATATCAGCTTCTATTAAATGTAATCTTTTTGGGAGTTTCTTGTCTGAGTAATAAATTATTATAATGATAATGGGTTGAATCTATTTTGAGACACCCTGTACATCAACAACTACGTAGGTATATTCTTTATATAAATCTTATCAACCAAGTACTTATCTGCATGTGTTGGTTTCGAGGAATTCGTGTCTGACAGATGAAAAAGTAATCTGCCTGTTATTCTCTCTCTCTCTCTCTCTCTCTCTCTCTCTCTCTCTCTCTCTCTCTCTCTCTCTCTCTCTCTCTCTCTCTCTCTCTCTCTCTCTCTCTCTCTCACACACACACACGCACACACATAATTCTCTGCAATGCCTTCCAAGCACCATAAT
The DNA here is from genome assembly GCA_032716605.1 of Paralithodes platypus. Lineage (NCBI taxonomy): Eukaryota > Metazoa > Arthropoda > Malacostraca > Decapoda > Lithodidae > Paralithodes > Paralithodes platypus. Next base: position 18,110,460 of record CM064564.1, on the reverse strand, counting down.
ATCATTATTCCTCCATATATCTTTCATTTTAATTTGGTCTTTCCTCCTCCTTCCTTCTCCCTCTCCCTCTCGTATCCTATCATCTGTTCCGCCCTTCCTTCTTTAATCCTATAATCCTCTCCTCCCATCCTCTTCTCTCTCTCTCTCTCTCTCTCTCTCTCTCTCTCTCTCTCTCTCGCTCCGTTATTTTAGCCCAACATGGGGTCAGAGCCCCTGAAACAATCGGCACCTTCCCTTTAAAACAAGTTTAACATTATGAATAAGGGATGGGGAGGGGCGGGTAATGGGATAGACAAGGGAGAGGGAGAGAGGGGTTGGAAGGATGGTTAGGGAGGAGAGAGAGAAAGAGTGAGAGAGAGGTAGGAAAAGAGAGTGAGAGTGAGAGTGTGGACGAGATAAAAGTGACAGGAGGGATATCCATTCGAATCTCTACTGCCACTGATGTACCTATAATATAATTTGATGGAACTAAGCTATGATTTCAGAGCGAGAGAGAGAGAGAGAGTTACCATAGACCTCCGGACCATATGGGCCCTGGTTGAAGCCTCCACGTTGACTCTCAGGAATCTCGCAGAGCCTCCAGACGATCCGGAGGGGGAAGGGGTGGGGGACATACTAATAAATTAAAAAATAAACTCCTGTTATTCTTAGGTGGGCATTGAGTCGCTTCTTAAACATATTGATAGATGTACTGGCAATTACAGTATTTGGCAGCTTGTTCCACTCGTTTATTATACTGTAGATAAAGAAGTTCTTAGTGACATGTACAGTAGGTTAGCTCTTCTGGTTAGCAGCTTCATGCTGTTATTACGAGTGGGAAGATAATTAAAAGAGAACAACACATCTGTGTCTACACTGTCAAAGCCTTTTAAGATGTTGAAACTTTCAATAAGTTGGCATCTTAATCTTTTCTTCTTGAGTGAGAATAAGTTAAGTTTTTTCAGTCTTTCATTATATGTTTTGTTTTTCAGAGTTGGGATTAGTTTGGTCGCTCTTCTCTGTACTCTCTCCATCATTCAAATGTCTTTCACTAGGTATGGCGACCAGAATTGCACAACGTATTCTTCTAGGTTCTTGTAGAGTGGTATCATTATATCTTCACTCATATGTTTGAAGGTCCTCTTGGTGTAACCTAGCATTCTATTGGCTTTGTTCGTTGCTGCTGCACATTGGTCTAATGATTTCAGGTTGTCTGTAATGATTATACCGAGATGTTTGGCCTTTGGAGCTTTATTTATATTTTGGTCAAAGAGGCTGTATTCATAGTTCTTGTTTGAGTTGCCACATTGTATCAATTGGCATTTGCCACTTAATTTACGGACAACTCTTCAAAATATATATATATATATATATATATATATATATATATATATATATATATATATATATATATATATTGAGAATATATCACAAATACACGTGAGCCACTAAATGTTTCTAGTCTCTCAGTGGGGATCGAACCATCGACCATCAGGATGATAGCCGACGCTTTAATCAATTACACCACGACTGCCGTGGTGTAATTGATTAAAGCGTCGGCTATCATCCTGATGGTCGATGGTTCGATCCCCACTGAGAGACTAGAAACATATATATATATATATATATATATATATATATATATATATATATATATATATATATATTTTATGTATATATATACCGGTATATATATATATATATTTTTTTTTTTTTTTTTTTTTTTTGAGATAGAGAGAGAGAGAGTGGGGGGGGGGGGTGCGGAGAGGGCTGATTGGAGGATGCCAAGATGTAGATAATGTGTTAAGATAGGCACAGATGAACAGTAGAGTTGAAAAGAAAATTGAAGAATGATACAAACTTGGTATAATAAGGAAAGGAAGAGGAAGTTAATGAAGTAACAATAAGCAAAGTTCGTGCCATTCATTAGCCGGCCCCTAATAAACTAAAATGGCTATGGTATATAACAAAAATACACAAATTAAAATAGGAAACTATAAGTGAGGCTGGCAATGTTGCTTTCAGCTACCAATAATCTACTAACTCTGTCAGTACACGATGACGGTATTTGTTATCATATGTTGGGTATCATTAGTTAGTGTCATTGCATTTAGCAAGGTGTTGTGGGCGTCAGGGGGTTTATTGAAATACAGTAGCTAGAGAGCCTTCCAAAAACTCGTATAATGTTAGCTAGTCTATAGTGAATACTCTACTGTAGGACATAACACTCGTATAATGTTAGCTAGTCTATAGTGAATACTCTACTGTAGGACATAAAACTCGTATAATGTAAGCTAGTCTATAGTGAATACTCTACTGTAGGACATAAAACTCGTATAATGTTAGCTAGTCTATAGTGAACACTCTACTGTAGGACATAAAACTCGTATAATGTTAGCTAGTCTATAGTGAACACTCTACTGTAGGACATAAAACTCGTATAATGTTAGCTAGTCTATAGTGAATACTCTACTGTAGGACATAAAACTCGTATAATGTTAGCTAGTCTATAGTGAATACTCTACTGTAGGACATAAAACTCGTATAATGTTAGCTAGTCTATAGTGAATACTCTACTGTAGGACATAAAACTCGTATAATGTTTAGCTAGTCTATAGTGAATACTCTACTGTAGGACATAAAACTCGTATAATGTTAGCTAGTCTATAGTGAATACTCTACTGTAGGACATAAATCGTGGCATTATTTTTTCGAATCTCTCCTGAACTTAACCAACCGAATCTGTTTATTATTTGTTTACCTATGTTTACATTTTTAGAGGGTCATTTATGTGGTCTTAGGGTTCACATTGGGTCAGGATTTGCGTCTTCGAGTGAACACCCGCGTCATTTAACTGAAATGGTAACTGATTTCATCTCGTATATTATTTTTGTTTATGTTTTTACGATAAAGTTTTTTCTTAACCATATCTGAGATGAAGAATTCTTCCCTAAAAACAATTTTAATAATTCATATTAAAGTAAGAATCCTGCCAGCTAATCAACACGCTGCATTGAACCGTCCCTTTAAACCAGCTGTGTGTGACATTCCTGACGTATACCAAAACATTGCCACACCCTCCCGTTTAGCCAATCACAAGCCCCCATTGTCCCATTGTCGCTTCAAGCAAGAACTGGGCTAGCCGCGCTCACACATCCACCTTTCAAATCGCTCTCGCTCCGTTCACAGACCGTTTCTCCTGGTTGCAATAAGTCTATTACACCAGTGCCATCATTGTACTCCCGTAATCCACTACAAGACCTTTGCAACATTCTCCCTGGAACATATTACGAAGATATAAGCCAGGAGGAGAGAGAGAGAAATGTTCGAGTTAAGCGGCTGGATGAAACACTGCCCGGGAGGCTGGCTCGACCAATCACAGCGCGCCAATTCGTGATGCGGGCCTATAAAGAGAGGGGGGCGGGCCCACTCAGCATTTCACTTTCGGCCCCTACCAACCAACTAAAATATCAAAGAATACAAAATAAAGCACTGAGGTGGATGTTCGGGACTCAGTGGTATGAGTTCCAGACGGCACAACATCTTCACAATCTAGCCCACATCCCCCCTCTAAATACTTATTGGCAGCAATTAGCAGAAAAACAAATTATGAAACTTGAGACCTTTCATGATAACTTCATCCAAATTTTCAACATAATTTTACACCGCCCCATGTCAAACCTCCTTCACCCCAACAACAGAGAGGCACCCATTCCAATATTCACTTAAAATCAGGATTGGTAGAGGAGGTGGGTCATGCCGGCTCGTCCACAGTCCAGCCTCCCTACCACTCCTGACCTAGATTCCTAGCTTCACTTCCCATTAAAATGTATAATTTCACAGACAAAGTACAAGACAACAACCTTTTAACGTAACTCCTATAATAATAACAGTACAGCCTTCTTACAGGTTCTGCCACTGACAGACTTCCCCAGCAGTACCCCTTTTGACTCAATGCCACCCAAAATTACCTCCCCCTATACCATTTTCGAATACTACCACCCAAAAATACAACCCCAAAACATGCAAGCACTTTCGATCTTATACCATCCAAAATTAACTTGCTCCCCATCCCTTGCCCCCTTCTTGGCAAGCCATCCTGAATCACTAAAGTAACTTCTCCAACTAAATCAACTCAACCCCAGCTCAATTATTCAACTCACGCACGTTGGTCAAGCCCCGACACCCTATTTCTCCCACTATTATCACTGTCTCTCCTACTTAACCAATAAAAACTTCCCTTCTTTCACCCTCACCCACCTTTTCTATATTTATTCATTCATCATTCATTCCGCCCATTAAGCAGACAGAAATCTCCTCCTGACATAATATATACTGTCAAATCAACAACAACAATCAGCAACTCCAACACCAAGCTCAAGGAAAAAATGAAGATGTCTCCACATATTAACGTCTTCGAGCAAAACCTAGAAGAGGACTTTACTCCAACAACATCAAAGGAGTTCGAGGAAGCCCTCTCACCACCACCAGCTCTCCCCACTACCAAGCCTACGCCAGCCAGACCATCTGAAGAGATTCTCAGGACCACTCCTTCCCCTCCTGTTCTGACCCCACAAGCTGTGAAGAAGAAGAATAGGAAGAAGAACACCGTAGGAGATACAACACCCAAGTCACAGAAGATACAACCAGTAAGTGACTACGAAATGAGGGACCTCCTCGAAGACATCAAACAACTTCCATTCGAACTGGTGAAGCAAAAATACCCTTCAGCAAACATAGATTTTTTATCAGACCCTAATCTAGTCAAATTCCTCGACAATACCATACCACAAAAGTATAGACAAATAAAATAACATCCTTATCCTCAACTTTTAAATGAATAAAAATGTACCCAAACCTAACAAAGCAAGGTGGTATGCCCGCCTACTTTTAATCTTCTACTTTCTTTCATATTTCCTCCTTTTGCCCTCTTCCTCCCCAAACCTCTTCCTTCCCCTCTTAGACCCACCTTGGGTCAAAAAAAAAAAAAAAAAAAAAAAAAAAAAAAAAAAAAAAAAAAAAACATCTTCACAATCTAGCCCACATCCCCCCTCTAAATACTTATTGGCAGCAATTAGCAGAAAAACAAATTATAAAACTTGAGACCTTTCATGATAACTTCATCCAAATTTTCAACAGAATTTTATATCCCCCCCGCCCCTTGTCAAACCTCCTTCACCCCAACAACAGAGAGGCACCCATTCCAATATTCACTTAAAATCAGGATTGGTAGAGGAGGTGGGTCATGCCGGCTCGTCCACAGTCCAGCCTCCCTACCACTCTTGACCTAGATTCCTAGCTTCAATTCCCATTAAAATGTATAATTTCACAGACAAAGTACAAGACAACAACCTTTTAACGTAACTTCTATAATAATAACAGTACAGCCTTCTTACAGGTTCTGCCACTGACAGACTTCCCCAGCAGTACCCCTTTTGACTCCATGCCACCCAAAATTACCTCCCCCTTTTATACCATTTTCGAATTACTACCACCCAAAAATACAACCCCAAAACATGCAAGCACTTTCGATCTTATACCATCCAAAATTAACTTGCTCCCCATCCCTTGCCCCCTTCTTGGCAAGCCATCCTGAATCACTAAAGTAACTTCTCCAACTAAATCAACTCAACCCCAGCTCAATTATTCAACTCACGCACGTTGGGTCAAGCCCCGACACCCTATTTCTCCCACTATTATCACTGTCTCTCCTACTTAACCAATAAAAACTTCCCTTCTTTCACCCTCACCCACCTTTTCTATATTCATTCATTCATTCATTCTCCAAACATCATTTCTGTCACGGAAACCACTGGGCTCACCTGCCAGCAGCCACCTCTCTCCCTCACCTGCACAGTGATGGGAATCTGAACAAGCCTGCTCCAGCCTACCAGCTCGCTTGCCGCGGTCCAGTAAAGTCCACCTCTGGCCCAATACAGCTTTCCTCTACCGACCAGATACATCTTAAGTATCCTGGTGCTTGTTGTCACATTGCTAGCTTACATACCTACAGCCAAGCAATTCAAGAGGGACGACAAGTGGTAAGATGGGACTGAAGAATTCCAGAAGACTTATTGGCCGGCCTTGGGGTGGTGAAGATTGTTCCAGAGAGATACCAAATACTTTTTTAAAGAACCCTTATGGGCCCGAAATAGACTAACTAAAGAGAGATAAATGCTTGACAAACCCAGTGGTCCCAACCCTTAAAATAAATGTGTTCATATAGAACAAAATAAAGGGAAATGGATTAGACTCGTGATAAAATAAAAGGATGAGTGTTGAGAGAATATAGCTGTTATTGTTAGAGAAGGCTCCACCCCACTTACCTACCAATAAAAGGATGAGTGTTGAGAGAATATAGCTGTTATTGTTAGAGAAGGCTCCACCCCACTTACCTACCAATAAAAGGATGAGTGTTGAGAGAATATAGCTGTTATTGTTAGAGAAGGCTCCACCCCACTTACCTACCAATAAAAGGATGAGTGTTGAGAGAATATAGCTGTTATTGTTAGAGAAGGCTCCACCCCACTTACCTACCAATAAAAGGATGAGTGTTGAGAGAATATAGCTGTTATTGTTAGAGAAGGCTCCACCCCACTTACCTACCAATAAAAGGATGAGTGTTGAGAGAATATAGCTGTTATTGTTAGAGAAGGCTCCACCCCACTTACCTACCAATAAAAGGATGAGTGTTGAGAGAATATAGCTGTTATTGTTAGAGAAGGCTCCACCCCACTTACCTACCAATAAAAGGATGAGTGTTGAGAGAATATAGCTGTTATTGTTAGAGAAGGCTCCACCCCACTTACCTACCAATAAAAGGATGAGTGTTGAGAGAATATAGCTGTTATTGTTAGAGAAGGCTCCACCCCACTTACCTACCAATAAAGGATGAGTGTTGAGAGAATATAGCTGTTATTGTTAGAGAAGGCTCCACCCCACTTTCCTACCAATAAAAGGATGAGTGTTGAGAGAATATAGCTGTTATTGTTAGAGAAGGCTCCACCCCACTTACCTACCAATAAAAGGATGAGTGTTGAGAGAATATAGCTGTTATTGTTAGAGAAGGCTCCACCCCACTTACCTACCACTAAAAGGATGAGTGTTGAGAGAATATAGCTGTTATTGTTAGAGAAGGCTCCACCCCACTTACCTACCAATAAAAGGATGAGTGTTGAGAGAATATAGCTGTTATTGTTAGAGAAGGCTCCACCCCACTTACCTACCAATAAAAGGATGAGTGTTGAGAGAATATAGCTGTTATTGTTAGAGAAGGCTCCACCCCACTTACCTACCAATAGTATAGGGTCTTCTTGGTTAGAAATTAATGTAATCAATAAAGATAAGGGAAAGATTAAAAAAGAGATTAAGAGATTAGAATGGGAGTCTGATTAAATAATTATCAACTACAGGGATAACGGGGTTATGAGAAGTATTCAAGAAAGGGGATTAATAATAGTCGCTGATAGGTTAGACCTAGCTTGAGAAATAGTTAGGAAGGACACTAGTCCATATGATGAAATATACTGTTTTGTTATAAAGGAAACATCGTTATTCGATCAAAGAGATATTGTAAGGAATACATTCCAAATAGTAGCATCTAAGAAGGGCAACCCGCCCGCCCATTAAAAGAGATATTGTAATAATGACATACGTAATTAATGAGTTGACTATTGTAATAAAGTATTGTAATCATGACATAAGTAACAAGTCGAGTCGACTATTGTGAGATATATTGTAATTCGGAGATAAGTAGTTAGCGAGTTAGTAAATATAGGATTAATGATATAAGTATCAATTGAGTTGAATATTGAGTCGGATATTGTAACCCTGATCTAGGAGATAATCAAGTGTTGAATATGGTATTGGTAATATAGGTATTGCTGAAATAGTGATTATATCGGACAATGTAATGAAATATATTATTTGAATTATAATATAAGTGGTATCAGTGTTATTGACTTAATTTATCTGTTAAATAGGAAGCCAGAATGGAGTCACTCCGGGATAGAGTTATCTTAGCGACACTACCTACGGGTACATATTTACTTGATTTAAGATAAGTGATACCCATATATATATATATATATGTGATAAGGATAGGGAAATAGGGATTACGTTTATTAAAGCCTTGGTCTTATGATTGGACATATTGAGGCTCGGTAAAGTTTGTCATATTATTTCGGAGATTAGTGATGTGCCTTTGAATCGAAGTCGGAGTGAGTCAATGCCTGCATAACGGGTATCCAAATAGGTGGTAACGGGAACTTAAGAGTTCCAACGTACAATCTATTGTGGGTCGACGATATTATTCAATCTGTGGGTTGAACTCATTTCGGCCCGAACAGAGAATCAATTGCTAAGTAGAATATATGCTGCCAGGGAGTTTGTTAAATAAAGATACGAACTTCTGAACAACTGTCGACTTATTCCCACCTTAGTAGGATACTTAGAATTGGAAAATAAGTACAACACATATAATTTGCCAATTATCTCGCTCTGCCATATTCACACCAATGTACACACTGAGATACCAATGATCGTTTAGTTTATATCAGAATGTTTGGTGACTTGACCACCACCATACCAATAACCAAGAATACCGAAAAATGCCAAGGATCGAATGCGGGTCCTCTCGGTTGTGAGTCGAGCATGCTACCAGCTACACCACATTCCATTTACAGTTCGTTCTTGTCGAGTGGTCGTACCCTCAAAGAACCCTAACTTCAACAGGTTTCTTTACTCGACGCGTTTCATTCTATTCACCTTTCGGAACCTAAATGTATTACTTAACATCTCCATTTCCAATGCTCTCATCCTTAACTTTTCTAAGAAAGGATAGAGAAGGAAAATATTATTAGTGATAAAACTATCGTAGGACAGAGGGAAAAAATAAATTGTACTACTACTACTACTACTACTACTATTATTACTACTGCTACTAGTACGACTACTACTACTACCAGATGCTAAACAATATTAAAACAATTAGGTTTCACTTCTTTCCCATTCTTAAGTAAGCTCTTTGGGATTTACAAAAGAGCGACCACAACTTGCATTATTGGATGCCCAGAAACATTTCAGTAATGTAAGCATGCTTCCATCGATTTTTATCTTCATCTAATCTTTATCTATTACATTTTACAACATTTGTTGTCCACACTATCTTAACAATTAGCCATATGCCTCTGCAGTGAGCTTACCTTAACCGTTCCCCCATAGAGCCTTCTACCACCACAACCTAATCAGTTCCAATTTACCCCAGAGATGGGACTTGGGGAAGACTTTCGGGTTCCCCTCAGGCAGAAAAGTGCAGGACTAGGCAGAGAGAAAGACTGTCAACATATCCAGGGTTGTTTGCTTCTTCGCTGCAAGTAGATATGCCCTGTTAGTGTATAAGTGTTTTGCTTTTGGGCCCATTCCACCTGATGACGTTAACACCAATGGAGTGAACGGCCTGTGCTCAACCAGGTTGTCAACAACACAATAGTCGCTCTGCATGCAACTCTCTTTCTTGTGCATCAACAGTAATAATAGTAGTAGTAATAGTAAAAACCAGTACTATCAGTAGTAATACTAGTGTGCAGTGGCGGGGGTCATGGTTGTGGTAGTAATAGTAATCATAGACGAGAGAGAGAGAGAGAGAGAGAGAGAGAGAGAGAGAGAGAGAGAGCAGTAAAAAGTCAGAATGGCTAATAAAAGCCGAGATTGACTGCCTAACCTGCATCTTTATCTCGTTACTCTTCTCTCTCTCTCTCTCTCTCTCTCTCTGCATGTTCCCTTATGATATGTAGATGCTAAATGACTGATGTTGGTTGATGCCTGCCGGTGTAAAGTCATGTACAAAAGTCGTCTTGAATCTCAGCTAATCATTATAATATAAAATATATATCCTGCGCATATATGTGTTATTTATTTATTTCATTTGTTTCTAGACATACAACCAAATATAAAATTATGGAGGTAGAACTCGACTTTTGGCCATGACTCTAAGCTACGTGCAGTGGTCAGTTTTGGGCTGGACTAATATGATGGAATGATAACCAATTTAGCTCCTCAATATTTTAGAGCCATATTCGTGGTGATATTGATTTTATGATTAACACATTTATTTTAAAGATAATATAACCCTTCTCCTCTCTTGCTCTTCATGATTATCACTATTATCTTTATATAAAGATTCATCTTATTTTCGTGAATTTCTGAAAGTCTGTACTTTCCATAGGGAACAATACCAATCTCTATCCTGTGCCCCACTATGGTGGCTTAGTCCGGTTTGGCAACATTGTTTATATGTGGAAAAACAATGTGCTGTTAGAGGACAACCATTTCGACCCATATGTTATGTTATGGGTCTATAAGCTTCGCTCAAAGCATTTCCAACTCTATGGAAAACCTGCTCTAAGGATTACTTTCCCTCTTACACGCACACACACACTCTCTCTCTATCTTTCACACTCACTCACTCTCACTCTCTCACTCACGCTCTTTCTCTCTATTTTGTTGTCCTATTTACTCGCTTACCTATTTTGTGTATGTCACGTAGTAACACCAAATTATACAGACACAACACAACAATCTCACACTTACATCCCATCAGTCTGTCAGGGGGAATATCAAATATGATAAACAATTATACTAATAGGGAATAAACACTAGTACAACAATATATGTAGTCACACATACCGACAAATATTTGGTCGTTGCTACACAGGTTACGTACGGGCGATAAGGTAAATTTATAATTATTTAAGTAATACGTATAACTTAGTGCTTGTTTAAGATGTGCATAGAATTCTAAAACGAAAAAAAAACAAAAAACAAAATAGTGTATAAAACCAAACTCACGGATGATCTAAATCGACTAGATAACTGTTTACTTTGCAAATCGATAATAGGAGATATTAGTTCCTCCATCCATGGTTAACCCAGGTTTACTTTGATGCTTTTCAGATTTGTTGGCACGAAATCGTCTTCTTAGTTAAAATAATTAGGCACTGCTTAATAGTTTCCTAGAATATTCGTTAAGGTCTATGAACCTGCCTACAGTTATCCTAGACCTACTCTTTAAGGATTTAAGAGGGGAACGGACAGATATGTGTATATATTAATGGCATAAGGATAAGATGGAGGACGAGGAAAGCTCAGACGAAGCTATATCACAAAGGTAAAAAAAAAAAAAAAAAAAAATGCTGCATATCCTATGTACCAAACACAAACACAATTGTACTTGATGCAAATGTGTGCAGAATGGACATATATGCATAGACTGTAATAAGGGTTCTCAGTGTCGTAACCCTTTAGGTAGAGCAGGAACGAGGGGAGAGACGGCAGCAAATTCCCAGAGTGAGCAACGGGACGCAGCTGAGGGAGGCCGTCACGGTGGCAGGGAACCCGAGAGTACAGGGAGAAGCAAGGGCCTAAAGGATCCCAAGGGAGGTAGAGGAACACCAAGAAGCGGAGGGTAATGGGAAGCCCGCAAGAGACCCAAGGGAGGGAGATGACAACCGAGCTGTATGAGAGGAAGACAGGCCTCCAACGGGGCCAAATGAAACAGATGGAAACGATGATGTCATGCCAGACAATGAAGAGCCTCGGGATGCACAAATGGAGGTGGAACCACAAGGGAAGAGGGCCCCAGGTAGGCCCACAGAAGAAGCTGGCAGAGGTGGAAACTTACTCTGGAAAGGATTACGGGAAGAGGAAGTTAAAACTTGGACAGATGCAGCTTACTCAGAAATTGTATATTGGTCTGCACACAACTTTTTCAACACACCAAAATGTATTGCCACAACCAAACTACTGAAAGAGATGAAAATGTTCATTTATAACTATGTCTATGACACATCTTTAGCCCCATATGCTCTCAAGATACTTCTCAGCATTCCACATCTCTTTTTGCAAAAAACTCACCGCAAATCTAAAGAAGGTGAAAATATGACTGTGCTAACAAGAAGAGTGAAACTATGGAATGATAACAAGATGGATGACTTACTCAGTGAAGCCAGAGCATTACAAGAGAGACAAGGCAGGCGGCGGCAAAAAAGGGAGAACACTGAAGACGAGGCCAGGAGATTAGGCGACCAGATGAGACAAGGAAAAGTGGAACCTGCAATACGGTCCCTGACAAAGGAGGCAGCTGGTGGGTTGTTGCCTATCACAAGTGACACCATCCAATTGTTGGAAAAGAAACATCCACAATCTAGTATCCACGAGAGTCGGAGGCTCGAGGGGGATTATATACCACCGAACCCCGTCATTTACGAACAAATCACAGGCGATATGATTTGGAAAAATTCTCTCAGGACAAAAGGCAGTTCAGGCCCATCAGGGCTGGATGCAAATGGCTGGAAAACAATGCTGAGCAGCGCAGTCCTCGGACCTGCAGCAACAGACTTATATAGGGCTCTGGCAGCTCTTGCAAGAAAGATGGCCACCCAAAATTGTCAACATTTGGAGGCTTTCACAGCTTGTCGCCTAATACCATTGGACAAGAATCCAGGGTGCAGACCAGTGGGAGTGGGCGAAGTGCTGAGAAGAATCATCGGAAAATGCATAATGGATGTGGTGAAGGACGATGTGCGGTCAGCGGCCGGAAATCTCCAAGTGTGTGCCGGCCACCAAGCAGGGGGAGAGGCAGCAGTTCATGCAATAAGAAAAATAAATGAGCGAGTGGACTGTGAAGCTGTGATGCTAGTGGATGCAACAAATGCCTTTAACACCATCAACAGAGAAACAGCAATACATAAAATCAAGGTAATATGCCCCAGTTTTGCCACCTATGCAGAGAACACCTATAAACAGCCTGCCGACCTCTTCATAGTAAACAACCAGTGAACACGACGTGGATCAGCTCTGAAATCAATGGAAGGAACCACACAAGGTGACCCCTTAGCAATGGCAATGCATGCATTAGGTCCCTCAGTGTTGCTAACCATAACAAGCCATGAGGTGACGCAAGTCAAGCAGGTGGCCTATGCAGACGATCTCACTGGAGCGGGAAAAGTCATCGATCTCAAGCACTGGTGGGAGCAAGTATCAAGGGTAGGCCCAGAAATAGGGTACCATCCAAATACCAGCAAGTCAATACTGATAGTAAAACCAGAACATTATGAAAGTGCTGTAGAAGCTTTCAGCGGTAGTGAAGTGGTCGTAACAAAGGACAGACAGCGTCACCTTTGGGCGGTGATCGGCACGGAAGAGTTAAAAAACCAATACATAGAGAAGAAGGTCAGGGAGTGGGTAAAAGAAATTGAAAAACTGGTCAATATTGCAAAGACGGAACCACAGGCTGTGTATTCGGCATTCACATATGGGGTCAAACATCGCTGGACCTACTTGATGCGAACCGTTCCAAACGTGAGTGCATTACTTTAACCGCTGGTAGATGCCATCAGAGACAAACTCATCCCAACGTGGGTAAAGTCGCACACCCCGAGTGATACAGAGAGGGAGTTGCTCGCACTGCCTTCTAGGTTTGGAGGGCTGGAATCATCAACCCGGTGAGGAGGGCGACAACGGAATACCTGAACTTGGTAAAGATAACAGGATCTCTCACTGACCGTATCCTAGCACAAGATTCTGACGGTGAAGTGGTCCAGGCGGACATCTACAACATCAGAAAGACCCTCATGTCAGAGAGGCAAAACTCACAGAAAAATTACCTGGCACAATTGATGGGACAACTTTCTCGGAGACTAACAAAAAAAATACAAATAGCACAAGAAGCGGGTGCTTCAAATTGGCTGACAACACTACCAATCAAGGAAAAAGGCTTCAATCTCAACAAACAAGAATTAAATTATGCTATTGCACTGAGGTATGGTTGGCCGATCGAAGAACTGCCCAATCGATGCGTTTGTGGAATCAACAACGATGCAGACCACTGCATGATATATAAAGGGAGGATTCATCAGCATCAGGCACGATGAAGTAAGAGATGTAACGGCGAACATGCTCAGGGAGGTGTGTCGAGATGTGGTGCGCAAACCATCACTCATTCCCTTGGATAGAGAGATCTTGCCTCACAGGACGGCCAACACATCCAATGAAGCACGAGTGGACGTTAGTGCAAGAGATTTTTGGACAAGTGCACAGCGAGCATTCTTTGACATAAGAATATTTGACCCAATGGCCCATAGTTACATAGAGCTGTCTCTGGATGCTGCACACAAGAGAAGGTCAGGGCATATGGGGAAAGGATCTTAAACATCGAACAAGGCAGCTTTACCCCACTAGTCTTCACCAAATCTGGAGGGATGGGACCCAGGGCCCAGTGCTTCTATTCAAAGCTTGCAGAGATCATCGCAGAGAAGAAGCAACATCCCAGGAGCCACGTTGTAGCTTGGATGAGGTGCCGTCTATCTTTCTCATTGCTCAGATCAGCACTACTATGCCTGCGGGGAATAAGATTGTCTGCACCACAACCAGCGACGGTGGCAGACGTGGGCTACGAGGCAGCGGTGGCAGAGGGTTGCATAGGGAGGTGACTGGACTGAAGTTGCATTGTGTAGAGTAGTGATATAGTAGAATTATTATGTTCCTTCCAACAACCACCTATACTCCTAAAATGTATTAATGAAATTTACAAACACATGTGGCAGTCCGTGGATTTGAACCCAGGATGCTCACACCGAAAATCAACACCTTATGCATCGCACCACGAAGACAGTTAAAGGATGGTGGACACTGCCTACGATTTATTATGCAACTTCGAATCCTGCATATCAATCTAAGCATGTACACACATCCCAACTGCAACTCACGTAGGCTATGCATATGTGAATGGAAAGAGCAATTAATGGGGCCTTAACCACTAGGGAAGTCCTCTCGATAAATTACCCCTGAACCAATATCAATTATTATGTTCCTTCCAACAACCAACTATACTCCTAAAATCGAGTAATGAAATTTACAAACACATGTGGCAGTCCGTGGATTCGAACCCAGGATGCTCACACCGAAAATCAACACCATATGCATCGCACCACGAAGACAGTTAAAGGATGGTGGACACTGCCTACGATTTATTATGCAACTTCGAATCCTGCATATCAATCTAAGCATGTACACACATCCCAACTGCAACTCACATAGGCTATGCATATGTGAATGGAAAGAGCAATTAATGGGGCCTTAACCACTAGGGAAGTCCTCTCGATAAATTACCCCTGAACCAATATCAATTATTATGTTCCTTCCAACAACCAACTATACTCCTAAAATCGATCAATGAAATTTACAAACACATGTGGCAGTCTGTGGATTCGAACCCAGGATGCTCACACCGAAAATCAACACCTTATGCATCGCACCACGAAGACAGTTAAAGGATAGCGGACACTGCTTACGATTTATTATGCAACTTCGAATCCTGCATATCAATCTAAGCATGTACACACATCCCAACTATAGTAGGAATTGACTAATATCTGATGTTTGGAAAATGTAATGTATGTACGATATTAAATACAATTCAAAGACAAAAAGAAAAATCCATGATGATGAGTATAAGTGCTTACCCCGGAATAGGAAGTAGCTGCACGACTGACTACCAAGTCGGGTGCTTTGATGACTGTTCTGATCTTGTTTAGGGTCCAAAGGGGGGATGCACAAATGAGTGGTCTAAAGTAGTTTGAAGTAGTAGTAGTAGTAGTAGTAGTAATAGTAGTAGAAACAGAGAGAGAGAGAGAGAGAGAGAGAGAGAGAGAGAGAGAGAGAGAGAGAGAGAGTGGTAATAAGACAAGATGGCCAATGAAGGTGAGATTGAATGCCAAATCTGCATATTTATGATCGATGTGAAATGAAATGATTATCGTAAAATACAATCCAGAACATACAATATATAGACATTACTTAAAGTAAATATCATTATTTATTATGGATTTTCACTTGCATCATGTCACTTGTCAGCAAATTAACTAGAAGAAAACACTAAATTGTCACCTCTGAATTTGCACATTTTATTCATATGACGCAATATTTATAACTAAGCGTCCCACTATAATATATAGTCCTTTTATATTACACTCGCGAGACATTGGCTTGTGTCCATCTTAATTACTCGTCTATTACAACGTGTTTGTAGCCATATACAGTATGTTGTTGATTACGAATACTTGGCAATAATATGATGCAGAGATAGGGCAGTTTCATATATGATGCAGAGATAGGGCAGTTTCATATATGATGCAGAGATAGGGCTGTTTCATATGTGATGCAGAGATAGGGCAGTTTCATATTTGTCCATTAGTTATCGAGAAATGAGCTGCTAAGGGAGTCGAGTTTCCGTCAAGCTTAATTAAATTGAGTATAGGACATGTATCTGATACTAGGCTCGGAGTCACTTTATCAGATTCAACATGTACTAAGAAAAAGGCTGTAATTCCACCAATGTGCTTCCCAGTGTGACGTTACTCTATAGTTTGAAGCTTAAAGTCAGGAAAATACACACCAAAAATACAATAAATACCCAAATACTACAAAAGTTATATATCATTACTGCGCTTGCCAGACTCGGCTACAAGGTGCCCGTGTCACGCCATCTTAGGGTTACTTAATTGGTTGTTGTTGTTGTTGTTGTCACGTGTTCTTATATTTACCCTCAATCAAATCAAATCAATACAACCTCAATAAACCCTGTATTAACCAGAGATAATTCCGACACTGATTAAAAGCGTTTTAGGTTAGCCACTATATCTATCAAATTATTTTTCCTACTGAGGAAGTTGAAATATTTAGAATATATTTCACGATCATCTCACGTTGTATATAATTAAGATAATACACAATATTTCTACAATAACACTTCCGTGATCTATACTATGGCATACATACAGTATATGCTTTGTATTGTTAAAGCAACTTATTCTTTACGTGAGCGATTTGCCAGATAAATATTGATCCATGGCAACATATGTATTACTAACATAAAAAGAAACGAAGATAAGTCAGGATATTGTGTACCAAAAATAAAAGCTATGATATACATGAATTCAGTTTAGATCTTAGTTAAGCCAAGTGTAATAAGAGCAAATTAGCGGTGCATTTAGCACATTATTTGTATAGATATGTGTTATGTATTCATGGATTACAATCTTAATGCAATGTAAAAGGCTTCATGATAAATAAGACCCGTCTAAATGACTGTGGCAATGATCGGCATACAGATTCCAGTACGGTGTGTTCTGAATCTGATTGTGTAACTTCAATACAATACATTGAATATATTGTTCGTATATCCTCTATCTCTAGAATGCACTTTCACTTTCCCTTGATATGCTCCATTAGTTTAGCGATTTGTATACGTTTAGCCACGTATGTTTGCTGATTATAACGCTTCACCTTAATCAGGTGTCGATTTTTCCTTGGCGAGTGATAGCGAGACTGCATTGTAGGAGCATCCAAACGATGACAGAGAAATGTTTCTACCTCAAAAGGAACACATTTAGCTTTAACGGAGGGGGGGGGGGGGTCTTATTTGTATTGATTTTTCTTCTAGTCTAACATAAATAGCTCGATAATTGCAAGAACAATCGAAGCCTTCAACAATTTTAATATATATATATATATATATATATATATATATATATATATATACTGTATATATATATATATAAAATTGCCCTCAAAACATCGAATCTGCAACTGTTAAAGAGAGAGAGAAAGACATCCTTGCCATAATACCAGGTAAACAAGTTATAACTTAAGCTTTAAAGTTATATTGTAATAACAATATTTGTAAATGGATCATCAAAGTTATGTTGATTAGCTCTATTTTGTAAAGGTATATCAAATGATTGTGTAATCGTGTATAACCATGTTTAAGCTGAAATTCGTATGGTTGTAGCGAAAAAAATACAAAAAGCAGCATGTTCGTCAGCATTCTGTAACAAATATGCCTTGTCATAATATTTGTTTAATTCAATATCTTATGGTCGCATGGGTGAAGGGTGTGC
Organism: Paralithodes platypus; assembly: GCA_032716605.1. NCBI lineage: Eukaryota > Metazoa > Arthropoda > Malacostraca > Decapoda > Lithodidae > Paralithodes > Paralithodes platypus. The sequence goes on along the minus strand of CM064564.1, from coordinate 18,092,524 downwards.
AGTAAGATATGGTAACATATTATATTTACATGAAGCAATATAGAACTAGTTACGTAAGACCTTTATTGCACCTGGGTTATTCAGTCCCCCTTTCTCTCACTCACACACACACACCCACATACACACACACACACCCCTACATAAACACACACACACGCACACATACACACACACACACGCGCGCGCGCGCACACACACACACACACACAGCAGGAAAATTGGTGTGCAAATAGAGTGAGTGATGGGTGAGGCGATAGACACTCCATTTTACCACACACTCTCTCTCACTTTATCACTCTCACTCTCTGTCACACACATACACATACATACACACCTAGACACACACACACACACACACACACATTGTTCCTGCCTATTCGTACATGCTGTTTTTATGTTAAGATATGAAATGAGCAACTAGTACTCGTTGATGTTTCTTCTGATTAGGCTTCTGTTTGGGGGTGTAGTGAAATTAATAAAAACATAGATTAAAATCCCAAATAAGACTATTCACTATTATAAACGGATTGTGTTTAATTTACAACGACATAAAGATTTTCCAACCAATGAGTTAAAAGAAAGATGAAGGTCCAAAAATGTAAGGTTTGTACCAAGAAATAGATTCAATAAAGGAAAATCGACACACAAATGGACCACCGTGTCGTTTGGTGAATTACGGACCACCTAATCAATAAATTAGATTTGGCTTACCAGTCTTTCAATATATACATGTTGGCAATTTGCTAGACATTTACAACTGACCAATCAGAAGGACACCCATCCTTTATTATAACATGTTGTACGACTAAGAAATCTGATGGATCCTACTGACTATCAGGAAGAGTATATTGTGGTGACCGAGACAAGTACAACCCTTCCTACAGTACCGCACTTTAATTCCCGCGCTTGTATTTAATGCTCTACAACTTAAATCATCACAGCTTAGTAATCAGATAAATCAATTAATATCTACACTGAAACGATTAGCCCAGGACTAAAACACATAAGTTTAGAAGACTAAGCTGAAAATTCATTAACTGTAAGGTTGCATTATTTATGCTAAATATATTTAAGTATGTGAAATCACAGCAAAATTATTATTTCGCCTCATACATTCAAGTCAAAACGGCCACATTCCTAGACGGATATAACCAGAACGGCCACAATCTCCAAACCTTACCTTACTAAACCCAATATACTAACAAGACCTAATTACCTAACATAATTTAAGTTAGTTTCACCTATCCTACCGTAACCTAGACGGATCAGGATTATGGCCGTTTAGGTTGTTTGGCCGTTTTGCCCGGTCTAATCTTCATAATTATTTTACCATTCAATCATGTTCTTAAACTTGGCCACAATACACCGCTGTTGTAGCTCTGTTGTTATTTTGTTCTCTTATAAAATGTCTTCTGCCTGTGACACGATTCTTTTGGATGCTGTAAATAAGTATTGGTAGAACAATTTTACCTTTTCTTCATTTTATGCTGGCCATCAATAGAAGCGTTTATGTATTTATGGAAGGGTTTCCAGGAATCGTATGTGTTAAGGGGAGACGAATCGTTTCTCTGGTCCCCTTTCTCCCTCGTGTTAAGCCCCATTTGTTTTGAGATTAAAAGACGTTCGGCCCATTAGTTTGGCGATTTTAACACCTTTCGCCCAATTTCTTTGTCAATTTTATAACCTTTCGTGCCGTTTAGGTTTCGATTTTTACCTGGCGAGCGATAGCGAGCCTGAAATTTTAAGAGGAAAAGGCCTTCGGCCGGGACATTTTTCTATAGAAAAATGTACAAATTTATCTTGAAAGGGGGTCTAGGTTTTTTGTTTTAAGCTTGATGGAGGTCTAGCGAGGAAACTAAGAAATAAAGGAATTAACTCCCTCAGACATATTATGTTCCAGATATCCGAGGAGGCGGGAGCCCCAGGATCATTGCCACTGCCTCGCACTACACTCAGAACAACACTGCGGCCGTTAGAATTATCGCAGGAGGCTGAGGTTGCCACCAACGGTTTTATCGTATGGTAACTTATCGGACTTACTGAGCTCATATGACGCAAAATCGCGTCATAAACTTATTGGAGAGGTATAGAGATAAGTCCATATGACGCGATCGTGTCTGATGGACTTATTCATATGACGCGATCGCGTCATATATGTCGCAAGGAGTTAATGACCAAACACACGGCTTGTCTCCCCTTAAATTCAACTCAACTTTGCCGCTGACTCCTACATAGCCTGCCAAGGTTGAATAACATCGTATAATTATAGCCAGAGAATATAACGCATAGAATTCTTCCAGGGGCTTCAGAACAGGATAGATAGTACTTTGCACACATCCCAATGAGGGTACTGCTCTATATTACATTAACAGCATTATTCTCAGGAAATTGCAGGGTCTTTGAGAAAACTAATACTTTTTTATATATATACCCAAAATACTCTCTTTCTCTCTCTCTCTCTCTCTCTCTCTCGAACAATCCAAATTTCGGACATGTTGGACTGTAAAATCTTGTAACAGTTGGCAGGTCGGTAGAATCTTAACACCTTACGAGCGGCCTATGCGGTTTATTTATGTGTACCGCACAGCGGGGTGTTTTTAGCCAAAATAGGGCTGTTTACGTGATCATTTTCATGCCTAAATAAGACCCAGAACGTAAAACAAGTACCTATCCCTGAAAGGGCATAAACAGAGCTTTCGAATGACACCATAACGATCCTTGTATGATGGATAGTTTTCTTGCAATAACCGTGCAACGCGAGTGCAAAAAGCAGGTAATTCGGTACTTTCAGTACATAATTGAGTATGTAGCGAGTGAGTGAGAGAGGGAGGAGGGAGCTGAGATTTGTGTCAGTAGGTTCGCCGCGGTGGTCTGGAGCAGTCATACGCTCGCTAGTCTCCTGCCACCACTTGTCTCTCTCTCTCAGCCACATTACGTGCTGAAATTGCCACTCGAGTTATGTCGAGCGCCGCCACATAGTCCAGCTTTATTTAACTCGACTTATGTTGCTCGCCGCTAAATAAGGGTTAAAGTGTGTGTGAGAGAGTACAAAGAAGTACAAAGGAAATCAAGCAACAGCAGGTCTAGTGACCCTTCTAGGCTGCTTGTCCTCCAAAACACTGAGGATCAAGTGTCCAAACAGTGGTTTAGAGGGGGTAAGGGAACATTGGAAAGGGAACTACTGCCCTGGAACTAATGTCCGTGGCAGGATTAAGAAGTTAGTAGAGGACAGATGGGTTAGTAACTGAGGGGGGGATAAAATAAAGTTATTAATTTACAAACTCAGTCAGTCGCGGGTTTGATGCAAGATATTTGTCTAAGCGGAGTTTAAATGAATCAACGGTGCTGCAGTCTATAACGTCTCGGGGAAGCCTATTCCTCAAGTTGACAACTCGATTGAAGAAGAAATTCTTAGATTCGTGTGAGTTAAACGATTTATCAATCATTTTGCAACCGTTTCCCCGTGTGTAATTAGATTGGTCGATAGTGAAGTACTTACTACAGTTCATATTGTCAATGCCTTTGATGATTTTGAACACTTGAATTAAGTCACCTCTTAATCTGCGCTGGGTTAAAGGAAATAGATTTAATTCTCTAAGACGCTCTTCGTATGGTTTGTTCTTTAGGCTAGGTATAATTTTGGTAACTCTACATTGAACTCATTCTAGCTTGTTTATATCTTTTTGGTAATAAGGGCACCAGGATTGAACGCAGTATTCCAGAAGAGGGCGGACTAAGGAATTGTAAAGGGTTAGGATAACTTCTTTGGATTTATGCTCAAATGACCTGCCTATAAAGCCAATTATTTTGTTTGCCTTCTTAACAACTTCTGAACATTGTTGACTCGGTTTTAGGTTACTCGATATTGTTACTCCCAGATCGGTTTCTCTGTTTACATTATTAAGCTGAGTGCCATTCATCGAATAGTTTGCTTTCTCATTTAGGTATCCGATATGTAGTACTTTACATTTATCCGCATTGAAACTCATTTGCCAAATATGGGCCCAACATGACAATTCTAGATTGTGTTGCATATCGTCAACTTGTTCTTTTGAGAGTACGCTATTTGCAATTTGTGTATCATCAGCAAATTTTGAGATTGTACAGGTGAGACCCTCATCTATGTCGTTGATGTAAATAAGAAAGAGAATTGGTCCTTGTACCGATCCCTGGGGTACCCCGCTACTTACATTGGTCCATTTAGATGCCTTACCGTTTATGACTACTCTTTGCTTTCTGTCGCTGAGCCAATTATCTATCCATTTCAACACACCGTCTTGTATTCCATGCGCTTTTAGTTTTAGCAGTAAACGTTTGTGGGGAACTTTGTCAAAGGCCTTTTGAAAATCAAGGTATATAATATCTACAGCTTTACTCTCATCGTAGAGGTTGAGGATATCGTGGAAGAAGTCTAAGAGGTTTGTTAAACAGGAACGTTTTTTACGAAAGCCGTGTTGAGTATCTTTAAGTAAGTTATTTGCCTCTAAGTGATTACGAGTCTGTCTCTTATGACCGTTTCTAGCATTTTACATACAATTGAGATTAAGCTAATTGGACGATAGTTACTGGGTAGGGATTTGCTGCCTTTTTTTGAATATCGGTGTTACGATGGCTAGCTTCCACTGATCAGGCATAGTCCCAGACTGCAAGGATTCATTGAATAGCAATGTCAGTGGTTTGGAGAGCTCATCCTTAGCTTCCTTTAGAACTCTAGGCGAGATTGTATCATGTCCAGGCGTTTTATTTACCTTGAGTTTATCTAAACAATTCAATACTTCTCTCTCTGTAATGGTGATATTGCTTAGAACATCTGAATTATCAATCTGAATCGGCAATGGTGTAGGGATATCACTGAGGTCTTTGGTTGTATAAACTGATGCAAAGAAGGTATTGAGGGCATTACTCAACTGTACTTCGTCTTTGGTGTATTCTCCATTTGCATCGACTAACCTAACGGTCCAACAGTTGAAGTAACTACTTTTTTCTTTCTGATATAACTATAGAATTCTTTCGGGTTTGTTTTACTTTGATTCGCAACATGTAACTCCAGGGTCTTTTTACTTTGCTTAATTAACTTTTTGGCTTTGCGTCGTAGCTCTACAAGTTTCACCCGTTCTTCGTCATTTTGTGAGGATTTTAATCTATCATTAGCAATTTTTTTAGCAAGCAGACAGTCTGAAATATCTTTATTCCACAATTTGGGCTTATCATTATAGCCTGGACGCCGTATTTTCGATGGTATGCAGTCTTGCACTGCCTTAATGTAAGTGGTTGTGAAACACTCCCAAGATGTATTTATGTCGTTATTGTTAGTCAGAAAGCTCCAAACAGTTTCTTTAAGCTTTGATTTAAGTTTATGAAAATTTGCTTTCTTGAAATTAGGGACTTTCTCAATGCTGCTATTTGATTTGTTACTAGTAAACTTTAAAGTGAAAGTTATCATACGATGGTCGCTGTTACTGAATTCATCACCAACATTCAAATTCTCTATTAATTCTTCTTTTGTTGCGAAGACAAGGTCAAGCACATTATTAGATTAGAGAGAGAGAGAGAGAGAGAGAGAGAGAGAGAGAGAGAGAGAGAGAGAGAGAGAGAGAGAGAGAGGGGGGGGGGGAGAGTAGCTAAAGTATGATAATATACTGTACCGTTAACCCCTTCAGCACCATGAGACCTTTTCACCTTAATATTAGATGATTTTATGCGATTTAAGAAGGACCTATGTTACTAAGAGGGTTTATTGATATCGTATTTACCAATTTGAGTCGTATAGGTAGAAAACAAACTAAAGACAATAGTTTAATGGTAATCAGAATATGATGAAAATTACGTTATGGTGGTGAAGGATTAGGCCTAAATATATCCATTAAAAAAAAAAAAAAAAAAAAACACACACACACTCCCTAGACCCCCCCCCCCCCCCCTTCAAGATAAATGTCTAAATTTTTTCGATAGAAAAAAATGTCCCGGCCGAAGGCCGCTTTCTCAATGACAGGCTCGCCAGAAGAAAAAAAATCGATACCTAAATGGCACGAGAGGTCTAAATGTTGATATAGAATTGGGACGAAAGGTTTTAAAATCGACAAACTAATGGGGCGAATGTCTTAAAATCTGAAAACTAATGGGGGTAAACATGAGGAAGAATGAGGACCAGAAAAGCGACCCATATCCCCTTATATAAGTAAGAGCCAATTATGAAAGACTTACCAGTTATTAGTTTACTATATAAAAGGTTGTTATGATACTACAAGGTAGTCTATCTATCTATCTATCTATCTACAGTATATTCTTAGGAAAAGTGGGGAATGGGCCTGAGTATATAGATAGATAGATAGATAGACTTCCTTGTAGTATCATAACAACGTTATTTGACTTTTTTGCTCATTTTCTGCAGAGGATTTTATATAGTTGTGAATGGAGTTCTCATAGTGAAGGGTTTAACCCTATCAAAACTAGGTGTGATGTTCTGGACGCATGTTTCGCCCAATTTGTCTGGCGATTTGAAGACGTTTCGACCCTACCTAAGGTTGCGTTCGCCACTATCCTAGCGGCACCGAGGAGCGCGTCACCCCTCGTTCTGGGTGGTGATTTGGTGCAGCAGACTGTTCAAAGGGGCAGCACGCTCCCCTGCGAAGATGGGCTCGTCTGGCACTTTTTTGCAGTTCGACATCGAGGGCTCTCTTGAAGTTGTCTAACGAGACGCCCCTCATGTCTCTTACTCGCCGTGGGAGTTTGTTGAAGAGACGTGGTCCTCTGTGTGATAACCAACCCTCTCGCAGAGAGCCAATAGCACTCCGGTTTTTCATCTGGGGGATATCGCATTCCCAGCCTCTCCTATCACTGAATTTCAGGACTATCGGGTTTGGTACTAAACCCTCTGCGATTTTCCATGTGTATATTATTAGGTAACGTTCTCTTCTACGCTCCAACGATTACAGTTTCAGTGATCTGAAATGCTCCCAATAGTGTAGATGTTTTACCGAGTTTATATGCGAAGTGAAATTCCTTTGTACACTCTCTAGATAATTTATTTTGCCTTCTTTGTATGGGGATGTTAATACGTTACATTATTCAAGCCGCGGTAGCACTAGAGATTTGAAGAGCGTTATCATAGGCAATTCACCGCGTGTTTTAAAAGTACGCAGAATCCAACCCGTTAGCCGTTTCGTAGCTGCAACTTTGACCTGGTTATGTACTTTGAATTCCATACTTTTAGACATTAACACTCCAAGATCCTTCACACTGTCTTTACGTTCTATCATGTGGTTGGATTCTGTTACATAGTTTGTATTATCTTTATTATTATCGTATTAATTGGAATTTGTCTTCATTGAATTGCAAGTTGTTTTCCCTGGTCCACTGGATCACTACATTTATGTCTTCCTGCAGCCGGCTCGTGTCCTCCTGTGTGGTTACTATCATGCTTAGTATTCTGTCGTCAGCAAAAGAAGATACTGTACTGTGTCTTGTGTTGGCATCTATGTCACTGATTAGAATGAGGAAAGGAAGGGGTGCTAGCACTGTTCCTTGGGGAACTGAGCTTTTGACATCTGAAGGCTCAGATGTGACTTGGTTTACTGGTACTGATTGTTTCCGGTTTATGAGGAAGTTGTATATCGACCCCCCCCCCCCACCCGATTTTACCAGCTATACCTTTTGCTTTGAGTTTGTGGGCTATTGTACCATGGTCACATTTATCAAATGCCTTAGCAAAATCGGTGTAAATGACATCCACGTTTTTCTTTTCTTCTAGCGATTTAAGAATGTTATCATAATGTTCCAAAAGTTGTGAGAGACATGATCTTCCCGCTCTGAACCCATATTGGCCGGTGTTGTGTAGTTCTAGTGCCCCCATGAATGTTGAGATTTTGCTTCGCTGGACTCGCTCGAAAACCTTAATGATGTAGGATGTTAGAGCTACCGGGCGGTAATTTTTTGGTAGTGCTTTACTCCCTCCTTTATGCAGAGGGGCAATTATTGCGTTGTTCAAGCTATCTAGTATTTCGCCAGTGTCTAGACTCCTCCTCCGCATTATAGCCAAGGGTTTTGAGAGGGTTTCCTTACATTTCTTCATTAGGATCGAACTCCACGAGTCCGGGCCTGGTGCCGAGTGGGATGGCATGTTGGAAATGGCCTCTTCTATTATCTTTTGGACCGAAATCAATATCCAGAATCTGGGGGAGTTTTCCATGAAAAAATAAATTTGGTCTCTGATGGCTTTTGTTTCGTCAGGCTCACTGAAGGCCATTTCATACTGCCGGCGTAAGAGTTCGCTCATTTCCTTTTTGTCCCCTGTGAATGACTCATCCCCCTTACTCAGTGGGCCGATGTTTGATGCTGTTTTAGTCTTTTGTTTGGCATATGAAAAGAAGTACTTGGAATTTCCCTTTATACCTGCAATAGCTTTCCTCTCCTCTTCTATATGTTGTAGCTCATATGACATTCTTAGTCTTTGCTCAATTTCCACAATTTCTCTATCTATTTGGACTATTTGCCTATCCTGTAGATTTTGTTGCGTGCGTCGTTGTGATAGTAATTTCCTCCTTCTATACAGTTTCCTCCTTCTATACAGTTTCCTTCTTCTATACAGTTTCCTCCTTCTATACAGTTTCCTTCTTCTATACAGTTTCCTTCTTCTATACAGTTTCCTCCTTCTATACAGTTTCCTCCTTCTATACAGTTTCCTCCTTCTATACAGTTTCCTCCTTCTATACAGTTTCCTCCTTCTATACAGTTTCCTCCTTCTATACAGTTTCCTCCTTCTATACAGTTTCCTCCTTCTATACAGTTTCCTTCTTCTATACAGTTTCCTCCTTCTATACAGTTTCCTCCTTCTATACAGTTTCCTCCTTCTATACAGTTTCCTCCTTCTATACAGTTTCCTCCTTCTATACAGTTTCCTTCTTCTATACAGTTTCCTCCTTCTATACAGTTTCCTTCTTCTATACAGTTTCCTCCTTCTATACAGTTTCCTCCTTCTATACAGTTTCCTCCTTCTATACAGTTTCCTCCTTCTATACAGTTTCCTTCTTCTATACAGTTTCCTCCTTCTATACAGTTTCCTTCTTTCCGGTTCTTGTTTGCTTCTTCGTCTGTTTTATCTTTCTGGTATGTGGTGGCTACAGATTTGGGTCATGGTTTCTGTTATTAGGACTAAACACTTTGAAGGTGTCAGGTTATTCATTAAATCTTCCCAGTCTACTTCCTCCAATTCTTGGTCTACCTCTCCTCACCTAATATTTTTGTTATTAAAGTAAATTTTACTGAAAGGGCCGGTTATTGGTCTCGCTTCTGAGGTTTTCTGTACATTTGTTAAGGTTGTTTTGATCTCAATTAATTTATAATCTGAGTATGTTGTGTCCGAAATGATAATGCTGTGTACTAGAGAGTCGTTGTTAGTGAAGACAAGGTCTAAGATATTGTTTTCCCGTTTGGGCTCGGCAATATGCTGGGTAAGACTAAAAAGGTCGCAAAGGTTAAAAAGCTCTCTTGCATATACTTCTCTGGTGTTATTCGCCACTAGTTGGTTTTCCATTTGTCTCCAATTAATGTTTGCTAGGTTAAAGTCTCCTAACCACATAATATTTGGTATGGCGATTATACAACGTTTGGCCCCATGCATGTGTCATTCTTCTCTTGAGACTATAAACAAATTATCATGAAGAAGGGGTTGGGAGCATTTTTAGTTTGGTAGGGGTCTAGGGAGACGTTTTCTCTTAGCTGAAGGGGTAAAACAAAATACAAATTGATTAAAATTATTTATGAGAATCCCGCGGCATCCTGGTATTCCTTGGTGCCACACCACCCCAGGTGGAGATAGGGTGTAGTGATATTCGTTTGTTAGACGGCAGCGGGTGAGGAGGTCGTTGGTCTACCAGCTCCTAGCTATGGGCCCACATTTCCTTCATCTGCAGCTTTCCCAGCAGCGCCACCATTGCAATTGGATCTATTCGGAGCATTTACCCTCCTTATAGTTGCCTTGTAAGACACACGGTAGAACACGTGGGGCATATTCTTTTCCTCCACTATGTATGGAGGGTGAGGGCTGGTCCTGTCCAGAGTGAGTATTGGCATCTTCTACCCAACCTTAGCAGTTTATGTCTGTCTCTTTTCCTCTACTACTTTTCCTACTTCGGAGGGCGGGAGCTAGAAATCCTCCTCCCTTTGTAAAATTCACCTACTGAACGAGACAGATAATGGGGCGAGGGAATGCGAAAGTGGTCCCGAACCCTAATAATTGGAACTTTAAATGTTTTTCTTCGGGCACTGCCTCGAGTCGCCCATCCCCAGCTATGGAGTATGTGCCTGAGTATATACATACATACATACATATATGGAGAACCCCCTTACCCCCAGGGGGGTATCACTCCAACGCCTTTTCAACAATGGTATGGCAGTTTTGTAAGGTAAATATCCATAATAATAATGTCATATAATTAATCTATCTTTAGTCTAGTTTCTGATACCAGTGGAAAAGATAATTTAAAGATTAACGATCAAATCTCCGGCGTGATACCCTCTTACTTCACAACTATATACCACTTTAACTCACTCGTTCAGTCTCGTACCAATACAATCTTACTCATTCACTTGTCATTCATGGTCTTGTTATTCCCTCCTTCACTGAATCACTTTCTTTACCACTCTTGCATTATTTTCACTCATATTGTCAAAAGTTTCATTAATTTACTACTCTTTTCAATAACTCAGTGATTCAGTTTTCCTCATCCAGTGCCTTACGCTACTCACTCCATCACTCAAACCAATTACTTTAGACACCCATTCTTGGGGCTACCTCCTATTGAACAAATTCGGGGAACACATATAACAATATTTTAGTTAATATATTTAGTACTTATTCACTGTCACATACTGTATATCTACCTTAGACTTTGTGATTAGTCAACTTATTTCTAATCATCTAAAAGCTGTACTAGCAATAAAATGCTTAGCTTGACAATAATGTTTGTTATTACTGGTATGGATAATGTATTTGAAAAATGTCTGTTAGTAATGTATTCTCACTCTTATTCACTCACTAGCACTCAATTCCCTACCTTCACTAATTCATTCTCATTCACTAATTAGCTCTTCCTCATCTCTACTCACCTAAATCGCTTCACTCACCAATGCACTCTCATTTCTTGTTCTTGATCCTCCTCACATATTTGTTTTTTAAACTCTTTTCGTCTGCTCACACCACTAAGAGCTTTGGGAGTTAATGAATCTCACTCTCTCTCTCTCTCTCTCTGCCTCTCTCGACTCTCTCTCTCTCTCTCTCTCTCTTGTACTTGACCTTATACTTGCAACAAAAGATGAATTAATAAATAATTTTAATGTTGGTGATGAATTCAGTAACAGCGACCATCGTACGATAACTTTCAGTTTAAAGTTTACTAGTAACGAACCAAATTAGCAGCATCGAGAAAGTCCCTAATTTCAAGAAAGCAAACTTCCGTAAACTTAGAACTATGCTTAAAGAAACTGACTGGAGCTTTCTAAATAACAATAACGACATAAATAAATCTTGGGAATGATTTACAACCACTTACTTAAAAGCAAAGCAAAACTGCATGCCATCGAAAATACGGTGTACAGGCCAAAATGATAAGCCCGAATGGTGGAATAAAGAGGTTTCAAACTGTTTGATTGCTAAAAAGATTGTTAATGATAGATTAAAATCCTCACAAAATGAAGAGGAACGGGTGACATTTGTAGAACTACGATGCAAAGCCAGAAAGTTAATTAAGCAAAGTACAAAGACCCTGGAGTTACATGTTGCGAATCAAAGTAAAACAAACCCAAAATAATTGTACAGTTATATCATAAAGAAAAAAGTACTTAATTCAACTGTTGGACCGTTAGTCGATGAAAATGGGGAATACACCAAAGACGAAGTACAAATGAGTAATGCCCTCAATACTTTCTTTGCATCAGTTTTTACAACAGAAGACCTCAGTGATATCCCTACAGCATCGCCGATTCAAATTGATAATTCAGATGTTCTAAGCTATATCGCCATGACAGAGAGAGAAGTATTGAAATGTTTAGAAAAACTCAAGGTAAATAAAAAGCCTGGACCTTATACAATCTCGACTAGAGTTCTAAAGGAAGCTAAGGATGAGCTTTCCAAACCACTGACATTGCTATTCAATACAAAAATTCAGTCTGGAACTATACCTGATCAGTGGAAGCTAGCCAACGTAACACCAATATTAAAAAAGGCAGCAAATCCCTACTCAGTAACTATCGTCCAATTAGCTAAACCTCAGTTGTATATGAAGTGCTAGACACACTCATAAGAGACAGAATCACAAATCACTTAGAGGAAAATAACATACTTAAAAATACTCAACACAGCTTTCGGCTTTCGTAACAAACATTCCTGCTTAACAAACCTCTTAAACTTCTTCCACGATATCCTCAACCTCTATGATGAGTGTAAAGCTGTAGACATTATATACCTTGATTTTTAAAAGGCCTTTGACAAAGTTCCCCACAAACGTTTACTGTTAAAACTAAAAGCGCATGGAATACCATACGGTGTGTTGAAATGGATAGAAAATTGGCTCAGCGACAGAAAGCAAAGAGTAGTCATAAACGGTAAGGCATCTAAATGGTACCCCAGGGATCGGAACTAGGACCAATTTTCTTTCTAATTTACATCAACGACATATATGAGGGTCTCACCTGTACAATCTCAAAGTTTGCTGACGATACAAATTAAAATTGCAAATAGCGTACTCTCAAAAGAACAAGTTGACGATATGCAACACAATCTAGATAAGTTGTCATGTTGGGCCCAAATTTGTCAAATGAGTTTCAATGCGGAAAAATGTAAAGTACTACATATCGGATACCGAAATGAGGAAGCAAACTATTCGATGAATGGCACTCAGCTTAAGATTGTAGACAGAGAAACCGATCTGGGAGTAACACTATCGAGTAACCTAAAACCGAGTCAGCAATGTTCAGAAGTTGTTAAGAAGGCAAACAAAATAATTGGCTTTATAGCAGGTCATTTGAACATAAATCCAAAAAAAGTTATCTTAACTCTTTACAATTCCTTAGTCTGCCCTCTTCTAAAATACTGCGTTCAATCCTGGTGCCCTTATTACCATAAAGATATAGACAAGCTAGAACGAGTTCAACGTAGAGTTATCAAAATGATACCTAGCCTTAAGAACAAACCATACAGGAGCGTCTTAGAGAATTAAATCTATTTACTTTAACCCAGCGCAGATTAAGAGGTGACTTAATTCAAGTGTTCAAAATCATCAAAGGCATCGACAATATGAACTGTAGTAAGTACTTCACTATTGACCAATTTAATTACACGCGGGGAAACGGTTGCAAAATTATTGGTAAATCTTTTAACTCGCACGAATCTAAGAATCTAAGAATTTCTTCATCATTTGAGCTGGCAACTTGTGGAATGGGCTTCCCCGAGACGTTATAGACTGCAGCACCGTTGATTCTTTTAAACTTAGCCTTGACATATATCTTGCATCAAACCTGCGACTGACTGCGTTTGTAAATGAATAACTTAATTTTATTCCCCCCTCAAATTCATCAAGGATTATTGCGTATATATATTACTAAGATGTTACTCTCTTTTTCCCAGATATTCGAGAGATCACCTATAACTGTGTTATGTTACTCATCTGTCTCCTACTAACTTCCTAATCCTGCCACGGACATTAGTTCCAGGGCAGTAGTTCCCTTTCCAATGTTCCCTTACCCACTCTAAACCACTGTTTGGACACTTGATCCTCAGTGTTTTGGAGGACAAGCAGCCTAGAGGGGAAACTAGACCTGTTGTTGCTTGATTTCATTTGTAATGCGATGCGACTAGTGCAGTAGCATGTTGGTGTAGTGCTGCTTGCTTGCATGCAATTCTCGCTTTCAGCTGCTGCCGCTGGCTAATCCTTGTGGTGAAAAGGGGAGCCGAGTGTGTAAGTCTCCCTCTGCCAGTACATAGCCTCTCCATCACCAAGACCCCTATTGTGCCTCCCTGGGGCCACACACGGTAACTGGGTGTCTTGCGACCCCAGGCTAAATCAATAGGGGATCTCGGGGCATGCGGTGGCCCCCAGAGGTATGATGTGCATCCTTGTCATCTACCAACAACCGCACACACCCACTGCCTTTTGGTTTAGTCTAGTAAGACAAAGGCTAGGGGAGCACACCCTGAGAGAACAGCAGACGTTGGGGTCACGTCCTGGCGGTTTCCGACAAACTGGAATCCCGGCAGTCCCCTGCAGTATTGAGCAGGAGCTGGTCGTCTTGGGTCACCCCCTTGCCATCAGCAACCCCTGTTCAGTACCAAGATAGTGATGTTGGAACTGCGCACCTCCCTCGGCACTCTAAACTCTTCTATGCGCAGGTTTTCCCTTCCTGCAAAGCAGGAAGGGAACGTCGAAGTCTCTCTCTCTCTCTCTCTCTATGTCTCTCTCTCTCTCTCTCTCTCTCTCTCTCTCTCTCTCTCTCTCTCTCTCTCTCTCTCTCTCTCTCTTATTAAATCCCAGCACCGATCTATATTTTTGTTGTTAATATTCACATCATACATTGCCAACCAGCATATTTTAGGAAGTAGCCCCCTCCCCTACCCCCATTTATTTAAAAACAAAAATGAATAAATAAACATATGTATCTGGACACTCTCGTACTGTATTACTGCAGATTAAATGTTATTGCATTATCAACTTGCATCCGTCCCCCTCTCCCCTCCCCCCAACCCTCCCCTCTACTTTTATTTGTTTTTTCTTTTTTTTTGTGTGTGTTTTTTTTTGTTAATAGACGTTCGATGCCACTGGGGAAATAGGCGTTGCTCTGATTCGCTATGTGGAAGGGGGGTGGTGGTGGGCGGGGGTGTGAGTGAGTGAGTGATTGTCTGGTCGATGGTTTGGTTGATTGTTTGGTTGATGGTTGGTTGGTTGATTGTTTGAATGTTTGGTTAATGGTTGGTTGACTGGTTGATTGCTTGGTTGATGGTTAGTTGATTGTTTGGTTGATGGTTGGCTGATTGTTTGGTTGATGGTTGGTTGATTGTTTGGTTGATGGCTGGTGATGGTTGGTTGGTTGATTGTTTGAATGTTTGGTTAATGGTTGGTTAACTGGTTGATTGCTTGGTTGATGGTTATTTGATTGTTTGGTTGACTGGTTGATGGTTGGCTGATTGTTTGGTTGATGGTTGGTTGATTGTTTGGTTGATGGCTGGTGATGGTTGGTTGGTTGATTGTTTGAATGTTTGGTTGATGGTTGGCTGATTGCTTGGTTGACTGGTTGATGGTTGGCGGATTTCTTGGTTGACTGGTTGATGGTTGGCTGATTGCTTGGTTGATGTTTGGTTGATTGTTTGGTTGATATTTGGTTGAATATTAAAATAAATTGGTTGAATGTGATGTTGGTTGGAGGATTGGTTGAATGTATGTGGCTAATTGGTTGATTGTGTATGTGCTGTAGTTTGCTTGATAATTCGATGTTTGGTTGGGTACTTGGTTGCTTGCATGTTTGTGGTTGGTTGGTTGATAATTTGTTGATTGTGTATGTTGGTTGTCAACTTAACTGATAGATTGGTGAATGTGTGTTCCCGGTTGTGAGTAGGTGATGGTTGATTGGTTGGTAGATAGGTTGAATATGCGGGCTTGGTTGAATGTTTGCTGTTTGGTTGGTTGATAGATTGGTTGATTCCGGGTGTTGGCGAATTGATGATTCGTTGATTGATTGGTTGAGAGATTGGTTGATTCTTCAAGTTAGTGGGTCGGTTTTTGTCTATGGGATCTTTATTCTTGCCTATGATAAATAATGAAAGACTGCGTCATGGTATATATTATATACGAAATTTAGGAAGATTGTGAGTGTTGAGGTTACATATAAAAGAGAGGGAGGGAGGGAGAGCATGAGCGAGAAAGAGCTAGAGGAGGGCCAGAAAATAAATCCCCCAACACAAAGAAAGAATGTGTACAGAAATAGCGAGTTCAATTAAATAAAACTATAAAGAACGCCAGCTGTCGGGGCTCTGAGGGAAAGAAACACCAAATATAAAACACAAACGAGCCCCAGAGAAATATTGTGGAGCGGATCGTCACATAGAGGAGGTTAGAACATTAGAAAACGTTTGGTGGGAGTATAGTGGAACCGGCACTAGTTTGGACAGTAGAAAAATGTGTAAGGAATAATTGTAATAGTGCAAGGGTAATGGTCTGGTCATGTTTATGTTTCTTTGTTTTGATATGTAGTGTTGTGTGTGCTTATAATATTAGTAATACTACACATAAACGGTTTATTTAATGAATGGCAGCCAGTTGAGCTGAAAATACACATTTTACAATTTAGTGGATGAACATGAGATATATAACTATGAAGGTGGTAAACTCAGCTTACAATGTGTGAGAATAATGTATACTATATACTAACACATAAATACAATAATGTATACTATATACTAACACATAAATACAATAATGTATACTATATACTAACACATAAATACAATAATGTATACTATATACTAACACATAAATACAATAATGTATACTATATACTAACACATAAATACAATATAGATAACGACTGCAAGTGTAAAATACAAATTAATTATCTTAAATTAACCATGAGTGTAAGTGATAAACATGTCTGCTTAAGGTTGAACATTTCCTTTCTTATTTTGAAAACATAAATAAATACATAGTTCACAGACCCATACCTATCAGTACATTATAGGTAGCCTACAGATTTTATATACATGGGGTATGCTTAACCTAATGTCTGAACACCCATACCAGTGTTTTGGTATATATTAATACAGTGCAGTACATACGCACATGCACATATACATACACGCTCACGTATACAAACATACATACAATACACAAATACACCCACTCATATACATATGCACACATAAATATATATGTATGTATGTATGTATGTATGTGCTTGTGTGTGTGTACGTGGTCAAGCAAATAAATGATAAACAACAAGCTGAACATTTTGTAACTTATGATTTTAGTACTTTATATACAAACATCCCTCATGATAAACTTATACTAGCCCTGGCAAATATAGTGAATAAATGTTTTGAACATTCGAAAATTCAATACATTACAATAAACAATTATGAAAGTTTTTGGAGTAATGCATTGTCTAAAAAATATACATCATTAAACAAAACCTCCCTTATGAATAGCATAACATTCTTGACAGATAACACGTTTTTCAAATGTGGTGATTTCATATTTAAGAACAATATAGGCATACCAATGGAAACAGACCCAGGGTCAGATTTTGCCAATCTATTTCTTCATTATTACGAATTATTTGATATGCAAGATAACACTCGCACTAAATACGGAACATGCAAACAAATGAGCAAGTGTTCAAGATATATTGATATAATATTGTTCAACAGTGGCGACATTTTTATAAAATTAAGACAGGCATCTATCCTGAGGAGCTTATTTTAAATAAAGAAAATGATTCCGATAAGAAAGCTTCATTCCTCGATATACAAATTGAAGTAATTGATAAGAAACGTGTAACACAATTTTATGACTAACGAACAGATTTCCAATTTCATATAGTTAACTTTCCCTTTTTTTTTTGCGGAAATATCCCCAAAAGACAAAGCTATGGTGTTTTAGAAATGGAGAATTGTACTTCCCAAATAATACGCTATAGTAGAGTCTGTTCGAAATATGAAGACTTTTTAGAGGCTTGTAAGATCCTTATTAGAAAATTGTTGAAACAAGGATATGAAATATACCTCTTAAAAAGACAATTTAACAAACTACCAATTAGATATTTTAACTACAATAAATTTATAAATATTATAATAAGTGACATATTTCAAGAACCACCATCTTAGAACTGCTAGATATGTTTTGAGTAAATTTGTCAAGAACATCTTAGCTAATAATGATGATGTCATTGAATTTACCACACACTGCATCTACTGAATATGTCGACGTATTATTACCAGAATGTTGATGCCAAGGAGATGGGCTGATCCTGTCAGAGTGGGGGTTGAGCGTCCCCTGCCTCCCAGAGTTCAACCTCACTTTATCTCATGCTAAATATGTTTCAGTACTTTTTGACGTAGTTAATGGATTTTTGCTTCGATATCCGACAACAAAATGTGACTTCCCCATTTAAACTAACTGATTTTGTCTACTCTACTTCTGACTACAAAATTGACTTCCCGAATTTATCAACCCCCTGATTTTGACTGTTTCATTAGTACTATACTACGTTTTCTTTAAGGGCAAACACTCTACACCAGGTATTATAGAGATAGCCGGTTTGCCACAGTTATAACAGAAAACCGATTAAGGCAGGTGGCTGTGGCCTGATGAAGTTCATCCGCCTCTCTATTTTGCCTTGGGGTGGGTTTTTTTTTTTTTTTTTTTTTTTTTTTTTTTTTTCTATATTCCAACTACTCCCTCTCGGGCATAGGCTGAGAGCCTGTACATTCCACCGCTCAACACGGTGAAGCCCGTGAGGTCTTGTTCCAGCCTGGGGAGTGAGACATGTGAAGCATCCATCATGGCTCAAAGCAGCTCCATCTCTGAAGCGGCTGGTTGCTTCGCTCAAGTGCTTCACCGTCTCACCCTCCAGACTCAGACCCTCACTCTCAGAACGCCACCTATTGAGCAGTGAACTCACTAGGCATTGTCCCCCTGTAACATATTTTGAATATGGGAATATTCATACAGTGTTATTTAATCAGGGAACAATGAGGGTATTTTTTTTGGCATTTCGGTGGGCTTTGTGGTAATGCACTGATACTAGGTACAGCACAAATTCAATCCCAATAATATCTTCCCATTGACATATCGGGATTTGAACCCGGGTCCATTGGATTACCAATCCATTGGCATGACCACTCCACCACACCTCCCCAGTTTGACTGTATCTCTATATTTTTAATATTTCTATATTAATTTCAACTCTTTTCACATGTGTGTGTGTGTGTGTGTGTTAACGAGTGTAATGAATTGTGTGAGTGAAAATAAAATACAAAATAAATTGTATGTGTAATTCATTATATTTCTAATTCATAAAATAATTGCTTATTTTGTTATAAACATAATAATAATAATAATAATGAACTTGATTTTAACATGAAATTGAATAGTTAGGCAACATTTAAGGGTACAGCAGACACGGTTTCATTGAGGGAGGGTTTTAGTTGCTTAATATAATGGGACTCAAATATTCTTAAGTTATTATTTGGTGAACTAGATAAAATACTAAAGTGTTCATCTTTAACACTTATGCTGCGGGCATATTTGTGCTAGTTAGGGCACATTCAGGCACTCCTGAATGATTAATCAAGTATCTGCATGAAATTAAATTTATTCTGCCAAAAACTAACCGAAAATAGCTTCAAATGACACTAAAACGAGCTTTCTAACTAGCGGGGTTCACCCGCAGCGCTGCCATAGACATTCGGGAAAACTCGCTTATTATTAGCAATGTAGCGCTTGGCATCACTGCTGAGACCGTGGTCCGTGACCACAGTTTCCCTCAGTGCGCGGCTGGCCGTGCTGACAGTTAGAGGTGGGCCCCTCGCTGTCCCGCCCACTGACACTCGATTTCTACGGCTTTTACAGGCTTTTAAAGCCTGGAAAATGCTGTAAATTGCCTATGCGTTATGGAACGTCTCCCGCAGCCAATGGGTAAAGGGGAATATCACAAGACACAGAATGATCCCTTACTGCTGAGTGAGGGGAGGCCTGAAGTGTACGACCCATCCTGCTCGACTGGCCCGTGTGCAATCCCTGGCAACTACCAGTTATTGTCGTTATCGAGTACTTGGAACCCCAGCACTTTTTGACGAAATTCTGACGGATAGCAACAACAGATGGCATTAGCGACTAGTAGGCCTTAGGGCAAGTTCTAAGGCATATACTGTTAAGAGTCTGGTTCCTGACCACTTATTTCCTCCTGGTACACGAAATACAAACTTGCATTTTCGGTCCTTTGCAGACAAAGATAATCGGGGTGCCATTGTTATAATTGACTTTCTATTGCAAAATCATGTATAATAAGGTTGGAGTAGAAATAAGGGTTATGTATTCAATGGTATACAATTGTTGTGTGGTATTTCTTATGAGATAGTTTCTAATTTCACCAGGAATGCCTGAATATGTTGAAAACCGAACTAGTGATCAGCTTGCAAAACAACACGAAACAGCTACTGGATTTGTGAATGACAAATCAGCATTTTTTGTGTTCTAAGTCAATCATTAATCTTCCATTCTTCCACTGTCATGGTCTGTAAGCAATGTTGCTGTGACATATGCAATATTGATTGATAATTTCAAGTAAATCAGCTGGTAAATAGGGATTTTCACTGGCTCCGGACACAAATCAACTCGTTCCCTAGTCGTTTCGCTATCTCAACACGATTTATTTATTTAAATAAGTTTAATAAGCAAGCCATCACCAACCATATCATAGCCTACGCTATTTTATATTGCGGTAATTCTGCATAACTACAGCTCCTGTTATTTTAGGTTTTATTTATTTTATTTTTGTATTTTAATGATTTGTAAGTGTGTATTTTATTGTTAGAAAGTGCGGAAAACACTTTTTATTAGCATTTGCATTGTTAATTGTAATTCAGATACCCCAACAATCTAGCAGTTTACTCGATTTAGTCAACTATGAAAAGACATTAGCCTAACCTAACAACCTTACCTAACCTATCACAGTATTATGGGTGGGGGCTGCCACCCCCGCTGATTGGGTATTAAAACTTTAAAAAAATGATGGGATAAAGTATATGGTGTTTACTCTGCAATCTACAGCTTTGGCTGTCGATAACAAGAAAGTACCAATAAAAATGTACTGACTTCTTGTAGGTGAAGCTCCACTCTGATTGGCTACTAAACATCGGGGAGGAGCCTCCAAGGAGGCTAAAATGTAAACAGTGTCCTAGACTGGCTGTACAAAAATAACTCTGATAATGTATTTATAGGGGAGTGAAAATCTAATTGACAAAATAAGAAAAGTAGCACTTATCCGCACATCAATAAGGTCCCCTGAGCAGCCGTCTGGCTGGCTCAGTTGATAGCGTGCCTGCTTCCCATCTTGCAGGTCTCGCGTTCAATCCCCGCTCAGGTTGAAATGTTTTTCTGAGATATAGCCGGCAGTTGCCATCTCCCCATGAGCAAGGGAGATGGGTAATGGTCTCTGGTTGATTAAAGAAGTGTCAAGCGCTTGAGAATCCTCGAAGGAGGAGATACGGGTGCTATACTATATATACTATATATAAGTAACCAGACTATTATTATTATTATTATTAGTAAGGTAAGAGCGAAACAAAATAATTCCAGGAGACAGGAATCCCGTAATAGAGGAGTTGTTGTTCTGCAGAATACCCTATATTGGGATAGGCCTATGCTTATCCTATTATTCCGACAGTAATAGTAAGGAACCATGAAAGAAAGGGTCGGTGATGTCGTTTCCCTGAATACCGATTTTCGTTTATATTCCACTCGTGTCATTCATAGGGAAATTGAAGAACCTAAACAATCTTGTTTGGGATAAGGTAGGATAGCTGTCCTCTCTGATGATGTGTGGATCAATTTTATTTGTAGTCGTTGCCTTTATCCAGTGGAAGAATGAAATATATATTAATCGAAAAACAGGATGAAATAAAGTATATTGAGTATGTTGATTTTATTTGTCCTTGATATGTATATACAGCTAAGGCCATATGGTGAGCGTGCATTATTGCATGGAATGCAATTTATGTAATACTTAAATAGCAATTAATGCATCTATTTAATTTATTTTAGTTGGTGATGTGAGCTCAAACAATGGTTTTAATTATATAATATGTTCTTTTACAGTATAATATATATATACAGTATAGTTCGTTCATGTCAGAGAACATTACTTATGTACATAGATGTTGTAACAGGATAAATTAGAGGCTACATAATGTAGGTCTTGCCATTACGTCAAATTTGTGATTACTATGCAGTACTGTGGAGAGTACTAATGAAAGAGAAGTGCGATCCCGTAGATTTGTTTCACTATTAGTTATGGATGGCAACAACAGATGGCGTTATTTTGTGGTGGCATTTGGTAACCTTAACGAGCACGATTTTATTAGTTCATTAGATAGGAGGTTAACCATCTCCTAGTATAGTATATAATCTCTGCCCTTGTGCTCATCCGTCCTGATTTTGAAAGCACGAATGTGCTACCAATATACCCGGCCTGGCAAGGCAACCTGGGCAAGTGAAACAGTAGACGACAGAAGAGCGCAAGGGAGTCGGCATTGGATCTTTAAAATGAAAAACTGAACCTATTTTGAAAGAATGTTTTAGTACTGTACAATTCGAAATTAAATTTGAGGATTTTTTTTACAGAGGCTCTGAAGCAAAACGTCTTGCACATGCTTTCATTAATTTCATTTGGGACGTTATTGGTGTTAAGAACGATTTTAAACATGTATACTTTTGTGATCAGTATTAGATTATGTTATTTTATGCTCTACTAAACTCTGTATATTTGTGTGCCCCATCAGGAGGTGTCGGTGTTCGTGTTCGAGAAGCGCACGGCGGAGAAGCTGCACAAGCCTAGGCGCCGGGAGGTGGTCACGGAGCTGCTCAGACATGGTATCAGGCAGCTTGAACGGTACCGACACCCCAGACTCCTACAGGTAATTGGTCATCACTATATTATCTCTTTGGTGTTATCATAGAGCTGTGTGTAGTCACTTCGTTGGTTGTAGATAATATTGTTATCTAGGAGTCCTAAATGTGGCCTATTACGACATCAACACCTAAGACATCGTTACAGCTACGACTCAATGGATAACTACAGAGCTGTTCAAAGTATTTATAGGGCAGTTTGGGAGTATTATAGAGTTGCCTATGGTGATATTAGAGCTGTTTAGGGGTATTATAGAGTTGTCAGGGTTTTTTCTCAGATGTCTGTTATCGAGACGCGTACGGCAAAGAAGCTGAGAAGGCGGATACCCTGGGATCTGGTAACGGCAGTTAGAGCGGCACCACCACCCAAGACTCATACTAATTTGGTTCAAAGGATCTTTATGGTAGTCTACAAGGAGCTTAAACATTTATTAAACCTCCTTGGTAGTCCAGGCTCTGTGGGAAAATGAGGGGAGAGGTAGGTTGTGTGCACACCCATGTCTTAATTTTGCATGGTAAGGCTCTCCACGAAAATTAAAGTAAACTTCCGCAAAGTAGCACACTTTACTACAATATGAAATACATTGGGTATAAGGTAGAAATTTAAATCAAATCAGTATCGTATTGTTCAAGTGATATATACTATATGTATATACAGTATATATAAATATATTTATATTTATATATATATATATATATATATATATACAGTGTATGCCGACAGATAAATGGACTGTGAACGACCTCCCTTGTGGTTCCTAACTTTAGTAATGTCACCAAAGTTAGCGGCCTACCCTCAACCCCCCTACCCCTCGACCATTTCTCTATTTCCCCTCATTCACCCCTTTTCCCTTTCAACTTCCTGTCCATTTCCCCTCGCTTACCCCCTACCCCATCAACCACTTGTCCATTATTTTGTCCGCATTCACACACACCCTAATTATCCCCTTGACTGTTTTCTTAATTCCCTTCATTCATTTATCCCCCCCCCCCCCCCCCTTCGACCCTTTTTCTGTTTCCCCTCACTCAGTGCCCCTCCCTACTCCCAGGGGATAGCCATGGCAGGCCGACTGGGGAATAACCGGGAATTATAGGGAGGGTAGGACATGGAGGGGTGTAAGGGAAACTTAAAGAATTAAGAGGAAATTTATAGGGGTGAAGTGGAATGATGGGGAACATATAGGGAACCGTGATAATTGCTAAGGAACCTATATGAGCGTGGGAATTGCTAAGGAACCTATATGAGCGTGATAATTGCTAAGGAACCTATATGAGCGTGATAATTGCTAAGGAACCTATATGAGCGTGATAATTGCTAAGGAACCTATATGAGCGTGATAATTGCTAAGGAACCTATATGAGCGTGATAATTGCTAAGGAACCTATATGAGCGTGATAATTGCTAAGGAACCTATATGAGCGTGATAATTGCTAAGGAACCTATATGAGCGTGATAATTGCTAAGGAACCTATATGAGCGTGATAATTGCAAAGGAACCTATATGAGCGTGATAATTGCTAAGGAACCTATATGAGCGTGATAATTGCTAAGGAACCTATATGAGCGTGATAATTGCTAAGGAACCTATATGAGCGTGATAATTGCTAAGGAACCTATATGAGCGTGGGAATTGCTAAGGAACCTATATGAGCGTGATAATTGCTAAGGAACCTATATGAGTGTGATAATTGCTAAGGAACCTATATGAGCGTGGGAATTGCTAAGGAACCTATATGAGCGTGATAATTGCTAAGGAACCTATATGAGCGTGATAATTGCTAAGGAACCTATATGAGCGTGATAATTGCTAAGGAACCTATATGAGCGTGATAATTGCTAAGGAACCTATATGAGTGTGATAATTGCTAAGGAACCTATATGAGCGTGGGAATTGCTAAGGAACCTATATGAGTGTGGGAATTGCTAAGGAACCTATATGAGCGTGGGAATTGCTAAGGAACCTATATGAGCGTGGGAATTGCTAAGGAACCTATATGAGCGTGGGAATTGCTAAGGAACCTATATGAGCTCGGGAATTGCTAAGGAACCTATATGAGCGTGATAATTGCTAAGGAACCTATATGAGCGTGATAATTGCTAAGGAACCTATATGAGCGTGAAAATTGCTAAGGAACCTATATGAGCGTGGGAATTGCTAAGGAACCTATATGAGCGTGATAATTGCTAAGGAACCTATATGAGCGTGATAATTGCTAAGGAACCTATATGAGCGTGATAATTGCTAAGGAACCTATATGAGCGTGATAATTGCTAAGGAACCTATATGAGCGTGATAATTGCTAAGGAACCTATATGAGCGTGATAATTGCTAAGGAACCTATATGAGCGTGATAATTGCTAAGGAACCTATATGAGCGTGATAATTGCTAAGGAACCTATATGAGCGTGATAATTGCTAAGGAACCTATATGAGCGTGATAATTGCTAAGGAACCTATATGAGTGTGATAATTGCTAAGGAACCTATATGAGCGTGGGAATTGCTAAGGAACCTATATGAGCGTGATAATTGCTAAGGAACCTATATATGAGCGTGATAATTGCTAAGGAACCTATATGAGCGTGATAATTGCTAAGGAACCTATATGAGTGTGATAATTGCTAAGGAACCTATATGAGCGTGGGAATTGCTAAGGAACCTATATGAGCGTGGGAATTGCTAAGGAACCTATATGAGCGTGGGAATTGCTAAGGAACCTATATGAGCGTGATAATTGCTAAGGAACCTATATGAGCGTGATAATTGCTAAGGAACCTATATGAGCGTGATAATTGCTAAGGAACCTATATGAGCGTGATAATTGCTAAGGAACCTATATGAGCGTGGGAATTGCTAAGGAACCTATATGAGCGTGGGAATTGCTAAGGAACCTATATGAGCGTGATAATTGCTAAGGAACCTATATGAGCGTGATAATTGCTAAGGAACCTATATGAGCGTGATAATTGCTAAGGAACCTATATGAGCGTGATAATTGCTAAGGAACCTATATGAGCGTGATAATTGCTAAGGAACCTATATGAGCGTGGGAATTGCTAAGGAACCTATATGAGCGTGATAATTGCTAAGGAACCTATATGAGCGTGATAATTGCTAAGGAACCTATATGAGCGTGATAATTGCTAAGGAACCTATATGAGCGTGGGAATTGCTAAGGAACCTATATGAGCGTGATAATTGCTAAGGAACCTATATGAGCGTGATAATTGCTAAGGAACCTATATGAGCGTGATAATTGCTAAGGAACCTATATGAGCGTGGGAATTGCTAAGGAACCTATATGAGCGTGATAATTGCTAAGGAACCTATATGAGCGTGATAATTGCTAAGGAACCTATATGAGCGTGATAATTGCTAAGGAACCTATATGAGCGTGATAATTGCTAAGGAACCTATATGAGCGTGATAATTGCTAAGGAACCTATATGAGCGTGATAATTGCTAAGGAACCTATATGAGCGTGATAATTGCTAAGGAACCTATATGAGCGTGATAATTGCTAAGGAACCTATATGAGTGTGATAATTGCTAAGGAACCTATATGAGCGTGATAATAGCAGATCAATTTTAACCCTTTCACGCATTTATGACGCAGAGGTTGCCAGATAAGCAATACGAAATAGAGTTCTCTCACTCTTATAATTACTTCTCCAAAATTAGTTGTCTGCCCACAGCTAACTCAAAGACAACTGCAAAGCTTAAGTAACTAAACTAAAGGTTTCTAAATACCCCTGATGGTAACAAAGGCTTTAAAGTATCCCCAATAGGCTCAAAATTGCGTCATATGTCGGAGAGGGATAGAAGGAATGAAAATTGGAGGGGGTTTATAGGACACAATAGAAATTATATGTCTTCTATGGGAGAGCAAAAAAATGGTCGGGACCTAATAGAAGAAACTGGGAATTTATATGAGGGAATGGAGAAGGAAGGGAATAATTTAAAGGCTAGAACTGGAATAGAAGGGAATTTATACGGGGAAATGGGGATGATACGGGATTACTGATAGGGTAGCAATAAAGGGGATTTATTATAAGAGAGTTAAAATGTGATTTTATTATTTATTATTATTGATGACTAGTATCTCTCATTTTTATTATAATATGATTCAAATAATTCAACAGTTCATCATAGACTTCATAATATTTAATTTTGTTTTTCTATGTGAATGAGGGAGACAAAAGGCATAACTGCCTGCAGCGAGTGCCTCCCCCAGATTTCAAAGAGTGACGGCCGAAATCAAGGGACGTTCGAGCTAAAATGCCTGGACACACGGAGTTTGAAGCAATTTAAGTCATAGGAAGAGGGAAAGACTGATTCTGGGAGAGAGTTCCAGAGCTCAGCAGTTGAGTAGAAGAAAGTCTGAGAACAGCGTTTCACTCTTGGGTTGGAGAGTTGCACAGAGTAGGGGTGGGATTGTGTTGCAAGACGGGTACTACGTACCCTACGTAGAGGAGGTGGTATACACTGGGAAAGCTCCGAGGAACACTGATTATTGTAGTAGCGATAGAATAATGAGAGATGCAACATTGCGGCGAAGAGAGAGAGATTGCAGAGAATTGGTGAGTGGACGGGAGTTAATGAAACGAAAGGCTGTCCTTTCTACTTTATCTAGGAGTGCAGTGTGAGAGGATCCTCCCCACACATGTGAACAATACTCAATACAAGGACGCACTGTGCCCCTGTACAGAGCAAGTAGCTGCGCAGGGGTAAAGAACCCCTTGAGGCGGTTGAGCACACCCAGCTTCTGGGAGGCTGCCTTAGCGAGACTGGTAATATGGTCTTTCCAAGTGAGAGCAGAAGAAAAAGAGACACCGAGAACATTGAGGGAAGATGAATGAAGGGTTGATTTTTGTATTGTTGAAGAATAAGGGATAGTCCTCTGGAGATTCCTGACGGGTAGTAAGATGGATAAATTGAGTTTTGGAAGCATTAAATGTAACCAGGAATCTATCAGGTATATATTTATATTATATTAGTACTTCTCGTTCAGGACCAAGATAAGCTCAAATATAAAAATTGTTTTGAATATTACAAGCCACAGGATATAACCTATTCTTCAGAACTATAGATTCCCGTAATAGGCTATCACTGTGGGTGCTATTCACTGATAGACTTATTTCGGCTTCGAATTTTAAGTCATACTAATAATTCATATATAAAGGAAAAATGAAATTTGAATAACCAATGACTTGTTACTCATTAAGTGAATATATAATCGTGCTAACTAATGCATGCTCAAGTCCGTGAAATATGTATTTGTGTGATAATTCGTTTCCTTATAACATAAATATTTCCAAATGTTCGGGAACTCGCTTCTAACCTGACTAACTAATTAACTAAAACTCAACCATCTCAAGTGTTTCTATTTTTCGGAAATATTAGGTGTTATCCTTTTAATCTTCCGACATTTACTAATGATTACTCTTCTCTAAAGAGAAACTGGGCACACGTCCCTCGTTTGCCTTAACATGTAAGCAAAAAGTCTTAGGTACTCACATATGAGATTTCACTACCAATGACAAATCCTACAACAATTCTACATTTCTACCTAGCTATTAGTGTATCGCTTTCCTAACAATGAATAATTTTTTTTTTTTTTTGACTCAATTTTACTTTATTACATATTTAAAGTTGTCTTTAACCTTTATGTTTTATATTTCACCTAATATAGCCTTGGTGACATCAATTTTATTTGGTTGGCATGACCAGGTCTGTTTGTTTTTTCTTTCCTTTTTCATTCTTTGCTGGGCCAATAGGTTCCAGAAATAAATTATTATTGGCTGCTATCCTTCTTTAAGAATACCTTGGGATAGGCCAATAAATACTGCTCAGATCATCTTCTTCTCCTGCTTCTGTAACTGCCGGGAAATCTGGTGCAGGTAGGGAATAGGGGAACGAGCTTTCGGGTACTTCAGGTGAATTTGTGCGAATGGTGATTGCTTACTCTGGATTCTGGAAGCTTTATACTGGTGCTTCAAATCACTAAGAAATGTTCTCTCAGGTGTGCTATTATTCCCCTGGTATGTGGTGGGCATATGCTGCAAGGCTCTAGGAGTGCCAAGACAAGGGGTCCGACCCTGCCAGTGCCGCCTGACTCTCCGCCTCCCTCCTGAATGGATGAATATGAATATAGAAAAGGTGGGTGAAGGTGAAAGAAGGGAAGTTTTTATTGGGTAAGTAGGAGAGACAGTGGTAATAGTGAGAGAAATAGGGTGTCGGGGATTGACCCAATATGAGTGAGTTGAGTAATTGGGTTGGGGTTGGATTGCTTTAGTCGAAGCAGTTGTATTTAACTTTACTGAGATTCAGTATGGCTTGCCAAGAAGGGGGCTGGGGATGGTGGGAGCAAAATAATTTTGGGTGGTATGAAATCGAAAATGCTTGTTATATTTGGGCTTTTCGTATGGTAGAGGAAGTCCACTTGAAAACTTGGGTCGTAGTATAGAATTTAATAATTTAGGGTGGTAATAATACGAAAATGGTATAGAAGGGGGGGGGGCGGGGGATACTTTTGGGTGGCATAAAGTCAAAATTGGGGGTAATGCTGGGGAAAGAGCTGTCGTGAGGTGGCTGTACTGTTATTTTGTTTTATGAAGCTGACGTTAAATGAGTGTTGTCTTGTAATTTAGTTATAATATGGCTAGGGATTGGTGTTAATGAAAATTATGCGAATTATTTGGGTGGGTCTGTGAAGTGATTATTGTTTAATTATAGTAAGTTAATCTAGGATTGGGCGCCTCTCTGTTGTCAGAGTATAGGAGGTTTGACAAGGGGCGGGGGGGGGGGGGGGATAACATTCTATTGAACATTTGGATGAACTTATCGTGAAAGGTTTCAAGTTCAATAAGTTGTGCTTTCTGCTAAATGATTCCAATATATATTAAGAGGGAGGATGCAGGCTAAATCATGAAGAGGTTGTGCCGTCTGGAATTCAAACCAATGAGCCCCGAAAATCCATCTCAGTGCTGTATTTAGATTTTTTTGGTATTTTAGTTGGTTAGTAGGGCCCGAAAGAGTGATGCTGAGTGGGATGTAGCACAACAGAGGTCTTTATGTGCTTTATAAAGGTGGAGCTTGGTTTTAATGGAGGCATTTTGAACTCTAAAGATGGTTTGGAGGGATTTTGACGCAATGGCAGTGGAACTTTTTGCTTGATGGTGGAAGCGGAGGAATTTGTCAAATGTGAGGACGAGTACTTTGTTAGTGAGATAGTTATTTGTGTGCAGTTAGGGAGAGGTGCTCGGGAGTTTTGGAATAGGGGTCTTGGACGGGGACGTCCTTTGATAAAATAGGTAATGTAGGACTTGTGAGGGTGAGCCTGAATCCGCCATTTTTGTTCCCATTGTGCTACTTTGTCAAGTTCTCTCTGAGCTCTATTTGTCAATGTGTCTAGTGTGTTTGCTCTTATTAATTGAGTCACGTCGTCTGCATACATTACAGTGAGAGAGTCATTGTAAATGGGGTTGGGAAAGTCATTTGTGTATAGGATGTAGAGGGTAGGAGCGAGCACTGAGCCTTGAGGTACACCTGCGTTGAGTGCAAATGAATCTGAATAGAGATTTGAAAATTTAATTTTGGCTGTTCTATTATCCATAAAATTGCAAAGAAGTTTAGAGTTATTAATGGGAAGTTGAAATTTTCACAGATTTTGTACTTCAAGCCTTCGTGCCACACTGTCAAAAGCTCGTTTTATGTCCTTGGTAACTAAAGCTATCTTGTTTTTCGTCTGAACTGTTTATTTATGTGAATGTAGTTCTTAATAATGATTAGTGCTTCCTGTGTTGATATATGTTTTCTAAAACCAAATTGCATGTGTGTGAGGAGTCCTTCGTCTTCGAGAAATAGTCTGAGTCGGCGGTTTATGATACGTTCTAGAGTCTTCCCAAGAGTCTCAAGTAAACTAATGGGTCTGTAGTTTAGTGGATCAGTGTTGTCTTGGTTTTTCTTGGTGATGAGAATAACGGTTGCTGTCTTGAAGCAGACTGGAAAGTAGCCTAATGCCAGAATTGCGTTGTAGAGGCGAGTGAGTGCTGTTATGAAAGTGTTAGGTAGGTGATTTACAAGGTGATGATTAATACCCGTGGCACCAGGCGCCTTTCTCCGTGTCTTAGAGAGAATGAACTTGACTTCGTCTGGCACAATGGGAGCGGTGAGTATATTTTGAGAGTCAAGTGTGTTTAGGTTAATGTGTGTGTCATGGGAGATGTTGTTGGGAATGGTAGTGAGATGTTGTTCTATATTGAGGATGTGTTGTGTGGCAGACCTTTCAGGGGTGTGTGGGTGGTATACCTGTTGCCATGTCTGTTTAAATGTATCTGTGATAGCCCTAGGATCAGAAATGTTGCCATTAACAGTGAGGGAGGATGCTCTGGGAATGTTATTACCTTTTAAGCGTTTTATGTGTTGCCAGAATTCCCAGGGCTTAGTCTTTCTGTGTTGTTCTGCTGAGTGTATCAGGTGTGTCCAGTGAGAGTCATGATCTGATTGCAGGCTGTTAAGGATGTGGGTTCTGAGGTTGGAGAGGTCATAACGTACTCGGCCTGGTATGTGGTTGTGTTTGTTTTGTTCGAATCGACGCCGATAGCACACTAGGAGTTGTTGTGTTCTAATGGAGGGTCTGAAAGTGTGGTTGATTATGTATGTAGTTTTTGGGATGGTTGTGTTGGCTGCATTTATGATTATGTTTTGTAGGTTCTCTAGTTGTTGATCTATGTGTATTAAGTGTTGTCCCTCATAGTCGTGTATGTAGTTGTCTTCAGATTTTTTTTTTTTTTTTTTTTTTTTTTTTTTTTTAAATCCCCTAGCGGGGGAAGGGGGGGAAAGTAGAGGTTTTGGTCAGGAAGATAAAGTAGGAAATTTTGAAATAAAGTAGTAGATTAAAAGTTAGTGGGCATACCACCTTGCTTTATTCAGGGTAGGGCAACTGTCTTATTAAAAGGAAAACCAAAATAATAATATTAATTAAATCTAATAAAATAAATAATAATACACAAAATAAAATAGATAAATAGTAGTAAAAGAAAATGATATTTTGATGTTCAGTGCTGGAGAAGAGATTAATTTGTCTAAGTTATTGGGTATCTAATAACTCTTGATGAGCCTCATAAATTTCATCTTCAAAGTTGTATGTCGTGGCGAAAAATCGTCTTCCTGAAGGTGTAGTTGCCATCTCTATGTTGTCTTTTGGGTACTTTTTTTTCATTTCAGCAGGAGTAAGTTTTTCAAGATCGTCTGTAAATTGGTAAAATTCCAGACGGTCTTTTGTAAGATTCTCCTTCACCCCTTTTTTCAACTTGAGGGGTAAGTATCTTCTTGACTCTCATCATTTGTTCAGCTTTAGCTTGAGGGGTTAGAACTGGAGGTTGAGGAGAAGGAGTATTCTCTTGATGTTCAGGAGTTTCTTCTTCCTCTTCTGGATCTTCTTCGTAGTCTTCATCATCTTCTTCAGCATTGTCCTCCTCCTCAAGGTCTTCTAGGTTGATGGAGGAGTCATCTTCTGTGGTGATGTTGGGGTGTTGTTCTGCTTTCCTTCGTGGTTTCTTCTGCTGTTTTCGAAAAACCAAGACTTCAGGAGGGATGTAGATGGTTGGTAGTCCGTTATGTTGGAGTATTTGAGGGATTATCTGACATAGATGATGTTTGTTGGGGCCAGCAATGACTGTGGCAGCTTGAATACAGGCATATATACTGGCCATGGTGTCAGGTTCCTCGTTGTTTCTTGGTGACTTGCTGATTTGGTGTTTTCGGCGAGCAAGATGTGAGCCTTTTACTGCTGCACCTCCAGGGCCAGTGATTTGGTGAGCTTCTGGTCCTTTCTGCCCGGATTTGATGTTGAATTCCACTTTTTCACCTTCTCCTAGGGATGGGTAATAATTGGAGTTGAATTTAGATATTGATTTATGATGAACAAATATATCTGTCTTATTATCCAATCTTGTGATGAAACCATAACCCTGTTTTACATTATACCACTTGACAAAGCCCGATATATTGGTCTTTATCATAGTGTTGGGGTTGAGGTAGTTGTAGCCTGTGATGTGTGTGCGAGCCATGGTGGTAGTGGCAAGAGGAACTCCTCCTTTCGCTTCTTTTCTACCCCACAGTCACATCAGCTCGCGCGCTGATTGGCTGAGCCGTCCAGCCCCTTTGATCTTCTCTATTCTTCTTTTCGTCTTTCTTTTCATCATAATAAATATCCCGACAACAAGTTTCTTCTATTATTTGACGGCATATGGGAGTATGGGGCTTGCACCATGGGAAGAATGTTCTCTTTGCTGGAATAAATTAAGCGATAGGATGATGGAAGTGATTGATGTGCTGCCGACTAATCATAACGCGAGAAAGGTGTGTGATCAGGCCATTGCAGCACCTGAGCCTTGTCCCAAAATGCTGGCTGCTGAGTGGCTGCCGGCTTTAGTACCACAATTATTCTTATTATCATTAATGTATTAATAATATTATTATTATTAATAGTAGTAGTAATAGTAGTAGCAGTAGTAGTAGTAGTAGTAGTAGTAGTAGTAGTAGTAGGAGTAGGAGTAGTAGCATCAGTAGTAGTAGTAGTAGAGGTAATATTAGTATAAATATAGTGAACGTTGTTTCCGATTTCTTGGAGATAGCTACAGAATGTAGAGTGTGTATTATATTTATTTGTTCATTCAACGTACATGTTATTATATACAGTATAAGATAAATCATAATAATACAGATAGAAATATTGTACCATAATGATTAGTCAACTGTTTGAATTCAATAGCAAAACCCGAACTAACTTATGGCACAATCAGTGTTTTTATTTGACAGTGACATGATAAAAATCACGTTTCATATATATAAATATTTATTGAAATGTATGATCATTAAATTAATTTGAATATAAATGTATTAATTTTTTTGATATTAGTGTCATGGAATTTAAGTTAAATGTTGACCTTTTATAATTTATTAAATATGTAGAAAAAAATAACAAGCTAACATATAGGCCTATCGTATATACTGTATACTGTATAAACAGGGTGGAGCACAGTTCAGTTATCAAGGACCCAGGCCACGGCTGACTTCTACCCAGGGGTAACTGAATTATGCAACACCCTGTATATATACATGTGTGTGTGTGTGTGTATATGTGTGTGTGTGTGTAAAGAGAGAGAGATAAAACGGGGGGAAGAGAGAGAGAGAGAGAGAGAAGGAAAACGAGATCCCAACAATAAGATTGACAGCACTATTTACACAGTAACTATAAAGCTGTACATGGAATCTTGATGACAAGTGTACGGAGGGGTCAACACATAGAACATGAGAGAGAGAGAGAGAGAGAGAGAGAGAGAGAGAGAGAGAGAGAGAGAGAGAGAGAGAGAGAGAGAGAGAGAGAGAATGAGCAGGGAAACAGTTGCAAAATTATTGGTAAATCTTTTAACTCACACGAATCTAAGAATTTCTTCTTCAATCGAGTTGTCAACTTGTGGAATGGGCTTCCCCAAGACGTTATAGACTGCAGCACCGTTGATTCATTTAAACTTCGCCTAGACAAATATCTCGCATCAAACCCGCGACTTACTGCGTTTGTAAATGAATAACTTTATTGTATCCCCCCATCAGTTACTAACCCTTCTAGCTGTCCCCTACTAACTTCCAAATCCTGCCACTGACATTAGTTCTAGGGCAGTAGTTCCCTTTCCAATGTTCCCTTACCCACTCTAAACCACTGTTTGGACACTTGATCCTCAGTGTTTTGGAGGACAAGCAGCCTAGAAGGGTCACTAGAACTTCTGTTGCTTGATTTCCTTTGTACTCCTTTGTACTCCTTGTTTCCAAACTGCCACCCTTTGGTTTCTATCCCCCTATCTGCAGAGGTTTCTATCCCCCTATCTGCAGAGGTTTCTATCCCCCTATCTGCAGAGGTTTCTATCCCCCTATCTGCAGAGGTTTCTATCCCCCTATCTGCAGAGGTTTCTATCCCCCTATCTGCAGAGGTTTCTATCCCCCTATCTGCAGAGGTTTCTATCCCCCTATCTGCAGAGGTTTCTATCCCCCTATCTGCAGAGGTTTCTATCCCCCTATCTGCAGAGGTTTCTATCCCCTCATCTGCAGAGGTTTCTATCCCCCTATCTGCAGAGGTTTCTATCCCCCTATCTGCAGAGGTTTCTATCCCCCTATCTGCAGAGGTTTCTATCCCCCTATCTGCAGAGGTTTCTCAGTGTATATCTCCTCCCAGACGGAGAGTAGGGGGCACCCACACTTTCATAACTTCCCCCCCCCCCTAATCTGTCCAAATTTCTAACCTAAGAGTGAACCAAGTTTCCCAGTCTTTCTTCCATTCAACAAGACAGTATACAACAACAATTTGTACCTTGAATTTGGCTCTCTATCTCTCATTCAAATTTGGGAGAGACACTTGTTACAGTCAAATTTGCCTTTTGTCTCCTACATACACGTAGAAAAAATAAGACTCTGGTTCTGTTTTCCTCAATGTATCTTTCTTTGATTCTACTACTAAAATCCTTTAAATCTCCATGTATCCTGACTTCAATGTACAGTAGTGGTCAGAAATACTTAAACACCTCATAATGATAATAAGAAGATTGTGAATATTAACTAGTGATACAGAGCAATTTGATCTTAGAGGCTGATACAGTTTATCAAAATAATTGGTCGAAGTATTAGATATGTTTCACCAAATATTATTCAGAAATTCCTGACGACGATAGTACCTTGAAAAATGCTTACAGAGAGACAAAGAGATACGGAGAGAGAAAAAATACTGAGTCCAAAGCATGCGGAAAATCTGCAGCATGGAGAAATTATAGCTTACACACATATTATCTCTCTCTCTCTCTCTCTCTCTCTCTCTCTCTCTCTCTCTCTCTCTCTCTCTCTCTCTCTCACACACACACACACACACACACACATAAAGTACACAAGTACACGCACAGAAACAAAAGCACATACGGTATACAGTAGACATTAATATATATATATATATATATATATATATATATATATATTTGTTATTAATTTCACCACAACACCAAACACCTCCAATTAAATTAATGAAAGCATATATGTGATCCACCAGGATTCGAACCCAGGTTATCACACACAGATTTGTAGACACCTTAACCATTACACCACCAAGACGGTTAAAGGTTTATGCACACGCCTACGACTTATTATCCATTATCGAATACTTGATATTAATCTATAATCATGTCCATATCCCACCGCACTATGGTAGCCTAATGTTTAAGTGAGAGGAAAGAATATGCATGGGGCACAGATCATACAGAACGGCTTCGCTACGAAATATCCCTGAACCTACTGATAATCTAGTTTTTATTAATTTCACCACAACACCAAACACCTCCAATTAAATTAATGAAAGCATATATGTGATCCACCAGGATTCGAACCCAGGTTATCACACACATATTTTTTAAACACCTTAACCATTACACCACCAAGACGGTTAAAGGTTTATGCACACTGTATAATCAGTTATACAACTGTATGTATATTCATATAAGTCCACACACAAACAAATATGCATTTATACATACATACATACACAAATATACGTACACCGTAGGTAACAAAGCATGGCTCTTTTTCACTAATCGAGCTACTTATCTAACCTTCGAAATGGATACCTATTATGAAGAAAACAATCAATTAAATCCGAGATAATTTCAAGCATCTAATATATATTATCACACTGCGTATGGTCGCATTCATTAGAGCTGATACAGACATTCTCGAAGTAGTTTGCGTTTGATCTGAAGCTCTTAGTTATTTTTTATATTGATTTGTTTTGTTTTCTCTTTCTTTTTACTGATAATTGTATATCAGATAGTCCTTTACTCTTTCTTTATGCTTTAACGTTTATCAAAATTAATGACCAGGATTGTACATATTCCCCCCTCCCCCCCTACACACACACACACACACATTCACTGATTAACACACACATACAGGCGAAAACAGTTGAGATTAAAACAACTAAGAGATAAAGTAAACAGATTTTATGAAGACTATATAGATGTAGTCAAACACACACCCTAAAGTGAAATAGAGAGGTGGATTAATTTCCTGAGGTTACAGCAATCCGCCATAACCGGTTTTCCTTTACAACTGTAGCGAACCGGGTATGTCCAAAATACCTGCTTCATGGTGTTTGACCGCTCACAAAAAGTAGTATAGTACTGAAGGCAATGTCGCATGTAGGCCAGTCAATACATCGGTTAAGTCACATTTTGTTATCAAAAATCGAGCAGACGAAAAAATAGTGTTGTCAAACAAGAGAGAAAGATAAGCAGATCAAGTAAGAGTTACAAAGAGATCGAGCTATGGGAGGCAGGGCACGCTCAACACACGTTCTAATAGGATCAGCCTCCCCCCCCCCCCCCTCCCCTCCCCCACTTACTAATGAAAATGGAGATCTTGTCGAAGATAAAGTCCAGATGAGTAATAGTCTCAATAACTTTTTTGCATCAGTCTTTACCGGAGAAAATCCAAATTAATTCAATTCCTCATGCCACACCATCTATAATAAACAATAATGTTTTTTTAAGTGATATTGTAATCACGGAAGTAGATATACTAAACAGCATAAACAAACTAAAGTTTAATAAATCTTTTGGACCTGATACTATTTCTCCCAGAGTTTTAAAATAATTTAGAGACGAGATACCAAAACCATTAGCACTACTTTTTAACAATACATTGCGAAGTGGTATTGCACCCAATGAATGGAAATTACCTAATGTAACGCCAATTAAAAAAAAAGGAAACAAATCACTACCTTGCAACTACCGTCCAATAAGTTTGACTTGAATCATATGTAAATTGCTCGAAACAATCATCAGAGATAAACTTGTAAACCATTTAGAAGAAAAGAATACAATAAAATAATCACAGCATGGTTTCCAAAATAAGTGTTCATGCCTAAAAAAATCTCCTTGACTTCTTTCACATCTTCAACATGTATGACAGTAAATCCGTCGACATTGTCTACCTTGATTTAAAAAAAAAACATTCGATAAAGTCCCCCACAAGCGTCTCTTGATAACATTAAAAGCTCATAGTATAGAAGGATATGTACTTCGATGGATTGATAATTGGCTTACTGGGCGTAAGCAAGGAGTAGTAATAAACTGTAAAGCCTCGGACTGGAAAAATGTCACAAGTGGTATGCTACAGCTGAGGTCAGTGCTCAGATCCACATGGTCCTTTCTTAATTTATTTTATTGACACAGATGACGATATTTCATGTACAATTTAAAAGTTGCAGATGATACCAAAATTGCGAACATGGTAGTATCTCCCTTGCATGTTCAACATATCCAAACATATTTAGATAAATTAGCAAATTGGGCCCAAACCTATCAAATGAGTTTCAATACCGACAAATGCAAAGTACTATATATAGGATACAAGAATGACGATTCAAACTACTCAATGAATAGTAGTAAACTAAAAAATACTGATATAGAAACTGACTTAGGAGTAACAATATCAAGTACCGGGACTTTAAAACCCAGCCAACAATGTACCAAAGTAGTTAGGAAAGCAAACAAAATCACTGGCTGCATTCAAACGATCTGCCAGATCGTTTGAATACAAATCTGAAAATGTCATTCTCACCTTATACAATTCTTTGGTTCGCCCCCATCTGGAATACTGCGTATAATTTTGGTGTCCATATTATTAAAAGGACATAGATAAACTGTAGAGAATACAGCGGAGAGTGATAAAAATTATCCCTAGACTGAGAAAAATGTCATATGAAGAACGTCTAAAAGAGTTAAATCTGTTCAGTTTATCAAAGCGCAGGCTGAGAGGGGACCTAATTCAAGTGTTTAAAATTATTAAAGGTATTGACAATATGGATGTAAACAAAATATTTCATAATCGATCATTCGAATTACACTAGAGGAAATGGTTGCAAGATAATCGGAAAGCATTTTAACTCCCAATATCCCATGAGGCATAGCATTTATTTTTCAATCGAGTAGTAAACCTATGAAATGGACTACCCAGTAATTTCATTAAATACAGTACTGTTGAAACTTTCAAAATACACCTAGATAAATATCTCGCTCCTAATCCACGATTAACTGCGTTTACAAACGAATAGCAGCACTCTTTATTGAGCTACCGTTATTTTTTCTCACATAGGTTAAGTAGTTTAGATACAAGCAGCCTTGAAAGGATCAATATACGGTTGTTGCTTGTTTTCCTTTGTACTCTTTGTACACTGGCACACTCAATCACTCGCCCGCTGACTAACGCACACATAGACACACGCACACACTCACTCGACCATTCACGAACATACACACACACACACACACACACAAACACACACACACACACAGAGCTTATCTCCCACAAGGGGACGTGTAGTATAGGTGTGGAGAAGGTAAGAGAGGATGAGTCCTTTTACCAGGCTACGACTGCAAAGGTGGGCAGGTGAGGTTAGTAGGTAAGGTGGTTGGTTTGTGGAGTAGTAGGTTGACTGCTTGGTTGGTTGATAGGTAGGTTGGTTACTTGGTTGATATGTAGGTAAGATCGTTTGTAGAAAAGCGAATAAGTTGGTTGTTAGTTAGGTAGATATGAAAATAGTTAGCTAAGGCATATAGGTAGGTATATGAGGTTAGTTGGTAGGAAGCTACGCGGGGAGGCCTCATAGGCATGTGATATGGAGTTACTGGAACTCCTGTTACATTTGACTGGCTTCTCTCACTGTTTCTGTTTCAGTTAGCTTACACAAACACCTCCTCCTCTTATGTATGTCACTACACTAAACTAGTACACCAAACTTCGTTCCAATACACGCCCAAAATAATAGATAAATAAATAAATAAACGTTTAAAGTAGAGACTGTCACTCTTTCAACTTTGGGGAAGGCACTTGCTGCAGGCAACTTTGCCTTTTGCCTCCTTCACAAAAAAATAAATAAATAAATAAGTAAGTTAATTGGTAGGTATATTGGTTGGTTGGCAGGGAGGTTAAGTTAGTTGCTAGGTTGTTGTTGTTGTTGTTGATGATCCGCAAGCTGTCTGGCCGAGCAGCCGCAAGGTCCCGAGAAAGGCCAAGGCCGTAACCGAGCGCCCCCACAGAACCCTCCCAGCTTTACCATTAAAGAATGCCCAGGTGACCGAAGCCTCTCTCAGGCGAGGAGCTGAGGAGAGTGCGGAAACGCCTGGGACACAGAAGCCCCTCCCAGGGCCCGGTGTCCCTTAACAGTTATAACAAGAAAGTTGAGGGACAAAGGAAAAATTATGAGATCTGTCTCTGAGAGGGCATCAGGGTTGGGGATTATCAGCCTGGGCTTATAACCCCCAGGCCAATGCCCGCACAGTCCGCAGCCCCCCTACTTGCAGTGCCACCCGAAATCTTGCCAGTACTTAGAAGAAAAAGTAGTTCAGGAAAAGAGACAGACAGAAACGGCTAAGATAGGGTAGATGATGTCAAACCTCTCTCTGGATAGGTTTGTTAAGTTGGTTAACCCTCTCCGACATATGACGCGATTTTTAGCCTATTAGGGATACTTTAAAACCTTTGTTACCATCAGGGGTATTTAGAAACCTTTAGTTTAGTTACTTCAACCTCTGCAGTTGTCTTTGAGTTAGCTGTGGGCAGAACACTAATTTTGGAGAGGTAATTATGAGAGTGAGAGAACTCTATTTATTATTGCTAATCTGGCAACCTCTGCGTCATATGAGCTAATAGGTAGGTAGGAAGATAGTAGAGCCGGCGTCACACGCGAGCTTTCGCGGCGAATATCTTCCTTGTCAGTGTTAAGGTCAAATGTATGCTGAAATTAAGTATCTTATCGGACAATATTCAGATCTATTGTGATGATATATTGAGTATTATTTCTCATCAACTCGTATACTCATACTCAACGCAAATAATAATTAAGGAATTTGCTCAAAACATTATGTAGGCGATTCCATACTCCGATACAACTGGCCAATAATAGTGGCGTCACACGGGGGAATATAGGCTATCCGATCCTGGCCTCAGAGTCACTTTATCAGATTCAAAATATACTAAAGAAAAGGATGTTATTAAACCAAAGCTACTTTCATTCTGTCGATGTTTTAAAGTAATCTTGAAGGAGGGTCTTGTTTTTTGTTTAAGCTTGATAGAGGTCTAAGGAGGAAACTACAACAAATATAAACATACTGTCTATACTGTATAATTATATGTTTTAAAGTGTATAGCTTAAAATCAGGAACAAACATCACGAAACAGGAATAAATATCCCAATTCCTAAGAAAATTGAGTATTG
Source organism: Paralithodes platypus (assembly GCA_032716605.1). NCBI lineage: Eukaryota > Metazoa > Arthropoda > Malacostraca > Decapoda > Lithodidae > Paralithodes > Paralithodes platypus. Next base: position 18,051,537 of record CM064564.1, on the reverse strand, counting down.
AATTACTGCGGGTACTGGATTTTGATGATATATGATGATATAAAGGTGCCCGTGTGACTCCACCCTATAACTACAGTATATGTGTACCGCCGGGCCAAGGCTCGTCTGGAGGTGAGTCAGGAACATTGATTGGTGTAAAAGTAGTAGCTGACCTCCCAGACATTGGTAACATTGCCTTTCTATACATCGTAGGCTATACTGCCTCTCTAAACTACTCGTGGGACGCCGCCTATATTTAAGAGGAGGTATCTAGTTTGCTCCCTAGACCTCCATCAAGCTTTACAAAATAACCCCAAAACCCCCCTTCGAGATAAAAGTGTAAATTTTTCGGAAGACAAATGTTCTGGCCGTCTGTTCCTGCTAACGTACAGGGTCGCTATCGCTAGCCAGGAAAAAATCGACAACTAAATGGCACGAAAGGTCTTAACATTGACAGAAATGGGCGAAAGGTCTTAAAATATCAAAACTAATTGGAGAAGGGGGCATGGAAAAAATGTAAAAATCTCCCCTTTACATTGACTATACAATTATATAAAATGGCAGCATTGCCAATTTCTGCCAGGTTAGCTTGAATACACTTTAGGTAGTTTTATTACTAGCCAGGGAGGTAAGTAGTTTGGTATAGGTCTCTACTATAGGCAGGTAACTATAGTAGGTTAACACTCAACTCAGATCTGATCGTAGGTACAGTTACCCATAAACATTCGGGGGCCAAACCTATTATTATTTATGGAGGTATATCCCTGGCAACGAATTTATGTGTATAATTATATATATATATATCAACTACAAAACTATATATACTATTTATTGAAAAGCATGTTTCATCCAAATATCAATCCAGATAGTTATAACCGCGTAAATATAAACATAGGAGGTCCAAGAGTTTATATAAGTGCAGTGAAAAGTGTTATCAATATTATGGAACTATTCTGACACTCCGATGACATTTTTTGAAACGTTCCCTTTTAAAACATTTTCGAGTCATTGTTATATTCATTCGTTGTTGACTGTCTAAAAATATCATAGAGTATTGTAGCAGCTATTTCTGTGAGTGACTGTACAATTGGTTGCCGTGGTAGAGCTATGCATTATGGAGCGACATTCACACGCTGACAAAATATTTTGAAACGTTCCCTTAGCCACATGTTTTATTCAGTGTTTTCCCTCAATACTGACTCAGGATTATTATAGGGTGTACCATTATACTAAAGGAGGCGATTGTTCAATGTCATAAGTAAGCTCTGTGTATTATTATAATATGAACATCTCATATTCAATAGTTATTCATACAAATATAAGGATTATTAATTATTGGAAACTTGAGGACTTGTACGGGTAACGTAATAACCCAGGATATCTTGTACGGGTAACGTAATAACCCAGGATATCTTGTACGGGTAACGTAATAACCCAGGATATCTTGTACGGGTAACGTAATAACCCAGGATATCTTGTACGGGTAACGTAATAACCCAGGATATCTTGTACGGGTAACGTAATAACCCAGGATATCTTAAGACGTCTCACTTACTTAGTTTGGCGATTATAAGACGCTTCACTCCATTCAAGTGTCGATTTTGCTTTCTGGGCTAGCAATAACAACCCTGCAATTTAGGGCTAACCAACCTTCGACCGAGGCATTGTGTTTACTGATAAATGTACATATTTAGCTCAATGGGAATATGGGCGACGTGTTTTCTAGTTCGAAGGGGGTCTGGGGGGGGGGGGGGGGGCGTTTGTCTTTGTCTAGGGGGGGGGGGGACACCAATAATAGCCCCGATTAACCATGATCGCACCTAATAGCGTTAACCAGCGACCGGGGCTACAAGGCCAAGGAGACAATCACGGGTTAAGGGGAGATGAGTCGTTTTTCTGGTCCCCCTTCTTCCTCATGTTTAGCCTCAGTTGTTTTCAGATTATATGACGTTCGGCCCATTAGTTTGGCGACTTTAAGACCATTTGCCCCATTAGTTTGGCGACTTTAAGACCATTTGCCCCATATATTTGTCAATATTCAGACATTTTGTGTCATTTAGGTGCCAATTTTGTCCTGGTAAGCGATAGCGAGCCTGTAATTTAAGAGAAACCGGCCTTTGGCCGGGACAATTTTCTATCGAAAAATATACAAATTAATCTTGAAGGAGGATCTTGTTTTTTGTTTAAGCTTGATGGAGGTCTAAGGAGGAAACTACAAAAAAAAATAAACATACTGTATATATATATATACTGTATATATAAATGAGGAACTAAATACGCCCATGGAATAATTTGCATAATGTATGATAACCATTTTAGTGTGAATGGGATGCCGATTATTTAATGGTAAAAAGAGGTGATTGTGTTAGCATTTGATTATTATGACTGATGCCTTGTCACCTATTGTAGTATGGGGAGAACTATATGAACTACCGGTCACATAAAGGTGTACACAGGTCATATAAAGGTGTATACTGGTCACATTAAGGTGTATACTGGTCACATAAAGGTGTACACAGGTCACATAAAGGGGTATACTGGTCACATTAAGGTGTACACAGGTCATATAAAGGTGTATACTGGTCACATTAAGGTGTACACAGGTCATATAAAGGTGTATACTGGTCACATAAAGGTGTACACAGGTCACATAAAGGGGTATACTGGTCACATAAAGGGGTACACAGGTCATATAAAGGCGTACACAGGTCACATAAAGGAGTACACAGGTCAAATAAAGGTGTATGTTCAGAACAACCCTGACTTAAGGTTGGTGTGGTGGGACGTAGACAAGTGCCCCCTTAAAGTTGAGCCACTCCTCCCTCAATGACTGCCTTGTTGCTGGGGTGAAGGCAGGGTGAAACATTTATTAGGCCATGGCTTTTATTTTATTTATATCTTATTTTATTTTGTATCTTCATGTCAACTAATGAAACCTTGTCAATTACTCAACTTCACTTGAACTATATTATTTAACTTTAATATAAGTCAATAAGTCTCACACCGGTAAGACAACTCCAAACTAATTATTCAATTCCAAAACAAATACTGATACACTCGTCTATGTTTGCTTGCGTTAAAGACGAACACCAATAAATGGTCGGTCACTGTGTTGTTGTTCTTGGGTATCAGAGACCAGCAGTGGATAAGACAGAATTGGTTTATAGCCATATTTTTGGTAGATAGGCTACAGATCTGTAACTTGGCATGGAGATAGACATGACTCACCAAACATCCTGTGCCACTTTGGAGCTAAAAGTGCATGCCCAATCCTGAAAAATTACGGTCGGCTGTGGAAAATTCATTGCCGTAATTATTATTGAGATATTGACCGTGCTCCTGGCAACAGTATAATTATACTGTACAGTAAATGGCATATAGGAGAGCTTACATTAGTTCCCCAACTTCCAACTTAATTCCCGACAAAGCGGAAATGGGCGATTAAGCAATTTTGAAATGAAGTCACATTTATTGAGATGAGCTGTAATATGGAAGCTAAATATATATAGACAACAGGAAATATTAATTTATATTGTTGGATAAGAACACTGCATCTTTAACTCGAAGGCATTAATATGATTAACGGTAGATAAAGAGTTATGATAAATACAATGGTGTATCTTTTTCCTGGTAAACCATTGTAATCTCATAACTCATAAATCTACCTTTAATCATATCAATTCCATAATTTTCTATGTTAACATTAGGTATTTTCGTATATTTTAATTGTATAGTAATATTTATCATAATCATGATAATGTAAAGCTAAGTCTTAGACCAATAATTGTATCTATCATAGGTTTGAAGATGATCCAAGTTTGGGATCGAGAAGTCACAAATAAAGAAAATGTATTTCCTGGCATTGGCTTTCATATATGTACAGTATATATATATATACTGTATATATATACAGCATATACTATATATATATATATATATATATATATATATATATATATATATATATATATATATATATATATATATATATATATATATATATATAGAGAGAGAGAGAGAGAGAGAGAGAGAGAGAGACCTTGCGGCCCATTCCGAGGAGATACTCGAAGTGGAAGGAGAGATTATGTTTAGTGCACTATACTCACTACAGAGTGTGCAAAATACTATCTACTCTATTCTTCAACTGCTCCATTGAAGAAATTTGTACAACTTCGGAGGGAAGTTTGTTCCAGGTCGAACATTTATCTTATATGTGAACAAGTTTCCGCAAATACTAGTGCTGAACCTTTTTAATTCTAACTTCCAGCCATGGTTGCGTGTTGTATTCATATTGAGCCTAAATATGTTGCTATAATCTACATTGTCACACCCATTAAGTATTTTAAAAAACTTCAATGAGCTGACCTCGTAGTCTGCGTGTCTCCATTGGGAAGAGATCAAGAGCTCTCAACCGGTCCTCATAGCTCAGTCTTATAGGCAATGGAATAAGCTTTGTAGCCCTAGCTTGTACTCTTTCCAGTCGCTCTATATCGTTCCTGAGTGCTGGAGACCATAACTGAAGAGCATACTCCAGGAGAAGCCGTATTAGAGCGTTGTAAAGTGTGAGGACTATTTCCCTATTTCTATACTTAAATTTCCTCTTAATATAGCCCAATAATTTCTGAGCTTTCTTCTCTACTTCAATGCACTGCTTGGAAAACTTTAGGTCACTGCTAATCAGAACACCTAAATCCTTTTCCAAGTCAGTCACTTCCAGAGACATTCCCAATAGTGAATAGCCTGACTTGGAGTTTGCTTGGCTGATATGCATCACCTTGCACTTTTCTTCCAAATTTAGAGGCATCTGCCATGTCTCCGACCATTCACCCAATCTGTTGAGGTCCATCCTGAGCTGTTCCATCTCTTTGGAGTCTTTTACATCCAAGCTTTATGTCATCTGCAAACTTGGAGATCACACTCAACAGACCAATATCGATGTCAGTGGCATATATGATAAGCAGAAGTGGGCCAAGGACAGATCCCTGTGGAACTCCAGAAGTGACTGGAGTCCAATTAGAAGAAACACCATTGATTACCACCCGTTGTTGTATACCTGTCAGCCAACTTTCTAGAGAGAGAGAGAGAGAGAGATTGTAGGCATCATTGGAACAGGACTAGACACAGGAGAGGCTATAGGCATATGATATGGAATCGCTGGAACTCCTGTTTCATTGACTTGGCTTCTCTTACTGATTTTCTGTGTGCTTCACTTACACAGAGAGTATTCCAGCTGGCTCCCACAAACACTTTCTCTACTTAACACTACACCACACAAGCAGTCTAATGCAAAACAATCTTAGTTTACTCACGCTTGTTCTACTGCTGTCCACAATCAGGAGGAAGCATACAAATGGTACTACTGCCTTTCAAGCTCAAGAATCTCATACTTTTTTTCTTCTGGCTGGAATCAAGCCAAATTTGTTCTTCGACTCGCCAAAACCTCTTTCATCAAATAATAAATGTTCTGAACTGTCCAGCTGTAGCTCTACCCAAGCTTTCTGGCATCTAGCCAATAACCTCTCCAATAATTGTATTTCCTCCTCTTTCCCTCCTCTTTTCCAGTCTGACGGCCCCACGGCCCCACCGTGGTGCCACGTGTATCCCTGACAAAGCTGAACACTTCCTTCAAACTTATGCTAAAAACTCTACCCTGGATGTTTCCGGTGCTATTCCTCCCTCTCCACTCCCTCTCACTTACTTATGCCTAATATCATAATCTCTTCTAAGAATGTACTCTCTGCCCTCTGGGGGCTAAATACTAAGAAGGCGTACAGACTGGATGGTATTCCTTCTGTTGTACTCAAAAACTGCTCTTCTGGACTGACTCCCTGCCTAAGCAAACTCTTTCATGTCTGCCTTTCTTCTAACGTCCTTCTTTCTTGCTAAAAGTTTGCTCTCATTCAAAACTGTCAAAAAGAAGGGTGACAGCTCTCGACCCTCTAACTATCTTCTAATTGCGCTCATTTCTTGCCTCGCTAATTTTTAAAAAAATAATCTTATTCAAAATATCTCAAGCATTTTTTTTTTTTTTTTTTTTTTCTATATTCCAACTTACTTCCTCTCGGGCATAGGCTGAGAGCCTTAACATTCACCACTTTACAATGAACAGTGAAGCCTGTGAGGTCTTGTTCCAGTCTAGGGAGTGAGACATGTGAAGCACGTAGAGTACAACGAGCACCTGCCATCTTGCCTTCACATGAGGCACGGTGCTCACTCATGGCCCGAAACGACCCCATCTCTGAAGCCACCTCGTTCCCGTGCTTCACTGTCTCACCCCCTACACTCGGACTCTCACACTTACACACACACAACGCCACCTGTTGAGCAGATAACTCACCAGGCATTGCACCCCTATAGCATATTTTGAATATGGGAATATTCATACAGTGCTATTTAATCAGGGAACAATGAGGGTATTTTATCGACGTTTCGGTGGGCTTGTGGTAATGCACTGATACCAGGTACAGAACAAATTCCATCCCAATAATATCTTCCCATTGATACATCGGGATTTGAACCCGGGACCTTTGGATTACCAGGCCAGTGGCAAGACCACTCCACCACACCTTCCCAATTTATCTTCCCATAATCTACTACCAGATCGCCAGTATGGTTTCCTTAAGGGCTGCTGTACTGGTGATCTTCTTTCTTATCTTACTAACTCATGGTCATCATAGTTTTGGAACTTCGGTGAGACTTTTTCTATTGCGCTAGATATATTGAAAACCGTCGATGAAGTCCGGCACAAATGTTTAGTCCAAACTACCCTCCTTCGGTTTCTATCCCTCCATCTATGCCTTTGTTTCTAATTTCCTTTCAGATCATTCCATAGCTACGGTTGCGGACGGCCATCGCTCACTTCCTCAACCTATCAACTTTGGTGTTCCTCAGGGTTATGTCCTGTCTCCAGTTCTCTTTCTAATTTGCATTAATTATTTTCTCAACTGTACCTCCAGTCCTATCTATTCATATGCTGATGACTCTACCTTACATTATTCAACTAGTTTTCCAAAACGAATCGGTATGTAGTCACTCAAAAACTAACGTGATGAAGTTATTGCACAAGCATATCTTCTGATCTATCAACCGTATCTTATTAGAGCAGCGAAAATCTTGTTACTTTCAATGCTTCCAACACCCAATTTCTCTTTATATATCTACCCATCAAGAAACTTCCACATGTCTATGCCTTATACTTAAACAATACACAAAGCAACCCTTCGTCTTCTCTCAGTATTCTAGGTGTTTCTTTTTCTTCTGGCCACTCATGCTAAAACAGTTTCCTAGAAGTTAGGTGTCTTCAACCGTCTCCGTGGGTTTTTCATCCCCGCACACCTTCTTGCTTTGTCTAGAGGTACAGTACATCCATTTATCGAGTATTGTTTGTATGTGTGAGGTGCTTCCACCCATACCGCACTTCTCGAAAGGGTAGAGTCAAAAGCATTTTGGCTCATCAACTTACTCCCTCTTACTAGTTCAATACAATTTCTTTCTACACACCACAATGTTGTATCTCTCTCACTCTTCTACCACTATTACAACAATCAATGAGCTTTGGAACGCTCTCTCTCAATCAATATTTCCTTCATACTATGACTTATACTGCTTCCAGGCATTTTGACCCCAACGTCCCTTGAATTTGGCTATCTGTCTCTCTTTGGCTTTGGGGGAGACAATTCTTACAGGCAGCCTGCCTTTTGCCTTCATTTTCACTTACACAAAATAAGTAAATAAATAAATAAAAATCATATACAGTATGTATTTGAACTCCACCGACAAACTCCAGGATCACTTGTAGAGTTAAATATAATACTATTTTATACATACCATTTTTACTACAGTTGCCTAATTAAGGAGATAGAGGACTAATTAGATATGTAGCACACGAATGTTGCTATAAGTGCGCTAGACACCAGTTGCCTGATATAATGGATATACTGTGAAATCAAACGTACCAATGGCATCGGGAATTCTTTATAACATTATCTGAATGATGCCAAGCACTTATGTGTACTTATGTAAAGTTTTGTTGCTGTTTTAATCTGGTTAGCATTAAAATTATAAGTGACTTAGCGATCGCGGTGATGGTGATGTTGACACATTTGATACTCTGTTCCCATTGTGGAATGTTAAAGGCAAAGCCTGTGCCACATAAATTATCCGAACACTACAACTTGGCGGGTAATTGGTTGTGGAGTATGGCGGGCAGTTGTCAATTTGATAACGTTGTTTTTCGTTCAATAACGAATTTCTCTAATGAAAAACACGAAGAATTAGAGCACTTTCATTAAATCTGACGTTGTTGCATAGAGAATAACGCATATACAAACTAAAAATCGATACACTGAACATTATTTGACCCATATACAAATTATATTCACGATAATACGCACTAACTCAGCTCACACTGCTCTTGTATATTATTTTGGTAAGACTTGTCGAGACTGAAGTGTATGCGTGTGTATGTAGTAAGGGTATGTGTGTTTGTGTATGCGTGTGTATGTGTTTGTAATAGTGGTAAGTGTGAGTATTCTATTGTTGGGGGTAACTAGAGAGGTAGGGGGTACCACTGGGTGTTTGGCTATGGGGGAGTGGGGAAGCGGTTTGTATGTGTGTGTGGGTGAGTGTGTATGTGTATGTGCTTGTATAATATGTGCTTAGTGATTTTAAGTGAGAATTTTGTATGGCTGAGATAAAATTGATGACCAATTGTGTTGGTGGTAATGATCGAAGTGGGTGGTTCAATTGGGTGTGTAACCCATGGGGGAGTGGGGAGGCAGTGTGTGTGTGTGTGTGTGGTAGAGTTATATTTGAGTTATGTAAGGTTGGTTCACTTCGAAATGTTATTGTAAGGGGGTAACAGGCGAGATGAGTTGTTCAGGGGGGGGGGGGGGGGGATTCTTAGTGGGTTGAAAGGTAGATATGAGTGTGCATGCGTCTTTGTGTGCGTGTGTTTATTATTCTCTTAACACTCCCGTATGATAGTAATTCCAGGAATCTTTGCTGTGCTCATCTTTATTATTCAAAAGCTTATTTATTATTGATGTATGTAGTTGTAATACACACTTCATCACCAGTTCAACGATATAGGTCAGAATGGCAGGTGCTTCATCATTACCCAATATGCTACACTTGTAAACTACTATTTAATTAACTATGCATTACAAACATATTACCAACAACAGCAAAATATGCCTTATTTCCCTAATTCAAAAATTGGCAGAGGTAGAGCTGTCACCATAAATCCGGTACCATCTGGTCGAATCTTTGAACCCTTAAAACCAAGTTCAGAAGCTCAGGGCTCAGTGTTCGCACTAGTGCACGGTTTACATTAACTCGGGCTAGGACGATGCTCCAAGTTTTTACTTTAAATGCTCTATCTCAAAAATGGCTTATTAGTTTTTAATTTTACTATAGAATAAAGTGAGTTTGTTTATTTATTTGGAATTAATTCACAAATTTTGTCGGTGGAGTTCAAATACTGTATACTATATATATATATATATATATATATATATATACGGTCTATATAATATATATATATATATATATATATATATATATATATATATATATATATATATATATATTATATATATATTATACCGGTATATATATAAAATATATATATATATATCTATATATATATATATATATATATATATATATATATATATGCAGTATATATATATATAACCGAAGTTATAAGCGGGTTGTTGGGTTGTTGGAGTTGTAGGAGGCTGTAACGTTTCAGCTATAACATTAGCCATGTTCACACAAGTGGTTATGATAGATATATATATATATATTTTTTTTTTTTTTTTTATTTTTTTTTAAAGGTAGGGGGGGAAGAGAGGCACCTCAGAGTGGGTGGAGGGAAGAGAAAGTAGGAAAGATGAAATACAGTGGAAGAGAAAAGTTAGTGGGCCGTCCACCTTGCTGTTGTTGAGGGATGTTTATTACTTTATTTTGTTTGTCTAGTCATTTTTTAAAAACCTTCATTCATGCTTTATTGTTGTACTTAAGTTACTAAAGTGCTGATAAGAATGATTTTAATTTAGGGATGTCTATATCTGATCTTTTGAGTCTTGCTTCCAGTTTGTTTTTTCCTTCATCTGTGAGAGTTCGTTCCAAGTCTTCTTGATTAATATGAGAATATGCTTGCCTCATAACGTCGGGATCTTGTTCAAAGACGTCACAGATGAATCCAATACTGCCCAGTGTTAGTTCTGAAAGCTCGATGGTGTCTTCTCCCGGTTCCTTCTCCTTGGCGATTTTTGGTGGTGTCACCGGGTTTGTCGGGAGGGGAAGGAGTGGTCCTGGGGATCTCTTTCTGGGCGATTTTGGCTTGGTGTTGGGGGAAGTTGGTGGTGATGATGATGCTCTGGCTTCCTCGGGTTCCATTTGTGTCTCGTCCTCTTCTTGGTGTTCTTCATGGATGTGAAGAGTTGGAGATTCCTGTAGTTCTTGAACTTGAACTTGAAGGGGGATAGACAGGTTGGGGAGGTAAGAGGTCTCTAAGGATTAGAGAGAAGTAAAGATGGAAATGAAGAGCAAAGTCGAAGAGTAAGAGATGGAGGGCGGTCCTCCATGCTATTATTAGTTTTTGTGTTGTCTCAATGGTGTGTCGCAGGAGCATCTCAGAGCAGCAATGCCAGGTGGTGTTGGTGGTGTGGAAAGGCCGTTGATGTTGGTGAAGGTGGGTGATGGTGTGCTTATGAAGCGGATGGTGAAGCTGGAGATTTGGTGGACTTGGTCTGTTTTCTCCCGTTTAGTTATTTATATTCAATTTTTTTTTCTTCTAAGTTCTTTATCATCTGGTAGTAACCTCTCCCCTCCGTCGAGAGTACCCAATTAGTTACTATTTCTTCAGAGTATTTTTGTTTCATTGTAGCTGAAGTGGTATATTCAAGATCTCTTGCAAATCTTAGCCATTCTTCATCTGTCCGTGGGTGAATGCTTGAGATCTTGGTAGCTGTGTCATTGGTTTGAAAATTTGGCTTCTTGTCCCTCAGAGTTTGTGGTGTTAGAACAGGAGGGGGAGGAGTTGTCATGATGATATGTTCTGGTGATGAGCTGGTAGACTGGATTGGAGTAGAAGAGGTTTTGTCTTCTTCTTGATCTTCAGCATCCAGTAGCTCGACATCCACCTCTTCTTCCTCGGAGTCTTCTTCATCCGATTCTTCTTGGTGAGTTTCGAGGTCTTCTGGAGGTGTCGAAGCTTGTGCTTGTGCCCGGTCCTCCGTTGGTTGTTCTGGCTCCTTCCGTTGTATGCTCAGGGGTCGTGGGAGCAGGAGTTGTGGCCTCATGGTGTTCTTTGGCTTTGGTGATTTCTTCTTAGGTGGTTGTGTATCATCCAGAAGATCCGGAGGGATGACAATGGTCGGGAGACCGTTTGCCTTGAGGAGAGCTGGAAGAAGTGTGGAAAGTAGGCTTTTATTGTCCCCGGCAAGAGCGATGGCTGTGTGAACAACGATGGTGATGGTGGTGGTGTCTGTCTTGGCACCTGTCTTCACTCCAGGGATGGTACCATAGCTCCTCCGTTGTTTTGGACGAGCATGGTGAGATCCTTTCACTGCCAAGCCTCCAGGACCCGTAACTTGATCTGCTTCAGGCCCTTTCCGTCCAGTCTTGACGTTGAACTCCACCTGTTCTCCGTCCCCTAGTGATGGCTGGAACTGAGGGTTGTTCTTGATGATAGACTTGTGATGGACGAATATATCTTTATGGTTATCTGATCTTGTGATAAAACAATATCCATGCTTGACATTATACCACTTGACAGTGCCAATGGTCTTGTTTTGGCTAGCCATCGTGTAGTGTTTAGTGAATGAATAGAAAATAGAAAGGGTATATATAGGGGTCCTGGGATCACGCATCGCTTAATCTGAACAGGTGGGCGGGGCTTAGTCGGCGATCTGCGTCTGTGGTTGGTTGGTTACTGCTAGCCGCGCGCTGCGTCTGTTGATTGGCTGGTTGGGCGCTGGGGCATCGTCGGGTGGGCGTTGGCTAGGGGTAGTGGAGGGGTCATTTCCATCTCGGTGTCTGTAGGGGTAGGATCTCCTCGCTGTGGGCAGAATTTGAAGGTCCAATGTCTGGTTGTTAAGTGTAGGGTTGAGTGCTTGTATATAGATAGCTTCAATGATTGGGAGGTGTCAGGAGTCGGATTCATTATCTAATATGGAGGTGTTGGTATCTAGATCTTTATGAGCTAGTTTAGGATGGCCTGGGCTGTTGTAATGATTTTTGATGGAGCCAGATTGAAGGTTTGAAGCACTTTAAGTCATAGGATGAGGGGAAGATGGATTCAAGGAGAGATTTCCAGAGCTCAGCTGTTGAATAGAAGAAGGTCTGAGAATATCGTTTCACTCATGGATTGGAGAGTTGCACAGAGTAGGGATGGGATAGTGTTGCAAGATGGGTGCTACGTACTCTATGTAGAGGACGTGGTATACACTGAGAGAGCTCTGAGGAACATTGATTATTGTAATAGCGGTAGAATAGCGAGAGAGATGCAACATTGCGGCGAAGAGAGAGAGATTGCATAGAGTTGGTGAGTGGACGGGAGTTAACCCGGCAGCTGCAGGGAGACTCTTAAGAGGTTTAACTGGGCGACTGCGGGGAGATTCTTAAGATCCTAGGCCTAAACAAAAACATTTGAAACACCCCAGTGGCACTTAAAAAATAAAATAAATGGTGTTTAAGTGAGATAATTTCCCTCCATACCTCCAATCACTCCTTCACATGTGTCAAAGTCCCCTCCTTCCCTCCTTTCCCCCCCCCCCCTTCAATTATCACCTATTTTCCCTGTTATTCCCTTACTCATTGGTATATTTTCATGTCACCATCTCCAGGCTGGTTCCATTGTGTTGTCATGTGACTATCGAGTGTGTTGCGTAAGGTAAGGTGTGGGTGAATGAGTCAGTCAAGCTTCAGGCCTCGCGAGGGGAGGGTCTGGCTCGTTCTGCTCCACAATGCATGAATGGACCGGCCAACTATAATTCGCAATTTTGACCATCCAAACACTATTCCCACTTGTTTTATTGTTGTTACATGTTACTATCTTCCTATTAAACATAACATAGGTGCATATGGATAAGTATTAATTATATTTATGGTGAATTAACAATTTTAGTGAGGAATTAATCAGAATACCTATGCACAGGGGTATGGTGTATACTACAGGGGCTGCGCAGCCGTGTGGTTAATAATACGAAAGGCTTTCCTTTCTTCTTTATCTAGGAGTGCAGTGTGAGAGGATCCTCCCCACATATGCAAACAATACTCGATACATAGACGCACTGTGCCCTTGTACAGAGCAAGAAGATGTGCAGGGGTAAAGAACCCCCCGAGGCAGTTGAGCACACCCAGCTTCTGGGAAGCTGTTTTAGCAAGGGGGGTAATATGGTCTTTCCAAGTGAGATCAGGAGAGAAAGAGATTCCTAGAATACTGAGAGAAGATGAAAGATTGACTTTTGTATTGTTGAAATATAAGGGATAGTCCTGTGGGAGTTCTTTACGGGTAGATAATTGGGGAAATTTGGTTTTGGAAGCATTGCAAGTAACAAGATTTTCTATGTCCCACATTGGAAATGATTGATAGGTCAGAATTTAAATGTTTTATGGCATCTTCGCATGATTTTTTGAGAGGTTGCTTTTTGGGGGGTTCTGCAAAACTAGTTGAATAGTGTAAGGTGGAGTCATCAGCAAATGAATGGATAGGACTGGAGGTACAGTTGAGAAGATCATTAATGAATATTAGAAAGAGAATTGGAGATAGGACAAAACCCTGAGGAACACTGGAGTTGATAGGTTGAGGAAGTGAAGGATGGCCGTCCACAACCGCAGCTATGGAACGGCCAGAAAGGAAATTAGAGACAAAGGCACAGATGGAGGGATAGAAACCAAAGGAGGGTAGTTTGGATATTAGAGATTTGTGCCAGGCACTATCGAAGGCCTTCGATATTTCTAGTGCAACAGAAAAAGTCTCACCGAAGTCCCGAAAGGAGGATGACCAAGAGTTAGTAAGATATGAAAGAAGATCACCAGTAGAGCGACCCTTAAGGAAGCCATACTGGCGATCTGAGAGAAGATTATGAGAAGAGAAATGCTTAAGAAATTTGGAAGCAAGAATAGTTTCAAAAACTATAGAGATACAAGAGATGAGAGCAATTATATATATATATATATATATATATATACATTTTTTTGTTCTTTAACACCTTACGAGCGGCCTATGCGGTTTATTTATGTGTACCGCACAGCGGGTTTTTTTTAGCCAAAATAGGGCTGTTTACGTGATCATTTTCATGCCTAAATAAGACCCAGAACGTAAAACAAGTACCTATCCCTGAAAGGGCATAAACAGAGCTTTCGAATGACACCATAACGATCCTTGTATGATGGATAGTTTTCTTGCAATAACCGTGCAACGCGAGTGCAAAAAGCAGGTAATTCGGTACTTTCAGTACATAATTGAGTATGTAGCGAGTGAGAGAGGGAGGAGGGAGCTGAGATTTGTGTCAGTAGGTTCGCCGCGGTGGTCTGGAGCAGTCATACGCTCGCTAGTCTCCTGCCACCACTTGTCTCTCTCTCTCAGCCACATTACGTGCTGAAATTGCCACTCGAGTTATGTCGAGCGCCGCCACATAGTCCAGCTTTATTTAACTCGACTTATGTTGCTCGCCGCTAAATAAGGGTTAATACATACGAGGTTGAAAGAAATGGCAATTTCTGCGTTGGAAATTTTATTATTCAAAGTTTCCAGGTCTCTGATGAGTTTTCGCTGGGTGGCAGGAAGTAGATGAATGAGATTAGCAAAATTCATGGTGGTACAGGGTTACATAAATGTACATGATGATACAGGATATACGACGCGTTTCACTGAACAACCAGCATTATCAAGTAAGGATAGAATGATATAAAAGGTAAACAAGAAGGGTATATATAGAGGGTGGAGGATCAGAGGAGGCAAAAATCAGGGGGCAAAAGTCTGCTATTGGTGGAGGGGTATTCTAGGAGTGCAAAAGAGAGGACCAAGTCATGCATGCGCACTGGATGCGGGAAGGTGGTGGTCGGTTGGCGGGGTCGAAGCTGATTGGCTGCGTGTCGAGGGGCTTGGCCTAAGTTGCGTAATACGTGTGGTGCCGGCAGAAGACGAAGCTGAAGGAGGTGGCGCAGGAGGCTGCGTCAAGGGCACCGGGGGGCGAGGGGGGGCGTTAGGTCCTGTAGGGTAGTGCCTTTTGGCAGAATGAAGGATCTGAAGGTCCAGAGTTTGGTTGTTGATGTTAGGATGTAAGGCTTGGATATATAACGCTTCGAGTATAGGTAATCTCCTTGGGTCACTTTCTTTATCGAGTATGGTGGTGTGTTTCTCTAACTCGTTGCGTGTGAGGTGGGGGTGGTTAGGGGTGAGATAGTGGTCTTTGATGGCTCCAGCCTGAAGGTGAAGAGGTAACCGGCGTGAAAGACGAGTCTGTGTCATGCCAATATAGGAATGAGGTCCACAGCCCTCATAATTACAGGTATGTTGGTAAATGATGTGATCGTCGGTCATCGGGCTCTTTATCTTGGTGGAAGCAGGTTTGTTGAGGAGAACGAGGTTGGAGGTGTTGGGGGATTTGTAATAAATTATTAATTTGATTTTGTTTTCCGGGTTGGTTGGGTGGACATGCTTGGAGATTATTTCTTTTAAGACGGCCTCGTCATTTTTGTGTTCAGAGGACATGTAATTGCGGTAGAAGGTCTTAATTTCATTGGGGGGGTCAATGTTGGGAGGGCTTTGGGTGTACCATTTTTCAAGATGGTGGTTGATGGTGCTGGAGATGTCGGAGTTGGAGTATCCGTTATTCACTAAAACTTGGGATAGTCTTTCTAGTTCCTGGTGGGTGTCGGCCCAGGTAGAGCAGTGCGTGAGGGCTCTCCTTATATAAGCGGAGATGGAGGATAGAAGATAACGGCGGGGGCATTCACTATCGCCGTTGAGGCATTGTCCTGTGTTAGTTGGTTTAGTGTAGACGGTGGTTTTGAACCCATGGTCGTTCAGAGCTACGAGGATGTCGAGGAAGGGGAGTTGTCCATTGTTTGATATTTCAAAAGTGAAGTTAAGTCTGGAGGAGGTCATGAAGCGACGCTGGAGTTCCTGTAGTTCGTGGAGGTCCTTGATTTGAATGAAGATGTCATCCACGTATCTACAGTAGACGGCGGGTCGTTGGTCAGCTAGGAGCTCTTCCTTGATGGTGCCCATAAAAAAGTTCGCAAAAAGAACCCCTAGGGGGCTGCCCATCGCCACACCGTCTATCTGCTTGTACATAAGAGCAAGAACTGACAGATATAAAAATAGTCCTATCCCAACCATTGTTAATATTATTAATAATGTGTAATAACGGCCTGTCACACCATATATACGCGCCCACCTTTAATAATGTATGCATAAGTGTGTGTGCGTGTGTGTATTAGAATATAATTATGTATGTATTTGCTTGAGTTTGTTTATGTATATGTGTATATATGTATATGTGTATCTATGTATGTACAGTATATGTGTATGTATGTGTGCGTATATGTGTATGTATGTATGCGTTATTACCGGTATATATATATATGTGTCTATAGTGTATACTGTTTGTGGTTCGAGCCCTGCTGAGAGTATCAGGTAGGATAAGAGAAGAGCATATATGCATGTAATGTGCATATATTTATGAATATGTATGTCTGTGTGTATGTGCTGTCAATGGTTCGAGCCCGGTTGAGAATATAAGGTATATAATATATATATGTACTGTACGTGTATTTATATGGTCATATGCACATATGTATGTAAATATACGTACATATGAGCGAGAACATATTGCTCACTAGCGCAACTTCTGATTATAAATCTATGCATAAGCATTATCTATTATTAAGTGTTCGCGTATCTTCATCCATGTATTTCCACCCTTAACAATAGAACGCCCATCTTTTCCATATTTCGCCTTCTGTCACACACACACACACACACACACACACACACACACACACACACTAACACACACACCTACACTACCGAGGATTAACCTCCCATTGTAGTAGGCTGTACCTGACCATACCTGTACGGACTTGCTGCACCCTCTTTACCCCTCAACTCTTTACCCTGACCCTACCAAAACAGTTTCTGTATGTATGTATGTTTGTGTGCATACGTGAGCGTTTGTGTATACGGACATGTGCACACTTACTGCATGTTCTTATGTTCCTATATATGTATGTATATGTATGTGCGCACGTACGTGTATATACGTATGTTCTGTATATGAGTAAGTAAATAAATGTGTATATGTACTGTATATCACTTACTCTCATAGTTATTTTATGATAATTTGTATTCTGCACATGCATCATTATTGTATTTATTTATTTTGTTTGTAAACTGAGCTTACCATCCTCATATCTGTACATCTCATGTTCATCCACTAAATTGAAAAATGTGTATTTTCAGCTCATGAGGCTGCCATTCTTTAATAAACCGTTTATTATTATTATTATTATTATTATTATTATTACATGTTGCCCCGGGGGCATTATTATTACATGTTGCCCCGGGGGCAAAGGAAGGGGGCCTCCTTGGTACATAACTCCAGCAGTGTTTTCAGGGCCTTCTCCGGGATGTCCAGTGTTGGTGTAATTTACCATTGCCCTGATACCTGCCTGCAAACACCTGCCTCTCCACTCTTGACCACCTCTACCATGGCCACCAGCACTACCACAACCATTGGTATGGTCAAGTGGTTTAATTTCAAAGCAGGCTATGGTTTTGTCACCACTTCCAACAGCGAGGATATCTTCTGCCACCACACAAATATCATCAACAACAACAAGAGCAGCAAGAGAGCCTCGTTGGGGAATGGTGAAGCAGTCGAGTTCTCCATCTACTCCGGGAGTCAGGGAAGAGAAGCCATCAACATCACAGGCCCGGAAGGAGCCCATGTCAAGGGCTCCTCATTCTCTCCACATAATACTCCACCAAAGGCACCAACAACAACAACAACTGCAGAAGGGGAAGCTGTACTGAGGGCAAAAATCTACGCCTGTATCCAGTCAGCCATAGCCATCGCTGGTACAGATAAACAACAACTCTGCCAGCTGATCCCCTATCTGCTGTCAGTCAACAAGCTGCCGACAATTACCATCCCTGAAGAGGCTCTCTCCACGACCTCAGCAATCACCAAGAGGTCGTCGACAAGGAAGAAGAAGCCCTCCAAGAGACAACACCGAGCTCCAGAACCAACACCGCTGGAGGCGAGGAGTGCTCCCAAACAACAGCTGCTTCTGCCAAGACCTCTTAGTCTAAACAGAAGCAAAGTGGAGCACTCCTCTACAACAACAACAACAACAACAACAGCTACCAAGGAAAAGTCGCCTCCAAGAACTCCAGGAACACCATCACCTGCATTCTTTGGGGAACCAACCTACCAACCATCCTACATCAACTCTACCAACAAGACACCTAAGAAGAGGAACCCTGCCCCTGCTGAAGATCATCCAACAACTCCAGCAATCTCCCCCGAGCTGTCCTACCAGCCTTCCTACCACCTCTCCAGTCCTAAGCCGAAAAAGCAGAGAAAACAGCTGAAGAAGACCAAAATGCTCAACGTTTACTCCCAACAACCAAAGAAAAAATAGCAAGGTGGTCCAGCCCACCATCTTTCATCTCTACAACTCTTCCTACTCACCACTTTACCTTGCAATTCAACCTCTTCTTTCATCACTAGTGAGACCCTCTATCTCACAATAAACTAAAACTATTTTTTTTTATATCATTCTATCCTTACTTGATAATGCTGGTTGTCCAGTGAAACGCGTCATATATCCTGTATCATCATGTACATTTATGTAACCCTGTACCACCATGAATTTTGCTAATCTCATTCACCTACTTCCTGCCACCCAGCGAAAACTCATCAGAGACCTGGAAACTTTGAATAATAAAATTTCCAATGCAGAAATTGCCATTTATTTCAACCTCGTATGTATTAAAGAAAATGTATTACCTGGCTTTACTAACATATATATACTGTATATATATATATATATATATATATATATATATATATATATATACCGGTATATATATATATATATATATATATATATATACCCTCTCCGCCGCAATGTTGCATCTCTCTCGCTATTCTATCGCTACTATAATAATCAGTGTTCCTCAGAGCTTTCCCAGTGTATACCACTTCCTTTACGTAGGGCACGTGATACCCGTCTTGCAACACAATCTCACCCCTACTCTGTGCAACCCTCCAACTCAAGAGTGAAACGTTACTCTCAAATTTTCTTCTATTGAACAGCTGAGCTCTGGAACTCTCTCCCAGAATCAGTCTTTCCCTCTTCCTATAACGTAAATTGCTTCAAACTCCGTGTGTCCAGGCATTTTGGCTCGAACGTCCCTTAATTTTGGCCCTGTCACTCTTTCAACTATGGGGGAGGCACTCGCTATAGGCAGTTCTGCCTTTTGCCTCCCTCACTCACATAGAACAAAAATATATATATGCTGTATATATACCGATATATATATATATATATATATATATATATATATATATATATATATATATATATATATATATATATACAATATATGCATATATATATATATATATATATATATATATATATATATATATATATATATATATATATATACTGTATATATATATATATATATTATATATATATATATATATAGAATGCGTTGATTTGGGGGTTTATTCAATATCAATAAGGGGTAAATAAAGCTGGTTATATATGTAACTTTAATAATAACAGCTTACAATAATAGTTAATGTGACTCCTCAGTGGGTTATGGTTGAAGTCTGAATAAGGTTATAACTATGTGTGAGTTATATGGACTTAAGGTAAAAGGGGTTTAACCGAAGTCTCTGGGTTAGACAGCAAGTGTAATAACAAGTCTTTTAAGTGATGTGGGAAGGTTGACTATCAGAAGGTGAAATGGAGTACACCTTCCCTTATCTGTGTTCTGTGTAGAGTGAGGAGGCTTCCTACCTCCATGCTAAGGTAGGCTGTGATTGTTGACTCAGCATTCAAAAGCTAGGTCAAGTATTGGGTTGTGTGTTTATTGTTGACTTCCTGTGTCATCTTGTATTGCTTAATACTGGCTTTTAGTAGTGTCTATGAGTAGGGATGTTTACATTGAATTGTTGATACTTTGTAGGTATAAACAATATTCAGATTGATAATTCAGATGTCCTAAGCAATATCACCGTTACAGAGAGAGAAGTATTGAATTGTTTAGATAAACTCAAAGGTAAATAAAACGCCAGGACCTGATACAATCTCGCCTAGAGTTCTAAAGGAAGGTAAGACTGAACTCTCCAAACCACTGACATTACTATTCAATAAATCCTTGCAGTCTGGAACTATGCCTGATCAGTGGAAGCTAGCCAACGTAACACCGATATTCAAAAAAGGCAGCAAATCCCTACCCAGTAACTATCGTCCAATTAGCTTAACCTCAGTTGTATGTAAAATGCTAGAAAAGGTCATACGAGACAGACTCGTAAATCACTTAGAGGAAAATAACATACTTAAAGATAGTCAACACGGCTTTCGTAAAAAACGTTCCTGTTTAACAAACCTCTTAGACTTCTTCCACGATATCCTCAACCTCTACGATGAGAGTAAAGCTGTAGATATTATATACCTTGATTTTCAAAAGGCCTTTGACAAAGTTCCCCACAAACGTTTACTGCTAAACTAAAAGCGCATGGAATACAAGACGGTGTGTTGAAATGGATAGAAAATTGGCTCAGCAACAGAAAGCAAATGGTAGTCATAAACGGTAAGGCATCTAAATGGACCAATGTAAGTAGCGGGGTACCCCAGGGATCGGTACTAGGACCAATTCTCTTTCTAATTTACATCAACGACATAGATGAGGGTCTCACCTGCACAATCTCAAAATTTGCTGACGATACAAAAATTGCAAATAGCGTACTCTCAAAAGAACAAGTTGACGATATGCAACACAATCTAGATAAATTGTCACATTAGGCCCAAATTTGGCAAATGAGTTTCAATGCGGATAAATGTAAAGTACTACATGTCGGATACCTAAATGAGAAAGCAAACTATTCGATGAATGGCACTCAGCTTAAGAATGTAAACAGAGAAACTGATCTGGGAGTAACAATATCGAGTAACCTAAAACCGAGTCAACAATGTTCAGAAGTTGTTAAGAAGGCTAACAAAATAATTGGCTTTATAGGCAGGTCATTTGAGCATATATCCAAAGAAGTTATCCTAACCCTTTACAATTCCTTAGTCCGCCCTCTTCTGGAATACTGCGTTCAATCCTGGTGCCCTTATTACCAAAAAGATATAAACAAGCTAGAACGAGTTCAACGTAGAGTTACCAAAATGATACCTAGCCTAAAGAACAAACCATACGAAGAGCGTCTTAGAGAATTAAATCTATTTCCTTTAACCCAGCGCAGATTAAGAGGCGACTTAATTCAAGTGTTCAAAATCATCAAAGGCATCGACAATATGAACTGTAGTAAGTACTTCACTATCGACCAATCTAATTACACGCGGGGAAACGGTTGCAAAATTATTGGTAAATCTTTTAACTCGCACGAATCTAAGAATTTCTTCTTCAATCGAGTTGTCAACTTGTGGAATGGGCTTCCCCGAGACGTTATAGACTGCAGCACCGTTGATTCATTTAAATTCCGCCTAGACAAATATCTCGCATCAAACCCGCGACTGACTGCGTTTGTAAATGAATAACTTTATCCTCCCCTCAGTTACTAACCCATATGTCCCCTACTAACTTCCTAGTCCTGCCACGTTAGTGGCAGGGCAGTAGTTCCCTTTCCAATGTTCCCTTACCCACTCTAAACCACTGTTTGGACACTTGATCCTCAGTGTTTTGGAGGACAAGCAACCTAGAAGGGTCACTATATATGTTGTTGCTTGATTTCCTTTGTACTCCTTTGTAATATAGATAGTTATATTTCTATGATGAGATTGACTTAGTGTATATTTAATGTGTAGTGATATATGTGACTTACTAAAGGGTTAATGGGTTATATTTAATGTGTAGTGATATATGTGACTTACTAAAGGGTTAATGGGTTATATTTAATGTGTAGTGATATATGTGACTTACTAAAGTGTTATGGGTTATATTTAATGTGTAGTGATATATGTGACTTACTAAAGTGTTAATGGGTTATATTTAATGTGTAGTGATATATGTGACTTACTAAAGTGTTAATGGGTTATATTTAATGTGTAGTGATATATGTGACTTACTAAAGTGTTAATGGGTTATATTTAATGTGTAGTGATGTATGTGACTTACTAAAGGGTTAATGGGTTATAGTAGATTACAAATTATGGGTTATTATATATACATACATATATACTTTATTATATCTACATACATATATACTTTATTATATATACATACATATATACTTTCAGTCCTTTATATAATGATGATGGAACATAAGGTGGACATAATAAGTGATTGAGTCTAGTTTACTGGCATATATATATGAGTATTAGATGCATGTTATATAAATATATATACATCCCTTCAACAAAAATATTCCCCAGATTGCTGGGGTTGAACTGAAGGGTGAATATTGCTATATTTAACCCCTGGGCAATTCAATTCCTGCTACTATAAACCCATGCAAGTCTTTCAATCCCAGGGAATTTATTCAACCCCATGTCAATAGGTGCGTTCACAGTGGAGGATTTGTGTCTGAGTTATGTGACAGAGGTGTGCATCAAACCTATTTGACCCCTTTAGTACGATGCACCTTGTGTACCTTATATTTTGGCTAACATTAGACGATATTATACAGTTTTACTAGGTCCTATATAATTCAGATGGTTTAATGAGATGGTATTTACCCCCTTAAGTCCTAGGGGTCGAGTATAAGGTAAAGGAAAATCGTCTAATGATAACCAGAAGAATATGAAAATTACACCGTCGTGCTGAAACGAATGAGAGCTAATAATTGCTAAACAAAGCCATCCAAGATTACCAGGTAAGACACTAAGCATTATAACTGACATGATGGGCCTTGACAATATTCAGGGTGGTCACTATTGGCAGTGTCTAGCAATCAATTATATGAATGAACTGGGTACATGGTTTCGACGAATATTATATTCCTATCATTTTTTATTATTATATATTAACCTTATTAACCCTACATAATCCACGGGGTATATTTGTGGATCCCCCTGTTTTGCTCCATTAGTTTAGTAATTAGTGTAGTGATTATTAGATGTTTGAATGGGGATATCTGAGGAAATTTTTGATCTTGAAGAGGGGTTGGGGGACAAGATTTCTAAAGTTGAAGGGGCATAGGGAGCAAAATAAAGCAAAATACTCGAAATGTATAATATAGAAGCAATACAAACAATATAGTTAAAACACAAATCGCAAAAGCACCCCAAAACGTCGGATCAGCTGGTATTATACGGCCACAATTTATTCTAGCACATTAACCTAATCTAACTAATTGAACACAACTTGTTCTGGCAAAACATTCCCTTTCTTAATATATATACAGTATATAGCTTACGGTAGGCTGCACCTGGCCGCCGCGCGAATCTCACACAGGGGCTACTGCATAATTATATTCAAGTTATCACAATTTATCTCCCCAAATGGGACGCTACGAATCTCCACAAATACTAGGTTCTTACTTATACTGCTAGGTGAACAGAGGCACAGGGTGTTATGAAACTGGCCTAATGTCTCGTCCTGCCGTGGAATTATGCCCCGATCCTATATGTTATGAGCCGAACGTGCTAACCGAAGCGTCACATAATACCCTGTTTAAACAAGTTACCAAGTACACAAGTACCCAGTAATAATCTATCTTAGCAAAGGAATCTACCAAAATATTTTACCTAAACCCATGGAGGCCAGGGGGGTTATAACATTCGTGCCTCCTCGCTCTTTATTTTTTCGGCAATTTGACTTTTGTTTTTGTGTTTCAGCTTTGTATATATCCACAATGGAATGGCCTAACCAGCAGGCTAAGAAATTAGTGGTGCGGATTTACTTGCCCCGGGCTAGTGACTTCTGAAATTTACTTACTCTGATTTGTTTTTACTTTCCCTGATACACTGTAAGAAATTTCACTCGCTAAGTACCACATACATTCACAAACATGCCACCAGCTTCTATACACTGGCTATTATATGTCCACAGTACTAATTGAGTTTTGGGAAACTCGTGCATTACTAATATTTTGGAAATAACAATATAATTTGCTATGGTGCGTTGATGGTAAAGACATAGAATGTAAGAAAATAACATTAAAGGTTTCCATGTATTAATCTAGTTCAACCACTCTCATTCTGGGATGGCCAGGCCTCTTCAATTTAAACGCTTGTTTGTCCACTCTCTCTCCCCTTATCTTCTCTTCTTTGGATTACGGCACTTCCAATTTATCCACTCACTTGAATATACATTATGATTTATTTTATATAAAATGTCTTATGAATAACCCTTTTTAAGTTCCTTTGGTATGGCTTTGTTTTGTCACCACATGATATGTTCTCATAAGTGTCTTAAATAAAATCTTTATTTTCTAACATTTAAATCTTTCTCTATTGTTTTGCATTGTCAAGCCACCTTCCTTTTTCAGGGCCTCAGACTGTATTCTTAAATGAAAGTTTATTAAGTCTTCATTGTTCCCCTTATAAGCATTAGCGCCTTGACACTTTTAGTCAAAATAATATTTCAAATAAGAGTCTTTTTCCTTGTAAACACTGATCTCTCGTTTTACATTAAATAACGCAATAGGCTATTCTCAGTAAATGTACCTGCTTCCCCCTAGTCTTATATCCAACTTTTATTCCCTAAATGTCTTCCGTTGATGTATATTCCTACGCTTGTTCATGTTTTCACTTATTCTCTTGGGCCTGAAACCAGTGTGGTGTCATCAACAAATGGCTTTCATATGGGACGAGGGGTCAGACTACTGATTATCATACCATACCGTAGTCCTTTCAGATTTGTTTATCACTCTTTGTATCGTACTGTAAGTAATCTTGTCTGTAACTCTTTCCCCTCGGATCTCAGTTATTGAATACAAATAATAAATATATTTGAGTGAAGCAATCATCATGAACACATACATATCATTATCCTTAGACTATGTTAGTGAGTGTTAGTAAAGCAGGAGAGAAGTCCATTATGTTATTACCTCCTTACTTTTCTCCTGCCCGTGCAAATGTTGCCGAATTTATAATATTTATTTTGATATTTGTTAAGGGGAGATTTCCACTTGAGGAATATTTTTCTGGACCCCTTTCTTCCTCATGTTTAGCCCCATTGCTTTTGAGATTTTAAGACATTCGCCCTCGTAGTTTGGACATTTTAAGAAATGTTGCCCCATTTCTGTCAATTTTAAGACCTTTCGTGCCATTAAGGTGTTGATTTTTTCCTGGCGAGCGATAGCGAGCCTGTAATTTAAGAGAAACCGGCCTCCGGCCGCGACATTGTTCTACCGAAAAATGTACACATTTATCTTGAAATGGGGTCTAGGGGGTGTAATTTTAAGCTTGATGAAAACGTAGGGAACAAACTAAATACCTCCCCTTAAACCAAATATTTGCTAAATACAGCCGGCTGCTACTTTACTGTTGTTCTCATAACACCAAGACAGGATCAAGTCACTCTTGATAATGAGCTAGAACAATACGTCTTGGTGTCTCACAAGTTAGTTCATGAATGTTTTATTGAAATTTAGTAAAAATATAATTACATTTGTTAATATGTGTCTACTTTTTTCAAATGTGTCTTACTTCGGCTATCATATCCTTATGTTATTAGATCATATCATACCATTTCATCATAACAAATTATATTACAGCCAAATCTACCCTAACCGATCTTAATCAACCAAAAAAAAAATATCGTATTTTGACCGAACTTATTTTAGCTAACCGAACCTAATTAACTTCTCAAATGTCCTCATCTTCACATCCCTGCCCTTTTTCGTAATCAGCTATGTATGAACATTATGAAAGCTAATTGAAGAATGCCAACAGAGATGGAAAATATAACTAAAATATTTATGTTTAACAATATCCCTCATCCCCTAATCCTATCAGCTCTTGTTATTTATCACGATTGATTATTGTAAAAATCAGGAACAAACACATACGAAAATGTCCATTTTCAATAAAATATAAATTATAAAAGTACTGCTAACCTATATGTTTTATTTCCTATGTGCATGAAGGAGACAAAAGGCAAAGCTGCCTGTAACAAGTGTCTCCCCCAAGACTGAAAGAGTGACAGAGACCTAAAATCATGGTACAGTACGTTAGAGGTAATTTAGATGTGTTGGAAAGATGTGTGGTGTGATTGTTAAGGGGAGCGTCTGACATGCCAGACTGGGAAGAAGAAAAGAAAGAAAACAAAATCCTGAGAAATGGCAACACTTTCAGCAGTATTGTGAGAAAATGTATGCAGAAATTCCATATAATTACAGAGTTATGCGCATCCCCCCCCCCCCCCCCCCCGCCCCTCGTCCCTGGTGGGCTGAAACAAAAACTGGTAGCAAGAAGAATCGTTTCTCTTCAAAGGAATGCTTTTATTTTTATTATATATGTGGATAGGATTTTTTGGTAAATATTGTTCTTACATATGCTTGACACAAATAGAATAAAAATTGTAAACAATAAACAAAAGCAAACATTAAGAGGTTTTGGTGGTGAAAGGCGACAAACCTCTTAAGATCCAAGGCCTAAAAAACTGTTTAAAAGGCCTCAGTAGCACTTAAAACAAAGGAATATGTGATTAAGTGAGATAATTCCCTTCCATACCTTCTATCACTCCTCCACATGTGTCAAAACCCCCTCCTTTCCCCCCCCCTTTCAATTATCACCTATTTTTCCTCTTATTCCCTTGTTTATCGGTTTATTTACCGCACCAATATTTCCAACCCGGTTCCAAGGTGTTGTCCTGCACCTATTGAGTGCGTGGGGATAGAGAGAGAGTGAGAGAGAGGCTTCAGTCTGCCTCTAGGCTTCGGAGAGGGAGAGTATACGTCGCATTCGCCTCACACTTCATGACTGGAGGGTCGGCAATAATTTGTCTATTTCACCCCCCAAATACTATTCCCACTTGTTTTATTGTTGTTACATGGTAATATCTTCATATTAAATGTAAAATAGGCGCAAATAAATAAGTAATAACGATATTTATTGTAAAACAACGATTTTAGAGAATGAAGTCTAATATCGTCGCTTGGCGGTAGGGTGTGCACTACCAATAGCTCGCGTTTCCCGGGTTAATACTATTACCCATATAAATACGAAGGGGATGGGACCAATACTAACAGAGGAGTAGCGTTTTGAAAATTTAGGGGGGGGGGGGCCACTGCCCCCTAAATGGGGGCTGGTAGAAGGCGATATGAGGTACTATATTCATGTATATGTTGTTATTTCATCATACCATATAATTATATGAAAGTGATTAATGCATAATTATATAAAGTTAATATGGCATAAATATGTTTTTGATCTGGCATGTCAGATGCTCCCCTTAAGTGTAGTGAAATGAATAGTAGGAGGAGGTGTTTACGAGAGTTAGCTGGATTACTCTCTGTGTAGGTGAGGCACCTATAAAACAGTGGGGGAAGCCTGGCAAATGAAACTGGAGATTCAGTAACTCCTTATCTTATGGATATGTAGCCTACCCTGGCTACTGTCCTGCTCGACTTGTGCCAACAATCTCCCCACTTCACGTATAGCCGTATTCAAATTAACAAGTCCAGGCAGATTAATTATAGAAGAGGTCCGAGTGGCTGTGTTAACTCCGAAGTGCGTACCACGACGCATAGGACAATAAAAAACAAAAAGAAAAAAAAGGCAGTTACGGCCTAGAGGATAGATCAGAGTATATGCATGAGAAAAATCATTAAATTTGGTTCAGTAAGAACCGAAAAATAGCAATTTTCAATAAGCGTCGCCCTAGCAAGAAGAAAAAGTAGAAGAAGAAGAACGACATGTGTAAGCCCTTGAGGTCCTTCGCTTCCCCTAGATAAGGTGAATTGGACATCGATCCACAACGCCCGTCAATTCAAGAACAGCAACCTCCTTCGCTTCACGCACAGACCTAATAGGTTGAATACGGCGAATAACATTTCTAAGAACTTAGTCTATGGCATCACAATACAAATTCATAGTTCATTATTGAAGTATACAGGGAAGAAAGAGTGCTTTACGGCCGAAGACCGGTTCCTCCTAAATTACAGGCTCGCTATCGCTCGCCAGGAAAAAAATCGACACCTAAATGACACGAACAGTAATAACATTGACAAAGAAATGGGCCGAAAGGTATTTAAATAGCCAAACAAATGGATCGACTAGGCTAATGGGGTTAAACATGAAGAAGAAGGGGGACCAAAAACAAAACTATCTCCCGAAATAAATCGAAAATGTTATAAACCATATCAATCAAAATCAGATTTTTGTTTTTTTCGGTCACTGCATGGAAACAATTGTGCATAGCTCGCGAACCAATTATGCTATATTATTTTTGTTTTCACCATTGGAAAGAGCACAATTTTCCGATTCCGGTGATATATACAGTTATATACGTATCCGAGCAAATAACGCAACCACGAGGTGGGGAACAGCTCGGAACCCGGCTAGCATCGCCGGAACAGAGATGGGTGAAGCGTAAATATTCGCATTTTGGCTCTTCATTTCAAATATTCATAGCGCAAAAAGTATTTGTCCTAGGAACTTCTAGTTTGTTTTATACTCATCAGCATTATTTGCTGTATTCATACAGCCTAAATTTAACACCTTACGAGCGGCCTATGCGGTTTATTTATGTGTACCGCACAGCGGGGTGTTTTTAGCCAAAATAGGGCTGTTTACGTGATCATTTTCATGCCTAAATAAGACCCAGAACGTAAAACAAGTACCTATCCCTGAAAGGGCATAAACAGAGCTTTCGAATGACACCATAACGATCCTTGTATGATGGATAGTTTTCTTGCAATAACCGTGCAACGCGAGTGCAAAAAGCAGGTAATTCGGTACTTTCAGTACATAATTGAGTATGTAGCGAGTGAGAGAGGGAGGAGGGAGCTGAGATTTGTGTCAGTAGGTTCGCCGCGGTGGTCTGGAGCAGTCATACGCTCGCTAGTCTCCTGCCACCACTTGTCTCTCTCTCTCAGCCACTTACGTGCTGAAATTGCCACTCGAGTTATGTCGAGCGCCGCCACATAGTCCAGCTTTATTTAACTCGACTTATGTTGCTCGCCGCTAAATAAGGGTTAAAACCATACACTTCGTAGCAATGAAATAAATTGAAAATGTTATAAACCATATAAATCAAAATCATATATTTTTTTTTTCGGTCACTGCTTGAGAACTATTGAAGATAAACAATTTCTGTTTTCAGATTTGGAAAGAGGAGAAAAAATACTATTATTTTAGCAAAAAAAAATATATGGTCATCACTCACAATTTAGAGCTAGGACGGTGTGAAGACAATTGCATGGGAAATAATTGTATTCCGGACTCATTTACACTTTCATATTTCGATTTATTTACATTTTTTTTTTATTTTATCATGTACTATAAATATTCCTCTTTCCATTGATATATGATACATCACAATAAACAGCATTCTGGTGGATGGAAATCGCGAAAAATGTAAGGCTTCGACAACACTCATGAGCCAAATTCAAGACCCAAAATACTTGTCAAGTGCCTCCTCGGACTTATTGGAACATAATATGTCGGAGGGAGTTAAAACTTATGTTGACTGTACAATCGCGTGCAGTAGATAGTGATACAAATCTTTTTGACCAATGATGAAACATTATAAACATTCCCATTAAACGCATTCCCTTGTCAGTGTTTCCCTCACTCAACGTTCACTGTCTCAAGATTATCATGAGCAGCGTACCAGTTTCTTATGCAGGCGATTGTACAATATCTCATAAACATCGAGGAATTACTCTGTATTTCTTTATGTAGTTAATGATAATTCAATTGATTTATAAATAGAATTTGTCTAATAATAATTCCTATAAATGATTGTTCTATTAATGCATGCAGAGTTCCATCCATTAATCAGCTCCCATAGATATATTAGCATAAGAGGTCCACGAGGTTGTACAGTACAAGTGATTGTACAGCCGTGGTCAGGAATTGGTGGAGCAAATATGATTCTCTGACCAAGTATTCTGATAACCACTTGACCCACAATGATACATTACAGGGATTCACTATTTAACGTTCACCGTCTTGTTTTTATCATAAGGATTCAAGTATGCCTGACCCCGACTGTACATAAAAGGTTAAGGATTGAAATGGTAGAGATGTGTGCCGGATATTATGATACGGGAAACAGTGCACCTAATTAGTATGGTAATTAGTGTCTGTGTGTGTTTATGTAGCTGAGGTAATGAGCTGGTTCCTGCCTTGTTACAAGTTAGAGATGGGGAGCAGTGTTTGTGTATGAGTGTGTGTGTGTGTGTGTGTGTGTGTGTGGGTGGTTGGGGGGGAGGGGGGTTTGTGTGAGTGTGTGGTGTGTGTGAGAGAGAGAGAGCCTGTTCATTTAGACCCATCCTGCCAGAATTGGGTACACTAGACTTATCTCGATTTTATCATTCTAGATGGCCCTTGGCGTGCTTGATTTGAAGCCGCCACCAGCCATTTTACCTCTCCTCATACCACTTGAGCCTGTGTAGGTTGCTAAAGTTTTAAATGGAAGAGCACGCGTGGTTTGCAAAATTTAAGTAACACTGTTCAATGGTTATAGACCAGCTTTATTGTCCATGTGTATGAAGGATACAAAAGGCAAAGCTGCCTGTAACAAGTTCCCACCCCCAAAGTTGAAAGAGTAATAGAGAGCCAAATTCAAGGTACATTAGTCATAATATCTGGACACACGGGTTTTGAAGGATTTTAAGTTTTAGGATGAGGGAAAGACAGATTGAGGGAGAGGGTTCCTGAGCTTACTTGTTGAGTAGAAGAAAGACTGGAAAATTCAATTCACTCTTGGGTTAGAGAATTGGGCAGAATAGGGGCGGGAATATATTGAAAAGCAGCTGTTCCCCACTCTCCGTAAGGGAGGAGGTATACACTGAGACAGCTGAAGAATAGAGTCATAATAGTCAACAGTAGTCAACGGCCTCACTTGTGACTCTCGGTGCAAAGGAATTAACCCTTAAACGGCGGAAAACGTTATATAATGCTTAGTTTTTTATTTTATTTTTTTTCTTTATTTTGGTGGGGTGGGGATGGGGGGCAACTATAGTGTAGGTCTGTTCACAGTCGAGAGAGGTATTCCCTGACACTCTATCGTGACTTTCACCCTCACCAAGCATCCACTATGTTTTATTGCTCATAAAACACCTACAAAATAACATATATACAACATATTCTTCTCCATGAGATGAACCAAGCAAAATAGGATTATGTGGTGTCTATTTAACCCTTGTTTAGCAGAGGCGGACTTAAGTCCGCCTCTAAAAATCTGGACTATGTGGCGGCGACGGACTTTAGTCCGTGTGCAATTTTGGCGCAATATTGGCTCTGAGAGAGAGACGAGCGGTGGGAGGAGCGTAGGTTACCTCATGACCGCTCGCCACGACCGTCGTGGGCCCACTCACATGTACTCCACAGTACTCCACCCTCCCTCACTAGCTACACACATAATTATGTAACGAAATTACCATATTTTAGCAATTTTGCCCTTCGGTTGCACGATCATTGCAAGACAACCAGCCATCGTAGAAAGATGGTTCGGGTGTCATTGGAAAGCCCAATTTACGTCCTTTCAGGGATACATAATTGTATTATGCTCTGGATCTTGTTTATGCATGAAAAAGGGCACGGAAACAACCCCATTTATGGTAAAAAAAAAAACGCTGGGCGGCACAGTGAAATATACTCCACCACCCGCTCTTTGAGTGTTAAAGCATGGATATCATATTTCAAAATAAGTTACTTATAGAGTTTTCCATATGTTTTTCCTTTAGAAATATAACGAGTTCAACTTGATGAAACATGCAAATTATGCCTTTAGTTGATCTGTTAAGCAAAAATATAGTTGAGGTTTAGTGGGCAGTTTTCATCTATATCACATAGGTCATATCAGAAAAAAATAGTATGAGTAAAAATGCAATGAAAACATTACGATATGCAATTTATTCGTTCTCAACTCTCAGTAATAAGATAAAAGCATAAGTACACACACAGACACACACACACGTACACACACACTGCATGTTATCCTGACAACACTATCGAGGATGAATATACTCATGTTTGCTAGTCTCACATATCTGTTGGTGTATTTATTCATATTAGGATTTGTATTAGGTTCTAGACTACAGAGTGACAAGTAGCCATTAATGGAGTCGATCCAGGATTTTCAGAAGAGAAACTGATTCAATCTGGCTTTCAATAACAAAAACTCTGAAACTTATAGCTACAGTATTCCTGTATTAGGACTTTACGCTATCTGGTACGACGTCTTGATGGTAATTATAATAGTCTGTTTAACTATTTGTGT
Organism: Paralithodes platypus; assembly: GCA_032716605.1. NCBI lineage: Eukaryota > Metazoa > Arthropoda > Malacostraca > Decapoda > Lithodidae > Paralithodes > Paralithodes platypus. Next base: position 18,018,959 of record CM064564.1, on the reverse strand, counting down.
TGGTATTGATTAATCCAGCCACTTTTGTTAATTTGCCCCTTAGACTTAAAAACATGTCCTCTCCAAACACCCTTTAAACTAATAAACCGGCCCCCATACCTCTTTGAAGGTAAATGTGTACATTTTCCGGTTGTTAAATAACCACGTCTAAGGCTGGTTTCTCCTATATTGCAGTCTTGCTATCGCTCTCCCAGAAAATAAATTGACACATGAAGGAGGTGAAGTGTCTTATTATCGCCAAGTTAATGAGGTGAAATGGCTTAAAATCTCCAAACCAATGGAATGAAACAGTCCACTGCTGGACAAAGGGCTCTCCCAAACAATCCACTCTAACCAGACATATTTTTGCCTGTTCCACACCAGAAAACTTTCCTCATCCCGCCATCTGGTTCTCTGCCTTTAAGACACACTTACATAATTAATATAAATTATCTGAAAACTTGTTGCATTCATATCTATCAGTTTGTTTAAACTTGTACGGCATGTGAACAATAATTTTAGGAAGACGTTTGTACTAAAAGATTAATCAGAAAACTCTTAATCTTCTCATTTAATGTAAGAACAATGCTGTACAATCAGTATCTTTCTATTGTTAAAAACAATCCGCTGAATTCCTTCTAAGTAAATTATTCAGTGTAACAAAAAAAGCTCCTCTGTCAATTAGCACATAAAGAGATAACAGGGTTAATAAGTAGAGATGGCTATGGTGTCGCTATTACTAGAACAAAATGTACATTGTTGATGATTTAGTCAACATATTATACAGGTTATGTTATGGAGGAGTAAACTGTTCAGGGTACATTAATAACAATAGTAATATACTGGTAGTCAAATCAATAAAGTATCCCATGGAGCCCATTATCAGGAGAATAAGCTCAGAGATTATCGCTGTGCTTTAATTGGTTGATGCTCACTGATGATAAGCCAACTTAATTGCTCACTTATAGATTATTATTATGTTTTGCTTAAATAATTCTACGCTATAAACAGGTATATGAATACATTATGATAGCCATATTAATCATTTGATAGATATGTAAATCCCAATACCCTGAACTCGTTTAACATTCATTATCAACACTTACTCATTATAATGAATGGTAATTACGTACTATAAAGGATAAATAGTATTATATAACACGCTTACTCTATTTAACCTTACACCATTCAGCTTGTCAACCATTCAGGTAATACAGTATTGCTGATCCTTTCCTTCTTGTTAGCCCGGGTCATGGCCAGATCTGAAGACACAATAATCATACACATCTACTATTATTATTTTAGTAGCATCGTTTAGAGTAGTAATTGTTGTTGTTGTTGTTGTTGTTGTTGTTGTAGTAGCCGCAATATGACCTTTAAGGAAATCCCGTAGCCAACCAGGTAGTCCCAGGAGCCGCACCTCCCTGGGAGGAGGTAGGATATTGTGAGGGGGCAGCAGGGGAGGAGGTCAGTTTCTTCTATCCACAGCCTTTCCAGAAGCGCCACCGTTGCAGACGGATCTCATCGGTGTGTTATTCACCCCTTTTAGTCGCCTTGTACAACATGCAGTAGGATACATAGTAGTCATAGTATTACAGCTCAATGTGTCCTTATTTGTATGCAGGTAATGGCTTGGCTGAAGGACACTAGTGACAATTTCACCTATACTCTTAGTAGAATTAGTGAGAGTAGAAGTACATATTTTAGTAGCAATAGTATTATTAATTATCATCTCTTGGTTCTTGTTACAGGTTGTGGCCGGGCCTGAGGATACAACTGACACCCTGAGCTTCTACTCGGAGCCCGTGATGGCCAGTTTGGGGAACATTATCACCCCCGGGGATGACAAGGATAAAGACAAGCTGGCCAGTCTTGCAAGAGACTATAACTTCCTCGAGGTGGAACTCAAGTACGGCATACTACAGGTACGTTATCAGATGTATTTATATCACCGATATCAAGGTTCGGGAATATTTAGCTTGGGAGGATTTGGTCTTGTAGTAGCTCTTCTTATGGATGAGAGAACAGAGATGCCTTTTGAGAAGAAAGGAGGAATGAAAGCATAATTGAAAAGTAGAGAAGGTTTGAGGGATACTTGGTGGTGGCAGTCCCAGGTTAAAGCCAAAGGATTCGGGGTGCGTGCCCTACAGGGAAGGCTCCGAGGAAGTCCTGGGGATTATGTTTGTCGTGGATTTAGGGGATAAGGGCGTAAACTAATCAGGGTTAGAAACAAATCAGATTTTTTAATAAAAATAAAAATCTTTGATTATTATATTAAAATCAGATTTTTATGATTAAAATTAGTTATTTTTTATTAAAATCGAATGTTTCGATGTTTTTACAAAAACTTCCATTTCGCACAAAACTTATTTAATATTGTAGGTATATAATGTCCAACATATCTTAAAAGCTATTACTTTGATTATATTATATAAAAAAAAAAACAATTAAATAATTGAAATTTAAGGAGAAAAGATAATACATTTTCTACGAAAAACCCAGTTTATAGTCTTTTCCCTACCAACTGCAGACATGATGCTCAAGTCAGCTTTACCCTTGCTTGTTTTCAGCAGGCTAGACACTTACTCACTTAACATGTGGGGGCCTGCTTGGCTGAGGCCTAACCTAGGGGGGCACAAATATTAGATGTCAACTACCCACGCCGGGGGCCAGGGAAGTGCTGGCGCTATAAAGTAACTTGGTGACCCTGGTCTTTGGGTCTTCTCCTAGATGACCTAGATGTGTGTGAATATGTATTTTGTTTTTGTGTGTTCATGGTTTTCTATTGTGTTGTCCCTATTCTGGCTCTGTCTTGAGTCGGCCACCACCCAAAAAAAAGAAAAACGGAAAATAGGGGAAAAAAAGGAAAAGTGGGGATTGGGCCTGAGTATATAGATAGATAGGTAGAACTAGCCACGCTATAAAGTAACTAAAAGCTATTACATATCCACAAGATAATAACATGGTATAGTATATAGAGTGAGCATGTAGCTAATACTTGTGATATCATCAAGAATGTACTATATAGAGAGAAACAAACACTGATGCACTTAGTAAATTTACCCAGTTGACATTCTGTCTCTGACCCTCTGTCCTCTGGAAAAAGTTGCCAACTACAAGTGTTACTTTTAATAGGTAAGATGGATAAGAGGATACATTAAAGGTTTAGAAGAGTCCATAGTAAAACCTTATAAACCTATTTAGGTAAAAACATCAGAATGGTTAAAGTTGGGATAGAATGAAATATTTTACTCAGGCATGCGTGTATATAACAATTAAGGAACACCCCGTTCATAACATTAATCCTCCATTACAAACCCCAATGTACTTGAATAAATTAATGAAAGCATATGGTCCTCCTGGGATTAAAACTCGGGACACCACATCCAGAACATAAGCATCTATACCATTACACCACCAACACAACGAATTACTGCTATCCCTAGGCTATGTGAGAAGTGAGGATCTTCAACATGTACAGTACATTTCAAGAGAGACAGGAAGAAAACTTGAACTGTTCCTAGTTGATAATTATAGGTTACTATATAATAATTAAAAGGGTAAAAATTTCGTATAATTACTTGGAATGTGAAATTTATAATAACAATAATTTTCGATTTTAATCAATGATTTTTTCTTTGATTATAATCGATTAAAATTTCTCCACATGTGTTTGTTAAATTTCATTAATCGATTTTAGGAGTAGAGTTGGTTGTTGGATAGAACATAATAATTAAAATCGTTTGATTTTAATCATGCCAACCCTGAAACTAATGCACCTGGCACATATCTATATTACTGTATAGTCATGCAGAGGCAATAGGTATAAGGAGCATTGCTTACACATCTTCACCTGCCTGGATTCATACATGGGTTCTCATGGTTCTAAGGAAGCGTGTTTCTACCTGCATCACAGGTCACCCAAGCCCCGCAGGATATAACATTAGCCATTGGATATATAACATAGGAGGTCCTTGGATGGCGAGGATGGCAGTTTATATGAGTAGCAGCAGAGCAAGGACCCAGGATAGAGGGTGGATGAATGATACCCCGGGACGGACCTCATCACTGGTAGCTTCACACAACAAAATAGTTAAACCTTTGAGTACGGGTAATTTTAATTATATTCGGACAACAATGAGGCGAGTTTACGCAGCTTAGAAAGGTTCTGGGAAAGTCATAAAGCTAATTGTGAATGTCTTTAACCTCTTCAATTTCAAGACTTCAGTCTAATAAAGGATATACAATGTATTCTTAGAAGAACAAATCCAAGTCGCCGGGAAGCAACGGACCAATTAGAGACGGGTGGAGATAGAGCGAAAATCGGCCAGCTTACTGTTAGGTCTCCCAGATGGGCTAGTGACTGTTACTTATTTTTGCAATATGTTCGTAAATCTCTTAGTCAGTTTGCATTGATAGCGCTGGAGGTCTGTGGATTTAAGCTAGTGTTATTCTTGTTCCCTGATTATTTGTTAAAAGTACATACTATATACTGACGTACACAATTAGAGCTTTTGACGGGGTTAAGATTTTCTTTGATAAAAACTAAAACCCCACCTCCATTAGCCTACTATTGGTTCGCCTTTTCTCAAACATTGTAGAACTGGGAAGTGTATATTCTGATAAAAAGTATCTATCTTCCGTATTAAACCAAGATTGCGTAATACCAATTATATTATGATTTTCTGTAAGCACAATTTCATCTACATACAAGATTTTTAGAGAAATATGGTAACATTATATTGACTGTACATTTTCCGAATTTCTGGTTCCTACGAGATAGAGAGAGAGAGAGACAGATTGATAAAGAGAGAGAGAAAGAGAGAGAGAGAGAGAGAGAGAGAGAGAGAGAGAGAGAGAGAGAGAGAGAGAGAGAGAGAGAGAGAGAAGGGGGTGAGTGAAAGTAAGAGTGAGAGTAAGAATGATAATGAGTGGGAGTAAGAGTGAGTGAGTGTGAGCGTGTACGGGACTGAAACTTTATTGTTATTTATAAAGGTTCGAATCTGATGAGAGCATCGACAAATACAAATTATATAGTTTCCTGAAAGAAAGTCACACAAACATTTACCATCCATCAACCTTTTATCTCTGTATTCTATACGTCTATGTTCACACTCATTCACTCACCAATTCATACTCACATCCACCTACACATACAGTCAGCAACCAGTTATAGATAGAGTCACGATTCATGGAGGCCTGTAAATAATGAACTATAGTGAGTATTAAATGATGACTGCCTTGTTTTCATCATTAGGATATGTTCAAGTCTTCATGACGATCAAGGCTGTACAAAACACTTTCCCTTTATTCACCCATTCACCTATGTTCTCACTCATTTACTCATATACCCACGCACCTAACCAGCATCCAGTAATAGGGTCGGGACACAATTCATCTCTGTCGGACGTGGCCGAAACTGTAGGAGGTTGGGGTTAGTAAATAATTAATTTTTGGGGGGAGAGAGAGAGAGAGAGAGAGAGAGAGAGAGAGAGAGAGAGAGAGAGAGAGAGAGAGAGAGAGAGAGAGAGAGAGAGAGAGAGAGAGAGAGAGAGAGAGAGAGAGAGAGAGAGAGAGAGAGAGAGAGAGAGAAAAGAGAAAAATCATAGACTTAATGTGTCTAGAGGTTAGAATCTAATAATAAAGTAACGAGGAAAAAATCTGACATAAACAGAAATAGAATATCAACAAGGAACATAAGGGGGCAAAACAAGCGATAGTGGAAGACTAATAATTCGTTAATAAATATGACATCATTGGAAAGAGGAAGAAGAATAAAAAATACAAATAAAACTTACCCTAAATTCAAAATACGGCTAGCATTTTGAGTTTAGGGCAAGTTTGCATGAAATTTATAGAAGCCAAATTTAAAGCTTCACAAGTCGATATATTATTATTAACAAAACAATAGGTGGACTGAACACCTAGGAGAACTGCTTAACAATCTTGACCCCATAAAACCCAGCATCTCTCCATGCAACCGCTCGTTGCAGAGCTAGATACCTTGCCTTTTGGAGATGCTTTGTTCAGTGAGGAGCCTGAAGATCAACAAAGTAAAGGACCCCGATAGTCTTCTTGCCGAAGTCTTTAAGTACTGTGGCCAACACGTAATAAGGTCACTTGTGATGTCTGGCAAATCCAATCAGTATCACAACAATGGAAGGAAGACATGTTTGATGGTAGAAAATATTTTTGAAATTGCTATGCTGGCATTGGCCATCATAATCTTTACCCATATCATGCTAGCATATCTACTCAATATCATCATGCATTACCCTACCTGAATCATAATGGACATCCGTAAAGAACACAGCATAGCTGACATGATCTTCATAGCTTGACTTTTGCAAGAGAAGTGCAGGGAGCAACACCAGAATCTATACATTGCATTCGTTGACGTAACCCTGACCTATTCTGGCATATCCTTGCCAAGTGTGGAAGCACACCAAGGTTCGCCACTGTCTTCAAGATACTTCACAATGGCATGGTAGCATTTTAGTTGGTGGTCTTGAATCCAATCCCTTTGAGGTCAAGGTAGGTATCAAGCAGGGGTGTGTCCTCACCCCAACCATCTTCAACATCTATCTAGCCACCTTCACCCTTTTTGCTAAAACAGCTTCCCAGAAGCTGGGTGTACTCAACCGCCTCCGGGGTTTCTTTACCCGTGCGTAGCTTCTTGCTCTGTACAGGGCCACAGTGCGTCCATGTATCGAGTATTATTCACACGTGTGGGGAGGATCCTCTCACAGAACACTTCTAGACAAAGTAGAAAAGAAAGCCTTCCGTCTCATTAACTCACGTCCACTCACCAATTCCCTGTAGTCTCTCTCTCTTCGCCGCATTGTAGCATCTCTCTCACTATTCTACCGCTATATCAATAATCAGTGTTCCTCAGAGCTCTCTCAGTGTATACCACCCCCTCTTCATAGAGTACGTAGCACCCATCTTGCAACAGAATCCCACTCCTACTTTCTGCAGCTCTCCAAGCCAAGAGTGAATCGTTATTATCAATCTTTCTTCTATTCAACAGTTGAGATTTGGAACTCTCTCCCAGAATCAGCCTTTCCCTCTTCCTATGACTTAAATTGCTTCAAACTCAGTGTGTCAAGGCATTTTGGCTCGAATGTCCCTTGATTTTGGCCCTGTCACTCTTTCAACTCTGGGGGGAGGCACTCACTACAGGCAGTTCTGCCTTTTGTCTCCCTCACACACATAGGACAACAAAAAAATCTTTCGACACAGGCAAGTCTTCAAGTTGTCCTAACTGCCACCTTGGACACATACAACAGCGGTGGACTTATTGTAAACTCCTGCAAGATCGAAGTGCTCTGCTGGTCAACACTGCATGATAACACATTATTCACACAAATACATATTATCCTTCTTTCATTTACCTAAATACAGTTCTTCTACTATATTTCTTATAATTAACTTGTTAAATATATTTCATAATTGATCCATATAATACGTATCATTCATCAGTCATTTTAGACTTCGTCCAAAGTCCATGTTTATTCCATCTATTCATGCTCCATTTGCCATATTTACTTGAATATTTAAATGTCATTCTAAATTTAATAGGGATATTTAAAACTTTCCGGTCATCCATTAACATATATTAATTACACACACTACCGTTATATTTCTTCTAACTGAATCACAATTAAGCTTGGAACTCACATAATTTAACTCAAATATTTATCAATCTATCATATTTTATCTACTCCCATACATGTGACTATCTTTGTAACACATCCACACAGCCATCAACATTATTCGCCTATCAATAATTTTCTTAATAATCCACAGGCCATTTCATTTTATCAATAACAGTAACATTTCATCCATCCTTGAGTCTCTTTCTATTTCATTCATTAGCAGTTATCTTTCATCCACAAAACATTATGTTCACTTATCCATAATCCATTTTTTTAAATCAAACACACACGCAGACACACGTCTACATATACACAGATGGCTGTGCGCAATTCTAATTTCCAATTCCAGTTTCTCTCTCTCTCTCTCTCTCTCTCTCTCTCTCTCTCTCTCTCTCTCTCTCTCATGAAGCACGTACTTCATTTCTCTTAATCGCTTGTCTCACTTTTTCCTCACTTTTTCGCTTTCAGAGAAAATGAATTGCTGGAGAGAGAGAGAGAGAGAGATTGGAAATTAGAACTGCTTATAGCCGTGTGATGAAGAAGAAGAAAAAGAAGAAATATCTGTAAAGAACAGACTGAATGAGAGGCAGTTGTCAAAAAATACAAGGAATAATAATTTATATATATATATATATATACAGTATACAGTATATATATATATATATATATATATATATATATATATATATATATATATATATATATATATATATATATATATATATATTGCCAAAGGTCATTTATATAAAAAATACGTTGAGAGAGTGACACTGAAAATTTGATAGCACAAACACACCTACAACAAAAATGTTAGACGATATATTTTTTGGAATATATGCGATAAGAGAGAGAGAGAGAGAGAGAGAGAGAGAGAGAGAGAGAGAGAGAGAGAGAGAGAGAGAGAGAGAGAGAGAAAATGCGAGTGTGGCAGTATCCATGGAAACTTTTAACTGGAACAATCTCCTCCAATTGAAAGCTTACTGAGGTTCCTATATAGTACTTTCTCTCTCTCTCTCTCTTTCTTATATTGTCTATCTATCTATCTATATATACACATATATATTATATATATACAGTATATATATATACATACATGTATATCTATCTATCTATATGCTCAGGCCCAATCCCCATTTTGGGGATAGCCGACTCAAGACAGAGCAAGAACAGGGAAAACACAAAAACAACATAAAACAACAAATAAACACAGATAAAAAGCACAAACTCACACACATCCAGGTCACCCAGGAGAAGACCCAGAGACCAGGGTCACCAAGGTCGCTCCAGCACTCCCCCGGCCCCCGACCACCCGGAGAGGTTCCGATCTCGGCAGGCAGACATGCAGCGGAGCCAAAGCCACAAGCCCTCCCACCACACTTCCAGGCGCAACCTTCATATTAATCGTCTCCCCGGGCCAGGCGCCTGATGGACTATTATCTAGTCCAACTTGCGCCCGACCCTTTACTCCAAATGACCACGTGTTCACTCAACTATTCACAAGCATTCTCCATTCACTCCTGTCCACCACCACTTCCCCTGCCTGATCTATAGTCATTCCTCTATCATCCAAAGCCTTTCTTACACAGTCTCTCCATCTCAATGGGGGTCTTCCTGCCCTTCTATCTCCCCTTGTACCTAACTCACATATTCTCTTTGTAAGCCTTTCATCTCCCATTCGTTCAACATGACCATACCAGCTCAGCACCCTTCTGTCCACTCTGGCTGACAAATGTTCCTGCTGCCCCACTCTCCTACGTATCTCTTCATTCCTCAATCTGTCTCTACGAGTAACTCCACACATACTCTTCAAGCAGCTCATCTCCATCACATCCAGCCCTCTTTTCTCCTTTTCTTCAGAGCCCATGTCTCAGCCCCATACATCACTGTATATATATATATATATATATATATATATATATATATATATATATATATATATATATATATATATATATATATATATATATATACAGTATATATATATATATATACTGTATATATATATATATATATAATAATTAGGGTGGCCCTTATGCTATGGGCAAAATTTCAAAAATTGCTCTTTTTACCGCTCTCAGGGTTCTCATCGAGTCAGTTTGGTCCAAAAATGATTCAGAAAAATGTTCGCGAAGATTGTTTAATATTTACTGGTAGTCCACGGCGTTTGAAGGCCATTCTTTGGATGGCCTCTACGTATGGAAGTATACTTTGGCTCTGGTCATCCAGTTCCCCCCCACTCTAAAACAGTAAACTTAGTGGGTATTAGCTGCTCAAGGACAGGGGTATCACGGGCACTACTCCATTCATTGTTGCCTGGTTTGTGCCAGGGTTTTCTTCCGGGTGTCCGGGTATAGCTTCCGGTGCTCGCTCACAACTTGGAGGAGAAACTGCAGCTGTTCTTCATCCTTCGTGAGGAGCCGGTTGTATGTTTTGACGAGAGAGACCCCTCATTCAGCATGATCATTCACAACCTCCAAACCATTAACGAGACGGCAGGCCTCCTGATAATCACCGCGATTTGGCCACTCCTCAGGATCATAGTGGAGAAAATCCGTTGGAAGTCGCACCTTCTCGAAGAAACCCCGACTTCTTGCTGACACGAAGTCTTCTAGGTTGGCATCTTTCAAGAATCCGAGATCGTGCTGAGCTCGCTTGGGAGGCTCTTCCTCATCGTCCATTTCTCCCGACATTGCCTTGACCATATCCTTCTTCGTTCGAATGGATACGGCATCATCAAAAAGGGCCAGGACTGTAGTTTCTTCTCCAAGGTACCAGAGGTGCCTTTTAATCTTCTCTGGTGTAGCCTTGCTGATCTCTTGGTTAGGGAAGTCGACGAGAGTCTTGATGAGGTGCAAGTCCCTCCTAGGAGCTTGGACTGAAGAAGGAGAGGTGATCCATGCCTCGACGTAGAGAAGAGTTCCGAAGATACAGAGATCCCTCAAAGCCTTCTCCTCACGGTTTGTCAGTCGGAATTGGTTCTTGAACATCCAAACCTTGTAAGCGTAAATGATCTTGCTCATCCATCGTGCATGGTGCATGGGACCAGGAGCTCAGAATCGAACTCCACGAGGGGGTATATGCCCGAGGAACAAGATCAGGAGCTCCAACAGCTCCCTGTAGTCATCTCGAGGGTGGTGGATTGTCAGTTGCTTCATCGCAAAGGCGACTGCTTCATCTCGATGAGTTGGAGTTATCGCCGCGTTCACCGCATCATCCGTAGTCCCAGGTTGAAATGCTTCCTTGTCAATTAAATCCCACTGGCTTTGAAACCTCTTGAATAGGAGCGCTTCGGGCCCGAAAGTCCCTCCTCCCATCACAGCTCCGAAAGCAGCAGCCAAGATGACTTCCATGATATGGTGGCGGCAGGCCAAGTAAAGAAGATCCCTTCCGATCTTCTGTTCCAGAAGGACGCATGCGCCGGTCCGATGTCCCGTGTTTGCAGTGGCCGTGTCAAAAGACATGGCGACCACTTTCTCGGTCACTCCCCACTCCTCCAAAGCATGGAAAACAGGTTGAGCTTGCGCTTCACCGGTCCCCGAAGGAAGTTTAGAGACGCCGAGGAGCTGGCTGACTCCTACTCCGGATATCAAGATAGGCAGACGATCCACATGCTCCTTGGTTGTCAGGGCTTGAAGGAATTTTCCATCCCAATGGACAGTCAAGGGGACATCCGCTTGGAAGTCCTTGTTGAGGTTTTCCGCGAAACGTCTCCTGGCTTGACGTCGAGACCGGGCAATGGTTGTGCGGTTGATGGCCAGGTCCGTAGTGTCATGGCTGAGGCTTTTTGCAGCTTCTGTCAGCACGATGGTGGCTTTTCGGTCGGAAAGCTGAGTACAATCCAGTGCAGCTGCGAGAGATGGTGAAGCTATGTTTTTTGTAGCTCTTCGTGGCCGCTTAGGTGGAGAGCAGGATTTTGCCTCCTGAGCACTGCTGCTGTCCTCTCCCTCAGCACTGCTGCTGTCCTCTCCCTCTGCACTGCTGCTGTCCTCTCCTTCAGCACTGCTGCTTGAAGAAGCAAAAACGGCCGCTGAGGTGTATGCCTTCATTTCTTCACGGGCCTTCTCCCAACGCCTTTCCTCAGCCTCTCTCTTCTCCGCAGCTCTCCGTTCTTTGGAGGCCAGGGAATTGTCCGCGGACCCCATGAAGGTTCTATGGCCCTTCTCTCGCTGAGAAAGGAAAAAATCCTTGTCCTCTTGAAGGACAATGAACCATCAAAACACACAAACCTGGGAACCCCCTCCGCCCCATCATCTCCCAGATCGCCAAGGCCCTGAACAACCTCCTCACCCCCTACGTGCCCAGCCAATTCAACCTTAACTCAGCCCACGATTTCTTGGAAATTTTACGAGACGCCCCCCGTAACAACAACCACACAATCGCCTCTCTCGACGTAGAAAGCCTGTTCACCAACGTGCCAGTGGATAGGACCATTGACATGATTCTACGTCGAATTTATCATTGCCCTGATACACCAACACTGGACATCCCGGAGAAGGCCCTGAAAACACTACTGGAGCTATGTACCAAGGAGGCCCCCTTCCTTTGCCCCCGGGGCAACATGTACAAGCAAATAGACGGTGTGGCGATGGGCAGCCCTCTAGGAGTTCTTTTTGCGAACTTTTTCATGGGTGCCATCGAGGAAGAGCTCCTAGCTGCCCAACGACCCGCCGTCTACTGTAGATACGTGGATGACATCTTCGTGCAAATCAAGGACCTCCACGAACTACAGGAACTCCAGCGTCGCTTCATGACCTCCTCCGGACTTAACTTCACCTTTGAAAAATCTAATAATGGACAACTCCCCTTCCTCGACATCCTCGTAGCTCTGAACAACCATGGGTTCAAAACCACCGTCTACATTAAACCAACTAACACAGGACAATGCCTCAACGGCGATAGTGAATGCCCCCGCCGTTATCTTCTATCCTCCATCTCCGCCTATGTTAGGAGAGCCCTCACGCACTGCTCTACCTGGGCCGACACCCACCAGGAACTAGAAAGACTATCCCAAGTTTTAGTAAATAACGGATACTCCAACTCCGACATCTTCAGCACCATCAACCACCATCTTGAAAAATGGTACACCCAAAGCCCTCCCAACATTGACCCCCCCAATGAAATTAAGATCTTCTACCGCAATTACATGTCCTCTGAACACAAAAATGACGAGGCCGTCTTAAAAGAAATAATCTCCAAGCATGTCCACCCAACCAACCCGGAAAACAAAATCAAATTAATAATTTATTACAAATCCCCCAAGACCTCCAACCTCGTTCTCCGCAACAAACCTGCTTCCACCAAGATAAAGAGCCCGATGACCGACGATCACGTCATTTACCAACATACCTGTAATTATGAGGACTGTGGACCTCATTCCTATATTGGTATGACGCAGACTCGTCTTTCACGTCGGCTAACTCTTCACCTTCAGGCTGGAGCCATCAAAGACCACTATCTCACCCCTAACCACCCTCACCTCACACGCAACGAGTTAGAGAAACACACCACCATACTCGATAAAGAAAGTGACCCAAGGAGATTACCTATACTCGAAGCTTTATATCCAAGCCTTACATCCCAACATCAACAACCAAACTCTGGACATCCAGATCCTTCCTTCTGCCAAAAGGCACTTTCCTACAGGACCTAACACCCCCCCCTCGCCCCCCGGTGCCCTTGATGCAGCCCCCCGCGCTACCTCCTTCAGCTTCGTCTTCCGCAGGCGCCACACAACTTAGGCCACGCCCCTCGACACGCAGCCAATCAGCTTCGACCCCACCAACCGACCACCATCCCGCATCCAGTGCGCATGCGTGAAGCGGTTCCCCCCTTTCTCTTTTCCAGAATCCCCCTCCACCAATAGTAGATTTTTGCCCCTTGATTTTCGCCTCCTCTGATCCTCCACACTCTATATATACCCTTCCTGTTTACCTTTTATATCATTCCATCCTTACTTGATAATGCTGGTTGTCCAGTGAAACGCGGTCGTATATCCTGTATCATCATTTACATTTATGTAACCCTGTACCACCATGAATTTTGCTCATCTCCTTCATCTACTTCCTGCCACCCAGCGAAAACTCATCAGAGACCTGGAAACTTTGAATAATAAAATTTCCAACGCAGAAATTGCCATTTCTTTCAACCTCGTATGTATTAAAGAATATATATATATATATATATATATATATATATACAGTATATATATATATATATATATATATATATATATATATATATATATATATTATTAATATTATTTTTTTCTGTATGTGTTTCCGTCTCTATTAACCTATCTACCTATCTATCTCTGTTCTGCTATAGTTAAGGATATTACTACTTTACTTGTGATTACTCCAGGGCAAAGGCCGCATGCCAGTGTTGTGCTTAAGAGGTAATACAGGGTCATTTGTTGTTGATGTGAGTGATGGTGGATTTCCTCTGATCCCTGTTGCAAGTGAATGTTAGGGTGCAGTCATCCGTATAAGCAATTGCCTCTGGGATAAACTACAAAATGGCAAAAAAATATTCATTCAACGACAACGTGCCAAGAACACTAACTTGTTGAACACTAACGTTTATGTAAATTTAATGAAGTTGTGTCCATTAACCACTGCCTGATATATTTTGTTTCTGCAGGTAGTCATGCTGTGAAGTAAGTCACTACACAGGCTAAGGTCCTCAGTTTCGTAGTGATGCCCACACCGTCATGTTTTTGTTCTTACTATGTCCTTGTTCTAAATATGCCGTTTCTCCGTTCTTTCTTTCTATTATTATTTTCATTTTTGGTATACATTTTTAATATATTTACTTCTCGCTTAGTTCTAATTATTTTCTTGCCATTCACAAGCTTTTCATTGTTCGACTTTTCTTCGGATTTTCCTTGTTTCTCCACTTATTAAATCATGCAATTCTTCATACATATATTTTTCTATTCCTCTCTTCCTTCCATGCTTGTTTTTCATTATTTCCTTTGTTCGTTCTTCCTTTCTCTCTTCCGTTCACCTCGTTTCACTTACTTAGTTTTTGCTCTTATTTATCCTCCTCCTCCTCCTATCGCTCCTCTTCCTCCTTCCTCTTCTCCAATTCCTGCTCCTCTTCCTCTTCTTCCTTCCCCTCCTCCCTCTACTCCTCCTCCTCCACCCCCTCCCTGGTTGGGCCACAGGGTAAATTAGTCTATCCCCTTTAGGTAGGAAGTGACTGCAGAGAGAGAGAGAGAGAGAGAGAGAGAGAGAGAGAGAGAGAGAGAGAGAGAGAGAGAGAGAGAGAGAGAGAGAGAGAGAGAGAGATAATAGCTGTGTATGTGTGTGTGCCAGAGTCACATTGATTCACTACTGTATATACACACAGAGCTTTAAGATAGTATTCTTGGTGGTCGGATATTATCAATATTTTACCAAGTACCAAGTTCCCATATAGGCTATTAGGAAGGCTACGGAATTGAAAAAGGAATGAAGGTATAACTAGATATATAGTTAAAAAATATAGATATATATAGTAATAGAGATGGATGGAGTCATAAAAGAAATACTATCAAGAGCAGTGGATGTTGGTGTATCGCTGAAAAGGGAGGGAATTGAGTGGAAGCTACCTATACTGCTGTTTGCGGATGATACAGTTCTGATGAGTGATAATGAATGGGAGTTGCAGGGTCCGGTAAATGAGTTTGGAACAGTGTGCGAAAAACGGAATTTGAAGGTAAATGCGGGGAAGAGCAAGGTTATGGTATTCGAAAGGGGTGAAGTCACAGAGTGTGAAGTGAAGCTGAACGGTCAGGCTATGGAGATCGTCAACTCTTTGAAGTATCTGGGCAGTGTGTTGAGTAAAGATGGGACTATGGATGAAGAAGTGCGGGAGAGGGTACAACAGGGGAAGAGGCTTGTAGGAACGCTAAAAGCAGTAACAAGAAATAGGGTGGTCAGTATGGAAGTGAAGAAGTCCTTGCATGACAGTGTGGTAATCCCGACACTGACTTACGGAAGCGAAGCATGGACGTTGGTTGAGAGACTCAGACCAAGAGTGAGAGCAGTGGAAATGAATTACTTAAGGAGTGCGTGCGGAGTTACATGGAGGGATAGACAGACTAATGAGGAAGTAAGAAGGAGGTGTGGTGTGGAGGTAGATGTGCTATGTGCTGGAAAGTGTGAAAAGGAACAACTTGAGATGGTTTGGCCATATGGAACGTATGGAAAGCGAGAGAATGACTAAGAGGGTGTACGAGAGCGAGGTGGAGGGACAGAGAGGGAGAAGTAGACCGAATGAGAGGTGGAAGGATGGAGTGAGGAAGTACATGAACGAAGGCGGTGCTGGTTGGGGGGAGGGGCGTCGACTGACTGGGGACAGAGGTGCATGGGGGCGGTTCGTTCGTGGCCACCCCTTCGGGGATCACGGCGTCAGGCAATAGATAGATAGATAGTAATAGAGTTAGTATATTAGTATTTATTGACCACATAGTTCATACGGCCTTGATAGATAGTAATAGAGTTAGTATATTAGTATTTATTGACCACATAGTTCATACGGCCTTGATAGATAGTAATAGAGTTAGTATATTAGTATTTATTGACCACATAGTTCATACGGCCTTGATAGATAGTAATAGAGTTAGTATATTAGTATTTATTGACCAAATAGTTCATACGGCCTTGATAGATAGTAATAGAGTTAGTATATTAGTATTTATTGACCACATAGTTCATACGGCCTTGATAGATAGTAATAGAGTTAGTATATTAGTATTTATTGACCACATAGTTCATACGGCCTTGATAGATAGTAATAGAGTTAGTATATTAGTATTTATTGACCAAATAGTTCATACGGCCTTGATAGATAGTAATAGAGTTAGTATATTAGTATTTATTGACCACATAGTTCATACGGCCTTGATAGATAGTAATAGAGTTAGTATATTAGTATTTATTGACCACATAGTTCATACGGCCTTTCCAAAGTTTTCAGTCATGATGTTTATACGGTAATGATGATTTCCCAAATATAGAATGTAATGAGAGAGAGAGAGAGAAGGGGGGGGGGGGGGTGTTCTTCGCCTCACTTGCCTTCCGCCCCCCCATCCACCCACCCCGCTATTGTCTTTCACTTCATGCAATACCTCCTCCCTCTTGTCCTTTCTCCTTCCTCTCCTCCACTACCTTCTCCTTCCCTCCCCTTCTCTCCTTTGCCTTTTAATCCCCCCTCCCCCTCCACCTTCATTATCTTACCTTTCCTCCCCGCCAGTCGCTTCCCCCTCCCTTTCTTTTCCTTTCACCCTCCTCTCCTATTTCCCCCTCCCCTCCCTACCCTTCCTGTGCCTTCCCCTCTATCTTCCCTAATTTTATCTTTCCTTCCCACCCCTTTCTCTCTCCTCTTATGTTATTCCTTTCCTTCGCTCCCCTCCCCACTGTCCTCCTCTCCCTCCCTTTCAACTCCCTTCTTCCTCCTCCTACCCCTCCTTACCACATGACTTTCAACTCCCTTCTTCCTCCTCCTACCCCTCCTTACCACATGACTTTCAATTGCTTCTTAATTTATTTTGTCTTTGTTTGAACTTTATTAAAATTCATATTTTGTTCTTTGTGTATGAAGGAGACAAAAGGCAAAGTTGCCTGTAACTAGTGTCCCCGTCAAAGTTGAAAGAGTGATAGAAATCCAAATTCAAGGTACCTTAGAGTCAAACTGTCTGAGCACACGGAGATTGAAGCAGTGTAAGTCATAGGATGACGGAAAGAAAGATTGAGGGAGAGAGTTCCAAAGCTCCCGTGTTCAGTAGAAGGATGACTGGGAGAATCGGTCAATTCTTGGGTTAGAGAGTAGGACAGAATAGGGGTGGGAGTGTGTTGAAAGGCGGGTGCCCCCCCCCCCACTCTTCGTAAAGGAGAAGCCATATACCGAGAAAGTTCTGAAGAACATTGATTATTGTAAACGCGGTAGAAGAGTGAGAGAGATGCAACATTGTGGTGTGAAGAGAGAGATTGTAGGGAATTAGTAAGAGAAGGTGAATTAATGAGACAATATGCTTTTTACTCTACCCTTTGGAGAAATATGGTATGAGTTGAACCTCCACATACATGCTAACAATACTCGATACATGGGTGCACAGTGCCCCTGTTCAGAGCAAGAAGGTGTGCGGGGGTGAAGAACCCACGGAGACGGTTGAGCACACCTAACTTCTGGGAAGCTGTTATGGCAAGAGTGGTAATATGATCTTTCCAAGAAAGGTCAGAAAAAAGATACACCAAGAATGTTGAGAAAAGATCAAGGGTTGTTTTGTGTATTGTTGAAGAGTAAGTGAGAGTAAGAGTAAGATTGTGACGGTTAGATAGGAGAAATTGGATCTTGGAGGCAATGAAAGTAACACGATTCTCTCTGCCCCAATCGGGAATAGTTGACAGATCACAAGATAGGAGTGCTATGGCCTCATCACGTGAGTTTTGTAGTGATTACGTGGTACGTCGTTGTGGAAAACTAGTTGAATAATGTAAGGTAGAATCGTCAACATATGAGTGAATAGGGCTGGAGGTACAGTCGAGTAAATCAATAATGAATATTAGGAAGAGAACTGGAGACTGAGCAATACCTGAGGAACACCGGAGGTGATAGGTTGAGGAAATGAGCGATGGTCGTCCACAACTGCAGCTATGGAGCGGCCAGAAAGAAAATTAGAGACAACAGAACAGATAGAGGGATAGAAACCACAGGATGTTAGTTTGGAAATTAAAGACATGTGACAGACTCTGTCGAAGGCTTTCTATATGACCTGCGCAATAGAAAAAGTCTAACCAAAGTCGTGAAGGGAGGATGACCAAATATTAGTGAGATAAGTAACGAGTTCAACAGTAGAGCTGCCCTTAAGGAAACCATATTGGCGATCAGAACGTAGATTATGGGAAGAAAAATGCTTAAAATATTGAATTATGAATGATTTCATAAACCTTAGAGATGCAAGAGATGAGAGAAATTGGATGATAGTTGCAGGATTGAAAGTGGTCACCCATCTTTGGGACAGGGTAAAAAAGAGCAAACTTCCAGCAAGAAGGAAAGACATTAGAGAAAAGACAGAGATGAAAGAGTTTGCCTAAGCAGGGAGTCAGAACGGAAGAACAGTTTTTGAGTATAACAGGAGGAACACCATCGAGACCGTACGCCTTCTTAGTATTAAGCCCAGGGAGGGCAGAATGTACATCCATAGAAGATATTATGATATTGTGCATAAGTAAGAGTGAGGGGGGTGGAGAGGGAGGAACAGCACCTGAATCATCAAAGCTGGAGTATTTAGTTAAAGTTTGAGTGAAGAGTTCAGCTTTGGCAGATGATGCCGGTGATGCCGTCGAAATGATAAAGGAAAGACGAGGAAGCAAAATTATTGGAGACATTTTTTGCTAGATGCCAGAAAGCTTGGGAATAGCTGGAGTGGAAAGTTCAGAACATTTCTTATACTGTATATGATAGATTTGTTGGTGAGTCGAAGAACAGCTTAGGCTTTATTCCGGACAGAAACATAAAAGTATGAGATTTTTTAGTTTGAAGGTGACAGTACCATTTGCATGCTTCTTTCTTATTGCAGACAGCAGAATAAGTGATAGTAAACCAAGATTTGCTTGCATTGAACTGACATATAGAAAATGGAATGTATGCATCCTTGCCCGAGAGGAATACGGTACCTCGGTAATGCGCTTAGCACAGTCCGAGGGTCACTGGTCATGGAAGCAACACTCATTCCATGGAGAATCAAAGAAATACTGGCGAAGAGCCTCCCAGTCGACAGTGCCAAAGTGTCACAAGCACCACCGGCAGGGAGGATCGGATTTCCTACTGGAGAGATAGGACAGGTAACAGAGATAATGTTATGATCCGGGGAGCCCAATGGAGAGAAAAGGTTTACAGCCTAAATAGAAGCATTAGAGGTTAGAAATAAGACAAGAATATATGTTGGGTCGATCTTCAAGGCGGTCATAAATACGAGTAGGTTGCTGGAATAACTGTTCTACGTCATTTAGAATTAGAAAATATGTATGTTTGTTCACCAGGTTGGTCAGTGAAATGAGAGAATAGCCAATAGCGGTGGTGATTATTGAAATCTCCTAAGATGGAGATTTCTGCAAACGGAGAGATGGATAGAATGTGTTCCACTTTAGAAGTTAGATAGTAAATACCAAATTGATAGTCAGTAGAATTAGGGGAGAGATAAACAGCGCAGATATATTTAGCTTGAGAGTGACAAGAAAGCTTTAGCCAGAGTGTTGAGAATCCAGAAGAAAACAGTTGGGAACACGAGAGAAAGCAAGATTGTTGCACACATATGCGCAACATCCACTTTTGGCTTGAAACTGAGGATAGATATAGTAGAATACAAAGAAGGGTTTGCTGTTAGTAGTCCCAGACAACTAGGTTTCGGTGAGAAAGAGAAGATCAGGGTTAGCAGAGGAGATATTTTTTATTTATTTATTTTTTTGTAAGGTAGTGTAGTATGTAATGTGTTTGTGATATATTGTTTTGATGGAAAGAGAAGGTGTTTTGGAGGGTAGACTGGGGTTGCCCTCAATATTGGTGAGGCATGGAAAGGATCAGTTAGGGAGGCCACGTGGTGAAACAGGAGTTCCAGCTGTCCTTATCAGCCACCTGTAGCCCGCGAGTACCATCCTGTTCGGCTGGTGCCTACAGACTCCACCTATTTACCTCTTGCATCTCAGTTTATGTCAGTCTACCATCTAATTATATCTATTTCTCTATGTAGACATTACTTTTCATCTCTTTCCTTATTTACAATGAGCATATATACATTTGTATATTTCTGACAAAAACTAATTTGCAAAAAAGTACATTCTATATAATTACATTATATGCAAAATGGCGAGCTTGAACAAACTGGGCCAATATCTGGTAAATGAATATCATAGTAGATAAATGTAATGGGTAGCACAATGTGGCAATCAAATACATAATGTCAACGCAGAAACTGAAGTAACTATATGAAGTACTTTAAAGTGTCTTACCAATCTGCTGAAGTGTATTAAAAGATCACAAATCACTTGGCTGTATTTGGAGACCTTTATATTTGAATTGATATCCCATATCTATCGATTTATAAAGATTTCCTAGAAACCTATGGTATTTGTTTTGCTTGGTATTCAGTTTGAAGCGAAGCAGCCTAGTTTTAGCTATGTAAAGAATACCACATATTATTATCTCATATGATCATTGTGTGTGATTGCTGGTTGCAATGACTGTTCGTTTTAGCCTGCCATTGTAATTTAAACTTGGTGTGTTGGCGAATTTTGTAGAAGGACTACAGGGCCTAGCGAATTGCACAATCAAGCAGCTCCGCGGTTGACGAGCTTGGTATAGACCTCGATATCTCGTAGCCTGTGTTCGGTAGTATTGTATAATTATATATTTCTGTGTTTGACTTTATATTTTTGTTATGCATCATGAATAGAGACTAAGTGCGGTAGATTGGTCCTCGCCGTCTCGAGGTAAGCTTCTGCTTGACTAAGTTAGCATTTGCTCAGCCTACTCCTACTGTCTCCTGTTTAGTGTCAGCCTTAGTGCGTCATGGTGTTTAATTAATAGTTTCTCTACATACTGGGTGGTAGGATAAATATTTCTTAGCTTTTCTGCCGAGGACAGGAGGGTGCATCGGAGGAGGTTGGATTTTTGTATGAAGCTATGTTCCTGGTGCCTACAGACTGTGGCACGTTTTGCAACTTTGACACACTGCCTATAACCTCACTAACCACCTCTGGCTTCAGTCACCTTTAGAACCAGACCAGAATATGATGATTTAGGCCTCATAAGGGTTTAGGGTGGGCGCCTTCAGCGACTATTACTGTATGTGGAATAACTTGTCCTTCCAATAATTTCAATAAATTACTCTGAGTCAAGTTAGGATGTACTGTTATGATCTGTCTCTGTGTTAACTGACTTTGCAGTATCAGTTAGGAGATTACCTGTTCCCTGTTTTTGTCTTGCTAACGTGCCAGAGACCGACCCCTTGGGCTGTTTTGACAAAGAGCGTTTTGCTTTTAATATTTGGGGGAGAGTTACAGGTGAGTTTCAGTTGCACTCTTAAATGACATTTGGTGGAGGGAGGTTAGGCTGTCTACGATTATATAATTATATATATACGGCATATATATATATATATATATATATATATATATATATATATATATATATATATATATATATATATATATATATATATATATTAGTAAAGCCAGGTAATACATTTTTTTTAATGCATACAAGGTTAAAGGAAATAGCAGTATATTGAATATTGAATGCTCATACTGCTATTTCCTTTAACGCCTTACGAACGGGCCCGTCAGTAACTTCTACTACCCGCCAAGCGGGTGGTTTTACCCTAAACGACCTTGTTTCCTTGCTCTTTTTCATGCATAAACAATATGTAATACAATTATGTATCCCTGAAAGGGTGATAATTGAGCTTTCCAATGACACCAGAACCATCCTTCTACGACCACGCATTCTCTTGCAACGATCGTGCAACCGAAGGGCAAAATCGCTAAAATACGGTAATTTCCTTACATAACTCCCTGTGTAGCGAGGCAGTGAGTGTGGGTGTGTGTGAAGTAGGGCCCAGTGCTGGCGCGAGAGCCGTGCCGAACGGTCAGAGCCGACCTACGCTCCTCCCACCGCTCGACTCTCTCTCTCAGAGCCAAATATTGCTCAGAATTGCACACCGCCTTAAGTCGGTCCCCGCCACATAGTCCTTTCTTCTCTAGCCCGACTTAAGTCCACCCCCGCCAGACAAGGGTTAACCTTGTATGCATTAAAGAAAATATATATATATATATATATATTATCTGTAGGCAATCTCCTCAGCTCCTTTCGCCCAACCACTCACTCTCATTCTCTCTGTAAGACAAGCACACACAGATACACACGTACACATGTTAGAGTTCGACCTCTTCCCCCACGACCCAATGTTCTACCGCTCTTCCGATATTTCTTCCTG
Organism: Paralithodes platypus; assembly: GCA_032716605.1. Lineage (NCBI taxonomy): Eukaryota > Metazoa > Arthropoda > Malacostraca > Decapoda > Lithodidae > Paralithodes > Paralithodes platypus. Next base: position 17,996,345 of record CM064564.1, on the reverse strand, counting down.
TCTCCCTCTCTTCCTATTAGTTATCCTCTTTTGTTATATTATTTGTTATATCTTATACTTCCACTCCCTCGTCCTCTGTTTTTATGATATTCGGTAATTCTTCTTCTATCCTGACCTTATGTCTTTCTCTCTCCCATGAGAGTTTGCTCTCATTCAACCTGTCCCAAAGAACAGGGACCGCTCTCAAACATCCATCTATCGTCCAATTGCTTTCATCTCTTGTATCTCTAAGGTTTTTGCAACTATTTTTGCTTCCAAATTTCTTAAGCATTTATTTTCTCGTAGTCTCAGGTCGCCAGTGTGGCTTCCTTGAGGGTCGCTCTACTGTTGATCTTCTTCAACATCTTACTAACTCTTGGTCATCCTCCTTTTATGACTTTGGTGAGACCTTTCTATTGCGCTAGACATATCGAAGGCCTTCGATGGAGTCAGGCACAAATCTTTAATTTCTAAACTATCCTCCTTCGGTTTCTGTCCCTCCATCTGTGCCTTTGTCTCCAATTTCCTTTCCGGCTGTTCCAAGGCTGCGGTTGTGAACGGCCATCGCTTGCTTCCTTGTCCTGTAAACTCCGGTGTTCCTCGGGGCTCTGTCCTCTCTCACATTCTCTTTCTGGTTTTCATGGGTGATGTTCTCAGCTGTGCCTCCGGTCGCATCCGTTCATATGTGGACGACTCTACCTTGCACTACTCGATTGGTTTTCCAGAGAGCCCAGGCTGACAGTTCCTCGGGGGCAGGCATGGTGGGGCCCTGCAGCGCTTGTCTTTTGGTCTGGCTACTGTTTCCGGTTGGGGCGGAGGGGGCCTCGTTGCCTTTGGTACTTCCAAGGCCCAATTTCTCCATCTTGCTACCCGTCGGGAACTCCAAGAGGACTATGCCCTATACTTTAACAATGCAAATGTTAATTCTTTATCTTCTCTCAGTGTTCTCGGTGTCTCTTTTGCTTCTGCTCTTTCTTGGAGGGACCATATTACCAGTCTTGCTGAGGCAGTCTCCCAGAAGCTGGGAGTGCTCAGCCGCCACAAGGGGTGCTTTACCCTTGCGCAGCTTCTTGCTCTGTACAGGGGCACAGTGTTTTCTTGTATTGAGTATTGTTCACATGTGTGGGGAGGATCCTCTCACGCCACACTACTAGACAAAGTAGAAAGGAAAGCCTTTTGTATCATTAACTCCCGTCCACTCAACAACTCTCTGCAATCTCTCTCTCTTCGCCACAATGTTGCATCTCTCTCGCTATTCTATCGCCATTACAATAATCAGTGTTCCTCAAAGCTCTCCCAGTGTATACAACCTCCTCCATGTAACACAATCCCACCCCTACTCTGTGCAACTTTCCAACCCAAGAGTGAAACATTATTCTCAGTCATCCTTCTATTCAACAGCTGAGCTCTGGAACTCTCTCCCAGAATCAGTCTTTTCCTCTTCCTATGACTTAAATTGCTTCAAACTCTGTGTGTCAAGGCATTTTGGCTCGAACGTCCCTTGATTTTGGCCCCGTCACTCTTTCAACTCTGGTGGAGGCACTTGTTATAAGCAGTTCTGCCTTATTTCACACTCACACACATAGAAAAAAAAATGTGCTTCCATATTTAACCCTTTCAGTACCAGTGCGCCCTTTTAGCTTTATTCTAGCTACTATTAGATAATTTTATCAAGGTTCAAAAGGTCCTCCAACGATTAACTATCTTTTACCTATCTCACTTTTAACTCTTTTTATTAGTAGAGATCTTTCTTAACCTTTAAACGGCGAAGCTATGGTATTTGAAACGTCCCACCAGGCGAAGGTATTTTGGTTCATTCCCGACGAAAATAGTAATTTTACCATAACTATCGTTATTACTTATTCATATGTGCCTATTTTATGTTTAGAATGAATATGTTAACATGTAACAACAATAAAACAAGTGGGAATAGTATTTGGGGGGTGACAAAGACATATTATTGCCGACCGCTCGTATCAGGAGGGGAGAGCCGACGTATACCCTCTCTCTCTTATTTCCTGATCGATACTGACGTCTTGCAAGTGAAATCTCTCTGTTCCTAGGATCTCTAACTGCCTCCCCTGTGACCCTGAGACCGCGGGCGGGAAATTTGCGTAAAAAATTACCCGATAAAAGGGGGAATAAGAAGAAAAATAGGTAATAATTGAGGGGGAAAGGGGGGGGGGGGTTGGACACATGTGGAGGAGTGATAGGAGGTATGGAGGGGAATTATCTCGCTTAATCAATTATTGCTTTGCTTTGAGTGCCAGTGGGGTGTTTTGAAAAGCATTATTTATGCCTGGCCCTTCGCCCAGTAAAACCTCTTAAGAGTCTCGGTGTCTTTCCTGGGTTAAGTAGCACAAAATCCTCTAAATATAGCTAGATTAGAATTAAAGAGACGTCGCTGGTACAGAAAGGGTTAACTTGCTTCCTGTCTGGCTGCCCTGTTATTCCTCTACATTATTTGTGTTATGTCTCCTTGCTTTATCTGTCTAGTATTTTTCTTTTCCCTTTATGTCTGCATTGTGTCTATCCTCTTTACCTTTTGCTGCTTCGTGTGACTTAGTTTTTACCGCCTACTCCTTGCTTTGTCTTCCGGTTTCCCTCTCTTCCTCTCCGTCAGACATTTTATTTGTTTTGTTATTATTTTCTGTGGTAGCTCTGTCCTGCTTTGCTGAAATTCTACTTGCCTCAATGTGTGTGTTCCTTTTTGTCTGATAGTGCTGTCTTCCTCGCGTACTGAATATTTATTTATCTATTCCTTTATTTCACGTCTGTCTCATTTACTGTCTGTCCTAATCTTTCTCTATTTATCTGTGGCATATTCTTTATTCATTCCTCCATTTCATGAATTCACCTCCTCTCTCACGTATACATCTTACGTTCGTTATCTCCACTGTTAGAATATTTCTCAGTTCAATGTTCCTTGTTCGGGAGTTACATTTTGTCTACCCCTTCCTTATGTTTATATTCTTCCACTCATCTGTACTTGCTCGTCCAAATTTTCCATTTCTGTTTCTTCCCCTTCTTTACTTTACTCAAAAGTCTTGTTTTCCATGTACACATACATACCTGTGTCGTTGTATGGCCATTTTGCTCCTACATTCGTATTGCAATTGCTCTTGTTATTATTGTTTTGTTTTGTTTTGTCTGTGTTTTCCTTTTGTCCATTGTGTAGGCCTATATGTTGCTACTGTATGGCTTCTGTTGTTTACCTGCCAGCACTACCGCGTCTCACCCTCTCACCCGCCCACTTATTTACTATGTTACAAACATTTTATGAATGGAGGATGCCTTTAGGCACATGGACCTATTTGTTTTATCTGTGTTTTCCTTCCTCCGTTCATTGTCTCTTAAAAAAAAAAAAACAAAAAAAAAAAAAAAAAACACCCACTACCCACCATCTACTTTCCACTATAACCTTTCCTCACCGATCTATCCACTAATTCACCCATACACCCACTCACCTATCTATTAACCCATCCACCTACCTAATTTGCTAATCATGACGGAGTTAAAAGAGTGCTTCTTTTGCCAAGTATAAGTCAGCTGCTTTCCTCTGGCAACTTTCCTAAGATTTTATGCAGCACATTCCGGTGTTGTGTTGGCTGAAGGTAGATTATATTTAATGGCTAAAGTATAGTTATAATAAAGTGTTAATACTCGCGTTCACAAATGCGACCCTGTGTTCCGAGTCATGTGATAAATAGCTAAATATAAGGCATTCAAGTTTATTAGCCCACCCAGATCAAGACATAGAAACAGCAATTGCTTTATATTACATTGGTGGGCCCTAGTAAGATTTTAGATTATCACTATAGCCCATAATTATCACTATAGCCCATAATTATCACTATAGCCCATAATTATCTAGTCATCAATGCAACTAATCGGACAACATATATTTCTGGCATGTGGATTCTGTGAGCGCACCTGTTCGCCCGTGTTACTGTGCCGTTAGCCTTCATGTCTATCTTAGTTAGTGAAAATAGGACTTCAGAGGCTATAAACCCTTCTGGATTATTAAGCCAGCACACTGTAAGTCAAGAATAGCGTCAGGACTGGAGCCCCTTTTCGAGAACTCTAGTCCCTTGCCTCTATCTACCGGTCTCCTTTATTAAGTACAGTCCTGGTCAGGAGTACTTGAACACTACTAAATGATATATATATATACGTATATATATATATATATATATATATATATATATATATATATATATATATATATATATATATATATATATATATATATATATATATATAAAAAAATGTGAGCAGCGTCTAGTGATAGCCGTCATACGTTTGTTGTAGTTCTACCAGTGTACTACTAGTGTACCAGCTACCTGTGGCGAACTATTTCTCAGAATAGTTCGCCAGTATACCATAAATTTGCCTCTCAAAACTCTCCAGAAATGACTGTCCACGACTGTACAATCGTCTGCACAGGTACCTGGTACACTACTATATGATACACTTGAAACAGTGAATATAGAATAAGAGAAACGCTGGTTCGGGCATGTGTTAAACGGGAACGGTTCAAAATATTTCATTGTCGTATCAGAATTGATCAATAACATTTGTACCATTTTTCACTTCAGATGATTGTACTGTACATGCATTCCAACCTCCCGAAAGGTAGAGCAATTATGGAAAGACTGAGAAGAGAAGTAATATCGGTATAATTATGACAATGAAACAAAGAGTGGGGAGAATCGAAATAAAGCAAAGCAACACATATGAAGAACACATAAAAGGAGACATATATAAAGATGAGGAAAGTAGAACTAGATCAAAGCAAGAGTCAATGAAATCGAAGAATACATAATATAAAAACAAGAACAAAGAATTGGGAAAACAGATAATGACAAAGAAAAAACATGTATTATACTGTATACCGAGGAGGAACCGAAGAAGAAAACATGTATTATACTGTATACCGAGGAGGAACCGAAGAAGAAAACATGTATTATACTGTATACCGAGGAGGAACCGAAGAAGAAAACATGTATTATACTGTATACCGAGGAGGAACCGAAGAAGAAAACATGTATTATACTGTATACCGAGGAGGAACCGAAGAAGAAAACATGTATTATACTGTATACCGAGGAGGAACCGAAGAAGAAAACATGTATTATACTGTATACCGAGGAGGAACCGAAGAAGAAAACATGTATTATACTGTATACCGAGGAGGAACCGAAGAAGAAAACATGTATTATACTGTATACCGAGGAGGAACCGAAGAAGAAAACATGTATTATACTGTATACCGAGGAGGAACCGAAGAAGAAAACATGTATTATACTGTATACCGAGGAGGAACCGAAGAAGAAAACATGTATTATACTGTATACCGAGGAGGAACCGAAGAAGAAAACATGTATTATACTGTATACCGAGGAGGAACCGAAGAAGAAAACATGTATTATACTGTATACCGAGGAGGAACCGAAGAAGAAAACATGTATTATACTGTATACCGAGGAGGAACCGAAGAAGAAAACATGTATTATACTGTATACCGAGGAGGAACCGAAGAAGAAAACATGTATTATACTGTATACCGAGGAGGAACCGAAGAAGAAAAGACGACAAAGGAAGGAAGAGAGAGATATATATACAGGTATATATAACATATTCATCAATAAAACGGTTATAAGGAAGGAATGAAAAGGAAAGAAGAGACAATGAGTCGAGGAAACCCAAAATGTAAAGAGGCAGAAAGGTCAACGCAAATAATTATGAGAGGGCAAAACAAAAGAAGATGTACGTTAACATGAGAAAAAGGGGAGAGGGAGAACGGTAGAAAAAAAGGTAGGAATGCAATGATATAGAGAAATCATTAAGAGAGAACGCGGATGCTGGGCAGGGTACTAGTTTAGGATGGCTAATTTTTATGGTTGGTGTTATTGTGTAGTGTCGGTGTTAATGTTGTAGCCGAATCTACCAGATAGTCACCTCTCACCGTCGTCGCCACGGAACGAAATATGGTTCATCTCCGGTATCAGTTTATGCTCAACAGCCTGTAATATCAGCTGGAGTGGTCTGCTATACTAACCACGCACCCGAAACATCGGTCTGTGATACCAGCCGAGTGGTGAAGGGCATACAATATAACTTGACATTTCAAAGGCCTTTGATAGTCTGGCATCAATCCTCACTGTCTTTCATTACTAGTTCCTTGTCGTCATAACAGAAAACTATGTGTTATGGCCTTTATTCTAAATGTCATTCAGTGCTGGCGTTCTTCAAGGATCAGTTTTGGCCCCAACTCTGCGCCTTATTCATATACATTATTTATATATCACTCATAACTAAATACAGTTCTATCACTCATAACTAAATACAGTTCTATCACTCATAACTAAATACAGTTCTATCACTCATAACTAAATACAGTTCTATCACTCATAACTAAATACAGTTCTATCACTCATAACTAAATACAGTTCTATGCAGATGACTCAACACTCCACAGTTCCTCCACAATTAGCAGTTCTTTCAAGCAGCCTGATATTATAAGTTCCAAGATATACACTACAATTTCTCTGAACCAAGACGTTTATAAAACTAATACATTTGGACAAAATGATCTAGTGTCCTTTAATGCACAGAAAACAAGTACATTTTCGACTCCCTCATAATTTTAAATGATGTAAATATTCCCACCTCCTCTAGTATTGATATCCTTGGTGTAACGTTCAAATGTAATGCACACTTGTTAGATCCATTGCTAAAAATGCCTCTAAGAAACTGGGACTCTTGTACAGAGCTCAAGAATTCTTCACTGACGAGAAGTTGGCAACTGTATATAAAAGGCATGTTCATTCTTAGATGGAATACTGTTCACCCTTGTTGAATGGATATGGAGTGGTTACATTGAGGCAGTTGGACAACATTTAAAATATAGCTATTTGATAACTCAATAACCCTGCAATCACGCAGGACCTCCTTCCATTATTCATACAGACATTTTGCATCCATTGCATTATTCTACAGATATTTTCATGTCAAGTGTTCAGAGGAACTAGCTTCAATTGCGTTACCTTTCCGCATCGTTCCCCACAGTACTAGGGCAACTGAAAATACCCTTGAATTTTCACGCTCTCCTCCATAATGTAAAACTTCTGCTTAACAAATTCATTTATCTACAGAACTACTAGTCTCTGGTATTCACTTCCTTGGAATTGCTTTCAACAAACTTACGACCTACAACAGTTTAAATATATTTGTTAAAAACAGTTTATGAATGGAGGATGCCTATGGGTATATGGATTTTTTTTTTCTTTTCCTTCCTCAATTCATTATCTCTTACAAAAAGTATTAACCTCGTATTCTTGTCCTGTCCTTTGTGCATTTAACCTTTCTCCAAGCATAATGAGTGTCATTAGCATTAACTGTGGCAGAATTTACGGCCTCTTCCTTAGTTGCTGCTTCAACTGTTGCCTCCTTTATTTGTATTTATTTATCTATTTTTTGTTTTTGCTGATCCCCACCTGCATGACCTGTACTGGGATTTGAAGGCCTAGCTGCCACTCTCACATAATTTTATCTTCTAAAACAATTGTTTTCCTTTTTCAACTTTTATATATTTTCTTCCTTTAAAAAATTATTTCTTTAGGGTTGCATTCTCAGTTTGGTTTGCTATAACTGTTCCTTAATCCCTTATACCTCCTTCATGATCTTTCCTTCTATCTCACAAAAGAGACAGAGACTAGCATGGTGGATGTTGCCATATCCACCTTCTTTGAAGTCAATACACCAGTTTAACCCTCTCAGGTCTGAATAAGTTATTTAAGTTTCCATGGACAGGCGACACACAGTCTGGGGCAGCTAACGTTTTCTCTTTGTTCCCGTTCACCTAGTTCACCCAGCTATGAATTGTTGCCAAATACCCCCTCATATGGACTAAAATACCAGATATATCGCGATCGCGATCGCGTTTTTAGTGTGGTTTTACCGAGTTTTGTAAAGGGCGATCGCGTCCACACGTACGCCAGGGCAAAAGTGCCTCAGGACGCGATCGCGTCCTCACGTGCGTCAGGGGTTTAATTTATTGCACTCAGCGCAAGTTGCTTTAAGATTTACAGTACCAGTAGCTCACATAGTTATTAATTTGTTCTAACAATTCAGAAACTTTGTAAATCTTCAAGGAAAACTAATGGCCTATACAATGCTACCAAAAAGGGGGTGATGAAGAATTATACCCGCACCATCCACATCCTCATATTCGTAAATGGTGTTTGTTCTGTTTAAAACTTCGGTTTCATTATGCCTGTTACACTAAACCAAGGGTTTCCCCGAGCCGAGGTCAGACAGTCCAAATGAGCCGCAGTTCCCAAATGAACAGTACTTGTGTTCTAAAGACGTTGATATCCCGAATGGAATGACAGTGATAGCCTGAATCCTTACTAAGTACTACTTACCACCTTCAAATGGCCAGACTCTAGAATTAAGTTATTAAAGGATATCACATATATTCTAGTAGACATACCCAGATATTTCAGTTGACCTGGCAACCTACATGGCAGTAAAGGTCTCTCACTTAAAAGCGGTCCAGCCAGATGTACCAAAGAACGGTCTCAGGGACTGGTCAACCATTACACATCAAAAGTGGGCTTGTCGGGGCACTTCAGTCACACTCCATTTGGTTTGAAATTCCTCCAATCCCATTCTCTCACAACCTGTAATCATTGTTGTTGTTGTTGTTGTTCCCCAGACTGCCTGGCCGAACAGCTCCAAGGCCCCGAGCAAGGCCAAGGCCATAACCAAGCGCCCCCACAGAACCCACCCTGCCTACCACAATAAAGCCTGGGTGGCCGAAGCCACTCCATGGCTGGGAGCTGAGTTATATGGTATTGCTTATAGAGGTGTCCAAAGCCTCGAGATCTCTTCTCAAGCATGAGGTAGCAATAAGGTCCTTAGTAATATTTTTTTTTTTTTTTTTTTTTTTAAGAGACAATGAACGGAGGAAGGAAAAACACAGATAAAACAAAAAGGTCCATGTGCCTAAAGGCATCCTCCATTCATAAAATGTTTGTAACAACTGGATTTAAACATTTGTTGATTGTAAGTTTGTGGAAAGCAATTCGAGGGAAGTGAATTCCAAAGAGTAGTAGCTCTAGGGATAAATGAATTCTGATAAGCAGAAGTTCTGCATTGTGGAGGAGAAAGTGTAAATTCATGGGCGCTCTCAGCTGCCCTAGTTCTACGGGGAAAGATGTGGAGAGGCGGCACAATTGAAGCAAGTTCCTCGGAACAATTGCTGTGAAAATATCTGTAGAATAATGCAAGGGATGCAACGTTTCTTCGTATGGCTAATGTAGGAAGGTCCTGTGTGACTGCAGGGTTATTGATTAATCTAATAGCTTTATTTTGAATTTTGTCCAACTGCCTCAATGCAACCACTCCACTTCCACCCCACAGAGGTGAACAGTAATCCATCTGAGAGCGCACATGACTTTTATATATTACGGCCAACTGCTCGTCAGTGAAAAATTCTCGAACTCTGTACAGGAGTCCCAGTTTTTTAGAGGCATTCTTAGCAATGCTTCTAACATAATGTGTCCAGCTCAAGTTAGTAGTTAATGTTACACCGAGAATGTCAATACTAGGGGAAGTGGGAATATTTACATCATTAAAAAATATATGGGAGTCAGTGAGATTCTGTCGGTTAGAAAATTGAATGTACTTGGTTTTCTGTGCATTAAAGGAAACTAGATTCTCTTGTCCCCATTCATTAATTCTAGAAAGGTCCTGGTTCAGAGAAATTGCAGTGTTTATTTTTGAATTTATAAGATCGGGTTGGGTGAAAGAATTGGTAAATGTGAAGGAACTGTGGAGTGTTGAGTCATCTGCGTAGGAATGTATTGGATTATGAGTGGTAGATATGAGATCATTGATATGAATGAGGAACAGAGTTGGGGCCAAAACTGATCCCTGGGGAACACCAGCATTTATTGAGTGAAATTGAGAATAAAGGCCATCTACCATTACACATATTTTTCTGTTATGAAGATAAGAAGAAATTAGTGGAACTAATGATGCAAGGCCGTAGTGTGACATCTTCGACAATAAGGATTGATGCCAGACTCTATCAAATGCCTTTGATATATCCAGTGCTATTGTATGTGTTTCACCATGTTGGTCTGTAGCTTGGTTGATTTGATGCGTAAGAAGGCAAAGAATGTCTGCAGTTGATCGACATCGTCTAAAACCATATTGCCTATCACTGATTAATTTATTATTCTCCAGATGCTTAATTATGTGATTATTTAATATAATTTCAAAAACTTTGCCAAGAGTGGAAGTTATAGCTATTGGTCTGTAGTTTGATGGATCTGAAGAGGCACCTTTTTTAGGAACTGGATGGATGTTTGCTTCTTTCCTAAGTGTGTGTGTGTGTGTGTGTAAAGAATAGGAAAGAAGTCTTATAACTATGCCTATGGAGTAGTCGGAGTAGATGTAGCTCGGATACGTAAGGTCGCTTCCTCATAAAAGACGAGCTAACCCCGTCTTTCTTAAGAGAGAGAGAGAGAGAGTGGGAGTGATAGTAAAATAGAGAGAGAGAGAATGAGACAGAGAGAGAGAGTGAGAGGTGGCAATTTATGTGTTTAAATTAAATACCGGATTGGGAATAGAATATTTATAATCAAGCTTAATTAGCTTTCACTCTGCTTTTAACATTTTGTAATTATAACTATACTACATGTAAAGTTATTTTGAAATTGTAATTATCTGTTGATATTATTTTCCAAGTGATTAACTAAAATGCTTACAAATATTGGGCACAATTTCTGAATTAATATTGAATACACACACACACACACACACTGTTAAAGTCAAGAATAATACATATCCCCAACACTTTGAACAGTACAGCTATCACCAAGACAAGACAAACATGATAACACCATCAAAATCCCTAGCGAATATATACCCCTTTCAGTATATGATAATGCCCTCTCTGCACTTATTCCAAGCTTACAGTAAATTATTGTATTCAGCTTAGGAAGGTCCTCTAATAGTCAGAGGGTATATTAAGATGTTTTGCGTTCGTATTCTCTAAAGGTATTTCATAAACTGACTAAAAACGTCTAATAGTGTCCAAATACAAAGGAAGTATATATCGCATCAACGTTAACCATTTTTCTTAATTATATTCTGGCTATTGTTATACGATTTCCTACAGCATTACCTATAGTAATGGAAGGGGTATATTCAATCCCAGTAAACCCTTTCACTCCAACAATCCCTTCCTAACTATATAACATCGTTTACAGTGTGCCAGAGTGAAAGAAAGAAAATCGTCCTCAAATACTGAGTAACTGAGATGGTTAATGTTGTGGCTTACCCCTCTCAGTAAGATGACGGATTTTCTGCTGGGTACTAGTAGACGATTTTATTCAGCTTAAGAAAGATCTCTGTGAATAAGAAGCAAAACACATCACCATCACCAAACAATGAAGAAGCAAACAATGAGACAAACAAAGCCAGTCAAACACCGGGAACCACAACTAACCCATCTATAACCAATCAACTACCCCATCAAACTTACATAAGCTGCTCTATCAATATACAGTACAGTATAGGCTACAGTATATATCTCTCCAACAGTCTATCTATTTAGTTGTTTATATTTATAATCTCTCTCTCTCTCTCTCTCTCTCTCTCTCTCTCTCTCTCTCTCTCTCTCTCTCTCTCTCTCTCTCGATATATATATATATATATACAGTATATATATATATATATATATATATATATATATATATATATATATTCTGTATATATATATATATTCAATTCTGGTCTCCAGCACTCAGGAAAGATATAGTACGTCTAGAAAGAGCACAATCTAGGGCTGCAAAGCGTATTACATCGATTAGAAGACTGAGCTATGAGGACCGGTTGATAGCTCTTGATCTCTTTTCATTGGAAACACGCAGACTACAAGGTCAGCTCTTTCAAGATTTTAAAATATTTAATGGGTTCTACAGTGTGGATTATAGTAAAATTCTTAGCCTCGATATGAATACAACACACAAACATGGCTGAAAAATGTAATAGGTTCAGCACTAGTATTTGTGGAAGCTTTTTCTCCTGTAAGATCTGTTCTACCTGGAACAAACTTCCCTCAGAAGTTGTAAACAGTTCTTTAGCAGAGCAGTTGAATAAGAGAGTAGATAGTATTTTGTACACTCTGTAATGAGTGTAGTGCACTGTTTTTTCTATATAGGTATTAACGAGTCAAAAGGCAAAGCTGCCTTCAATAAATATTCACCTCCCCCTCCCCCCCCCCCCCCGCCCAAGCTGAAAGAGTGATAGAGAGCCAAACTCAAGATAAGTTAGAGTCAACATATCCTGACACACGGAGCTTGAACCAGTTTAAGTAATAGGATGAAGGAAAGACATATTTAGGGAGAGAGTTCCATAGCTTACTCGTTGAGTAGAAAACTGAGATAATCGGATAACTCATGGGTTAGAGAGTTATAAATAATAGGGGTGGGAATGTGTTTAAAAGGAGAGTGATCTCCCAGTCTCCATAAGGAAGGAGGTATGCACTGAGAAAGCTCTGAAGAACACTGATTATTGTAAAAGCAGTAGAGTAATGAGAGAGATGCACCATTCCGGCATGTTTTTTTCTAGGTGTATGAGAGAGACAAAAGGCAAACCTGCCTGTAACAAGTGTCTCCCCCAAAGTTGAAAGTGTGACAGAGCCAAATTAAGGGCGTTTGGTGGTCATCTTAAAAAACAAAACAAAATATGCATTGGAAGGAAGTGTGGTGTGCTTGTTTAGTTTAGTGAAATGAGTAGGAGGAGGTGTTTGTGAGAGCTAGCTGGATTACTCTCTGTGTAGGGGAGACACAAACAGAGACAGTGAGCAAGGCTAAACACATGAAACAGTGGTTCCAACAACTCTTTATCACATGCCTATGAGCCGTCCCCTGGGTAATGCCCTGTTCGATTGGTGTCTACTATCTCCCCAACTGAAGAGAGTGATTATAGGGAATTAGTAAGAGGATGTGAAATAATTAGACAAAATGCTTATGACTCTAACCTTTGAAGAAGTGGTGTGGAATGGGTGGAGCCTCCGCAGTCCCCACACATGCAAACAATACTCGATACAGGGGCGCACTGTGCAGAACAAGAAGATGTATGGGGATGAAGAATCTACGGAGACGATCAAGCACACCTAACTTCTAGGAAGCTGTTTTAGCAAGAGTGCTAATCTGTTCTTTCCAAGAAAGGTAAAAAACAAAACAAGAAACACCAAGAATACTGAGAGAAGACGAAAGGTTGAATTTACTACTGTTGAAGAGTAAGGGATATATAGTTGTGTGGAGGATTGTGACGAGTAGATAGATGGAGAAATTGGGTTTTGGAAGCATTGAAAGTAACAATATTTTCTCTGCCCCAATCGGAAATAGTTGATATATCAGAAGATAGGCGTGCGCCTCATCACAAGAGTTTATGAGTAATTGCATGTTGGGTTGTTGTGGAAAACTAATTGCATTGTGTAAGGTAGATTCATTGCCATATTAGTGGATGGGACTAGAGGTACTGTCAAGAAGATCATTAATGAATACTATGGTGGCATAGGGATGTGGCAACACCAATGCCCGCCACGTTTGAGATAAGGATGTAGCGAACCCACCGCCCTCCACGTTTGTGGTGCAGATAACCCCGTAACCCCTGATGATACAGGGATTGGGGTTGAGGGCTAGGGCCCCCCCCCCCCCCCCCCGGGAAAAGTACATTGCTACGAATCGAACTAACAGGCCTCCGAATGGGATGGACCCTTTGTTGATTAGCCACATGGAATGTAGCGTTAATGATGACATGAAAGAGAGGGAAGCTGTGAAGGTGATAGATAATGCAAAAGTAGATGTATAGGGACTGACTGAGACTAAATGGAAGGGTACGTATAAGAGAGAGTGGGAGTATAATGTGGGTATATGTGCTGGATGGAGTGAATGATAATGAAAGAGCCAAAGAAGGTGTATATGCCATGTGAAAGGGTTGGAAAGAGAAGATAAAGGAAAACTGAACAGTTGGATTTAGGATTGTAAGGGTAAGACTGAAAGTAGGAATACAGACATGGGCGACTGTGTGTGTGTGTGTACACCGACTGAGGATAAATATGTGAGAGTGAAAGCAGAGTTCTGGGAGAAAGTGGAAGAATGCGTGGACAATTTTCATAGAATTAAAAGAGTTATGGATGGGAGTGCATTCGTGCTGGACATCTGTGTAGGAAGAGGGATGTTTGTCGCAAATAATTTCTTCCAGCACAAGGTGATCTACAGGTACGCATGGAGGGTGGTAAGAAGGAAGGAAGGGGAAGTAGTTGAAAGCAAAGCAATAATATATTATGTGTGTATAGATGAAAACATGAAGAGGTCAGTGATGGAGCATTTAGAGGAGTAGGGGCAGGTCTGTCGGACTACTTTTCAATTGGGGCGAGAATTAGGTTATAGCATAAATGGGTGAATAGGAGGGAAAGGAGACAGGTGGCGGGATGTACGGTGAGAAAAGCAGACGCATTACTGAAGAAGGAGTAAGGGGGAGGAGAGATTGGGGGAACATAACTTAGAACAGCTGAGGGAAGTGGAGGAAGTGTGCAAGGTGTTTAAGGATGAAATATCTGCAGCATGTGAGTCGGTGTGTGGGGTAGGGAAGAGAGGCAGAGGAGTGAAGGGAACAATTTGGTGGAGTGAGGAGGTTAGATGAGTGGTGGAAGCTAAGATAACAGCATATAGAGAATGGCTGGGTAGCCGAGGTAATGATGAAACAGAAAGGGAGAAGAGGGAACTGTATGTACAAACAAGACGAGAGTAGTAAGAGTGAGAAACTAAGTGTGGATGAAGAGTTTGAAAGGAGTCTAAGTGCAAAGTGGAATGAAAGCAGGAAACTGTTTTGGAGGTAGGTGAAGAAAGTGTGAGAAGGTGGAAAAGAGGGTAGTAGTGGTAGGAAGGATAAGAATGGTGTAATGATGGTAGGAAAGAGGGAGAGAGCAGATAGGCAAAGGGAACATTTCGGTGAATTACTGAATACGAAAACTGTGCATAGTGTTAGAATAAGTGGGTGGGGAATGGTAGGGAGAAGGAGAGAGGAAAGAGGAGAGGAGGAGATAAGAAGGGCGAAAGCGGTAGAGGCGGTGAAAACACTAAGTTAGGAAAATCAAACATGGAGTGTGTGGGGAGATGCTAAGGTATGGAGGAGAAATAGTGATTGAGTGGATCTGGAAGATGTGCAGAATAGCATGGAAGGAGGCAGAGTACCAGAGGATTGGAAGTCAGGTATAATAATCCCCATGTATAAAGGGAAAGGAAAAAGGGTAGTTTATGCAACGACAGAGGAATATGTCTCCCATGGGTTTGGCCCTCCTCGATTGGTGTCTACAATCTCCCCACTTGCTGTTGGTTGCCTCAGACAATTAGGATTCGGTGAGGAAAAGAAGATATTTTTGTTTGTTTTTTTCTATATTCCAACTACTCCCTCTCGGGCATAGGCTGATAGCCTTTATACTCAATCGCTGAACACGGTGAGGCCCGTGAGGACTTGCTCCAGTCTAGGGAGTGAGACATGCGAAGCTTCACGGCTCGAAGCAATTCCATCTCTGAAGCCGCCTCGCCTCTGCGCTTCACAGACTCATCCCACACTCGGACCCTCACTCTCAGAACGCCACCTATTGAGCAATTAACTCACTAGGAATTGCCCCCCTGTAGCATATTTTTGAATATGGGAATATTCATACAATGCTATTTAATCAGGGAACAATGAGGGTATTTTTTTGGCATTTCGGTGTGCTGTGGTAATGCACTGATACTAGGTACAGCACAAATTCCATCCCATTAATATCTTCCCATTGACATATTGGGATTCGAACCCGGGTCCATTGGATTACCAGTCCAGTGGCAAGACCACTCCGCCACACCTAGGAGAGGTGATATCCCACAGAGTGAAAGTAAGAAGAAAGGACAGGATGGTTGTAGAAGTTGATAGTTAGTGGTAAGGTATATTTTAAGGAGTAGTCACCATGTTTTTGTTTTTTTTCTATGTGTATGAAGGAGACAGTAGGAAGGACACACACAGTTTAAAACAGTTTAAGTAATAGGATGTAGGAAAGATTGATTGACGGAGAGAGTTCCAGAGTTCACTTGTGGAGTAGAAGAAAGACTGATGAATTTTGCCAATTCTTGGGTTGGAGAGCTGGACAGAATAGGAGTGGGACTGTATTGAAAATTGGGTGCCTCGCACTCGCCGCAAGGGAGGGGGTATGCACTGAGAGAGCTCTGAAGAACAATGATTGTTGTAATAGCGATAGAAGAGTGAAAGAGATACAACTTTGTGGCGAGTAGAAAGAGATTATAGGGACTAGTAAGAGAAAATTAGTTGATGAGGCAAAATGCTGGAGCCTCCCCACACATGCGAACAATACTCAATACTAGGGCGCACTGTGCTCCGATACAGAGCAAGAAGCTGTGTGGGGGTGAAGAACCCGCAGAGACAGTTGAGCACACTTAACGTTTGGGAAGTTGTTTTAGAAAGAGTAGTAATAAGATTTTACCAGGAAAAGTCGGATGAAAAAGATACACCTAGAATATTGAAAGAAGATGAAGTTGTTCTGCCCCAATCAGAAATATTTGATAGATCAGTTCTATGACCTTCTTACATGAGTTGTGGATTGATTGCATGCTGGGTTGATATGAATAATTAGTTGCATAGTGTAAGCTACAGTCATCAGACTATGAGTGGATAGGACTAGAGGTACAGTTGAGATCATTATTAATATTAGAAAGAGAATTGGAGACATGACAGAACCCTGAGGAACACCGGAGTTGATAGGTTGAGGAAGTGAACAATGGAGTGGTCTAAAAGGAAATTAGAGACAAAGGCACAGATAATGGGATAGAATGCAAAGGAGGGAAATTTGAGATTTGTGCCAGACTCTATCGAAGGCTTTCGATATGTCTAGCGCAATAGAAAAAGTCTCACTAGAAAAAGCCTCACCGAAGTCCCAAAAGGAGAATGACCAAGAGTTAGTAAGATAAACAAAATCACCAGTAGAGCAGCCCTTAAGGGGAAGTATTTGTTTTTTTGTTTTTGTTTTCGGGACCCTTTCTCCTTCTTGTTTAGGCCAATTAGTTATGAGATTGATAGATGTTCGGCTCGTTAGTCTGTAATTTCTAAGAACTTTTATCCTATCTAAGTGTCAAATTTTTCCTAGCGAGTGAAATCGAGCCTGAAATTTAGATGTGACGGGACATTTTTCTACCGAAAAATGTAAAACAAAATCTCGAAAGGGGGTTTTGTGGGTATTTTTGTTAAAGCTTGATAAAGGTCTAGGGAGTGGTGGAGTGGTCTTGCCACTGCACTGGTAATCTAATGGACTCGGGTTCGAATCCCAATATGTCAATGGGAAGATATTATTGGGATGGAATTTGTGCTCTACTTAGTATCAATACATTACCACAAAGCCCACCAAAACGCCAACAAAATACCCTCATTGTTCTCTGATTAAATAGCACTGTATGAATATTCCCATATTCAAAATATGCTACAGGAGGGCAATGCCTAGCGTTATTTTTATTTTCTATGTGAGTGAGGGAGGCAAAAGCCAGAACTGCCTGTAGCGAGTGCTTCCCCCAAAGTTGAAAGAGTGACAGGGCCAAAATCAAGGGACGTTTGAGCCAAAATGCCTGGACACACAGAGTTTGAAGCAATTTAAGTCAAAGGAAGAGGGAAAGACTGATTCTGGGAGAGAGTTCCAGAGCTCAGCTGTTGCATAGAAGAAAGTCTGAGAGTGACGTTTCACTCTTGGGTTGAAGAGTTGAACAGAGTAGGGGTGGGATTGTGTTGCAAGACGGATTAATTGCTAAATAGGTGGTGTTTTGAGAGTGAGGGTCCGAGTCTAGGGGTTGAGCCAGTGAAGCACAGGGATGAAGCAGCTTCAGAGAGGGGGCTGTTTTGAGCCGTGGGTGGGTGCTTCACACCTTTCGCTCCCTAGACTGGAACAAGACCTCACGGGCTTCACCGTTAAGCAGTAGAATGTATAGGCTCTCGGCCTATGCCCGAGAGGGAGTAGTTGGGTAGTTGGAATATTGAGAAGAAAAAAAAAATATACAGTATATATACAGTCTATATATATATATATATATATATATATATATATATATGTATATATATATATATATATATATATATATATATATATTTTCTTTAATACATACGAGGTTGAAAGAAATGGCAATTTCTGCGTTGGAAATTTTATTATTCAAAGTTTCCAGGTCTCTGATGAGTTTTCGCTGGGTGGCAGGAAGTAGATGAAGGAGATGAGCAAAATTCATGGTGGTACAGGGTTACATAAATGTACATGATGATACAGGATATACGACGCGTTTCACTGGACAACCAGCATTATCAAGTAAGGAAGGAATGAAATAAAAGGTAAACAGGAAGGGTATATATAGAGGGTGGAGGATCAGAGGAGGAGGAAAACAGGGGGCAAAAGTCTGCTATTGGTGGAAGCGTAAACTAGGAGAGAGAAGGGGTTAACCGCTCCACGCATGCGCACTGGATGCGGGATGGTGGTCAGTAGGTGGGGTCGAAGCTGATTGGCTGCGTGTCGAGGGGCGTGGCCTAAGTTGTGTGGCGCCTGCAGAAGACGAAGCTGAAGGAGGTAGCGCGGGGGGCTGCGTCAAGGGCACCGGGGGGCGAGGAGGGGTGTTAGGTCCTGTAGGGTAGTGCCTTTTGGCAGAAGGAAGGATCTGAAGGTCCAGAGTTTGGTTGTTGATGTTGGGATGTAAGGCTTGGATATATAAAGCTTCGAGTATAGGTAATCTCCTTGGGTCACTTTCTTTATCGAGTATGGTGGTGTGTTTCTCTAACTCGTTGCGTGTGAGGTGAGGGTGGTTAGGGGTGAGATAGTGGTCTTTGATGGCTCCAGCCTGAAGGTGAAGAGTTAACCGACGTGAAAGACGAGTCTGCGTCATACCAATATAGGAATGAGGTCCACAGTCCTCATAATTACAGGTATGTTGGTAAATGACGTGATCGTCGGTCATCGGGCTCTTTATCTTGGTGGAGGCTGGTTTGTTGCGGAGAACGAGGTTGGAGGTCTTGGGGGATTTGTAATAAATTATTAATTTGATTTTGTTTTCCGGGTTGGTTGGGTGGACATGCTTGGAGATTATTTCTTTTAAGACGGACTCGTCATTTTTGTGTTCAGAGGACATGTAATTGCGGTAGAAGATCTTAATTTCATTGGGGGGGTCAATGTTGGGAGGGCTTTGAGTGTACCATTTTTCAAGATGGTGGTTGATGGTGCTGGAGATGTCGGAGTTGGAGTATCCGTTATTTACTAAAACTTGGGATAGTCTTTCTAGTTCCTGGTGGGTGTCGGCCCAGGTAGAGCAGTGCGTGAGGGCTCTCCTAACATAGGCGGAGATGGAGGATAGAAGATAACGGCGGGGGCATTCACTATCGCCGTTGAGGCATTGTCCTGTGTTAGTAGGTTTAATGTAGACGGTGGTTTTGAACCCATGGTCGTTCAGAGCTACGAGGATGTCGAGGAAGGGGAGTTGTCCATTGTTAGATTTTTCAAAGGTGAAGTTAAGTCCGGAGGAGGTCATGAAGCGACGCTGGAGTTCCTGTAGTTCGTGGAGGTCCTTGATTTGCACGAAGATGTCATCCACGTATCTACAGTAGACGGCTGGTCGTTGGGCAGCTAGGAGCTCTTCCTCGATGGTACCCATGAAAAAGTTCGCAAAAAGAACTCCTAGGGGGCTGCCCATCGCCACACCGTCTATCTGCTTGTACATGTTGCCCCGGGGGCAAAGGAAGGGGGCCTCCTTGGTACATAGCTCCAGTAGTGTTTTCAGGGCCTTCTCCGGGATGTCCAGTGTAGGTGTATCAGGGCAATGATAAATTCGACGTAGAATCATGTCAATGGTCCTATCCACTGGCACGTTGGTGAACAGGCTTTCTACGTCGAGAGAGGCGATAGTGTGGTTGTTGTTACGGGGGGCGTCTCGTAAAATTTCCAAGAAATCGTGGGCTGAGTTAAGGTTGAATTGGCTGGGCACGTAGGGGGTGAGGAGGTTGTTCAGGGCCTTGGCGATCTGGTAGGTGGCAGTGGGGATCTGGGAGATGATGGGGCGGAGGGGGGTCGCAGGTTTGTGTGTTTTGATGGTTCCGTACGCATAACCAGGGGTGTATTCTCCGACGAGTTTTTTAAGGTGGATCCCTCCTTGTTTGGCGTTGATGGCGGTGATGGTGGTGTTGGCAATACGTTTGATTTCGTCGGTTGGGTTGCGGGTGATCTTTTTAAATTTAGTGTTGTCACTTAAGATGACGTCCATTTTTCTAAGATATTCCTCCTTGTCATGGATCACGAGGCAGGAAGCTTTATCCGCACGACGGATGATGATGTTGGGGTTGTCTCTTAATAGTTTGGCAGCTTGGAAGTGTTGTTTGTTGAGTATTTTGCTATGGTGAGTTCCTCTGGTTTTGGCGGCTTCAGCGAGGAGAGTAGGTTGTAGGGCGGGAGTAGTGGTGACCTTGCCATCCTTCTTGAGTCGTAGGATGTCGTCCAGGAGGATTTCCGTTTCTAAGCGTTTCCGGTGGGGGCCAGGTTTGGAGCTGTAGTGGCAGTTGAGGCCTTTGTTGAGGAGGTCTTCTTGGTCCAGGGTCAGAATGGTGTTAGTAAGGTTTATATATCCTTTTGTTGGTTTGGGAAGTTTTAAGTTTCCGCCATAAAGACGGGCAAGCTTTTTTATGGTTGTGTTTTCGGCTTGTCTTCTGTGTTGTTCAAGGAGTTGTTCGAGGGCTGTGTTGATTTCGGCTTTGAGGTGGTCTGGAGGGGTTTCGTCTTCCCAAATCCGTAGAAGAGCATCTCGTTCTTTACGAAGGTTGTTGGCGAGCTCTCGTTTTTCAATTATTTGGTCCTTCACCAGTTCTTCACGAAACTGGAGGGTGCTGGTGCGATGTCTGGCATTCTCGTGAAGTTTTATGTTAGTAAAGCCAGGTAATAAATTTTCTTTAATACATACGAGGTTGAAAGAAATGGCAATTTCTGCGTAGGAAATTTTATTATTCAAAGTTTCCAGGTCTCTGATGAGTTTTCGCTGGGTGGCAGGAAGTAGATGAAGGAGATGAGCAAAATTCATGGTGGTACAGGGTTACATAAATGTACATGATGATACAGGATATACGACGCGTTTCACTGGACAACCAGCATTATCAAGTAAGGAAGGAATGAAATAAAAGGTAAACAGGAAGGGTATATATAGAGGGTGGAGGATCAGAGGAGGAGGAAAACAGGGGGCAAAAGTCTGCTATTGGTGGAAGCGTAAACTAGGAGAGAGAAGGGGTTTACCGCTCCACGCATGCGCACTGGATGCGGGATGGTGGTCAGTAGGTGGGGTCGAAGCTGATTGGCTGCGTGTCGAGGGGCGTGGCCTAAGTTGTGTGGCGCCTGCAGAAGACGAAGCTGAAGGAGGTAGCGCGGGGGGCTGCGTCAAGGGCACCGGGGGGCGAGGAGGGGTGTTAGGTCCTGTAGGGTAGTGCCTTTTGGCAGAAGGAAGGATCTGAAGGTCCAGAGTTTGGTTGTTGATGTTGGGATGTAAGGCTTGGATATATAAAGCTTCGAGTATAGGTAATCTCCTTGGGTCACTTTCTTTATCGAGTATGGTGGTGTGTTTCTCTAACTCGTTGCGTGTGAGGTGAGGGTGGTTAGGGGTGAGATAGTGGTCTTTGATGGCTCCAGCCTGAAGGTGAAGAGTTAACCGACGTGAACTTAACTTACTTGATAATGCTGGTTGTCCAGTGAAACGCGTCGTATATCCTGTATCATCATGTACATTTATGTAACCCTGTACCACCATGAATTTTGCTCATCTCCTTCATCTACTTCCTGCCACCCAGCGAAAACTCATCAGAGACCTGGAAACTTTGAATAATAAAATTTCCAACGCAGAAATTGCCATTTCTTTCAACCTCGTATGTATTAAAGAAAATTTATTACCTGGCTTTACTAACATAAAACTTCACGAGAATGCCAGACATCGCACCAGCACCCTCCAGTTTCGTGAAGAACTGGTGAAGGACCAAATAATTGAAAAACGAGAGCTCGCCAACAACCTTCGTAAAGAACGAGATGCTCTTCTACGGATTTGGGAAGACGAAACCCCTCCAGACCACCTCAAAGCCGAAATCAACACAGCCCTCGAACAACTCCTTGAACAACACAGAAGACAAGCCGAAAACACAACCATAAAAAAGCTTGCCCGTCTTTATGGCGGAAACTTAAAACTTCCCAAACCAACAAAAGGATATATAAACCTTACTAACACCATTCTGACCCTGGACCAAGAAGACCTCCTCAACAAAGGCCTCAACTGCCACTACAGCTCCAAACCTGGCCCCCACCGGAAACGCCTAGAAACGGAAATCCTCCTGGACGACATCCTACGACTCAAGAAGGATGGCAAGGTCACCACTACTCCCGCCCTACAACCTACTCTCCTCGCTGAAGCCGCCAAAACCAGAGGAACTCACCATAGCAAAATACTCAACAAACAACACTTCCAAGCTGCCAAACTATTAAGAGACAACCCCAACATCATCATCCGTCGTGCGGATAAAGCTTCCTGCCTCGTGATCCATGACAAGGAGGAATATCTTAGAAAAATGGACGTCATCTTAAGTGACAACACTAAATTTAAAAAGATCACCCGCAACCCAACCGACGAAATCAAACGTATTGCCAACACCACCATCACCGCCATCAACGCCAAACAAGGAGGGATCCACCTTAAAAAACTCGTCGGAGAATACACCCCTGGTTATGCGTACGGAACCATCAAAACACACAAACCTGGGAACCCCCTCCGCCCCATCATCTCCCAGATCCCCACTGCCACCTACCAGATCGCCAAGGCCCTGAACAACCTCCTCACCCCCTACGTGCCCAGCCAATTCAACCTTAACTCAGCCCACGATTTCTTGGAAATTTTACGAGACGCCCCCCGTAACAACAACCACACTATCGCCTCTCTCGACGTAGAAAGCCTGTTCACCAACGTGCCAGTGGATAGGACCATTGACATGATTCTACGTCGAATTTATCATTGCCCTGATACACCTACACTGGACATCCCGGAGAAGGCCCTGAAAACACTACTGGAGCTATGTACCAAGGAGGCCCCCTTCCTTTGCCCCCGGGGCAACATGTACAAGCAGATAGACGGTGTGGCGATGGGCAGCCCCCTAGGAGTTCTTTTTGCGAACTTTTTCATGGGTACCATCGAGGAAGAGCTCCTAGCTGCCCAACGACCAGCCGTCTACTGTAGATACGTGGATGACATCTTCGTGCAAATCAAGGACCTCCACGAACTACAGGAACTCCAGCGTCGCTTCATGACCTCCTCCGGACTTAACTTCACCTTTGAAAAATCTAACAATGGACAACTCCCCTTCCTCGACATCCTCGTAGCTCTGAACGACCATGGGTTCAAAACCACCGTCTACATTAAACCTACTAACACAGGACAATGCCTCAACGGCGATAGTGAATGCCCCCGCCGTTATCTTCTATCCTCCATCTCCGCCTATGTTAGGAGAGCCCTCACGCACTGCTCTACCTGGGCCGACACCCACCAGGAACTAGAAAGACTATCCCAAGTTTTAGTAAATAACGGATACTCCAACTCCGACATCTCCAGCACCATCAACCACCATCTTGAAAAATGGTACACTCAAAGCCCTCCCAACATTGACCCCCCCAATGAAATTAAGATCTTCTACCGCAATTACATGTCCTCTGAACA
This sequence comes from Paralithodes platypus, assembly GCA_032716605.1. Lineage (NCBI taxonomy): Eukaryota > Metazoa > Arthropoda > Malacostraca > Decapoda > Lithodidae > Paralithodes > Paralithodes platypus. The sequence goes on along the minus strand of CM064564.1, from coordinate 17,972,535 downwards.
CAAAAATGACGAGTCCGTCTTAAAAGAAATAATCTCCAAGCATGTCCACCCAACCAACCCGGAAAACAAAATCAAATTAATAATTTATTACAAATCCCCCAAGACCTCCAACCTCGTTCTCCGCAACAAACCAGCCTCCACCAAGATAAAGAGCCCGATGACCGACGATCACGTCATTTACCAACATACCTGTAATTATGAGGACTGTGGACCTCATTCCTATATTGGTATGACGCAGACTCGTCTTTCACGTCGGTTAACTCTTCACCTTCAGGCTGGAGCCATCAAAGACCACTATCTCACCCCTAACCACCCTCACCTCACACGCAACGAGTTAGAGAAACACACCACCATACTCGATAAAGAAAGTGACCCAAGGAGATTACCTATACTCGAAGCTTTATATATCCAAGCCTTACATCCCAACATCAACAACCAAACTCTGGACCTTCAGATCCTTCCTTCTGCCAAAAGGCACTACCCTACAGGACCTAACACCCCTCCTCGCCCCCCGGTGCCCTTGACGCAGCCCCCCGCGCTACCTCCTTCAGCTTCGTCTTCTGCAGGCGCCACACAACTTAGGCCACGCCCCTCGACACGCAGCCAATCAGCTTCGACCCCACCTACTGACCACCATCCCGCATCCAGTGCGCATGCGTGGAGCGGTTAACCCCTTCTCTCTCCTAGTTTACGCTTCCACCAATAGCAGACTTTTGCCCCCTGTTTTCCCTCCTCTGATCCTCCACCCTCTATATATACCCTTCCTGTTTACCTTTTATTTCATTCCTTCCTTACTTGATAATGCTGGTTGTCCAGTGAAACGCGTCGTATATCCTGTATCATCATGTACATTTATGTAACCCTGTACCACCATGAATTTTGCTCATCTCCTTCATCTACTTCCTGCCACCCAGCGAAAACTCATCAGAGACCTGGAAACTTTGAATAATAAAATTTCCAACGCAGAAATTGCCATTTCTTTCAACCTCGTATGTATTAAAGAAAATTTATTACCTGGCTTTACTAACATATATATATATATATATATATATATATATATATTGTGACAGACTGAGCAACCAGTCTGGAGATGTAAACTGCCCAGTTGGCGAAATTAAGCCCTCTACACTCACCCCACTATGACCCCCAGGACCCTCTCTGGACATAGAAAGCTGTTCGATGGTTCGGCTCGTGTGGAGGTCAAAAGAGTGAGGGTGAGAGCTGTCTGATTGGCGCCGGCATGACACAAGCGATATGATTGGAAGCGGCACCACGAGACTGAAACTTTCCATCATGTCATGATAATGGGGCTTGGTGATTCGCTAGAGACCAAATATAATGTGTATTCAGGGGTAGACTGGTGTTTGGAAATTAGTTGTATTCCTGACTCGGCTGATATCGTGAGTGTGAGGAGAGGCGACAGATGAGAGTGTTCAGACATGGCGGTAGACATATAAGATATAAGATATTGATTTAAATATTTATTGAAGTGGAATATAAAAGATTTTAAGTATAATTGAAGTGGTAATGGTGCTCTATTGACGTGAAAGTATTTAACTTAACTTTGTTGAGGGGCACAGGGCCTTGGGTGGGGCTTTGGTTTCCCGGGTGTTTCCGCACCCTCCTCAGCTCCCTGCCTTGAAGTGGCTTCGGTCACCTGGGCTTTATTAGTGGTAAGCAGGGAGGGCTCTGTGGGGAGCACTCGGTTATGGCCTTGGCCTTGCTCGGGACCTTGAGGCTGCTCGGCCAGACAGCCTGGGGAACAGAAACAACAACAAAAACTTTGAATTGTAACTCTAAGATACCGTACTTAACATACGTGGTGTGGTCTTGCAATTAAATGATGACAGGTTATAACTACCAGGTGTGTCGAGGTGAGCTTTCGTGCCGCCTTGTCTTAATTTGTATTTGTTCTCTGAATCTATAAAGGTTAATAATACGGTGTGACAATTGAGAGGTTTATTGGTGACTTTATTAATGAATAGTTAAACTAATTGTTTATTCATCAATTTGTCAAGCACATTATATTTTAATACTTAAATAACTTGCAATGCGTCCTTGTTGTAATTTCTATTAATTCAACAATAGTGATACTTGATTGAGCATTGAAATAAATAAATATTGAGCAAACTAGCGAGCAGTGAACGATCGGACAATCATATACCGGTACAGTACGTCCTGGATCTCATGATTATTTCTCTATTTATTTTTCCTTTGTTTTAAACATACGTTATCTTTTTGTTTATTGGGTTTATAAATACTGTATATTTATTGTTGTTGAATTGGTGACTTTAATATCTTCTTCGATAGTACTTGTAAAGGATATAATATGATAATGATAATGAAGGATAATAAAATAATAAAAGGATTACCATAACTATTTATAATAAATAATACATTATCCCAAGTAAATACGAAATATCTAAATACTTAAGAAATAATGCTTTATAATAATTAATCTCTATCGTAAATAATCTTAACCTGTTGGCTGCTGAAACCGTTCTGGATAAATCATCAAAATAATAATAACATCTATTATAATAATGTATTATAAATAATCATACTAATCATAATTAATCTAAATAATTATTAGTAAATTAAATATGATCTTAAAGTGATTCTGGAACTTATAATTTATCTAGCTAAGCTTCCTTTATGACTAGTACATAATTCTTGAGAGCTGTCTGATGTATTTGAAGTGAAAGGAAAGCAAGCAACACCAGACAACCAAAATCCTACCAGAGACTTAATCATAAAAAAAACTCACTGAACTGTTCAGATCTGAAAGTAGATTAATATTTAGCCTGAGTATCTCCTGAATGAACACAGAATGGACTGCAAGGTCTTTCAGATACTAACTATTCCTCGCAACTCCTTGAAACTCTCTCCTGTGCCTTATATTCTCCCGTGCCTTCTACTCCCCCGCGCCCACAAATTAATACAGGAGAATGCAATTTAGTCGGGGGCTTAACGCTCTGGCAACACAACTATCACGGTGCGGGAAATAAAGTGTTGTCAAAAAATAGGGCGTGTATGGTTGGCGAGGCCAAATTCAATTGTCGACGGTGAAACCAATGTGATTACTGCCACACCGCGCGAGGGTTTTTATTTGCAACCTACTGTATATTATTATATATATATTATATATATATATACTGTATATATATATTTTTTTTTTTTTTTTTTGTATGTATTCCAGTACTAAATGGGTTTGACAATGTAGACAATAACACAATATTTACCCTCAACAGGAATACAACACTCAAAATAGGTTGGAGAGATTTGACACTTAAGTATTACGTGGACACTTTAACATTTACAAGACATTTTCTACCTGGAAAAAGCTTATATCAGAAATTGTAAATAGATTTTCAGAAAAAAACCCAGTTCATGAATAGATTAATAGTATATTTATAGTCTGTAATATTGAAATGCTACCGACTTTCACAGTTATAATGGTCCTGTGAACTTAATGGAAATAGAAAAGAGGCATATGAGAAAATTACATGCCCTCAAACATATATTATAATACACGTACTGTACAGTCCAGTGAAAAGCATAAATGGCGACGCATCTATCTGAAACAGCTTCGAACCCAAACGAGACAATACAATGCTTTATTATAGCCCATATGCTTCAGAGCCTGGCTTAAAAGGTTCAGAGATTCGAACTGGTGTAACCTTAATATGCTCACGACTTTACAGCTGTAGATCCCCAATTTCATAAGTTATGCTTTAGATAGATTAATAATTGACCCCTTCTGTACCTGCCACGTTTCTTCAGTATATTCTAGTTAAATTTAGACGTTTTTGTGCAGCTTAAGAGGGATCTGTGGTAGTAAAAATAGTTCAGTGAGATACTTGGATGCCTGTTAGTTGCTGGAGACTTTTTTTTAAACAATAAAATCTGTAAATAATTGCCAGAATAAAGTTAAAAGGACGGCACCGGTAACGAAGGGGTTCTATCTATCTATCTATAATATTCTATATGCTCAGGCCCAATCCCCATTTTGGGGGTAGCCGACTCAAGACAGAGCAAGAACAGGGAAAACACAAAAACAACATAAAACAACAAATAAACACAGATAAAAAGCACAAACTCACACACATCCAGGTCACCCAGGAGAAGACCCAGAGACCAGGGTCACGAAGGGGTTAATAGATACAATTTGTAATTTAACATATACCATTTTTCTTTTTCATTAAAGGTTGGCAAAGGTTATGATCTTATTTGAGATAGACTGTCGACGACAAAATACATTTCGAAAGTATTTTTCATATGATATCGAAGCTTTGTAAAGACGATATATAATGCATCGGAGTTTTATTAAGCTGTTCGAAATATTGAATCATAGTTGACAACGATTGCACAGATCTGGTCCATCATAATCATATTGGATCTTTGAACCTTTAAAGCCAAGTCCTGAAGCATCTGAATTATAATAAAGTATTTTAATAAAGTAAAGAATTATAATAAAGTATATAATAATATATAAGTATTATAACATTTAGGTTCGATACATGGTTATTGATTGCGCTGCTAATATGGCTCACGTCTGAACAGTTGTTTACTACAGTATCGAACATTAACCAGACACAACAATGCATTCTCGTCACTCAGAAGCTTTAAAGGTTTATTTACACAACTCGAAATCTCACACGTGTCAACGGCATGTTATGGGAAAACTGTACAACCGCGGCCATATATAATCATATAATTATACCCCTGAATGCCCTAGTAGTTGAACCAGAGGGTGAGACGCTGGCTTGTGGGCAATCCTCACCATCCAATGGCTGTCTGCTACCACCTGATCCCACATCAGTGGTAATATCCCAGATTCGGCTTCCAGGGAAACGATGGGCGATGGACTTAAGGCTCCCAGTGCGATGCGAAGAGCTGCATTATGAATCGTATGCAATCGTGCCAACACCGTGTCAGAAGCAGACCCGTAAACCACGCACCCATACCCCATCTTGCGAATGAAGATATCATTTAATTGCAGCAGTGCATCTCTTGAAGCTCCCCACTTGGTGTTCGCTATGCATTTCATGAGGTTTAGTCGTTTCATACAGGATGTGCACATATATTCTATATAGTTCTTCCAAGTGAGAATCAGCCCATTCAGGTGGAGCCCTAGAAACACATGGCTAGTACGGTACAGTACCAGGTTACCCCTCATGTAAATGCTCGGCAGTCCAGGAAGACAAGTTTTCTGGGTGAAACACATGAGGGCACTTTTCTGTGAATTCAGCCGTAGTCCCCATTCTGAAGCCCATTGAATCACGCTGTCAACGGCCGCCTGGAGACGTGGCTGCGCTTCTAGTAGAGTGTCCGCTGCACAAACCAGAGTAAAGTCATCCGCATAATTCAGAGCAGAGACGCCAGTTATGCTGAGAAAGTCCGACAGCAACGTGTTGAACAATGGAGGACTAAGGCCTGATCCCTGAGGAACGCCACAGTGGATGGGGACCTGCCGAGAGCTAGAGGCCCCGACTGACACTGAGAAGGAGCGTCCCATGAGGAAGCTGCAGAACCACTGGAGAACCGTCCCTCGAATCCCCATGTTGCAGAGTTTGTAGAGAATGCCCGTGTGAGAAGCAGCATCAAAAGCCCCCTCTATATCGATGAACACCGCCAGTAGTACCTGCTTGTTCCGGTACGCATTGTGGACGAGATATTCCAGCTGTAGCAAAACATCGATAATCCCTCGACCTGGTCGAAATCCACAGAGGTTAGTAGCCAGGAGGTCATTAGTCTCAAGCCACCAAGAGAGCCGGGCACATACCATCTTTTCCATGATCTTGCCAACTGCTGACAACCGGCAGATACCCCTCCTTGATGAAGGCAGGGCTGGGTCCTTGCCTGGCTTAGGGAATGGGAGGAGGAGAGCATGTTTCCATTGGTGCGGAACAACCCCTGTATGCCAACTCTGGTTGTAGACATCCAGCAGCACTGGCCTGGCCTCAGACGGGAGGCGACACAGCATCTCGTAGGACACCTCGTCCGGGCCCATGGCTTTCCCACATGGTAAAGAACACAGAGCAGTATTCAGTTCATGGAGGGCGAAAGGGCAGGCCAAGTCTTGAGGCGCTGTAGGGGAGTCAATGTGATGGGCGATGCATGATTCCAGGTGAGCAGATATAGGGAGGGGGTCAGGCTCAGCAAACTTGTCCTCAAAGAAATCCGCCAAATAGTCCACTTGTTCCTGACTGTCGCTGATGAGCCGACCATTGATCCGGAGGGGGCTGGAGAGGTTCACTGTCTTCCCCTTCATCACTCGTACAAAATTCCAAGCCCTCTTGCAGGATCTTGAGAACCTCAATGAGGAGCAAAACATCCCCCATGCATGCCTCCGAGCTGCCAACAATATCTTAACACATCTGGCATCAGCTCGGCGATAGTTCTTCTTTGTCTCGGCGCAGGGATGGACGTATGGACTTGATTTCTGTGTGTTGACTTGTGAGAGTGAACGCAGGGTTATTCACATTCGGGAATTTACCTTGGTTAATAGATATTAATTTCTCAGTCACAACTTAGCATTGATATATGTTGACCAGATGTATTATAAATAACCAAATTAGAATATATTACTTAAACATTGAATTAACTAAACATATGAATGATTTAACCTGATAAGAGCAATTGCTATATATTGCGGTGTGTAAGTACGGTACTGTATTCTAATTCTAAACAAATATCCTGCTATCTTAACTGTCTTCGTGGTGCAATGCATAAGTGTGTTGATTTTCGGTGTGAGCGTCCTGGGTTCGAATCCCCGGACTGCAACATGTGTTTGTTAATTTCATTAATCGAGTTTAGGAGTAAAGTTGGTTAGTGGCGAGAACATAATAATTATAATTCTTCATACACATACTTCTATTATACATATTATATGTATGTATTATATAAAACTGGATGGTTACACAATAGAATTTGGAATAACCTGATGTAACAGAAAATGTAAATGAAATGGGTAACTAAATTGTAAGAATTGAATTCATAATACTGTCGAGTTTCGACACATCCTCTGCTGTTACTGGGTTAAGGACCGTTAAGAATAACTTTATAAACCCGATCGTTGGGGGCAACTGTGTTACCTGCAACTACCTCGAGCACGAGTGACTACTTGTGAACAACAAGTAATAAAACTCTACAAACTCTGTCAGTATAGCTGTATTGTAGCCATTTAGGGCCATCGAGGGTTTATAGAGATGTATGTGGAGTTGTCTGTTCGATACGGACCACCAAAGACAAACAAAATATAAATATATTCGGATTTCTTTGGTAACTTTTACCGAACCAAAATGCGCTACTAGTTAAACACACTATATTAAATGCTGTGGCCAAAGGAGACTCGTGAGTCTATCATAAGTGCCACTCCAAAAACTGTCCAAAGAAATCCAGGTCATTATTGTACAGTCGTGGTCATTAATGTTGTCTAATAAAATTATTTATCTCGTGTTGACTTGAATCTTCTTATTAATGTTTTACTTGCTATATGAATCTCGGAGGTTTGTTTACATACAGCACTATATGCGTTTATATATAATTTACTAACTGTATGTTGAGCCTTATTTCTTAATACTAGAATAACCCATATATCGTGGCCATTCCTTAGTCACGATACTCATAAATTATCGAAGTTAGCATATAATTTCAATATGATAGGCCTACATTATGTTTCATAAATTCGTATACGTTTTGAGCCTTCCAACTTAACATTCAGTACTTATTAAGCATAGTCAATTTGAAAATATATGCAAGGTCGAAGGGAGGCGCATTGCTACAATATTTTGCTTTGAAGCGAGCTGGAAGAACGAAGCATTAGCCTCTCGCCATTCCTTCCCGAGACACCAACAAGTTCAGACCTCCTCCAACTAAAGTAGGTTCATTGTATGCCAGCCTTTATTTATCCGCTCACGATCTACCCTACTTCCAGCTAAGTCATTCCTAAGTTCACTGCTGGCTATTATAATTTAGGTAAGACGTTTTAAGAAGAATCATAACATAACCAGGTAAATTGAACTATAAGTTTACTATCATAATTTCATCATCCACTATACGATCCCGGCAATGAGTACGAGTTGTAAGAATGCGTTGCTTTTCAATTACATGAATATAATGAAACTCTGGCGTCCCAAAGATATCGACAGACGCATTATCAGTAATCGATGAAGCCATCAATTATCCAAGGCAATACACGCTCTCTTCAATCCTGTACATTTACAAATGCGAGAAAATATATTGTATCGGGAACTTGTAAACTGTTTACATGTGTTCATTACTGTGGCTTCATTTAATTTTATCCTAGCTAACAGTAGACAACAACAGACATCTAGAAAACAACGGTAAAAACGATCTCGCTATTTGTTTTGTTCTCACTTCCACAAGTCCCTTCTAAATTGCATATTCTGTTGGTATCCAGAAGAACACGAAAACATGCATCATCGAACAGACAAAGTTGTTTGGCACACAAGAGCTCACTCTGAGATATAAATCCTGGCGTAATATGAACCCTCGAACACCAAAATGAACCTCCGAAATCTAAATATATAATACAGAATTAATGACAATATTTGATTCAGTTCGAGATAGCTTCAAAAACTATTAATGTCCTATAGTTCATGAGTTCGGTCTATCAAACTATTAATGTCCTATAGTTCATGAGTTCGGTCTATCAAACTATTAATGTCCTATAGTTCATGAGTTCGGTCTATCAAACTATTAATGTCCTATAGTTCATGAGTTCGGTCTATCAAACTATTAATGTCCTATAGTTCATGAGTTCGGTCTATCAAACTATTAATGTCCTATAGTTCATGAGTTCGGTCTATCAAACTATTAATGTCCTATAGTTCATGAGTTCGGTCTATCAAACTATTAATGTCCTATAGTTCATGAGTTCGGTCTACCAAACTATTAATGTCCTATAGTTCATGAGTTCGGTCTATCAAACTATTAATGTCCTATAGTTCATGAGTTCGGTCTATCAAACTATTAATGTCCTATAGTTCATGAGTTCGGTCTATCAAACGGAAAATTGTGCAGGCAAGTTTAAACCCTTCAACACAATGACACCCTTCTGTATCATATTTAAACCCTTCAACACAATGACACCCTTCTGTATCATATTTAAACCCTTCAACACAATGACACCCTTCTGTATCATATTTAAACCCTTCAACACAATGACACCCTTCTGTATCATATTTAAACCCTTCAACACAATGACACCCTTCTGTATCATATTTAAACCCTTCAACACAATGACACCCTTCTGTATCATATTTAAACCCTTCAACACAATGACACCCTTCTGTATCATATTTAAACCCTTCAACACAATGACACCCTTCTGTATCATATTTAAACCCTTCAACACAATGACACCCTTCTGTATCATATTTAAACCCTTCAACACAATGACACCCTTCTGTATCATATTTAAACCCTTCAACACAATGACACCCTTCTGTATCATATTTAAACCCTTCAACACAATGACACCCTTCTGTATCATATTTTGGATATCATTAGACAATTTTAAGTAGATTAGCATGGAATCAAAAGGTTAATTATTCATTGATTGAGAACATTTATAATATTACCAATAATCTATATGAAAAAGCGTCATCATCTGAAAGGATAAACAGATTGTGCAGATATCACTGACCTAAACACACTATTAAACCACTACTGTAGTCTTACCTCTCTAAGCTCAATTTGTTGCATTTGGTGCGAAGATTAAATGACACAAAATTCCTTAGCTTATTTTAATTTTAATAAAGTATGTTCTGTTTTCTTGAGTCGCTACATCAAGAGAGCAAATACATAGCTGTAGTTGAGATAGGATATGACTTTTGAGCGAGGCTCTTACATATCCGAACTGCACTTAGCCTGCCATGACAAACTGAACGTCTGTGTAATACAGACGAGCTTGGCTTGACGTTAGAGGGGAGAAGACACTTATGCACATGACCGTACTGCGGAAGCTTCGTGTTAAAACCTCGTCGAAATATCACCGTCAGTTGGTACTGTACAGTTTAAGATACACATTTTCAATTTCAATTTTCAAAGATATCCTAGAGTGAATTGACCCTTTTGATTCATGTATTTACGTGATTCTTAAAGCTAGAGAAGGCCAAAATCGGCTGTACAGTCTGTCATAGAGTGAATCATCCATCTCACCTTCTTCTCTTTCCTCTTTTTTCCAGGCTATTTCCCTTTCCATCCTTGCCCTATCATTCTTTCTACTCCCACTAATCCTCTCTTGGTTTCTCTTCCAATCCGATTTCCCTTGTTCTCTGCTCTGCCACTGCCATCTCTTCCATTCGCCCCTCCCTTGATGCACATCTATTGATCTTACCTCCATTGCCTGCTCGGCCTTCCGTGCAAATTTTAAAAACATAATTAGAATATAGTGAAGAATCAGCGTTGGCTGCGACAAGTGCAAGACACAATTGCAGAGCAGGGACCCAGTGTTATGGAATAAACTGGGTCCCTGCTCTGCCATTGTCTTAATTCCCCACATAATTATAATATGCAATATATGCAAGTGTCCCATAATTCATTAGAACATGAACATTATAGGCAAATCATGAAATAAGACGTATTAGGCTATGCACAACAAATATCAAGGGCTGTTTCTGTACTGAACTCTAATAATATCCCCCTTTTGCCATTTCCCTACAGTAACAGAGGCCTTGTCATTCCTGCACTACTCCTGCTGTGTAGTTGACCGTAACATCACGTCTGCCCCAAACTTCCACTCTTCAAACACTCATTCCAGTCTCCACTTAATGAACATCACACACATACTGCTGGATTCTCTATATATCCACTTTATTTCTCACCCCCATACTCTTCTCTCTTCCGTAGACTTTTCTCTCGCCCCAATACTCTTCCTTTGTCTCACTAACCACTCCTTCATCTGTTTACAGTTAACGGAGGCCCTGTCATTCCTGCACTACTCTTGCCACGTTGTTCACCGTAACGTCACACCTGCTTCAGTGTTCGTCACCAAGCGGGGCACATGGAAGCTAGCCGGGCTCGAGTTTACTGGTGAGTACTCCTTTTATTGGATTTATTATGTGCGTCGAGAATTAATGAATGGGAGGATGGCAAACGAGATACTTCAGTCTTAAAACTAAGTAGCTTCATCTGATTATTACGGGAACAGTGGTTATTTTGGGGGGGGTTTATTTATTATATATTTATATATTTCTTAGTTTCCTCGCTAGACCTTCATCAAACTTAAAAAAACACTCCCTTGACCCCCTTCAAGATACATTTTTACATTTTTCGATACAAATATCCCGGCCGAAGGCCGATTTCTCTTAGGCTCGCGAACAAAATCAACACCTTAATAGTATGATAGGTCTTGATATTGATATAGAAATGGGAGGTAAGGTTTTAAAATCGACAAACTAATGGGGCGAACGTCTTAAAATCTGAAAACTAATGAGGCTAAACATGAGAGGAAGGGTGGCCAGAAACTTAGACCATATCCCCTTAAATACACAGTTAATGTCACGCTCCACAATTCCCACTATGCCCCTGGAAGTTATTAAATGGCCTGAACAATGAACTTCATGCACATTATCCTGTATTCTCTCACATACTCACCTCGGTCTTCAAACAACATAGACCGGTTTGCCAACCTAATGAATGGATTTCTACGAGGCATAGTCAATACTAATATTTGGTGCCCCGAGACTAAATGATCACATTATTTTGCTGTTAACATTGAATAACGCTCCTGGACCCCAATCCCCCTATTTTGCATATCAGATATAACCATAATATGTCCAGTCTTTTCTAAACATCGATATTATCACATTCAGTTCTTATGCACCTTATATACTTATAGCCAGATTAAGAAGGGTGTCTATCTCTAGTTGGAAGATTAACTTGATGCATTGTGAAAGAGGTTTATGACTTATTAGAGTAGATGCAAAGCAAAGGATTTATACTTTCCTCGTAGCTATATTCCAGCAAGAGCTCATACAAAGATGCTTGCCTTACGTTATTATAAATATTATGGGTTAATCTCCTTATTCGCGAGATTCAAATTTGAATATGGTGTGTACTCGGAATTCCCCTTGTGTTTGAACTTAATTTTCCAACAGTGTTTGTAACAATACAATAGGATCCAGCAACGGTATCATACAAGGAACCTACCGCCGCGGTAGTCTCCTTTGATATTATCCAAGCAACTAGCTACTAATGGGAATTATAACCTTGGTTATGAATATAAAGGCATAGGGCATTACCTCTACTCCACTATGGCTTAAATATTTCAGAACCTGACGGTTATTGTTATACAGATAGTTTTATTCAGATCAGGTGTCTAAGGCAACAGACAGCAAACCCTTCTCTATATCCTCCTGCTATCTCTATCTTCAGAAAGTGTCGGTGAGAGAGAGAGAGAGAGGGACAGGGAGAGAGAGAGAGAGAGAGAGAATTAGTGAGCATAATCCTGATTAATTCTTTATAATCCATTTTCAGTGCTACAACTCGCTTTTAATATGATTTTAGATTTTTAGGATACTAAATGAGATCAGAGGAGATTGTAGATTTAAATAGATTATTATAGTATACTAAGGTGGAAAGTGATTATAAAGGGTAGCTTAACCTAAGATAATATTAATTGTACATTACGAGGGTACATTGTGTCCATACAAGGTACGTTTAACAGATTCAGTATAATGGCCTATTATCCCTTGTACGACCAGATTTTTTAAAACCTAAAGTGGCGTCACACTTGGGCATGTATCCGATACTAGAATCGGAGTCGCTTCATCAAGTTCAAGTATATTAAAGAACAAAGTTATTCGACCAATGCTTTCATTTTGACGTAACTTTACCGTTTGTAGCTTGAATAGAAAGCGGGATCAGAATCTTTGAAGTATGTACAGTATATAATACCCAAATATTCATAGTGTAGACATACGTTATTACGGATACCAGACTCTGGTATAGGTTATCTAAATATTTAGCTTTGATTTCCAATCATCCTTTCTAAGCTTGATCGATCTATCTACCTATCTTGCCCGACGCCGTGATCCCTGAAGGGGTGGCCACGAACAAACCGTCCCCATGCACCTCTGTCCCCAGTCAGTCGACACCCCTCCTCCCAACCAGCAACGCCTTCATCCATATACTTCCTCACTCCATCCTTCCACCTCTCCTTCGGTCTACCTCTCCCTCTCTGTCCTTCCACCTCGCTCTCGTAGACCCTCTTAGTCATTCTCTCGCTTTCAATACGTTCCATATGGCCGAACCATCTCAAGTTGTTCCTTTTCACACTTTCCAGCACACCTACCTCCACACCACACATCCTTCTTACTTCCTTATTCGTCTGTCCATCCCTCCATGTAACTCTGCACGCACTTCTTAAGTAACTCATTTCCGCCACTCTCACTCTTGGTCTGAGTCTCTCAACCAACGTTCATGCTTCGCTTCCGTAAGTCAGTGTCGGGATTACCACACTGTCATGCAAGGACTTCTTCACTTCCATACTGACCACCCTATTTCTTGTTACTGCTTTCAGCGTTCCTACAACCCTCTTCCCCTGTTGTACCCTCTCCCGCACTTCTTCATCCATAGTCCCATCTTTACGCAACACACTGCCCAGATACTTAAAAGAGTTGACAATTTCCATAGCCTGACCGTTCAACTTCACCTCACACTCTGTGACTTCACCCCTTTCGAAGACCATAACCTTGCTCTTCCCCGCATTTACCTTCAAATTCCGTTTTCCGCACACTGTTCCAAACTCATTTACCAGACCCTGCAACTCCCATTCATTATCGCTCATCAGAACTGTATCATCCGCAAGCAGCAGTATAGGCAGCTTCCACTCATTTCCCTCCCTTTTCAGCGATACACCAACTTTCACTGCTCTTCCTAGTATTTCTTTCATGACTCCATCCATATATACAGTAAACAACCACGGGAACATCACACACCCCTGTTTCAAACCAACATTCAGGTCAAAGAACTCGCTCTGCTCACTCTCCACACGTACTGCCGCCTTTGCACCCTCATACATGCTCTTCACTGCTTTCAGCAACTTGCCATCTACTCCGTATATTCTAAGTACTTTCCACATACCTTCTCTATCCACTCTGTCATAGGCCTTCTCCAAGTCCATAAAGGCAACATACACCTTTTGTTGCTTTTCCAGATATTTCTCCACAACACAATTTAGGGTAAAAATTTGATCTACACATCCTCTTCCCTTCCTAAAACCTCCAGCTCGTCGCCTATCCATTTCTCCGTTCTCACTCTCACTCTCTCAATCACTACCCTACTGTACACCTTCCCTACTACGCTTAGAAGACATATTCCTAGGTGGTTATCACACACTCCTCTTTCCTTCCCCTTCCCTGCCCTACCTCCCCATCCCCCCTCCCCTCCCCCTATCATGACGCTCCCACCTGTCACGCGGGATACTGGACCCCTTCTGCCCCATTACGTAATTTTCATCTTATTCTGGTTACCATTAGACGATTTTCTTTAGTTTATAATTTACCCTTCAGACTCAAATAGGTAAATACGATCTCAGTATACCTTCGCAATAACGTAAGTCCTTTTTAAACTGCATAAACGCATCTACTTCTAGCCAGAATCAAAGGTAAAAAGGTGTCATGGTGCCGAAGGGGTTAAGGCGTCCGAGGCCCCAGTGTATGTTAGTGAACTGAATAAGCTATCTGCGAAACGTTGTCAATAAAATGCTCCTCCTCAAATGGTGTATACGTTTATTCTGTCAACTTTTCAAAGTTATTTTAACAAAATATATCGTCCTTCGAATATTAAGAACCACCATTTCGCTAAAATGCCGGTCTCTCTTACTACAGGGTCTGTAGTCTGATCGAATGAATGACTTTCACATCTGACTGACTGTATGATTTGTATGATATATATTCTGTGATGGATACCGATAACTCTCTTCCGCCGTGCTAGGTTAGTGTATGGTAAGTAGTTCATGGTTGTGTTGTTTTAGGGTTTGGTAGCTTAACCCGGCAAGTGCTGGAAGACTCTTAAGAGTTTCCCCGGGCGACTGCGGGAATACTCTTAAGATCCTGGGCCTAAAAAAATCCATTTAAAACCCCCCCAAAAAACTTGAACCCTTTTTTTTTTTTTTGCCCCTGGGCCATGCCAAATATCACTCCTCCACATCCCCTCCTTCTCCACTTACCCCCCCCCCCCTCCTTCAGTTATCACCTATTTTCCCTGTTATTCCCGTATTCTGTGGTCTATTTTCGTGCTAACATTAGCGAGTTGCAAGCAGGGCATTGTCATCACTGTTACCAAGCGAGTGCAAGAGAGAGAGAGAGAGTATCGATCGACAGTCTCTCTTCAGTTGTGGGGAAAAGTTGAGGGGAGGGAGGTTACCTCAGCCATAAATTATGTAACTCCCGGCCTGTATCGCCGATTTTGACCATCCAAACGCTGTTTCCACTTATTTTATTGCTGTAACAGGTTAATACCTTTATAATCAACCTAAAATAGGCGCATATGGATAAGTATTAATGCTATTTATGGTAAAATAACGATGTTAGTGATGGGAACAGCTCAAATACGTGCGCACAGGCGTGTGGTGTCTCATACCCTCATGTGCACGTCTTAGGTTAATAAACCTTTAGTGGTAAAGCACAAGGTGGCAAACCAAATATGATTCAAACCAAAGCTTAATAGTTCCTTCTGTTTATGTATTATTAAGTACTAACGGTTAAATGTATAGCATATGGCTAAAACAATGCAATTCCATAAATTTTTTCCTGTATTCTTTCATAATGATTAGATTAATATCCAGTAGTCGAGAATGGATAATAAGTCGTAAGTGTGTGCATAAACCTTTAACCGTCCTGGTGGTGTAATGGTTAGTGTTTAAAAATCTGTGTGTGATAATCCAGGTTCGAATCCCGGTGGATCACATATATGCTTTTATTAATTTCATTGGAGGTGTTTGGTGTTGTGGTGAAATTAATTAAATATAGATTATAAAATATTTAACCCGTCCAGCACCAGCGACGCGTCTGGCGCGTCGGCGATGTATGTAACGCACAGCCCCAGCGATGCATCTGACGAGTCACCCTAATTGCTCCGACCATAACCTCAGGTGTAGCCACTCGAGAGGGCTCAGATTTTTATGGGAACTGTATACGTATCCCACGCAACCATGCCGATGGTTGAAAACTCTCAAAGTCCATGTGCGTGCGTGTGAGCGTGCAATAACCTGTTTTTTTTGGGTAATTGCCTTCAATTTTTTACTCTTGTAAAATACGTTTTCGGGGGCTCTGTAGGACCATTCTTTAAGCTTTTTGAGGGGTTTTTCGTGGTTTTTCCTTCATTCCTAACCCATTCGCTATTGTTTCTGGAATAAAACCATTTTTTGAAAACCGGCCGGGTTCTGGTGAACAAACAATACAAAACTAGCCGGGGCTCCACGGGTTAAGTAAATTATAAATGATATCGTCCCTGTTTGTATGACAGTAAAGCGAGTGTGTAGCCCCTGAATATGGTATTATATTGTTTTATTTCATGTTGTGTTGCATTGTGGAAGATGCGTGCATGGTAGTATCAAGAACTTTGTTATAAATAACAGGTTGTATGATGGGCTTATAAATGTGTCGTGGTAGTGTAGTGTGTAAATAAAAGGGATAATGACAGAATCATGTAGCTTGTAGTATTCCCTTTCCAACCCCCCTCTCTCCTACTTATGCCTAGCATCATAATCTCTTCTAAGGATGTACTTTCCACCCTCTCTGGGATTAATACTAAGAAGGTGTACAGACCGGATGGTGTTCCTCCTGTTGTACTAAAAAACTGTGCTTCCGTGCTGACTCCCTGCCTAGGCAAACTCTTCCGTCTCTGCCTCTCTTCTAACATCTTCCCTTCTTGCTGGAAGTTTGCTCTCATTCAACCTGTACCAAAGAAGGGTGACCACTATCAACCCTCCATCTATCGTCAAATTGCTCTCATTTCTTCCATCTCTAAAGTTTTTGAAACTATTCTTACCTCAAAATGTCTTAAGCATTAATCTTCCCATAACCTACTCTCAGACCGCCAGTATGGCTTTCTTAAGGGCCGCTGTACTGGTGATCTTCTTTCTTATCTTACTAACTCTTGGTCATCTTCCTTTCGAGACTTCGGTGAGACTTTTTCTGTTGCGCTAGACACATCGCAGGCTTTCAATAGAGTCTGGCACAAATTCCTCATTTCTAAACTACCTTCCTTCGGTTTCTATCCCTCCATCTGTGCCTTTGCCTCTAATTTCCTTTCCGGCCGTTCCATAGCTGTGGTTGTGGACAGCCACCGTTCACTTCCTCATCCCATCAACTCCAGTTTTCCTCACGGTTCTGTACTATCTCCTATTCTCTTCCTATTATTCATTAACGACTTTCTCAACTGCTCCTCCAGCGCCATTCACTCATATGATGACGACTCTACGTTACACTATTCAACTAGCCTGCCACTAAATCCTTCAAAGCAGGAACTCCAAAACTCATATAAGGAGGCCATTAACACCTTACGAGCGGCCTATGCGGTTTATTTATGTGTACCGCACAGCGGGGTGTTTTTAGCCAAAATAGGGCTGTTTACGTGATCATTTTCATGCCTAAATAAGACCCAGAACGTAAAACAAGTACCTATCCCTGAAAGGGCATAAACAGAGCTTTCGAATGACACCATAACGATCCTTGTATGATGGATAGTTTTCTTGCAATAACCGTGCAACGCGAGTGCAAAAAGCAGGTAATTCGGTACTTTCAGTACATAATTGAGTATGTAGCGAGTGAGAGAGGGAGGAGGGAGCTGAGATTTGTGTCAGTAGGTTCGCCGCGGTGGTCTGGAGCAGTCATACGCTCGCTAGTCTCCTGCCACCACTTGTCTCTCTCTCTCAGCCACATTACGTGCTGAAATTGCCACTCGACCTATGTCGAGCGCCGCCACATAGTCCAGCTTTTTTTAACTCGACTTATGTTGCTCGCCGCTAATTAAGGGTTAAGCACCTATCTTCTGATATCTCTACTATCTCTAATTGGGGCAGAAAAAACCTTGTTACTTTCAATGCTTCCTAAACTCGATATCTCCATCTGTCTACTCGTCGCCCCTTCCAGAAAACTATGACTTACTCTTCAACAACATACAAATTAAACCTTCATCTTGGAAAGAGCATATCACCACTTTTGCTAAAACAGCTTCCCGGAAGCTGGGTGTGCTCAACCACCTCCGGGGGTTCTTTACCCCTGCGCATCTTCTTGCTCTGTACAGGCTCACAGTGCGTCCATGTAATGATCATTGTTAACACATGTGGGGAGGATCCTCTCACACACTACTTCTAGACAAAGTAGAATAGAAAGCCTTCCGTCTCATTAACTCACGTCCACTCACCAATTCTCTACAGTCTCTCTCTCTTCGCCACAACGTTGCATCTTTCTCACTATTCTACCGCTATTACAATAATCAGTGTTCCTCAAAGCTCTCTCAGTTTATACCACCCCCTCTTCGTAGAGCACGTAGCACCCGTCTTGCAACACGATCCCACCTTTGCTCTGTGCAACTCTCAAACCCAAGAGTGAAACTTTATTCGCAATCTTTCTTCTATTTAACAGCTGAGCTCTGGAATTCTCTCCCAGAATCAGTCTTTTCCTCATCCTATAACTTAAATTGCTTCAAACTCTGTGTGTTCAAGCATTTTGGCTCGAACGTCCCTTGATTTTGGCGCTGTCACTCTTTCAACTCTGGGGGAGTCACTCGTCACAGGCAGTTCTGCCTTTTGTCTCCCTAACTCACATAGAACAAAACAAATAACTGAATAATAGTTTGGTGAACAATAGTAACATTATGAGTCTGTATTGCTCATGATGAAGAAAAACTTAGTAAGGTAGAATTATGAGATTTATTTGAAAATTATTTGAATCTGTACCCCATAAATTATTCTTTCCATTCGCATAAGCATTAGGCTATTCATAGTGCAGTTGGGTACAGTACATGATTAGATTGATATCCATTATTCGATTAATGGATATTAATTGTGCTTGTGTGCTGTACCTACAACTGTCTTGATGGTACACAGCTCAATCTTCTAATCAATGGAAGAAGCTTTGTAGCCCTAGCTTGTACTCTTTCCAGTCATAATATATCTTTCCTGATGGCTGCTGACCAGAATTGAACAGCATATTTCAGGATACGTCATAGCAGAGCATTGTGAAGTGAGGATTATATCCTTATTTCTATACTTAGATAGCCTCCTAAGCCTTTTATTGCAGCCCTTCTATAAGGAAGATACTCCCATGGTGGCTATTTTACTGTTAATTTTGGTCAATATACTGTACATCACCCTAGCACCATATTTGTAGCTCTTAGTTAATTGTGTGACGTTAACCACTCCGTTAGAACCGCATGGCTTGTCCTACAGTGACTCGCTAGGATCGCCAGGGCAGTGGATGTGGTTACAGTTGATGTATTGTTGTGTGCTTTATTTCATATGAAAGCTCGTGTCATGGGCAGTCCAGAAAGGCTCTTTGTTTTCACCCATGTCAAGGCTTTATATATTTAATTGCAAAGTATATGTTTTATCATTAAGTAGTAATGATAGGATTTGAGAGAGAGAGAGAGAGAGTAGAACAGAGTGTGGGGAGGCACGCAGTGTTTTGCTATACTCGATGACGTCATAGCTGGCTGGCCTCGTGGGGATTCGCTGAAGGAGTTTTTACCATGCTTGGTGATGTCATGTTTGGCTAGCTTCTTTAGCATTGGCTAGAGGACTTTTTATCGCTTTTTCTACGTGGTTCGAACTAGTGCTAGTATATATACTGCTCTCTGGCCACTCTCTCCCTCAGATCTGGTTTCTAGAATGCATCCCTCTTATCCCTTTGATACCTGTCCCCCTCTCTGTACCTGAGAACCTTTTCCTCTGCCTATCTCTCTCATTTTCCATATCTTTCACCACCTTTTATTAATATTATATCCCCTCTGGTTAACTCTACATAATCAGCTTCATGCTGGCCAGTTGTATTGTGCGATAAGGTCTGATATAACCCATGTATGTTAGTTGTTAAGATAAGTTGATCACGAAGTATTGGTTGGCATTCATATTGTTCAGTACCGCTTCCTATAATTATTAGTGTTCTGCTGGATTAGATAATGCTAGACTAGGAGTCTGATACTATAAGGTATTGTTTCCGATGGGTGTTGGCTTTAGTTAAAAGCTGCACGACATACCTAAGAACTGGAGTTGATTGGGTAAATCCTAGTCTGTGTGCCATTGAGAGTAGAGCATGCACAAATGAGGGCTTTTTGCCTATACCATTCTGCACTGTTCTAAGCTCGTTGTTTGTCTTTGAGGTACGCCAGGAGAACGCTTAATACTTCGGTATTAAGGTTTCTCAAGAGAGCTACCCTTCCCTATAACGTAATATTTGACGCACAGACTTGAGATTTGCACTAGGCTATGCGGCATGCCATGCGCACCAGTATCTCGTATCATTGACTCTAGCTAGATTTTATCAGTCATAGTAGACATTATGTATAATTATTAAACCAATTACTCTTATTATGCATACCCGTTTATGATTACACAAGCATTTCGCAGCCTAGTTTGATGTATTGAGACACAAACGACTTAGGCTCTTTTTGTTGATAGGAATACTGCATTGTCGTGGCGATTATTATTATTGTTGTAGCGTTTAGGATATTCTTGGCTCCGACTGCATTATATATCCTGCCTTTTTGTGTGCATAGCCTGCACGAGCATTGTTCCGCTGCCTGCCTTTTTGGGTTCCATTTCCGATTCGAGCATCTTGATAGCATCTAACATTTAAAGAAGATTCCTTGTTAGTGTTGAAGGACTTTAGTGCACTTTCTTTCATGCAGGGGTGCCTGACATTTATTGATTAAAGTAACGTAAGCTGTAACTTCTCTTACCACCTTACTTTGCATACCATAACCAAGCTCCTTCGGTTATAGGTAGTAATAGGCTGTTTTCACATAACATTAAGCCTAGAGTAGACACACATTTATTGAGAGTTTGATAATCTATTATTGCATATAGAACTCTGGAGAGTATTTGTGTTCTTTGTTCACTGGGAATATACATCAGAGGTTGGATCTAGCGCTTTCCGTTGTAGCATTTATGCCATTACTAGTCCAATGAATAAGAGCCCTGATATATTTAAACCTCAGTCGTAACAAATGGCGACCTTGCCAGGATTTGGTAAACCTACATTTATTAGCAGGGAACATTTGTTGTTTTGGGGAATATTTTGCGGGGATCAGCAAGAATATTTGTTTTTTGCAACATAGTATAGCCCTTGAGTATTTCCGAGAATTTTTGTGTGTATATTGAGGTATAAGAGTTTGGTGTGTTTCTTTTCTGAATATTAAGGTGGGAAATTTTAGTGAGCATCATGTCTTATACCGGATCAGAGGAGAATGGAGATACAGTACGTATTGTCGAAACTGAGGAACAGCAGCATGATGAAAGGGTTAATCAGGTGAACTGTGAGGAGGATGCTAGGATATTTTTGCAATGGCGGCAATTGAGGTGAGAATTTTGCGTGACACTGGGGCATCGCAAACATTGTTGAGGAATTTCACTGGTAAACCTGTAAATATGGCGCGGGTGGTTGTGGTTCAGGGAGTTAATGCAACAAGGTCATACCCGCTTGTAAGAATGAAGATGGAAGTTGATGGTGTGACTCGTGACCTGGATGTAGGAATTGTGGAGAAGTTACCTGTTGGGGGCGTCGACCTCCTTCTCGGCAACGACTTTGCGGGGCCTACTTCTGAGGCTCCACCCTTAGTCGTTGCCGAGAAGCCGGCCGACGTGAGTAGGGAGGAGCAGGAGTGGGTTGAGAAGTGTCCGGTGCAACCTATGGCGTGTGTTGTCACTAGATCTCTTGCATCCAGGGAGTCACATTCTGGTCAACAGTCTTTAGACAAGCGGAGGAAAGGTACCGAGAAGGGGTTGGAAGTTGATGCGGTTGAGAGTTTAGTATCAACGGACATTCTCGGGGACTCATTATTAGGACCAATTTTCGAGTCTGGAGAAGACCCATTAACTGTTACTGAGATGGCAGAGGATGGGCTTAAAAAGACGAAGAGACAGCAACGATACACAGAGAGAGAGCAAGGGGAGGCTAAATTCAGTGTAGGAGGGGGGCATGAGTTGTTTCGCAAACACTTAGAGAAGCTTGCTCCTTCGGACATTCGTAAATTGCACTTAGAAGACCCGGAGGTTCTTGAATGTGGTACCGGTGCTGTCGAATTGAAGGAGGACAGTGATGCACAGTCGGGGGATTTTTACAAGTATCCCCTGACCATCATGGAGGTAGCAACAAGGTACCCTGACGCGTACCCTATGAGAAATGGGTCAGCGAAGACGGTGGTCCAAAACTTGCTAGTGTATTTTTCCCGGTATGGTTACCCGCAGGTAATTCAGTCAGACCAGGGATCCAACTTCACTTCTAACCTCTTTGTTCAAGCAATGCCGCAGCATGGGATTGTTACGGTTGTGTCATCTGCGTATCATCCGGAGAGCAAGGGTGTGTTAGAGCGATGGCACTCAGCCTTGGAATCTGTGCTTCGTTGTTGTTGCTTTGAGAGTGGGAATGGTTGGGATCTTGGCCTGCCATGTGTTTTATTTGCTGCACGGGAAAGTTTGGGATTCAGCCCTAATGAGCTCGTCTTTGGACACCATGTCAGAGGGCCTCTCCATATGGTTGAAGAAATATGGGAGGGCGCAGAAAAACCTTGTTCTAGGCTCAAGTATGTCCTCGACAGTCGAGAACGGATGTTGCGCAGTCTGGAGTTGGCTGGCCGTAATTTGACTAGCTCTCAGGCCCTCATGAAGGACAGGTACGACCTCAAGGTTAAACTCAGGGAGTTTCACGTGGGTCAGGAGGTGTTGATTCTACTGCTCCTTGTAGGTCATCCCTTATCCGCGAAGTACACTGGTCCTTATAGGGTGGTTGAGAGGCTATCGGACCTGGATTACTTGGTAGCCACTCCAGACAGACGGAAGCGCAGTCAGTTATGTCACGTTAATCTCACGAAGGAGTATGTGAGGCACCCCCCTGAGCCTCTCACTGTGCCTGTGATGACGTTTAGCAGTCAAGGTGGAGTACAAAGGAGTACAAAGGAAATCAAGCAACAACAGATCTAGTGACCCTTCTAGGCTGCTTGTCCTCCAAAACACTGAGGATCAAGTGTCCAAACAGTGGTTTAGAGTGGGTAAGGGACCATTGGAAAGGGAACTACTGCCCTGCCACTAACGTGGCAGGACTAGGAAGTTAGTAGGGGACATATGGGTTAGTAACTGAGGGGAGGATAAAATAAAGTTATTAATTTACAAACGCAGTCAGTCGCGGGTTTGATGCGAGATATTTGTCTAGGCGGAATTTAAATGAATCAACGGTGCTGCAGTCTATAACATCTCGGGGAAGCCCATTCCACAAGTTGACAACTCGATTGAAGAAGAAATTCTTAGATTCATGTGAGTTAAAAGATTTACCAATAATATAATTTTGCAACCGTTTCCCCGCGTGTAATTAGATTGGTCGATAGTGAAGTACTTACTACAGTTCATATTGTCGATGCCTTTGATGATTTTGAACACTTGAATTAAGTCACCTCTTAATCTGCGCTGGGTTAAAGGAAATAGATTTAATTCTCTAAGACGCTCTTCGTATGGTTTGTTCTTTAGGCTAGGTATCATTTTGGTAACTCTACGTTGAACTCGTTCTAGCTTGTTTATGTCTTTTTGGTAATAAGGGCACCAGCATTGAACGCAGTATTCCAGAAGAGGGCGGACTAAGGAATTGTAAAGGGTTAGGATTACGTCTTTGGATTTATGCTCAAATGATCTGCCTATAAAGCCAATTATTTTGTTTGCCTTCTTAACAACTTCTGAACATTGTTGACTCGGTTTTAGGGTTACTCGATATTGTTACTCCCAAATCGGTTTCTCTGTTTACATTCTTAAGCTGAGTGTCATTCATCGAATAGTTTGCTTTCTCATTTAGGTATCCAATATGTAGTACTTTACATTTATCCGCATTGAAACTCATTTGCCAAATTTGGGCCTAATGTGACAATTTATCTAGATTGTGTTGCATATCGTCAACTTGATCTTTTGAGAGTACGCTATTTGCAATTTTTGTATCGTCAGCAAATTTTGAGATTGTACAGGTGAGACCCTCATCTATGTCATTGATGTAAATTAGAAAGAGAATTGGTCCTAGTACCGATCCCTGGGTTACCCCGCTACTTACATTGGTCCATTTAGATGCCTTACCGTTTATGACTACTCTTTGCTTTCTGTCGCTGAGCCAATTTTCTATCCATTTCAACACACCGTCTTGTATTCCATGCGCTTTTAGTTTTAGCAGTAAACGTTTGTGGGGAATTTTGTCAAAGGCCTTTTGAAAATCAAGGTATATAATATCTACAGCTTTACTCTCATCGTAGAGGTTGAGGATATCGTGGAAGAAGTCTAAGAGGTTTGTTAAACAGGAACGTTTTTTACGAAAGCCGTGTTGAGTATCTTTAAGTATGTTTTTTTCCTCTAAGTGATTTACGAGTCTGTCTCTTATGACCGTTTCTAGCATTTTACATACAACTGAGGTTAAGCTAATTGGACGATAGTTACTGGGTAGGGATTTGCTGCCTTTTTTGAATATCGGTGTTACATTGGCTATCTTCCACTGATCAGGCATAGTTCCAGACTGCAAGGATTTATTGAATAGTAATGTCAGTGGTTTGGAGAGCTCATCCTTAGCTTCCTTTAGAACTCTAGGCGAGATTGTATCAGGTCCTGGCGTTTTATTTACCTTGAGTTTATCTAAACAATTCAATACTTCTCTCTCTGTAACGGTGATATTGCTTAGAACATCTGAATTATCAATCTGAATCGGCGATGGTGTAGGGATATCACTGAGGTCTTCTGTTGTAAAAACTGATGCAAAGAAGGTATTGAGGGCATTACTCATTTGTACTTCATCTTTGGTGTATTCTCCATTTTCATCGACTAACGGTCCAACAGTTGAAGTAACTACTTTTTTCTTTCTGATATAACTATAGAATTCTTTCGGGTTTGTTTTACTTTGATTCGCAATATGTAACTCTAGGGTCTTTTTACTTTGCTTAATTAACTTTTTGGCTTTGCGTCGTAGCTCTACAAATTTCACCCGTTCTTCGTCATTTTGTGAGGATTTTAATCTATCATTAGCAAATTTTTTAGCAAGCAGGCAGTTTGAAATATCTTTATTCCACCATTTGGGCTTATTATTATGGCCTGGACGCCGTATTTTCGATGGTATGCAGTCTTGCACTACTTTTAGGTAAGTGGTTTCGAATAACTTCCAAGATGTATTTATGTCGTTATTGTTAATTAAAAAGCTCCAGTCAGTTTCTTTAAATATAACTCTAAGTTTATGAAAGTTTGCTTTCTTGAAATTAGGGACTTTTTCGATGCTACTATTTGGTTCGTTACTAGTAAACTTTAAAGTGAAAGTTATCGTACGATGGTCGCTGTTACTGAATTCATCACCAACATTCAAATTCTCTATTAATTCTTCTTTTGTTGCAAGTACAATGTCAAGAACGTTATTACCACGGGTCGGTGTTCGAACAAATTGATAAAGCGAACTCTCTTGCAAGTTCGTATACAAGTCATGTCCGGAGTGTGAAGTAAGAGTATCGCCCCACTTGGTCACAGGTAAATTAAAGTCACTAAAAAATACGGTATCTTGTGAGTTACTTACATCTGCTAGAAGGAGATGGAGAAGGAGAACAGGACCGTCAAGCTCAGGTGGAGGATAACTGGAAGGATAAGAAAGTCAAGTGGGCGCCTGAGTGTGAGAGGGCGTTTGGAGTAGTGAAGCACCTGTTGTGCACTCGCCCGATCCTCGGGGCCCCTGACTTTGGCCTGCCTTTCCAGCTGGCAGCGGGTGCCAGTGGTGTGGGGGCTGGTGCCGTCCTTGTGAAAAAGGACGATGATGGGCTGGAGCATCCTGTTAGTTTCTGCTCGGAGAAGTTCAATTCAGCCCAGGGAAGCTGCTCTGTTGTCGAGAGGGAGCTGCTGGCAGTTGTGCTTGCACTGAGGCATTTCGAGGTCTATGGTCCGGTCGTTGTAGTTTACACAGATCATCACCCTCTCAAGTTCTTGGACCAGTTTCACAATCGGAATATGAGGCTGACCAGGTGGTCACTAAGGTTATTGGTATATAACCTGGACATACGCCATATTGCCGGTTGTGACAACGTGGTTGCAGATTGTCTTTCAAGGGTATATGATCCTGGGTAGATTGACACACGGGTAGCCTCCTGCTTTAGTTTGAATAGTATTTTGCGCTTGGTGCTTGTTGGCTCGCGGTTGTAGCCCAGCGTATTGGGTCGTAAAGCAGGAGTTGAGCGTTTGGTATAGAAGAAAAAACTAGGCTTGCCCCTATAGTGCAGCCGAAATAAACAAATTAAAAACATAAAAATCAAATAAAAACTCTTTCTTTGATAGTTGAATTTTTTCAGTATGTTATAGCAGTAATTCTGAGTTGCACTCCTGTCAGAATGCTGGGCTAGAGGAGCTCGCTCTTGAGGAGCAAAACTACATATGATTTAACCTATTGTGTTGGGGAGGGTTATAATTTTGTAAAATGTTTTGTTGAGAACTGTGCCAGATATTTTACTGCCACTGGGTAATGGGAAGTAGAGATATAGCATGGGTTCTAACAATCAGATTTTTGTGAGCCTTGGGCCTCTGAGAAAAATCTTGGGGGGGGGTGTGACGTTAACCACTCCGTTAGAACCGCATGGCTTGTCCTACAGTGACTCGCTAGGATCGCCAGGGCAGTGGATGTGGTTACAGTTGATGTATTGTTGTGTGCTTTATTTCATATGAAAGCTTGTGTCATGGGCAGTCCAGAAAGGCTCTTTGTTTTCACCCATGTCAAGGCTTTATATATTTAATTGCAAAGTATATGTTTTATCATTAAGTAGTAATGATAGGATTTGAGAGAGAGAGAGAGAGTAGAACAGAGTGTGGGGAGGCGCGCAGTGTTTTGCTATACTCGATGACGTCATAGCTGGCTGGCCTCGTGGGGATTCGTTGAAGGAGTTTTTACCATGCTTGGTGACGTCATGTTTGGCTAGCTTCTTTAGCATTGGCTAGAGGACTTGTTACCGCTTTTTCTACGCGGTTCGAACTAGTGCTAGTATATATACTGCTCTCTGGCCACTCTCTCCCTCAGATCTGGTTTCTAGAACGCATCCCTCTTATCCCTTTGATACCTGTCCCCCTCTCTGTACCTGAGAACCTTTTCCTCTGCCTATCTCTCTCATTTTCCATATCTTTCACCACCTTTTATTAATATTATATCCCCTCTGGTTAACTCTACATAATCAGCTTCATGCTGGCCAGTTGTATTGTGCGTTAAGGTCTGATATAACCCATGTATGGTAGTTGTTAAGATAAGTTGATCACGAAGCATTGGTTGGCATTCATATTGTTCAGTACCGCTTCCTATAATTATTAGTGTTCTGCTGGATTAGATAATGCTAGACTAGGAGTCTGATACTATAAGGTATTGTTTCCGATGGGTGTTGGCTTTAGTTAAAAGCTGCACGACATACCTGAGAACTGGAGTTGATTGGGTAAACTCTAGTCTGTGTGCCATTGAGAGTAGAGCATGCACGAATGAGGGCTTTTTGCCTATACCATTCTGCACTGTTCTAAGCTCGTTGTTTGTCTTTGAGGTACGCCAGGAGAACGCTTAATACTTCGGTATTAAGGTTTCTCAAGAGAGCTACCCTTCCCTATAACGTAATATTTGACGCACAGACTTGAGATTTGCAGTAGGCTATGCGGCATGCCATGCGCACCAGTATCTCGTATCATTGACTCTACAGTAGCTAGACTTTATCAGTCATAGTAGACATTAAGTATATTAAACCAATTACTCTTATTATGCATAACCGTTTATGATTACACAAGCATTTCGCAGCCTAGTTTGATGTATTGAGACACAAACGACTTAGGCTCTTTTTGTTGATAGGAATACTGCATTGTCGTGGCGATTATTATTATTGTTGTAGCGTTTAGGATATTCTTGGCTCCGACTGCATTATATATCCTGCCTTTTTGTGTGCATAGCCTGCACGAGCATTGTTCTGCTGCCTGCCTTTTTGGGTTCCATTTCCGATTCGAGAATCTTGATAGCATCTAACATTTAAAGAAGATTCCTTGTTAGTGTTGAAGGACTTTAGTACACTTTCTTTCATGCAGGAGTGCCTGACATATATTGATTAAAGTAACGTAAGCTGTAACTTCTCTTACCACCTTACTTTGCATACCATAACCAAACACCTTCGGTTATAGGTAGTAATAGGCTGTTTTCACATAACATTAAGCCTAGAGTAGACACACATTTATTGAGAGTTTGATAAGCTATTATTGTATATAGAACTCTGGAGAATATTTGTGTTCTTTGTTCACTGGGAATATACATCAGAGGTTGGATCTAGCGCTTTCCGTTGTAGCATTTATGCCATTACTAGTCCAATGAATAAGAGCCCTGTTATATTTAAACCTCAGTCGTAACAATTGGATGAAACTCCAATGAAAAGATTAGGTCAAACGCTCCCTATAATAATCACCACTCCACCCCTACCCCTTCCTACCACCAGGAAAACCAATAAATACATTGTTTTGTCACCCACTAGTGCCACCCGGGCCCCACGAACGAAAATATATATATTTATCGTTCACTACCACTCCTGATAACTCAAAGACATGTACAGTTATTGTGTCATGTTTTTTGTTTACAAGACAGGATGGGATGTTGAAATGAAGATTAACTGAACTTCATATTCGTACCTGGTATATAGCTATCACAATTACATGGAGAAGTAGCCCTGTTTTTGTTGATTTTCAGCTTCTAAAATACCTTCATTGTACACACATATTTTCTCCACCAATGCTCAGAACATACTGATTACTGATGTAAGTACTGTATACTGTATAGTATGGGTGGCAGGGCTAGAGCCTCCTGGAAGCGTCTGGCAACAAGAAAGGCGGGTTGGTGCCACCAACTCAGCTGGTATAATTATGTAGTCTACGACAGAACTTGTTGTCATGGCCTGAGGCAATGTGTTAGTTCACTTATCTTTTAATAGATGGCCCTTTAATCGCTTCTAATAAAAGGGGCGGGGTTAATATAGAGGTTGGAAGGAGGAGGAGTCAAACGTGTGTGTGTGTGTGTGTGTGTGTGTTCTAGAACAGCACGCAGAATAAGTTTATTTTAACATAACACACAGGCTATATTATTAGATTAACTCATGCCGGATCACAAATAAGTAACACACAGTCATCAGGTGTTGCGTTATTTATGGAATTTAATATACAGACAATCAACTTTCTATCCTTCGAACTTCCCATTCCCCCTCCTCCCCTTCTCTCTGCTGCCTTCCCCTATCTCCCCCCTTCTCTCTTTTTCTCTCCCTCTTCTCTCTCCTAACCGAATATATAATTTTCCTCATCATCGTGTTCAAAGCTGTCCATAAAAATTACTTTGGTGTTTTAATAATACAGTTGTTTACCTTTACTGATTCTCAATTATTAACTCGTATTCTCTTCTTTACCTTATACAATGTGTTATAGAAAATAAATAGATATGCTCCGTTGCAAAACACTCAAAGTTGCCAACCTTGGCGTCCTGGTTAGTGTGAACAATCGTATAAATATATAAGTAATTGAAACGGGGTGGTACAATCCACGCATCAAGACAAGTTGTATCACATTGTAATCTAGCTTGGACCAAATTATAACCAAATATATATATCATAAAGACAAGATAATATCGGCTCAGTTAGAGAAAACACTTTAGATGAGCCGAAACGTGTTTCTTTGTAATAAAAACAAATGTTGATATTAGAGTAAATCTTGTTTTCTTCCATACCACTATTCACAGCACTGTGGTTGACCAATTCATAATCTACCTTAACATGTAATATGACACGCTATGATTATTGCATTATACTTTTTTCAGTGGATTCTTAATTACTAGCTTAATTACTGTGGCTTCCCATTATCAGTAAACAGTTCGGCGCTAAACATTGTAATAATTTACTATCGAATTGAACAATTAACGATAATCCAAGCAATCTGGTTGTTGTTTTAAAGTTGATATAAATTGTTTAGGCCTTTATATTTTTACTTCGAATTGTTTAAATTATCCTCCAAACATAATGAAAAGTATACTATAGCTCTGTGTATGTTACCTTGAATTTAATTTAATATGTATTATTTCACTATCATTATGTTCCGGTGAACATTGGAAACACATACACAATATATAATATATATAAAGGGTTCTTAAATGTAAACATTTACAATTAATATTTATTCAATCATCCAAAAGCTGCATCATTATTACCTCCTGTATTCTCGTTGGAGCTGATTTAAACATTATCCAACTTATATTAGGGCGGCGACGGATCCCCCCTGCCCCCCGATCCCACTCCTCCCGCCCTTTTCAATCCTAACCTGGACCACATTCCACTCCATGACATGATTGCCCACAAATTCTCTATTGGGTTCATGTCACACACCCTTGTGGACCAGCTAAACCCCGGCTGGGGTCAGGTCAGGTGAAGGTATTGAAGGATAAGCCTTTACAACGGCACCTCGTAGCTACTTTCTACTTTTCCTATTTTCTGAAGAGTGTAGAGAGGGGAGAAGGGGTGTTGGAGCAAGACGAAGTTGTTGTAGTGGCATTGTTATGTGTGTTATTAGTCTATATACGTCGTAAGGCTCAGGATGGCCATGGCACGCACTGAAGACAGCAGCATTTCCTCAATAATGCTAATACCTTTTCTAGTTTGCCTGGACCAGTGTGTGTGTGTGTGTGTGCGTTTTATGTTATCATGTGTGAGTGATTTGTGCCCATTACGTTGTATGGGATCATGTGTGTGATGCGCGGGTGTGAGTGTGTGTGTGTGTTTTGTATCCTGTGTTAGTGTGGGTGTGGGTGGGTTGGTGCTTGCATGTGATGGACAGAGGAGAGAGGTTGAAGCGCCGTCTCCCTAAACATTACAAATTGTGGAGGTCATAAGTATATGTATTATTCAACTTATTCCTTAAGCCAACACAAATAACTTGAATCCTAAGTGTTATTGTTACACTTAATATATATACAAACAAATATAGACGTGTTCTTCGGGAATCGTAGCTTAAATAGGAATAGGATAACTAGCGAGGCAGCGAGCAATAGGTGTTGTTCGCTGCCTCGCTAGTTATCCTATTCCTAATCAATATATGTTTATTTTAGTCATCCCTAACATTTATTATGTATATGTAAATTCAAAACAATCGCATAGTATTAATCTGCGTATTTTAGAGGGTATCATTTACGTCCTTGAGAGAGAGAGAGAGAGAGAGAGAGAGAGAGAGAGAGAGAGAGAGAGAGAGAGAGAGAGAGAGGTGGGAGGGAGGGGAGAGAAAGCGGGTGAAGAAGGAGAGTTGGGGTGAAAGGGAGAGGGGGAGGAGGGGGAATGGGAAGTGGGAAGGATATAAACTTGATTGTCTGTATATGAAATTCCATAAATAACGCAACACCTGATGTGTGTTACTTATTTGGGATCCGGCATGGGCTAATCTCATAATATAGCCTGTGTTACGTGTTATGTTAAAATAAACTTATTCTGCGTGCTGTTCTAGAACACACACACACACACACACGTTTGACTCCTCCTTCCAACCTCTATATTAACCCCGCCCCCTTGTATTAGAAGGATTAAAGGGCCATCTATTAAAAGATAAGCGAACTAACACATTGCCTCAGGCCATGACAGCAGCAGTTCTGTCGTAGACTGTACACTGTACGTCGTCAGCCCCGCAGTATAGGCCTTTTTTTACATAGGACGTATATGTATGTCGCCAGCAATGAAAAGCGTAATATCGCCCAATATTTTCTGAACTCTCTTTTCTACTTTAATGCACTGCTGGAAAACTTAGACAAGGTCACTGCTAAACAAAACATCCCTATCTATTTTTCAAGTCAGTCACTTAGATTTCCAATAGCGAGTAGAGTAGCGTGTAATTAGTAATCTGTAATTAAGTTGTAATTCAGTTGATAGTTATTAAACTATCTTGTCTACTACTATCCCTTCTAAAAATGTACTGTGATAGAATTCAAGCTAATTAGCCAATAATTCTTGGGACACTCATGATACCCTTTCTTAAAGATTGGGGTCACACTAGCCAGTTTCCAGTCATTGGAGACCTCTCCAGTGTTTAGTGATTTATTGAAGATTTTTGCAAAGAAAGGTGCTGTTTCATCCATCGCACACTTCTCGTACAGAGAGAGAGAGAGAGAGAGAGTAAAGTTGAGCAAGAGAGTGCATAATTTACAACTATCTTGTCTTGCGTGTTTTATGTATGTAGCCTAATAGATCTGCTCTCTCTAGCACTTGTCTCTATCTCTCTCTCTCTCTCTCTCTCTCTCTCTCTCTCTCAACAAAATACTATTTATCAGTGTATATATGAAGCTTTATCTGCCTATCTGTCTGTCTGTGTTCAAAATGTTGAAAGATCTCCTACGGAATCCCAAAGACATATACATTCTAGTCTAGCTACGGCTAGCGGAAACATAAATCTCACAAAAATAAATGAAATCACATTACATTATGCCCGAATGCGAAAGATATTCTCCGGAAAATCTAGTAATGAGATAGCCCCTGTGTAGTGCATACATAGTCTTCTAGACAAAAAACAACAAAATATAATACAAAATAAAACAAAATCGGATTCTACACATGGTTCTTCATCAGATAACCTGCTACATTGTGATCCTGCCACAAAGTATTTATGAACACCGTTCTTAACACCAATTAACCCAAAATTAAATGTTATGAAAGCATTTGAACCTCCCGGTATTTGGACCCAGGAGACCACATACAGAACTTATATCATGAAGACCGTTAAAGGTTCAGCACATGATCACGATTAATATCCATTTATTGAATATTGGATATCAATCTAATCATGTACTGGATCCAACTCCACTATGAATAGCGTAATGCTTATGCGATAACATTTTGGGGGCACATATCTGAAGCATAGGGGTACAGTTACTTATAAATATGTTTCAAGTTCCATGCAAGCATAGGACTACCCCAAATGCCCCAAGGCAAGAAAGAGCAGCCATTCCAGATATTAGATTTGGTGTGACCGAGGTTTGGTTAATGTAGGTTAGATTTATTTATTTATTTATTTTTTCGACACAGACAAAATACTTTTGAATTATGGTCCTACAACAACCAATTAATGACAAAGTTTGATGATAATAGTGATGGTGAAACATTTTGATACATTTCGGCAACAAAGCCAGTTGGACCACACTTTTCTAAGTATGTTTACTAACAAGTTTTAAGCATCTTAAATGTCCTCTAGATTAATTAGATGATTCATGAAGTTGTCAAATTAGTTAAAAATATATTATGTCCGTAAAGTGACCACACGAGGATAGCCTTAGTTCATTATCTGGGTGTTTATTGGGTAAAATAGATATTTGCTAGGTCGAAAGAGAGCGCAAAAAGATACTTACGTAGATTTGCAGTATATACAGTGACCACACACACCTTACGATACAAGCGAGGTGGCTACGTCCTTAATTCTAGTAGAGATAACAAAACCCCAAACAAAGACCGGTGGAAGAAAAGGATGGCTTAACAGAATAATAATAGGAGAGAAAGAGAGAGAGGGGGGGGGGTTTACCTACAGATGGGTAATAAGGGTTAGGATGCTTTTTTAAATTAGCCACACCTGACCTGAGTTACCTGGACATCTCCAATAACGCCGGCCCCCTCCTTCTCCCCCCCTCCCCCCCATATATCTCTCTCCCTCTCTCTCTCTCACTCGCTCACTCTCACACTCTCTCTCTCTCGCTAGACTCCCCTTCAAGATATAATTGTACATTTTTAGGTAGAAAAAGTCTCGGCCGAAGGCCGCCTCCCCTTAAAATATCATCGACACCTAAATGGCACGAAAGGACTTAAAATTGACAACGAAATGGGGCGAAAGGTGTTAAAATCACCAAACTAATGGGCCGAACGTCTTGTAATCTAAGAACAAATGGGGCTGAACACGAGGGAAAAAGGGGACCATAAAATGGACCCGTCTCCCATTAAGAGTTATATTTATACCGAGGAGTTAGTGGCCGTGGAATATCTATCCCATCGTATAGATTAACCCCTTCTGTACCGGCGACATGTTTTGTATTATATTCTAGCTATATTTAAGCCGGTATCACACGAGCGCTTTTTCACTCAACATTTATACTTAACACTGGTCTGGCAGCTTATGAGGTGGACATCTAAAATATATTGGTTGGCTAAATTCATCTATCATCAGTCTAGTTTCCGATACCAGGGCAAAATAATCCAGAAATGTTTCAATAAAAAAGTTGATCATCAAATGTTGACTATAAAAGCTCTCGTGTGATACCGGCTTTAGACGACTTTGTGCAGTTAGGAAGGATCTCTATTAATTGTTAGACTTCGAATTATATCAATATCCGCACTTTTAACTACCACAAATCCTTCCTAAGCTGCATAAAATCGTCTAAATATAGCTATAATAATATGTAACAGATGTCGCTGGTACAAAATGGGTTAAGGGGAGGCAGACCGTTTGTT
Organism: Paralithodes platypus; assembly: GCA_032716605.1. NCBI lineage: Eukaryota > Metazoa > Arthropoda > Malacostraca > Decapoda > Lithodidae > Paralithodes > Paralithodes platypus. The sequence goes on along the minus strand of CM064564.1, from coordinate 17,937,834 downwards.
TGGTCTATTAATTCATTTATTCATACATTATTTTAGTTTCCTCCCTAGACCTCCATCAAGCTTAGAAAAACACCCCCTAGACCCCCCTTCAAGATAAATGTTTACATTTTTCAGTAGAAAATTTTCCCGGCCGAAGGCCGGTTCCTCTTAAAATTGCAGGCTCGCTGTCGCTCGCCAGGAAATAATCGACACCTAAATGGCGCGAAAGGTCTTAAAATTGACAACGAAATGGGGCGAAAGGTGTTAAAATCGCCAAACTAATGAGCCGAACGTCTTATAATCTCAAAACTAGTGGGGCTAAACATATAGGGAGAAGGGTGTCCAGAAAAACGGTCTGCCTCCCCTTAAGAACGTAGGTTGGAACCCATGAGAGGTCGTGCTTGTAAATACTAGAGAACCAAAGTAACCTCCTCCGTTATATTAGTGATGAGAGGTCGTACTTGTAAATACTAGAGAGCCAAAGTAACCTCCTCCGTTATATTTGTGATGAGAGGTCGTACTTGTAAATACTAGAGAGCCAAAGTAACCTCCTCCGTTATATTAGTGATGAGAGGTCGTACTTGTAAATACTAGAGAGCCAAAGTAACCTCCTCCGTTATATTAGTGATGAGAGGTCGTACTTGTAAATACTAGAGAGCCAAAGTAACCTCCTCCGTTATATTAGTGATGAGAGGTCGTACTTGTAAATACTAGAGAGCCAAAGTAACCTCCTCCGTTATATTAGTGATGAGAGGTCGTACTTGTAAATACTAGAGAGCCAAAGTAACCTCCTCCGTTATATTAGTGATGAGAGGTCGTACTTGTAAATACTATAGAGCCAAAGTAACCTCCTCCGTTATATTAGTGATGAGAGGTCGTACTTGTAAATACTAGAGGGCCAAAGTAACCTCCTCCGTTATATTAGTGATGAGAGGTCGTGCTTGTAAATACTAGAGAGCCAAAGTAACCTCCTCCGTTATATTAGTGATGAGAGGTCGTACTTGTAAATACTATAGAGCCAAAGTAACCTCCTCCGTTATATTAGTGATGAGAGGTCGTACTTGTAAATACTAGAGAGCCAAAGTAACCTCCTCCGTTATATTAGTGATGAGAGGTCGTGCTTGTAAATACTAGAGAGCCAAAGTAACTTCCTCCGTTATATTAGTGATGAGAGGTCGTGCTTGTAAATACTAGAGAGACAAAGTAATTTCCTCCGTTATATTAGTGATGAGAGGTCGTACTTGTAAATACTAGAGAACCAAAGTAACCTCCTCCGTTATATTAGTGATGAGAGGTCGTGTTTGTAAGTACTAGAGAGCCAAAGTAACCTCCTCTGTTATATTATTGATGAGAGGTCGTGCTTGTAAATACTATAGAGCCAAAGTAACCTCCTCCGTTATATTAGTGATGAGAGGTCGTACTTGTAAATACTATAGAGCCAAAGTAACCTCCTCCGTTATATTAGTGATGAGAGGTCGTACTTGTAAATACTAGAGGGCCAAAGTAACCTCCTCCGTTATATTAGTGATGAGAGGTCGTACTTGTAAATACTATAGAGCCAAAGTAACCTCCTCCGTTATATTAGTGATGAGAGGTCGTACTTGTAAATACTAGAGAGCCAAAGTAACCTCCTCCGTTATATTAGTGATGAGAGGTCGTGCTTGTAAATACTAGAGAGCCAAAGTAACTTCCTCCGTTATATTAGTGATGAGAGGTCGTGCTTGTAAATACTAGAGAGACAAAGTAATTTCCTCCGTTATATTAGTGATGAGAGGTCGTACTTGTAAATACTAGAGAACCAAAGTAACCTCCTCCGTTATATTACTGATGAGAGGTCGTGTTTGTAAGTACTAGAGAGCCAAAGTAACCTCCTCTGTTATATTAGTGATGAGAGGTCGTGCTTGTAAATACTATAGAGCCAAAGTAACCTCCTCCGTTATATTAGTGATGAGAGGTCGTGCTTGTAAATACTAGAGAGCCAAAGTAACCTCCTCCGTTATATTAGTGATGAGAGGTCGTACTTGTAAATACTAGAGGGCCAAAGTAACCTCCTCCGTTATATTAGTGATGAGAGGTCGTGCTTGTAAATACTAGAGAGCCAAAGTAACCTCCTCCGTTATATTAGTGATGAGAGGTCGTACTTGTAAATACTATAGAGCCAAAGTAACCTCCTCCGTTATATTAGTGATGAGAGGTCGTACTTGTAAATACTAGAGAGCCAAAGTAACCTCCTCCGTTATATTAGTGATGAGAGGTCGTGCTTGTAAATACTAGAGAGCCAAAGTAACTTCCTCCGTTATATTAGTGATGAGAGGTCGTGCTTGTAAATACTAGAGAGACAAAGTAATTTCCTCCGTTATATTAGTGATGAGAGGTCGTACTTGTAAATACTAGAGAACCAAAGTAACCTCCTCCGTTATATTAGTGATGAGAGGTCGTGTTTGTAAGTACTAGAGAGCCAAAGTAACCTCCTCTGTTATATTAGTGATGAGAGGTCGTGCTTGTAAATACTATAGAGCCAAAGTAACCTCCTCCGTTATATTAGTGATGAGAGGTCGTGCTTGTAAATACTAGAGAGCCAAAGTAACCTCCTCCGTTATATTAGTGATGAGAGGTCGTGCTTGTAAATACTATAGAGCCAAAGTAACCTCCTCCGTTATATTAGTGATGAGAGGTCGTGCTTGTAAATACTAGAGAGCCAAAGTAACCTCCTCCGTTATATTAGTGATGAGAGGTCGTGCTTGTAAATATTATAGAGCCAAAGTAACCTCCTCTGTTATATTAGTGATGAGAGGTCGTGCTTGTAAATACTAGAGAGCCAAAGTAACTTCCTCCGTTATATTAGTGATGAGAGGTCGTACTTGTAAATATTATAGAGCTAAAGTAACCTCCTCCGTAATATTAGTGATGAGAGGTCGTGCTTGTAAATTCTAGAGAGCCAAGGTAACTTCCTCCGTTATATTAGTGCCACTGGTGTATACACGCAGCCTCTCTTTACTCTCATACCATAACAAACCTTAGGTAATACTAGGGCACGATTTAATGTTTGGTCTTTGCTATAAAGTCTACATAATAAAACCTTAAAGTACCACTCCGTTCGTTGATTGATGATGACGTCACCGATATGGAATCCAAAGAAAGAGATGACCTCTCTCTCTCTGTATATATTTGAAGCTGTAGCTTTAAGACTAATTTCTTTCTATACCCTATAACAAACTTTCCTTGTGGGAATTTCCAAACTCATAAGGTTACACTTCATCCTATTTTCTGGAAGGGCTTTATAACCGGAGGGTGGGGGAGAGCTTTCTACTTTGCTTTCCTATTATTTTACTATAAGCTGTCTCCAGTAGTAATAAGGCTGGACCACCTAGTAGGGACCGCAAGGTCTGTGTGGTCTGAGTATATATATATATATATATATATATATATATATATATATATATATTTGTGTGTGTAGGAATATCACTGTTGTAAAAACTGATGCAAAGAAGGTAATGAGGGCATTACTCATCTGTACTTGGTATTTGCTGTAATGTACGGTCTCATCTACAAATATATATATTAGTGAAGGTATTGTTTATCAAAACATAATATCCATACAACGGTTCACGCACCCTACTGCTTGGCTATAGAAATGCATAGCAAGGCAGCGTTGCCACTATCTACCAGCTGGATTACTTAATTACATCCAAAATAGGATTCCATGGTTACACTTGCATTGTTAAGAGGAAGTCAGTCCACGCATTCTTACTGGTGACTATTTTAAGCTCTATCAGGACTTATTTGTGTGACTGTACAGAACTGTCATGAAGGAACAGTGAGAAACGCTCTTTCAAAGTGTTTGCGGCGGAAAATTGTTTGAGCTCAGCAGAATCGCGACAAAATGTGCTTCGGATTTTTCTTGTATGTTGACGTTTGTCGTTTGGTGTGTGTTCCTCGGGGAAGATTGTGTTATATATTAGTGACTGTTTTGTCGTTCAATATTGTTTGTGTTTGCTTGTCTTGGGAAGGAGGGTGTTTTCTTTTGGATGCAAGAGATTGTATTTTATTATATTTGTTAAGTTTTGTTTAGTGTTTCTCGGAAGATTATGTTTTACGTTGGTAAGGCTTTTGTTATTTATTGTTGTTTTAATGTCATGGAAGGAAGGATAATTACTTTAAATACTATATTTTGTGTTTATCTATCTATCTATTCATCTATATAATATTGTATTTATTTTAGTGTCGTGGAACACTGGTAGAAACTCAAATGAGTTATTGCTCACACCTTGAAACTAGCTTCAATATTAAACGCCAGTTAATTTAGAAGTCATTAGAATATAGATAGATTACTTATTGTTCACATATTTTAAATGCTTGCTGTTCATAGAGCACAACCTGTAGATCCAGAATATTACTACTCTAATATATTCTTTAACTGCCTTCGTGGTGTAATGCATAAGGTGTTGATATTCGGTGTGAGCGTCCTGGGTTCGAATCCACGGACTGCCACATGTGTTTGTAATATTTCATTAATCGATTTTAGGAGTAGAGTTGGTTGTTGGATAGAACATAATAATAGTCAGAAACTTGCTGTTACAAGAATACGAGTAGTGGAAGATATCCCCTAATTACTCCTTCATTAGCATGTTGAGCTTAGAATTTCTTAATCCAAAGTGTTACGGTCAGAATCTGCTGGGCACAGCTCACAGACTTGTTAGGAAGTCGCGACTATGGATATTCGTAGTTAGGATTATATAGTGGACTGTATAAAAATACCATACAATAGTTTATATCACCTGAATACTGGAACTAGTGCTGTAGAACCTAGTTGACCTGTTGAGCCGTGATGATGTTACAAGATGGTGTGTGGGAAACGGGAGTGTTAGCTAATAGGATAGAGTTGATGTATAAAGAAGGGGGCCACTATACTTAATGATTGATGGAAATGATGATTAACCCGTAACCATCGGGGCCCGAGGGTCCGTATCTAAAAATCTGGACTATATGGCGGGGCCCGACTTTAGTCTGTGTGCAATTTTGGCGCAATATTGGCTCTGAGAGAGAGACGAGCGACGGGAGGAGCGTAGGTTACCTCATGACCGCTCGCCACGGCCGCCGTGGGCCTACTGACATTTACTGCACACACATCCCCCCTCCCTCCCTCGCTACACACGTAATTATGTAACGAAATTACCGTATTTTAGCGATTTTACCCTTCGGTTGCACGATCGTTGCAAGACAACCAGTGATCGTAGAAGGATGGTTAAGGTGTCATTGGAAAGCTCAATTAACGCCCTTTCAGGGATACATAATTGTATTACGCTCTGGCTCTTGTTTATGCATGAAAAAGAGCACGGAAACAAGGCCATTTATGGTAAAAAAAAAACGCTGGGCGCGTAGTGGAAAAAAACTGACCCGCCCGCTCGTAAGGCGTTAATGATCTATGGATTAGTATGGATAGATGGAGAATTGATGAGCTAAGTACTATCACTAATGGGGCGAGATGTGAGGTGAAACACGAGAGTGTAAGCAGACGGTCTGGTTGTGGTGGCGGCTAGGTAGAGAGTGACTGCGGGCTCCCTGTCAAATTTGCGGGAGCCTCACATTTCCGCGCATGCATTAAGAGGTCGGGAGTTATTTTCCCTCCCAATTATAATTACCTAAGTTCATAGGAATGATAGATTACCCAATATCCAATATAGAACATAATTATTAACCTTTTAATTATTCTATATAATTATTGATCCCACAAACTTAATACTAGAAACTTAATGTAATACTTAAAGTAAGACTGTCCATATCAGAGTTTGGACACATTCCCGCCACCAGGTTTATATAATACAGTATCTACAAAAGCCCGGAGGCTATTTTATTCCGCCATGATTGGGAGGAGGCTTGAGCTGCCTGTCGACTAGGACGTCCACTGGGTACGTCGACCGGTTGATCGGTCGAAGTAGCCACTGTGGGAATGTCTCCAGGCATCTCCGAGGAGTCCTCTTTGCACTCAATGTCCCCCTCAAGAGGGTACAGATGGACAGTCGGCCGTGTATATGTTCCCGTCTTCGTCCGGACTCTAGCCACTCTGACTTCTCCGTCTTGACCGGGTAATAACTCGACAATACGGCCCAACTTCCAAAAAGCGCGTGGACCCTCATCATGGATGATGACGACATCACCGATACCTGGCCACCGACCATTTATTGGTCTCAGCTTACACTTATGCGCCTCTCTGAGGGTCACCAGATACTCATTTGACCAGCGTCACCAGATATCTTTCGACAGTTTGCGAATATATTGATATCTGGCTGAAATGACATCTTTATTTATGTAATCTGGATCTTCCAACCCATCCTCCACTTCATTATCATCAGGAAGATTCCGCAACCGATGACCCCGCACCAACACAGAGGGTGTTATTGGGGTAAGATCCCCTAGGTCACCGGAAGCATAATATAAGGGACGATCATTGATAGTGGCCTCAATTTCCAACAGTAGAGTAGTCAATTCCTCCAAGGAAATTAAGGCACGTCCCAACACCTTCTTCAACCCCGCCTTGACAATGCCAATGGCCCTTTCCCATATAGCGCCGAACCACGGCTCCCTAGCCGGGATAAACCGCCACTCGCATTGAACACTGCCAAGGTGGGACTGAACTTTAGGGTGATTACAAATGTCCGATAAGTACCCAGAGGCCCCAACAAAAGTGCTGGCATTGTCACTTAAAATGATCCGGGGAAATCCCTGTCGACTACAGAACCTCCTGAATGCGTGGAGGAAACTGTCACAAGTGAGGTTGGCGACTATTTCGATGTGAATCGCTCTGGTGACCGCGCAAGTAAATAAAAGCATGTAAGCCTTTATTTCCTCCAGACATATATGACGTGGTAGCGTCATATGACCGAGTGCGCCAAAAACTCATATGACGCTAGTGCGTCATATGGACTTATCTCCATGGCTCTCTAATAAGTTATATGACGCTCTAGCGTCATATGGAGCTCAGTAAGTCCGATAAGTTAGCTTATGATAAAACCGTTGGTGGCAACCTCAGCCACCTCCGATAATTCTAACGGCCGCAGTGTTGTTGTGAGTGTAGTGCGAGGCGGTGGCAAGGATACCGGGCTCCCGCCTCCGTGGACTTACTGGAACATAATATGTCTGAAGGAGTTATGGTCAGCGAGTCCTTGATCGGGATTGCTCCGCTATAGTCCACCCCAGTGACCTTATACGGGTCTCCAGGGGTGGTTCGCAGGGCTGGTAAAGGTGGCAGTCCTGCATAGTCGTAGGGCTTACCTTTTACCCGACGACATTTCAGACATTTACCCAGTACGCTTTTCACCACCTGCCTGAGTTTAGGCACCCACCATTTTTGACGAACGTAGGTAACCACGTGACCGACCCCGTAATGGCAACAGAGCCGATGGCACCGATCAATTATCAGGTGGGTCAAGGGATGTTTGGAGGGCAGAAGTTTAGGATACTTGCATGATTCTGAGATAGCCGCTAACCTCAATCTGCCTCCACAATGAATTATACCTCCCTTCAGATGTAGTCCTAACTGGTTGATTTAAGTTATTTCTGGACTGTTTACCCTTCACCATCATTTCAAGTTCCTGCGAATAGGTCTCTTTTTGGCATAATTTGAGTAAAACATTATCTGCAGCTCTAATTTCATGTACGGTGAGATGAGCACTACCTGTGGGGGGCAGGCTATTTCTTTTTGCCTTCAAATTATTTACGAAACGTATCACCCATGCTGTGACACGCTGCAATCTTTCATAGCTGCTATATTTGTGCCAGTCCCATAACTGTGTGTCATCTTGGGGCACTGTGCCTACAATTTGGGTCACTATACCAGCGGGCTGCTGTTGGAGATCTATATTCTCTGGCCATCCATCGGGTTTCGGGAGCCAAGTATTCCACCACAACGCAGAAGAACTCAAACATTTAGCAGACACGCCTCGAGATACCATATCACTTGGGTTCTCTTTACTCGACACATACCGGAAATAAGCAGTCGGGACTAGGGGCTGTATCTCTTCGATGCAGTTAGTGACATACACTGGCAGTTTCTTTTGACTGTGAATCCAGTGTAGCGTAATTTGACTGTCACTCCACACATAGGTTTCAGAGATATGAAGTTTATCTTTATAGGCATTCTCAACGAAGTTAATCATTCTAGCGGCTAGCAGATTTGCAGTCAATTCCAATTTAGGGATGGAAAGGGACTTGATGGGGGCCACCTTAGCCTTTGTCATGACCAAGTGGCTACCCTCTGGACATACTAGATATATCGCAGTCCCGTAAGCGACACTGCTTGCGTCAGCAAATGCATGCAGGGAAATAGTCTTTCTGAAACAGATCCTCCTAGAGAACTCAATACAACTACAGAGAACCATGTCATCCACTATCCCCCGCCATTCCGCTTTCAGGTCCACAGAGATCATTGTCCCAACCCAATTTCAGTCTCCACAATTGTTGGAGAAAGATTCGAGACCTTATTGATACTGGCAACACAACACCCAAAGGATCAAAGAGTTTGGCAGCAAACCTTAAACACTCACACTTTGTAACCTGTTCAAAAGGAGCATACTGAACTCCAAAGGAAAGAGAATCAGAGTCAGTTTTCCACACCAGGCCAAGTACTCTCACCAAATCTTGCTGTTCCACAGCAACACCATCCTTCTGCAACACCTTTCTCAAGACGGGACTATTTGTGGCCCATTGGCGCAGGAATAAATGGGCATTATCCATTACTTCACGAGCCATATCGTAAGCATGGACGAGGTAACTTTCATTATCCCCCGTACCTTGGAGGTTATCGATATATAGCCCGGCCCTAATTTCCTGTACGATCTTTGGGTCTACTTTAACAAGGGAAAGATGTTTGAGGATGGTTGCGTTCAGCAGAAACTGGGAGCAGGTAGCGCCAAACAATACAACCTGGAACCAATAACATTGTAGAGGCGAATCTAGTCGAAGAGGATCTTTTGGCCACATGAACCTGGTGTAATCTCTGTCGTCTTCATGTAGTTTTAACATCAAGAAGGCTTTCTCAATGTCACTGACCCACGCATACTGATGCAAACGGAATCTCAACAACACTTGAGGTAACTCCGGTACTAAAGATGGTCCCGTGTACAGACAGTCGTTCAGACTAGGCATGTACTGGTTAACCTTAGCGGAACAATCAAATACAATACGAACCGGAGTAGTCCTGCTTTCCTTTAAGATTCCATGATGTGCCAGATAGTGACATGACCCAGGGTCATCGAATGGAACCTCCTCAATGAAACCACGCGACAACTGATCAGAAATTACCTGCGAATATTGTTGACAAAAACCAGGGTCAGCAATGAACCTCTTCTGGAGTCCTCGTAACCTACCCACAGCCAAACTTTTGTTGGTGGGCAACCGTCCCTTTTCTTCGGTCCAGGGAAGACGTACCTGATACTGTAGACTTTCTGTATCATACGTGACTGTTTCCTCGTATGTGGTCAAAGCTTGCCGTTCGGCTTGCGAATGTTCTTTGGGTGATATGCCAATGTGGTCTAAATCCCACAAAGCATTCAGTTCTTCTTTGCATGGGAACTGTCCAGTTAGACATATATTGGTCCACTGGAGTTACTGCCACTTTTAGAATTGTTACAACCTCAGTATTGGAACTGGATGTGGATGCCGCATAAGAACCGCTCAGTGCATATCCGAATTTGGTTGGAAGTAACACCAAATTACCTACCCGTTTATAACCAGGTCGCACTATGTTGTAGTAATAGTCGGCACCAATTAGTACCTCCAGCTGTGCTGTCTCTGTGACTCATGAATCGGCCAATTTAATGCCATCGTGCTTTAAACTAGTCATTTCAGCACTAAGACTAAACTCACCTTTATGTTCGGGAAGTTCCTCGACCACAATTGCTTCGAGACGATGGAACCTACCCCGATGTAAATATTTCAGTGCTACAATAGTATACTCACGAGGGGTTTGAGTTCCGGTGAAACCATGAAGCCGTAATTCTTCCGTCCCCACGGTTTCGTATGAAAGGGACGGTAGTACGGATTTCTTCACGAAGGTCCTCTGTGAGCATTGGTCTAGTAGCGATCTGACTTTTATACTTTTCCTGTGTCTACCCTTTACAGGCAGCTGAACTGTGGGTAGGATCACAGTTTGCTTATTGATACTTACAGATATTGTTGTTGAGGTTGTAGGTGTTGACTCTTCCCTAGTAGTACCCCCACTTGCCGGTCTTGCCTCTCTCTGTTTTGGGCACAGGGAGTGAAAGTGCTTACCCTGGTACTACCTACAATTTTTGATGTTAGGGTTAGTGCACCCATTACTACCATGATCACTGGAGAGACATCCCGCACAGAGTCGTAGTTGCCGAGCTCTTTTAATTTTGAGCGGTCCCGTTTTATGTTTAAAGCATGTATACCATGGATGGTTATTCCCACCGCACAGTTTACATGGGAACCGGCTACTACCACTCTGTGTTGCGAATGCAGCCGTAGCCACAGGCATATTCTTTCCTGGGGAGTCCTGACCAACCATGTTATACAATTCTGCCTGAAAACACTGTGTGAAAGTCTTGTAATCTAGGCTTTGCTCACCCATCTCCCTCCTAATGGTCTCCTTAACTGGTGATGGCAATTTATTCAGCAATGTAACCACACAGAACTCTTCCAGACTCACCTGTTGACTAGTCATAGATCTCATGGCACTTTCCATGGTGGCGTAGAATGCCTTTAGTTTTACGGCCTGACATTTAGGAGCGACAAGGTTATGGAAATGCATGATATGTGCCGCTTTTACCCTGTCGGGATGCCCGAAGGTTTCTTGAAGCAAGTCTAAGGCAGGGGCGTAACTTGCACCCTCAACCGTGAAAGCTTCTATCAATTTATAGGCATCCCCCTTTAACTGACCCTTTAAGTATGTTAACTTTTGAATTGCACTTAAGTCAGTCTTTTCATGCACCACACATCGAAACATGTCCCAAAACCCAGTCCATAATGTTGAGTCGCCAGCGAAGGTGGGTAGGATCAGGTGCGGAAATTTAACTCCCGATCCCTTTTTGTTGTCGGATCGAGTTTGCCCTTCTGCTTTACCCAATTTCTCCTTTAACCTGACAATTATCCCATAGATCTCGAATAAATAAATGGTATCCGCTTGGTTCTCCTGAAAATATTCAGAGTCTGAGGAATATAGCGGCAACAAGACCTCTTGATGGGCCTCAAACTTGGTCACTTGGGTCTGCACGCTATGCAGTTTTGCCTCGACTTCTACCCGAGATGCGGTTTCCAAGAACTCATCTAAATCTTCTGTCAGGACAGTCAATGAACCTTTAAGACCTTCCCTACGGCGTTTGCCCTGGACTAGAGCTTCCATATTGTCACCTCTAGTCCAAAACAAATGGAAAATGCAAATCCCAGATCTTTACGACAGTTTATTCGAAACAGGAAAATCTTCTGCCGATCAAACTCGGGTTCTAAAGCTAAACGCGAGCGACCAATGACAGATAATCAAAAGAGCGAGAACAAATGCGAGTAACATCAAATGCGAGAGGGAAAACAAATTGCAATACTTATCACCGGTCAAACTCGGGATCTAGCACTAATCGCGAGCAACGGCAAGAAAAAAAAAAGGGAAAAAACAAAGTATATACTAACAAGACATGGTGATAAATAGCCGATCAAACTCGGGTTCGGACCTAACACTAAACGCGAGCGACGGGATAAATGGCAAACTATCAGAACATGGGGGGCATTAAGACTGTAGAATTAAATGTACGCGCTTGCCGAGTGCCGAAATCATTAAAGTTAAAACCCAAAATACAACCCTTCAAAATTTAGAATTTAGATGCCGCAATGTTAATTGAAAAGTTAGGCTATCACAGAAATTTTGAAAAACAGGGTTAAATTAGATGCATCAAGATTTACTAATGATTTATAAAAGCCAATAAATATCTTTAAATTTAGATTTAGTTAGGCTTAATCAGAAAGAACAAATTTTTAACCTAAGACCCTGTGCGCACGTATGATGATTTTGGGGCCCATTGCCAATATCGATAAAAACTACATTAGCGTGTAGGGAATGTTAGCGTGCATCGGCCCATATATATTTGACCCCCCAAAAGATGTCTGAGGGGGGTGGGGGATCGGTCCGTAGTTAGAAAATGTGGAGCGAATGGCACTGCGTGGCTAGATTGTCATCGAGCGGCGAGATTTCCCGGGCGAATATTCCCGCGCCCAGGGGGTGGAACCAGAGGGAGGAGGGGGTGGGATAGCGAGTAATATCGCGTATCTCTCCTTTTTTTAGCTCTTTTATGCTATTTAGACTACGTGTATGTATGTGCACGTATGTGCACGTATGTGTACGTATGTAGGCCACCCATATAACAAGGAATATGCCGCATATAGACCAAATATTGCAATATATAAGCGAATTATCAATGAGTTTCTAGGCGGGAACGAAGGTGTGGTTGTTGTCTGGCGGGAATGAAGGGGAGGAGAGGGTGTGTTGCGCCATAATATCACGTATATCTCGTATTTAGAGCACTGTTATGCTATAATAAAGACATGTACGTATGTAGGCGTACCATATAACAAGGAATATACCGCATATAGACCAATTGATGCAATATTTACGCAAATTATGAATGTGTTTATGGAGACGGGAGACAAAAGGTGGGTGGGTGGGAGGGAGGGAGTGATGTAGTACAAAGGAGTACAAAGGAAATCAAGCAACAACAGATCTAGTGACCCTTCTAGGTTGCTTGTCCTCCAAAACACTGAGGATCAAGTGTCCAAACAGTGGTTTAGAGTGGGTAAGGGAACATTGGAAAGGGAATTACTGCCCTGGAACTAATGTCCGTTGCAGGATTAGGAAGTTAGTAGGGGACAGATGGGTTAGTAACTGAGGGGGGGATAAAATAAAGTTATTCATTTACAAACACAGTCAGTCGCGGGTTTGAAGCGAGATATTTGTCTAGGCGGAGTTTAAATGAATCAACGGTGATGCAGTCTATAACGTTTCGGGGAAGCCCATTCCACAAGTTGACAACTCGATTGAAGAAGAAATTCTTAGATTCGTGTGAGTTAAAAGATTTACCAATAATTTTGCAACCGTTTCCCCGCGTGTAATTAGATTGGTTGAAGGAAGGGAAGGAAGGGAAGGAAGGAAGAAAGGAACAAAGAAAGACACCTGTGTGTACAATCTGGAGGCACCCGAGGCATAATATTATGGATGTCGTGGGATTTTCAACCTTCTAGTCTAGCATGTGTCTGATGTTCGTTGCCACCTGGGAGCCCACAGGGTGGAGAAAGAGAGTGAGAGTATTTACTTAGAAACATGAGTCATGAATGAATGAATGGAGAGAGAGAGAGAGAAAGTGAGATATGCGTATGTCGTTCGTATAGATGGCTTTCAGAATTGCATTTTTATGCAAGCATACATTGCATTTTAGACACATGTGAAGTATGCACAGAAATAGCTAGGCCATTGACTGTAAATAAAGTACGATATTATACAGTAGTTTTGAGGAGGGGTAGATGGAACGAGGGAGGTCACAGACGAGGGAAGGGAGATAACCTTTCTGGGAACTGAGCTATATTTAGACTGGTGTCGAATGACGCTTGTGAAAGGGAAGGGCAGATTGCCATCAGAAATACTTAGATTTATTTATTTGCAAGTAATATGCAATCTAAATGTATATTCGAGACCTACTTGAAGTATTTGTATGATAGTCATGACTATGTATAATCCAATATACGCGCGTTAGGGCGTAGGCGAGCTATAAGAAAGATGGTTGATCAATTTTCGACACCCACACAGTTGTTATTCATTATTTACAAGATTACACAATACAAATGTATTTGTGATGATTATTTGATGCATGCTGTATTTATACGAATTTAGTTGGTAGCCAAACTCAGACAGAGAGAGGTGTTGTGGATGGAGGGAGGGAAGGGTGACCCACTGACCCGCTGACCGTGTGATAATGATTGGAGTCACAGTGAGAGGGGCAATTTTGGTGAGTGTTTGGGCAATTTTTGAACAAATAAAGTTCTATAATTACTTTTTTTGACAGAGAGAGAGTTTTATATAGTTTTGCATGATATGATTGATAATCCCATCAATTTACAAAAGTAAATTGGTGGGATAAATAATTTGTTTTTGTATATTGTCATCTCGATTGTAGACACGAAGATTTGAGTGACATATTGTATGAGCTGCTGTGGCCTAGTCAGTAAGGTGATGGATTGGAAATCTCAAAGTATGGCAGGGAAGTGGGATCGAATCCAGGAGAGGGTTATGGGGAAGGTTTTATACTGTTTAGAAAAAATTTGATAATTTTTTTTTTTTACATAATCATGTCATTGTATTCAAGCAATATGAAATTTTCATAGAATATATCATATTGCAAGAATACAATGACATGACCTTGTATTTTTTTTTTATTATCATCTTATAAGTAGGTTGGACAGGATTTATTGAAACATCATTATTTTTTTACAATTCATTTGAGGTTAAGATATATACATATTGGGTATAACAAACATATATATTGATATAGTGACAAAAAAGGCATATCACATGTACATCTTTGAAACATAGGAACTAAATAATGAAAGACATATTTATATAATGAAAAAAGGCATATAAGAACATATGAACATATCACAGGGACATCTTTGAAACATAGGAACTAAATAATGAAAGACATATTTATATAATGAAAAAAGGCATATAAGAACATATCACAGTGACATCTTTGTAAAATATATATTATATAATATTTATTTAAAATTATGAGGTAGCATGTTCAGTTAGGTCAGGTAAGGTAAGGTACGAGTCCAGGGCAGGGGGCGGCACTCAGTAGTGCTTATACATGTGGTAGTCCATGAAGCAGTCCCCCAAGCAGAGTGCAACCTTGCACTCGTGGCACATTGTGGTGACTTTTTTGGTTGTTGAGGCTCTCCTGGAGGTGTTCATGCAGACGTAACACTTCAGCTGCCTGTGACGAGTGCCAACCAGCTCCGTGTGGATTGGGAAGTGTCTTTCCACCCCCACCTGGATGCGATCAGGGACGTGATCCCCACGCCATGACATACGCCTGTGAGTGGGGGTGCCATACTTCGTCAGGAGTTGATATGACACGTTGTAGACAAATTCCCTGAATTTGAGTTTTTGATTTGGTGCCATATCTCTCTTGACCAACCACAAGTTGTAGGTGTTGAGCATCGTGATGTCAACTAGGTGGAGGAAGAGCTTGTGATACCACTTCACAGTCTTCCTCAGACACTCAATGCCTGCCAGTTGACAATCCAACTTGTCCACCAGGCGCATGTTCTTGGTGTAGTCCACTTCCAAGTCGGGCTTATGGATGATCTTCTTTGTTTGGTAGTGGACTTTACCAGAGTACACCTGGACACCTGTGTGGACTGTCGAAAGCAGGTGAACGTCTCTTTTGTCTTTCCACTTCAGGGCTACCACTTTCCCGGACTTTTCCAGTTGCTTGTATTTCTGACCCCTTCGTCGCCTTCTGGGATATGCCTCTCGCGGTGTTCCTGGACCAGTTCGTCGTCAGAAGGTGTGTCGCTGGAGGAGGATTTGAAAGAGGAATGACATTATCTGCGAACTTGGGCATAAACTTTCTTGTCTTTCTGACAGTCCCACATGACCCCGTTTGGTTGTCATGAAGAAACTGGCAGAGAGCAGGAGAAGTATACCAATTGTCAGTGTACAAGACTTGGCCATTGCCCAGGTAAGGTGCCAACATTTTCCTGATGATGGCACCTGACATGCCCATGGGGTCATTGGCAGCGACTTTTGGTATATCAATGTCAGTTCCTGTATACACGATTATGTCCAGCACTATACCTGTCTCACAGTCACACAACACGAAGAGCTTGATTCCAAACCTATGCCTCTTCAAGGGGATATACTGCTTGAAAACAAGACGTCCTTTGAAGAGCACGAGCGACTCATCAATCACCAAATTGAGGAAGGGGTAAAAGTATTTCTTGTACCTCGCCAACAACATGGTGAACACCTCCCGAACTTTCCATATCCTGTCAATCCTGTTAGGATTTTCGTTGTCTGCAAAGTGCATAAATCTTAGCAGCAACAAAAATCTGTCACGAGTCATGTACTTATTGAAAGTTGGGGTGGCGATGAGAGGGTCGTGCTTCCAATAATGTTGTAGCACATGCTTCTTGCAAAGAGGCATGAGGAACAACAAGGCAAAGAACGTCATGAACTCATTCACAGTCGTATCAACCCAGTCTCGTATTCTCGCTTTTGGAGAAAGGACGTCCAGTTTGCCAAACACCCACCTGTAGTAGGCGTTTGTTTGGGCAACTATGTACGTCATAATCTCCATGTCGAAAAAAGCGAGGAAGAAATCCATCTTGTTTGCGTCGTCGTCACAGGGCCAGTCAGCAGTTGTACCTGACCTACCAGCATCAAACTGGGGCATGTCACGCACAAAATCAGCCCCGTTAGACCACACAAACGTATGAATGTTGGCGTAGCGGATTGGAATCTCGTCTGCGTGAGCGCCACCATCAGACAAATCACTGTCATGATCGCGATACAACGCTTCATCATCACCCTCCTCACCACTAGAAGGACACCCTTCTTCATTGTCTTCACCTTCGTCTGACTCACTGCCACTATCCACCCTCCCCCCCCCCCCCCCACCCACGGTCCCGTGCTGCGTCGTCGTCGTCGTAGTCCTGGCTGTCAACATCCTGGGAATCCCCAAACAGCAGGGCGTCGTATTTCGATGGTGTTAGGGTCCTCATCCACCTACTAACACGTGCAGGCGTCTTGTGGGCAGGGGCAGAAGGGCTGGCAAGGGCGGCGTCGGCAGGGGCGGCGTCGGCAGGTCCAGCAGTGGTGGGTGGTGCAGAGGTCCTGGACGCAGGCAATATAATTGTTGTCCCTGTCGCCCCTTTCCCTTGGGCAGGGGCAGAAGGGCCGGCAGGGACAGAAGGGCCGGCAGGGGAGGCGTCGGCAGGTCCAGCAGTGGTGGGTGGTGCAGAGGTCGTGGACGCAGGCAATATAATTGTTGTCCCTGTCGCACCTTTCCCTTTGCCTTTGCCTTTGCCTTTGCCTTTCCCTTTCCCTTGGGCAGGGGCAGAAGGGCCGGCAGGGGCGGCGTCGGCAGGGGCAGCAGAGGTGGCTGGTGGTGGTGGTGGTGGCAGGGTGACAGTGGCAGGCGTACAAGTTTTTTTCCCCACGCCAGTCCCTTTTCTCCTAGTGGCCCCCGCAGGTCCTGCAGCCCCTGGGTGGCCTCCTGCGTCAGTGCTACTGATGGCAGGGGTGGTAGTGGTGGTGGTAGTGGTGGTAGCAGTTGCCGGGGTGGTGGTGGCAGTGTCCCCAAAGGCCAATGACCTCTGTGCACTGCCCCTGCTTGCACATGTTTTACGTACTTTACGTGCGGGTGCTTCGTCTTCAGAGCTGTATGGAGTGTCGTAATGGTAGCTTCGGTTTCTGGCAGCCACCCTCTGCCTTCCACGGCCACTGACACCACCAGAAGGAGGGCTGGTTGTGTCATCAGGGCGCGAGCGTGAGGGACGTGTGGGCTCCATGGCTAGTGCTTGGGTTCTGGCGAGTACTGCTTGTACGCGCGCGGCCCGACCGTACGGGGTCGTGGTATTGAGAGTTGCCAAGTAGTACTACACCCACACCAATTTGTAGCTGCCTGACTGTAAGCCCGCGGTTTTGGTACGCATTTAAAAACCTGGATCTTAAGAGTCTTCCCGCAGTCGCCCGGGGAAACTCTTAAGAGTCTTGCCGCACTTGCCGGGGGTTAATGAACTTAAATTGAAATGTAGTTAGGCCTAATCAGAAAAACAAGACTTATTGAACTTTCAAATTAGTCAATCAGAAAAAATGCAAATTATGGGTTAGTTAAATTTAGTGCATGTTATATTCCACAAAGGATCTGTCAAGCAGAGCCTTAGCGTCCGCACCAAAGAACTTCCGAGCCGTCTCCACGATCTCGCGGAACAACCGATCAAAGGCGGGCGGTGTGAGATGGATGCCGTCCCACCCAAAATCAGTCGCTGCGGTATTCATCGGCATGTATCGGATCCGGGTCCACGGCAGGTTGCGCTTAAGCCACTGATTGACTGAGTTTCGGATACGGTTAAACTCGTCAAATTCGATTCCTCGTGGATTCTGGCGCTTCTCTATGCCAATTATGTAACAGTGGCCTCCTGTTTGACTCTCTATATCTCTGGCCAACTCTTGAATCTGATTGGCCAGTTCCTTAGGGGCAATGCCTGACCTAATATCATTGCCACCTATTACCAGGTATGATAAGTCAGGACGCCAGCTAACTAAGTGGTCCCACGCTTCAGTGTTACGCAAGGTACTTACTTTAGCCCCTGGGGCAGCAAGAGATTTGATCGTGTAGTGGGGGTGGTAGTTAGATTTATCTATGTACAATTCGCGCACATAGGAATGGCCCACTATGGCCACCTTTTTTATAAGGCCAGGGTAAATAGCCCTCTCTGGCTCAAAACCTTCCCCTACACCACCTCCCGCTGCCCCGTGCTTATAAAAGCCATGTGCCATGTTGGCAAATCAGGGAAACCCTCGCGGCCGAAAAAGAAGAAAAAAATCGCGGGAGAGTAGCCATCAAACGCACCGACATGCAAACAAAGCAGGCCCGGCCAACGAACACACTAGGACGGGCGAAGGACCATATATTATATGGATATTCGTAGTTAGGATTATATAGTGGACTGTATAAAAATACCATACAATAGTTTATATCACCTAAATACTGGAACTAGTGTTGTAGAACCTAGTTGACCTGTTGAGCCGTGATGATGTTACAAGATGGTGTGTGGGAAACGGGAGTGTTAGCTAATAGGATAGAGTTGATGTATAATGTACTTTATGATTGATGGGAATGATGATTAATGATCTATGAATTAGTATGGATAGATGGAGAATTGATGAGCTAAGTACTATCACTAATGGGGCGAAATGTGAGGTGAAACACGAGAGTGTAAGCAGACGGTCTGGTTGTGGTGGCGGCTAGGTAGAGAGTGACTGCGGGCTCCCTGTCAAATTTGTGGGAGACTCACATTTCCGCGCATGCGTTAAGAGGTCGGGAGTTATTTTCCCTCCCAATTATAATTACCTAAGTTCATAGGAATGATAGATTACCCAATATCCAATATAGAACACAATTATTAACCTTTTAATTATTCTATATAATTATTTATCCCACAAACTTAATACTAGAAACTTAATGTAATACTTAAAGTAAGACTGTCCATATCAGAGTTTGGACAGCGACATAGCATGACCATGACTAGAATTGCTATATCAAAGTGTTAAAGTAAGCATCAGCCGAAGACAGACAAGTCAGGCGCAGCGATATTACACTATTGAAGTTCTTCGGAATCTAAACCTATATAAACTTACTTCACAATCATGAGAGTGCTCCTGGAAGATCAATTATTGTTGTACTTAATAAGGGTTAGTATATTTACCTGCAGTTATCAGGGGTCCAGTATTGTAATATAACCTGAGGACAATGTATTGTATATTGTTAATGTGTATTGTTGCATATATTTTGTATCTCCAAATTTGTGTTGATATATTTATTGTATATTACCACTTGTTTGAGTTATCCAGCTGAACATGCAATAACACATGTCTTTATATACAGTACATATATATATATATATATACATATATATATATATATATATATACTGTATAATTTGTATACTGTATATATAATTTATTAATTTATTTATATATTTATATATTTTATATGTTGGTGTGAGAGAAAAGTTGGTTGCTATTCTGTAAGCATACTTACTTCGTGTGAAAGGTACAAAAATACTTACTTAGAGAGAGAGAGAGGGAGAGAGAGAGAGAGAGGTAGGAATATTGGAGGAAGGATTGGTGTCTGCTCTCGTCTTGTCAAGCAACAGTCAGATCAGAGGGGGGAGATGGTAAAGAAAACAGGAGGTGGAGGAGGTACACAACAAAAGAAGAGGAGAAGGAAGAGTGGTAGTGGGTGGAGGATGAAGAGTGGTAGTGGATGGAGAAGGAAGAGTGGTAGTGGGTGGAGGAGGAAGAGTGGTAGTGGGTGGAAGAGTGGTAGTGGGTGGAGGAGGAAGAGTGGTAGTAGGTGGAGGAGGAAGAGTGGTAGTGGGTGGAGGAGGAAGAGTGGTAGTGGGTGGAGGAGGAATAGTGGTAGTGGGTGGAGGAGGAAGAGTGGTAGTAGGTGGAGGAGGAAGAGTGGTAGTGGGTGGAGGAGGAAGAGTGGTAGTAGGTGGAGGAGGAAGAGTGGTAGTGGGTGGAGGAGGAAGAGTGGTAGTGGGTGGAGAAGGAAGAGTGGTAGTGAGTGGAGAAGGAAGAGAGGTAGTGGGTGGAGGAGGAAGAGTGGTAGTGGGTGGAGGAAGAGTGGTAGTAGGTGGAGGAGGAAGAGTGGTAGTAGGTGGAGGAGGAAGAGTGGTAGTGGGTGGAGGAGGAAGAGTGGTAGTAGGTGGAGGAGGAAGAGTGGTAGTGGGTGGAGGAGGAAGAGTGGTAGTGGGTGGAGGAGGCAGAGTGGTAGTGGGTGGAGGAGGAAGAGTGGTAGTGGGTGGAGGAGGAAGAGTGGTAGTGGATGGAGGAGGAAGAGTGGTAGTGGGTGGAGGAGGAAGAGTGGTAGTGGGTGGAGGAGGAGGAGTGGTAGTGGGTGGAGGAGGAAGAGTGGTAGTGGGTGGAGGAGGAAGAGTGGTAGTGGGTGGAGGAGGAAGAGTGGTAGTGGGTGGAGGAGGAAGAGTGGTAGTGGGTGGAGAAGGAAGAGTGGTAGTGATTGGAGAAGGAAGAGAGGTAGTGGGTGGAGGAGGAAGAGTGGTAGTGGGTGGAGGAAGAGTGGTAGTAGGTGGAGGAGGAAGAGTGGTAGTGGGTGGAGGAGGAAGAGTGGTAGCAGCTGGAGGAGGAAGAGTGGTAGTAGGTAGAGGAGGAAGAGTGGTAGTGGGTGGAGGAGGAAGAGTGGTAGTGGGTGGAGGAGGAAGAGTGGTAGTGGGTGGAGGAGGAAGAGTGGTAGTAGGTGGAGGAGGAAGAGTGTTAGTAGGTGGAGGAGGAAGAGTGGTAGTGGGTGGAGGAGGAAGAGTGGTAGTGGGTGGAGGAGGAAGAGTGGTAGTGGGTGGAGGAGGAATAGTGGTAGTGGGTGGAGGAGGAAGAGTGGTAGTAGGTGGAGGAGGAAGAGTGGTAGTGGGTGGAGGAGGAAGAGTGGTAGTAGGTGGAGGAGGAAGAGTGGTAGTGGGTGGAGGAGGAAGAGTGGTAGTGGGTGGAGAAGGAAGAGTGGTAGTGAGTGGAGAAGGAAGAGAGGTAGTGGGTGGAGGAGGAAGAGTGGTAGTGGGTGGAGGAAGAGTGGTAGTAGGTGGAGGAGGAAGAGTGGTAGTGGGTGGAGGAGGAAGAGTGGTAGCAGCTGGAGGAGGAAGAGTGGTAGTGGGTGGAGGAGGAAGAGTGGTAGTAGGTAGAGGAGGAAGAGTGGTAGTGGGTGGAGGAGGAAGAGTGGTAGTGGGTGGAGGAGGAAGAGTGGTAGTAGGTGGAGGAGGAAGAGTGGTAGTAGGTGGAGGAGGAAGATTGGTAGTGGGTGGAGGAGGAAGAGTGGTAGTGGGTGGAGGAGGAAGAGTGGTAGTGGGTGGAGGAGGAAGAGTGGTAGTGGGTGGAGGAGGAATAGTGGTAGTGGGTGGAGGAGGAAGAGTGGTAGTAGGTGGAGGACGAAGAGTGGTAGTGGGTGGAGGAGGAAGAGTGGTAGTAGGTGGAGGAGGAAGAGTGGTAGTGGGTGGAGGAGGAAGAGTGGTAGTGGGTGGAGGAGGAAGAGTGGTAGTAGGTGGAGGAGGAAGAGTGGTAGTGGGTGGAGGAGGAAGAGTGGTAGTGGGTGGAGGAGGAACAGTGGTAGTAGGTGGAGGAGGAAGAGTGGTAGTGGGTGGAGGAGGAAGAGTGGTAGTAGGTGGAGGAGGAAGAGTGGTAGTAGGTGGAGGAGGAAGAGTGGTAGTGGGTGGAGGAGGAAGAGTGGTAGTGGGTGGAGGAGGAAGAGTGGTAGTAGGTGGAGGAGGAAGAGTGGTAGTGGGTGGAGGAGGAAGAGTGGTAGTGGGTGGAGGAGGCAGAGTGGTAGTGGGTGGAGGAGGAGGAGTGGTAGTGGGTGGAGGAGGAAGAGTGGTAGTGGATGGAGGAGGAAGAGTGGTAGTGGGTGGAGGAGGAAGAGTGGTAGTGGGTGGAGAAGGAAGAGTGGTAGTGAGTGGAGAAGGAAGAGAGGTAGTGGGTGGAGGAGGAAGAGTGGTAGTGGGTGGAGGAAGAGTGGTAGTAGGTGGAGGAGGAAGAGTGGTAGTGGGTGGAGGAGGAAGAATGGTAGCAGCTGGAGGAGGAAGAGTGGTAGTAGGTAGAGGAGGAAGAGTGGTAGTGGGTGGAGGAGGAAGAGTGGTAGTGGGTGGAGGAGGAAGAGTGGTAGTAGGTGGAGGAGGAAGAGTGGTAGTAGGTGGAGGAGGAAGAGTGGTAGTGGGTGGAGGAGGAAGAGTGGTAGTGGGTGGAGGAGGAAGAGTGGTAGTGGGTGGAGGAGGAAGAGTGGTAGTGGGTGGAGGAGGAATAGTGGTAGTGGGAGGAGGAGGAAGAGTGGTAGTAGGGGGAGGAGGAAGAGTGGTAGTGGGTGGAGGAGGAAGAGTGGTAGTGGGTGGAGGAGGAAGAGTGGTAGTAGGTGGAGGAGGAAGAGTGGTAGTGGGTGGAGGAGGAAGAGTGGTAGTGGGTGGAGGAGGAACAGTGGTAGTAGGTGGAGGAGGAAGAGTGGTAGTGGGTGGAGGAGGAAGAGTGGTAGTGGGTGGAGGAGAAAGAGTGGTAGGGGGTGGAGGAGGAGGAGTGATAGTGGGTGGAGGAGGAAGAGTGGTAGTGGGTGGAGGAGGAAAAGTGGTAGTGGGTGGAGGAGGAGGAGTGGTAGTGGGTGGAGGAGGAAGAGTGGTAGGGGGTGGAGGAGGAAGAGTGGTAGTGGGTGGAGGAGGAAGAGTGGTAGTGGGTGGAGGAGGAAGAGTGGTAGGGGGTGGAGGAGGAAGAGTGGTAGTGGGTGGAGGAGGAAGAGTG
Source organism: Paralithodes platypus (assembly GCA_032716605.1). Classification (NCBI taxonomy): domain Eukaryota; kingdom Metazoa; phylum Arthropoda; class Malacostraca; order Decapoda; family Lithodidae; genus Paralithodes; species Paralithodes platypus. The sequence continues at coordinate 17,914,781 of CM064564.1, read as the reverse complement.
GTAGTGTGTGGAGGAGGAAGAGTGGTAGTGAGTGGAGGAGGAAGAGTGGTAGTAGGTGGAGGAGGAAGAGTGGTAGTGGGTGGAGGAGGAAGAGTGGTAGTGGGTGGAGGAGGAAAGTGGTAGGGGGTGGAGGAGGAAGAGTGGTAGTGGGTGGAGGAGGAGGAGTGGCAGTGGGTGGAGGAGGAAGAGTGGTAGTGGGTGGAGGAGGAAGTGGAGAAGGAGGAGGTGGTAGTGGAGGAGGAGGAAGAGTGGTAGTGGGTGGAGGAGGAAGAGTGGTAGTGGGTGGAGGAGGAAGAGTGGTAGTGGGTGGAGGAGGAAGAGTGGTAGTGGGTGGAGGAGGAGGAGTGATAGTGGGTGGAGGAGGAAGAGTCGTAGTGGGTGGAGGAGGAAGAGTGGTAATGGGTGGAGGAGGAAGAGTGGTAGTGGGTGGAGGAGGAAGAGTGGTAGTGGGTGGAGGAGGAAGAGTGGTAGTGGGTGGGGGAGGAAGAGTGGTAGTGGGTGGAGGAGGAATAGTGGTAGTGGGTGGAGGAGGAAGAGTGGTAGTGGGTGGAGGAGGAAGAGTGGTAGTGGGTGGAGGAGGAAGAGTGGTAGTGGGTGGAGGAGGAGGAGTGATAGTGGGTGGAGGAGGAAGAGTCGTAGTGGGTGGAGGAGGAAGAGTGGTAATGGGTGGAGGAGGAAGAGTGGTAGTGGGTGGAGGAGGAAGAGTGGTAGTGGGTGGAGGATGAAGAGTGGTAGTGGGTGGAGGAGGAATAGTGGTAGTGGGTGGAGGAGGAAGAGTGGTAGTGGATGGAGGAGGAAGAGTGGTAGTGGGTGGAGGAGGAGGAGTGGTAGTGGGTGGAGGAGGAAAAGTGGTAGTGGGTGGAGGAGGAGGAGTGGTAGTGGGTGGAGGAGGAAGAGTGGTAGTGGGTGGAGGAGGAAGAGTGGTAGTGGGTGGAGGAGGAAGAGTGGTAGTGGGTGGAGGAGGAAGAGTGGTAGTGGGTGGAGGAGGAAGAGTGGTAGTGGGTGGAGGAGGAAGAGTGGTAGTGGGTGGAGGAGGAAGAGTGGTAGTGGGTGGAGGAGGAAGAGTGGTAGTGTGTGGAGGAGGAAGAGTGGTAGTAGGTGGAGGAGGAAGAGTGGTAGTGGGTGGAGGAGGAAGAGTGGTAGTGGGTGGAGGAGGAAAGTGGTAGTGGGTGGAGGAGGAAGAGTGGTAGTGGGTGGAGGAGGAGGAGTGGCAGTGGGTGGAGGAGGAAGAGTGGTAGTGGGTGGAGGAGGAAGAGTGGTAGTAGGTGGAGGAGGAAGAGTGGTAGTGGGTGGAGGAGGAGGAGTGGTAGTGGGTGGAGGAGGAAGAGTGGCAGTGGGTGGAGGAGGAAGAGTGGTAGTGGGTGGAGGAGGAAGAGTGGTAGTGGGTGGAGGAGGAAGAGTGGTAGTGGGTGGAGGAGGAAGAGTGGTAGTGGGTGGAGGAGGAGTGGTAGTGGGTGGAGGAGGAAGAGTGGTAGTGGGTGGAGGAGGAAGAGTGGTAGTGGGTGGAGGATGAAGAGTGGTAGTGGGTGGAGGAGGAAGAGTGGTAGTGGGTGGAGGAGGAAGAGTGGTAGTGGGTGGAGGAGGAAGAGTGGTAGTAGGTGGAGGAGGAAGAGTGGTAGTGGGTGGAGGAGGAAGAGTGGTAGTGGGTGGAGGAGGAAGAGTGGTAGTGGGTGGAGGAGGAAGAGTGGTAGTGGGTGGAGGAGGAGGAGTGGTAGTGGGTGGAGGAGGAAGAGTCGTAGTGGGTGGAGGAGGAAGAGTGGTAATGGGTGGAGGAGGAAGAGTGGTAGTGGGTGGAGGAGGAAGAGTGGTAGTGGGTGGAGGAGGAAGAGTGGTAGTGGGTGGAGGAGGAAGAGTGGTAGTGGGTGGAGGAGGAAGAGTGGTAGTGGGTGGAGGAGGAAGAGTGGTAGTGGATGGAGGAGGAAGAGTGGTAGTGGGTGGAGGAGGAAGAGTGGTAGTGGGTGGAGGAGGAAGAGTGGTAGTGGGTGGAGGAGGAAGAGTGGTAGTGGGTGGAGGAGGAAGAGTGGTAGTGGATGGAGGAGGAAGAGTGGTAGTGGGTGGAGGAGGAAGAGTGGTAGTGGGTGGAGGAGGAGGAGTGGTAGTGGTTTGAGGAGGAAGAGTGGTAGTGGGTGGAGGAGGAAGAGTGGTAGTGGGTGGAGGAGGAAGAGTGGTAGTGGGTGGAGGAGGAAGACGCAGCTAGGAGATTAAGATTAAGCAAGGAAGAACACGATAATGAAATACAAGCTTCTAAGAAACAATACGTCGCTAAAAGACGTAAGAAACAAAAAGGAAGAACCTAAACACATACATCAAATTGAAATAAGAAACGGCAACATAAAATATATAGACATAAGGTAAAAGAAAGAAGCAAGATCAAAAGAATATAATAGGAAGGGACATTGATAAGAAGAGTATATATTGTGTAAAGAGTCGTACAGGAATAGTTCTCTTGGTCACTATCAGGTTTATTGTTGACCTTCCTGTATGAGTCACGTCTTTATCAGGGTGTTTTTCTGACTGCACTCTATACAAACAAGGGGATAATTATGAATACTGTATACTTTTTATAAAACATATATATATTCGATGAATTAATTACTCTTGATATAACAAGTGTATGAGCATACTATTGTAGACACAAATTACCCTTTACATAGTATTATTTTTGTCAGTATGCTGTTGAATGTATTATTCAGCTTAGGAAGGATCTCTAGCACCTAAACCACAACAAACTATCTCAACGAACTACTGTCTAAAGTAATGTATATATAGCTAGAATATAATTTAAAAGCAAGTCACCCGTACTGAGAGGGTTAATCATGTAATTCAATCACGAGTCACATGAGCACTTTTACGGTGGACATCAGAGTCCAAAATACATATTATGGCGCCATCACACGAGGACTTTGGGAGGAATGCATCGATGTCATAGTATGGTATTACTTTAATAAATTTAGAAGCCTTATTCTAGTAATTGGTAATGTGCTAAGCTTCATACATGGGATTACGAGCAATTAAAAGATCCATTAGAGTTGACTTGCTAAGTTCTATTTATCTATTGCCAGACGTCATGATCCCCGAAGGGGTGGCCACAAATGGATCGCTGCCTTTGCACCCTAATACATGTTCTTCGCCGCTTTTAGCAACGTGCCAGCTACTCTGTATATTACCAATACTTTCCATAGACCTTCTCTATCAACTATGTCGTAGGCCTTCTCCAAGTCCATAAAAGCAGCATACAACTTTTGTCCCTTCTCCAGATATGTCAGGCAAAAATCTGGTCTACACACCCTCTTCCCTTCCTAAACCTGCCCTGCTCCTCTCCTACCCATTTCTCCATTCTCGCTCTCACTCTCTCGATCACTTAAGTTACATGCAGTATATACATTAATATATCTATTATAATAATTTAATTTGTGTAAACTTTCAATCACACATACTGTATGTGTCAATACCGCATTTTTGTATATGTAATTTATGTATGTAATCTATATTTTTCCCATAATTTTGCAATATTACTTTGTAAGATTGTATTGCAATACAGATACATATAGCAAAATATAGCAGATTAAATGATGGTTTATCGAGTGGTATCGAAATACAAACAAAATACATTATATCAGACGATTGTCACTGTATTTTAATTTTGAACATTGAAACTCCTAGTATTGTGCAGTACCTTTTAACTCGGGAACTGCGGGGAGACTCTTATGAGTTTTACTGGGCGACTGCGGGGAGACTTATGATCCTAGGCCTAAAAAAACACATTTAAAACACCCCAGTAGCACTTTAAACTTTGTTTTGTCTTTTTTCTTTGCCCCTCGGCCATGCCATATATCACTCCTCCACATCCCCTCCTTCCCCCCTTTCCCCCCCCCCTTCAATTATCACCTATTTTCCCTGTTATTCCCTTATTCTTAGGTATATTTTTTGCTAACATTAGCGAGTTGCTAGCAGGGCGTGGTCATATGTGTATCTATGCGTGGGAAAGAGAGAGAGATAGAGATATTGAGCTCAGTGTCTCTCCATGCCTTGTGAGAGGAGGGTGTGACGGCGGCTGGCTCACACTTGATGAATGAAACTCTCACTTTCAATTCACGATTTTGACCATCCAAACACTTTTCCCACTTGTTTTATTGTTGTAACATGTTACTATCTTCATATTAAACGTAAAATAGGCGCATATGGATAAGTATTAATTATATTTATTGTAAAATAACGATTTTAGTGAGGAAGCGGTGTAAATACCTCCGCACAGGCAAATGGTGTATACTACCCCCTATGTTCAGCGCAGAGGTTAATACGATGATAAACTACACCAATTCGTCAAAATATTACAATAACTTGACACACATTCCAGACTTGGAAGCAATTGGTCGCTAAACTATTGGGGTGGTGCTGGCTGTAATGGCCAATATGCGTCGGAGTCAGTCTGGTTCCGATCAAGTTTTTCTTAAGGGGAGATGGAACGTTGTTATGGTCCCCTTTCACCCTCATGCTTATCCCCATTAGTTTTGAGATTTACAGACGTTTGCCCCATTACTTTGTCGATTTTAAGACCTTTCTCACCATTTTGTTGTCAATATTAAGACCTTTCGTGCTGTTTATGTGTCAATTTATTTTCCTGGCGAGCGATAGCGAGCCTGTAATTGTGGAGGAACCGGCCCTCGGCCGTGACATTTTTGCTACCGAAAAATTTACAAATTAATCTCGAAGGGTGATCTAATGGATTTTTTTTTTTAAGTTTGATGGAGGTCTAGGGAGGAAACTAAACAAATATATATATATATATATATATATATATATATATATATATATATATATATATATATATATAGAGAGAGAGAGAGAGAGAGAGAGAGAGACTCCCATAATAACTACTGTCCCGTTAAGCCGGTGTCACAAGGGCAGTAGTTTTTAATAATCTTTATCCGATTCTACTATCCTACTAGAATCTACAATACTTTAACAGCTTCTTTTTGTATTTGGGTAATTTCTTCGTGTTTTAAGATGTATGGTCCTGATGTGAACTGCAAACTTAAAATATAATTACAATTTGTAGAATTGGTCGAATAACACCCGTTTCTTTAGTACTTTTTTTTTAATCTGAATAGGTGACCAAGGGCCTAGAATCCGACATATGCCCTCATGTGATGCTGGCTTTATTATTCCTAGAGATTTATATAGTTTACTCTCGCATTAAGGTATACACACCTGTTCAAGGTTTTGAATTTTAAGATTCACTTTACCGCTATAATAGAAATAAATATAGCAATATAGTAGACTTTGCTTTAGTATACTGTATATTGGAACCTGGTAGCATGATTTAGATATACTTGCTGGTAAAACTGTCGTCATATGAGCAGTATTACCGGTGGATTGTATCCGCTACAAGTTATCACAATATTTTGGAAGTAAATTTCTTTAATGTGTTTTTCATGGAACTGTTTATGGATATGAGGTGCACTAATTTAAATGTCTAATTGAAGGTGAAAATGGTCAGATGATAAGCTTTACTAATGGAAAACTTGGACTCCAATACTGTGAATCCAAGAATATTTGTCACCAAAGTGCTGGTGTGATGATTGGTGCGGTGGCTTTTATAGGTCAGATTACGGCGACTATATTCCCGTTACTTTAGCTCAATTTACATCACCCTGAGCGAATGAAATGAGTTCCAATGAAAAGGTTGGGTCGAAATCTCCCTATAACAGTCACCATACCCTCCCTACCTCCGCACACCACCAAGGGAAATTAAATACTTTGCTTGCTTCGTCGCTGAAAGTTGACCCGGCGCATTACACTTACAAACGTAAATATACAATTTTCTCCTTCATTTCCACTTGCGATAACTTTGTGATATATATTGTTATTGTATTATGTTTTGTGTTTACAAGACAGATGAGTTGTTGAAATGAAGACGAAATTAACCTCATATTCGTAGCTGGTATACAGCTGTCACAATTACATGGAGCATCTGGCAACAAGATGGGTGGGTTGGTGCAACTATCTCAACCAGTACTATCAAATCGTATATGTATGTTGTCTGCAGTATAGCCATTTTTTACATAGGATGTACGTGTACATCCCTCCGATTGTAGTGATCGGGTTAATATTATGTTTTGACATCTTGAGGATTATTGTGCTATATTTGTTTATTTTTTGTTTTGTAATTAAAAGGAAGGAAGGAAAAACATTTAATTATAAAAAAGTCCATGTGCCTAATGTCTTTCATAAAGAATCTGTGTCAATTAAACTTAAAATGTTATGAGTTGGAGATTGGTGGATGAATACTCTGAGGAAGTGAGTTCCACAGAGAGGTGGGTCAGGGAATAGATTAGTTTTGAAATGTATAAGTTTTGCATTGTGAAGGAGAATTTGTTAAATCATGGGCATTACCAGCTGCCATAGTACCTCGGTGAACATCAAAAGAGGTGGCACAATTGAGGCATGTTCGTCTGAACATTTACCATAAAAATATCTTTAAGACAATGCAAGGGATGCAACATATCTTTGTATTTTATTTTTTATTTTTTGTTTTTTTCTCTATATTCCAACTACTCCCTCTCGGGCATGGGAGGGTCTGTTCGCCGCCACATACCATACCCCTGCGCATGCGCGGCCACGCCCACTGCCCAAAATGTACAAATATTATATTAGATTAGATTAACCTAACCTAACCTAACCTAACCTAACCTAACCTAACCTAACCTAACCTAACCTAACCCTAATATAATATAATATAATATAACATAACACAAATAACAAAATAAAAATATAAAAATACAATAAATCTGAGTGGGATCGAACACTGGTTTTGTCGGTGTCGGGTGAGAGCTCTACTGACTGAGCTACAGAGCGTCCTGGCAGTAATGGTTTGAAGGCTATATTTAAACGCGGGACAAGGGGGACGGGGCCAAGGGAGGCTTATATTTTCGCGCATGCGCTGGGGGTAAGGTATGTGGCTGCGTACATCCCCTCCCCTCGGGCATAGGCTGATAGCCTTTACACTCTACCGCTGAACACGGTGAGGCCCGTGAGGTCGTGCTCCAGTCTAGGGAGTGAGACATGCGAAGCTTCACGGCTCGAAGCAATCCCAACTCTGAAGCCGCCTCGCCTCTGCGCTTCACAGTCTCATCCCCCACACTCGAACCCTCACTCTCAGAACGCCACCTATTGAGCAATTAACTCACTAGGCATTGCCCCCCTGTAGCATATATTTTAATATGGGAATATTCATACAATGCTATTTAATCAGGGAACAATGAGGGTATTTTTTTGGCATTTCGGTGTGCTGTGGTAATGCACTGATACTAGGTACAGCACAAATTTCATCCCAATAATATCTTCGCATTGACATATTGGGATTCGAACCCGGGTCCATTGGATTACCAGTCCAGTGGCAAGACCACTCCGCCACACCTCCCCTATGTATGTATGAGGGAGGATATTCATTTGTGATTAAAGGGTTGTTGATATTTCGTTTTGCTCGATTTTGAATTTTGTCCAATTGCCTTAATGCCACATCTCCACAACCACTCCATAGAGACAAGCAATATCCATTCTGAGAATGCACATGATTTTTGTACAGGATGTCCCGAAATAGATGTGCCAAACTTCAGGGTTAGGCTAGGAGAAATATCCTTACCATAAAATGTTCTATAAGAAAAATTCCAAATTTTACTTGTTACAGAGATATTGCCTGTTGAAAATGGGATTTTCTTAAGTATTTTCCCATAAGGCTGGCCTAGCTGTCCTAGAACTTACCCCCCCCCCCCCATCTAACTGCAATTGTTTAACCATCTTATTATTAAGATATGTTAATTCTGTAAGTTGCATAATTATTATAGATGTATTAGCTCACTTTGAACCTGCTGGAACTGTTTGATATGGAAGAGTCATTACAGCGATGAGGGGGAGGACACTATATAAAACCTCCAATACCTCCAAAACGGTTAAGATTTAGAATTGTTGGTAAATAGAATGTTGTGCTTACAATCATCTATATAATCATATCCTGAAGTTTGGCATGTCTATTTCGGGACACCCTGTATAATACGGCCAACGAGCGAGCCGGCTCGTCAGTGGAAAATTTACGAACTTTGTAAAAAATCCTAGTTTCTTTGAGTAATTTCTTGAAATATTATAAAAATATTCAAATAAAGGTTGGCATTGAAATATATTTCAAAGTTATAGCACTCGAAGAAATGGGAATATCTGTATTATTGAAAATTATGTAGGATTCAGGTGGGATATGTCTATTACAGAACTGTATGTACTTATTTCTACTTGCATTAATAGAAACTAGATTCATTAGCCCCCGTTCATTAATTATTGATAAGTCTTCATTTAGAGAAAATACGGTGTTTAGTTTGCAATTTTCAACATCGGATTTTGTGAATGCATCACTAAACGTGAAAGAACTCTGAAGTGTCGTGTCATCATCATAATAGTGAGTAGGATTATGAGTTGTGGCTGCAGTATATTCATACCTGAATCCATATTGTTTATCATTGATTAATTTATTGGTCTCAAGATGATTCACTATGTGATTATTTAAGAACATAAAAACATAAGACAAATGGAAATCTGCAGAAGGCCTATTGGCCCATACATCCCTATTTCGTGTACACCTTTATGCCTTATACAACATCTCTCACTATAACCTATACCCCCTGCACTACATATATCTCCTACACTACATCTATCTTATAGCTACCTAAGCATATATTGTGACGCATGTCCACGTGTGAGCATGCTGTACAGAACGCCTAGTCATGCCCCACTCTCGCTAGGATCGTCAGGGCAGGAACTTTGGCTGTAGTCTATGTAGAGTTTCCTAACTTAGTTCATGTGAGCCGTTGTACTATAAGTATTATGAATATGTATTTTGTTTTCATCTGAGTCAACGAGTTCTATTTTATATCATTAGTTATAAGTATTGTGTGTAAAACTTATTTGTAATGATGGGAAGAGAAACAGCCACAGTTAGGGGTCAGTGGGTACGCCAGGCAGGAGGTACGCCTAACTCACTCGCATTCCTCCCTCCCTCAGTGCTAGGGGAGCCTTTGTGTATCCCAGAGGAGAGAGAGAAATTACGTCATGGTTGTCAGTGGGCGGTCCTTAGTAGTTCACGTTGGGCTCACTAGAGGGCCGGGTATAAAAGGGAAGTCTAGCCATTTTTTCATCAGAACTCATTAGGCAGAGCGACTTCTCATTTCCCTTGCTAACTATTTATATTCTTCTGACTGATGGGAACTTTCTCTACTACCTTACATTCTTATTTCCTCTTTTCCCTGCCCTGTTTAACTTCCATGGTCCCGTTGGTGCAGAGCTAGTCAGCCAACGTATTATCGCTTGAGTTCTCACGAGATACTTTGCCTATTAGATAGCCTATTTTGGAAGGGTTGACTTAGAATAGGATTGATTTATGTTTGTTGCACTTGTATATGCATTTCCCTGTGTGTTATTATTATTATTCCTGTTTTCTGCTAGTCTAGGTAATGCTAGACTGGGGTAAGGCTTTTCTGTGTTACGAGTTGTTGTTTGATGCAGTGGTTAAGCGATAAACCTGCATACTCGTTTCGGTTCAGTGAAGCCTAGGTTGTCTTCGCGGCTGACTGTGTTGAGTTAATAATTTACAGTGCGTGAGGGCAAGAGCCTAACCACCCTGTATTTTATTAACAGTTTGTTTTTACTTTGTCAAGGAGCCGGGAGAAAACAAGATACAAGGGATCTGGATTTCTCAAAGTGCACTTGTTAGTTTTAATGTAATACTTTAAACAGTCATGAGGACTTCGCTAGGCTACGAGCCGTTTTTGCTCAGTCACTGCTACCTTTTTGCCTACAGTACCCCAGCTAGACTTTACTCGATTAGTAGATACAGAATAGTATTGAAGCTTTCCTTATGTATGATATTGTTTATGCACTATTGATTTCATGTGTTGCAAGCTTGGCTACTTTAGTGATTAGTGGCCCACGAGCACAATCCGAGTAGGCAGGGGCGTAGCTAGAGATTTGGAGGCCCAGGGGGCTTGGTGCCGCACACCACCAAGGGAAATTAAATACTTTGCTTGCTTCGTCGCTGAAAGTTGACCCGGCGCATTACACTTACAAACGTAAATATACAATTTTCTCCTTCATTTCCACTTGCGATAACTTTGTGATATATATTGTTATTGTATTATGTTTTGTGTTTACAAGACAGATGAGTTGTTGAAATGAAGACGAAATTAACCTCATATTCGTAGCTGGTATACAGCTGTCACAATTACATGGAGCATCTGGCAACAAGATGGGTGGGTTGGTGCAACTATCTCAACCAGTACTATCAAATCGTATATGTATGTTGTCTGCAGTATAGCCATTTTTTACAGAGGATGTATGTGTACATCCCTCCGATTGTAGTGATCGGGTTAATATTATGTTTTGACATCTTGAGGATTATTGTGCTATATTTGTTTATTTTTTGTTTTGTAATTAAAAGGAAGGAAGGAAAAAAATTTAATTATAAAAAAGTCCATGTGCCTAATGTCTTTCATAAAGAATCTGTGTCAATTAAACTTAAAATGTTATGAGTTGGAGATTGGTGGATGAATACTCTGAGGAAGTGAGTTCCACAGAGAGGTGGGTCAGGGAATATATTAGTTTTGAAATGTATAAGTTTTGCATTGTGAAGGAGAATTTGTTAAATCATGGGCATTACCAGCTGCCATAGTACCTCGGTGAACATGAAAAGAGGTGGCACAATTGAGGCATGTTCGTCTGAACATTTACCATAAAAATATCTTTAAGACAATGCAAGGGATGCAACATATCTTTGTATTTTTTTTTGTATTTTTTTTTTTTTCTCTATATTCCAATTACTCCCTCTCGGGCATGGGAGGGTCTGTTCGCCGCCACATACCATACCCCTGCGCATGCGCGGCCACGCCCACTGCCCAAAATGTACAAACATTATATTAGATTAGATTAACATAACCTAACCTAACCTAACCTTAACCTTAACCTAACCTAACCCTAATATAATATAATATAACACAAATAACAAATAACAAAATAAAAATATAAAAATCCACTAAATCCGAGTGAGATCGAACACTGGTTTTGTCGGTGTCGGGTGAGAGCTCTACTGACTGAGCTACAGAGCGTCCTGGCAGTAATGGTTTGAAGGCTATATTTAAACGCGGGACAAGGGGGACGGGGCCAATGGAGGCTTATATTTTCGCGCATGCGCTGGGGGTAAGGTATGTGGCTGCGTACATCCCCTCCCCTCGGGCATAGGCTGATAGCCTTTACACTCTACCGCTGAACACGGTGAGGCCCGTGAGGTCGTGCTCCAGTCTAGGGAGTGAGACATGCGAAGCTTCACGGCTCGAAGCAATCCCAACTCTGAAGCCGCCTCGCCTCTGCGCTTCACAGTCTCATCCCCCACACTCGAACCCTCACTCTCAGAACGCCACCTATTGAGCAATTAACTCACTAGGCATTGCCGCCCTGTAGCATATTTTTTAATATGGGAATATTCATGCAATGCTATTTAATCAGGGAACAATGAGGGTATTTTTTTGGCATTTCGGTGTGCTGTGGTAATGCACTGATAGGTACAGCACAAATTTCATCCCAATAATATCTTCGCATTGACATATTGGGATTCGAACCCGGGTCCATTGGATTACCAGTCCAGTGGCAAGACCACTCCGCCACACCTCCCCTATGTATGTATGAGGGAGGATATTCATTTGTGATTAAAGGGTTGTTGATATTTCGTTTTGCTCGATTTTGAATTTTGTCCAATTGCCTTAATGCCACATCTCCACAACCACTCCATAGAGACAAGCAATATCCATTCTGAGAATGCACATGATTTTTGTACAGGATGTCCCGAAATAGATGTGCCAAACTTCAGGGTTAGGCTAGGAGAAATATCCTTACCATAAAATGTTCTATAAGAAAAATTCCAAATTTTACTTGTTACAGAGATATTGCCTGTTGAAAATGGGATTTTCTTAAGTATTTTCCCATAAGGCTGGCCTAGCTGTCCTAGAACTTACCCCCCCCCCCCCCATCTAACTGCAATTGTTTAACCATCTTATTATCAAGATATGTTAATTCTGTAAGTTGCATAATTATTATAGATGTATTAGCTCACTTTGAACCTGCTGGAACTGTTTGATATGGAAGAGTCATTACAGCGATGAGGGGGAGGACACTATATAAAACCTCCAATACCTCCAAAACGGTTAAGATTTAGAATTGTTGGTAAATATAATGTTGTGCTTACAATCATCTATATAATCATATCCTGAAGTTTGGCATGTCTATTTCGGGACACCCTGTATAATACGGCCAACGAGCGGCTCGTCAGTGGAAAATTTACGAACTTTGTAAAAAATCCTAGTTTCTTTGAGTAATTTCTTGAAATATTATAAAAATATTCAAATAAAGGTTGGCATTGAAATATATATTTCGGGTGGATGGGACTCGTTAGCCTTGGTCGGCAACTCATCTAGGGGAGACAACCTTATACAAATCCGGGTGGATGGGACTCGTCAGCCTTGGTTGGCAATCTGTCTAGGGGAGTAAACCTGATACAAATCCGTACTGCTTACCTAAGGGTAAGGCAGGTTAGTGGATGGATTAGCCGAACACCACTAGAAAAATAGTGCTAACAAGATGCACAGAGGGCCTCGGAGTCGGACGGATTCTAAATTGAGTGGTCAATCCTGTAAGTCCTTCACTAAACTGGCTCGGGTTGTCCCTCTCACAGGGAATAGGTCCGCTTGGGGGCATTCTGTGTATGGCCACCCTCGTAAGGGGAGTAAGGCGTCCGGCAATAGATAGATAGATAGATTGAAATATATTTCAAAGTTATAGCACTCGAAGAAATGGGAATATCTGTATTATTGAAAATTATGTAGGATTCAGGTGGGATATGTCTATTACAGAACTGTATGTACTTATTTCTACTTGCATTAATAGAAACTAGATTCATTAGCCCCCGTTCATTAATTATTGATAAGTCTTCATTTAGAGAAAATACGGTGTTTAGTTTGCAATTTTTAACATCGGATTTTGTGAATGCATCACTAAACGTGAAAGAACTCTGAAGTGTCGTGTCATCATCATAATAGTGAGTAGGATTATGAGTTGTGGCTGCAGTATATTCATACCTGAATCCATATTGTTTATCATTGATTAATTTATTGGTCTCAAGATGATTCACTATGTGATTATTTAAGAACATAAAAACATAAGACAAATGGAAATCTGCAGAAGGCCTATTGGCCCATACATCCCTATTTCGTGTACACCTTTATGCCTTATACAACATCTCTCACTATAACCTATACCCCCTGCACTACGTATATCTCCTACACTACATCTATCTTATATCTACCTAAGCATATATTGTGACGCATGTCCACGTGTGAGCATGCTGTACAGAACGCCTAGTCATGCCCCACTCTCGCTAGGATCGTCAGGGCAGGAACTTTGGCTGTAGTCTATGTAGAGTCTCCTCACTTAGTTCATGTGAGCCGTTGTACTATAAGTATTATGAATATGTATTTTGTTTTCATCTGAGTCAACGAGTTCTATTTTATATCATTAGTTATAAGTATTGTGTGTAAAACTTATTTGTAATGATGGGAAGAGAAACAGCCACAGTTAGGGGTCAGTGGGTACGCCAGGCAGGAGGTACGCCTAACTCACTCGCATTCCTCCCTCCCTCAGTGCTAGGGGAGCCTTTGTGTATCCCAGAGGAGAGAGAGAAATGACGTCATGGTTGTCAGTGGGCGGTCATTAGTAGTTCACGTTGGGCTCACTAGAGGGCCGGGTATAAAAGGGAAGTCTAGCCATTTTTTCATCAGAACTCATTAGGCAGAGCGACTTCTCATTTCCCTTGCTAACTATTTATATTCTTCTGACTGATGGGAACTTTCTCTACTACCTTACATTCTTATTTCCTCTTTTCCCTGCCCTGTTTAACTTCCATGGTCCCGTTGGTGCAGAGCTAGTCAGCCAACGTATTATCGCTTGAGTTCTCACGAGATACTTTGCCTATTAGATAGCCTATTTTGGAAGGGTTGACTTAGAATAGGATTGATTTATGTTTGTTGCACTTGTATATGCATTTCCCTGTGTGTTATTATTATTATTCCTGTTTTCTGCTAGTCTAGGTAATGCTAGACTGGGGTAAGGCTTTTCTGTGTTACGAGTTGTTGTTTGATGCAGTGGTTAAGCGATAAACCTGCATACTCGTTTCGGTTCAGTGAAGCCTAGGTTGTCTTCGCGGCTGACTGTGTTGAGTTAATAATTTACAGTGCGTGAGGGCAAGAGCCTAACCACCCTGTATTTTATTAACAGTTTGTTTTTACTTTGTCAAGGAGCCGGAGAAAACCAGATACAAGGGATCTGGATTTCTCAAAGTGCACTTGTTAGTTTTAATGTAATACTTTAAACAGTCATGAGGACTTCGCTAGGCTACGAGCCGTTTTTGCTCAGTCACTGCTACCTTTTTGCCTACAGTACCCCAGCTAGACTTTACTCGATTAGTAGATACAGAATAGTATTGAAGCTTTCCTTATGTATGATATTGTTTATGCACTATTGATTTCATGTGTTGCAAGCTTGGCTACTTTAGTGATTAGTGGTCCACGAGCACAATCCGAGTAGGCAGGGGCGTAGCTAGAGGTTTGGAGGCCCAGGGGGCTTGGTGCCTGGAGGGGCCCCCTCCATGGTTTGGGGGTGGGGGTGGCGAGCGAAGCGAGCCTAATCAGCTGGGGGGTTCGGGGGGGGCGCTGTAAGCCCCCCCGAGAAATTTTTAGAATAATAATGCTACCTAGGTGCATTTTGACGATATCCATGACTCAATAGTGGGGTACTGGTAATAATTTAATATACAATTAATTATTATATCACCGTTATCTAATGGATTAGGAATACATGTACAATGGATGGTACAATACTGTAAAACATATACCACTTTGATGAACTCTTTCTCTTTGTCGTTCATTAGGCATGTCTGAAATCTATCTATCTATCTATTGCCTGACGCCGTGATCCCCGAAGGGGTGGCCACGAACGAACCGCCCCCATGCACCTCTGTCCCCAGTCAGTCGACGCCCCTCCCCCCAACCAGCACCGCCTTCGTTCATGTAGTTCCTCACTCCATCCTTCCACCTCATATTCGGTCTACCTCTCCCCCTCTGTCCCTCCACCTCGCTCTCGTACACCCTCTTAGTCATTCTCTCGCTTTCCATACGTTCCATATGGCCGAACCATCTCAAGTTGTTCCTTTTCACACTTTCCAGCACATCTACCTCCACACCACACCTCCTTCTTACTTCCTCATTAGTCTGTCTATCCCTCCATGTAACTCCTTTCATGTCTGAAATAAGAATATAAAATATAATACTAATAAAATAATAAAAAATAATAATGTACATGAAACGTGATAACATTAAAATATTATTTCAACCCACCACTGGCGTTAGGGAGTTAAAATATGCGTCATTGGTAGGCCTAATCAAGCTATGCATTACCTCAAATCTCAATACTGGGGGCCTCTTCTTGAGAACCCCAGTAACTTGTTAGAAAGCTTACCAACGTTTGCACCTGACCCTGAACCAGCCAAAGGGCTAGATTAACCTACAAACGAGTATTCAATGCTCACAACTGTGTTCCTTCTTATTTCACAGTTCCTGGGCTTGATATGTACAGCCACCATAGCCTATAGCCTATATGGAAGGCGTATGGTAGCATAAATAAAAGTGATCCAGAGTCTAAATTTGAAAGAATGAGTCATAGTGCTCATAGCCTAACCAAGGTAGCCTACACTCTACACCATTAATGTTGCCTCTCTATGCTCTATTTTAGCTGATGTATTGCACCCATACTTAATTGACTAATATTAAACGACTATGCATCTTTTTCACGATAAAGCTAAGGTTTAGTAAGACCATAAACATTGTATAGGCTATGTTAGGCCCCCTACAGTTCGAGAAAAAATATGAGACCAAAACATAGTCCTACAAATTTCAAGGCCTAAATATTTAGCACTTTAGAAGTTTAGCCTACTCTACAAATATCTTCGATACCACTCAACTTTCTCACAAGGTTAAGTACATAGGTTATCTATGAAATATACCTATCGATTTGACCATTACAGTTCACGAAAAAGAAAATATTACCGAAATTTTTGGTTCATATATTTACAGTATATATAATTGTATGTAGGCCTAATCTTCGGTTATACACTCAACTTACTAACAATCACCATGTTTCTTGTTGTCAAATTAGGCTATATCTTATTATTCCTTTACACATGCTTACGAAAAACACAGTATATTAACCAACTGTCAAACTCAATAGTGCTATTTTGTAATGTATATAAAGTATAATCATTAGGCCTACCAGGCTACCTGTCCTATAGGCAGTGTGTCCTAAGCAAGTGGCGGGTAGGAGGCTAGGAGCGAGAGCGACGTTGTTTCCCCTTGCACCGCCAAATCAATACTGATGGAGTGATCGTTATTTTTCTAGTTTTAAATACCCATGACGTCGCAGGATAGAAGAAAAGAAAGAGGTTAAAAAAGAAAACACACATGGTGTTTATTTTACTCATTATTAATATTACTTATATATACAGTATATACTATTAGTATAATTAATATTATTTTCAGATCCATTTGGGGGCCCCCTTCTCTTGGGGGCCCGGGGGGCGATTTCAAACAGCCCCCTCCCGCCCCCCCCTTAGCTACGCCACTGCGAGTAGGCTATTGCCGTTGCATTTGCGGAGTACTTCCTTTTAATGTTTGCCATTTACTATTACATATTCTTTTAATTATTCTTATGCCAATTTAAGCCTTTAATAGTATTTAATTGCCAGTGTTTTTGCTTATTGAATTACTGTTCAAAATCCGATACGTACTTCTTACGACCATCCGAAAAGCATCTAACTTTTTTCAGAAGATTCCTTGCTCGATGCTTAAGGACTATTAATTAACGTAACGTAATAGTGCCGATCCGAAGTAGAGGGTGGTGGACTTCTTAAGTTCATAGTCAAGGGTGGATTACTTCGGCTTCGGCCAACACTATTCTTTTTGTGTTGTTGTTTCTTACTTCATTGTTTGATTGTTGACCAGACTAGATAATTCCTGTCTCTTTATTAGTCTGTTGTTGAACACTAGTACCGAGTTCTTGTATACCCCGTTATAGCAGATTGAACTCTGGAGGGTATTGGTGTTTTTTGTTCGGCTGGCAGTACTCAGGGGTTGGGATCGTGTGTTTCCGTTGTGGCAGCGAGCCGTATTCGAGTCCTGATTGAGAGCCCTTGTGTACCCGAGTGCCAGTTCGTAACAAATGGAGACCTTGCTTAGGATTTTGTGAACAGTATAAATTTTTGCAGAGTTGTACAACATTTGTTTGTTTGTATTTTAGCGTGCATATTGAAGAATATTTTTTTGTATGGCAATTAGTAAAGCATTTAAGAGACTCCAGTTAATTTAGTAATTAGTGCTTGCATAGGAAGTTTAACACTTTTGTCTCGAGAATTTTTTTGTGGACTTCAGTATGTCGTGCATTAGCACTGACGATGAGCGAGAGATGTCATCTGAAGGTGTGCCGTTAGTAACCAGTGAGGAGGATGCTAGAGTTTTGTGAGTAAGCGGTACCACGTGACGGAGGAGAGGCTGACTGGGGTGGATGTTTGTGGCTTGCACCTGATAGCCAAGGTTTTGGGCATTTCCAATGTAGCAGGGATGTCCAAGGGGGAGCTGATTTCCTGGGTGTTGCGTGGGCGACATGGGGTTTCGGAGGAGAGGGCGTTTGGGGGGGTTCCTCCCCAGATCCCCTCTCACTCGACTCCCACAGTGCCGTCCACTCAGTTACCGGAGGTTAGCACTCTCCCACAGAGGGATGAGAATTGGCAGATTGGAGTGCCCTCGGGTGGTGCACGTGGTGGTTCCCCAGTTTTTGCCCCCCCTCCTTCAGTAGTGGCAGCTCCCTCTTCCTGCCTGTCTCCAGATATGGTATTTAGACTTGAGCTTGCTAAGATTGAGGCTAGGAAGCAGGAGAATGAGACTAGGAGGTATGAGCTTGAGGTTAGGAGGCATGAGGCTGAGCTTAGGTACGACTCGGAGAAATATTGTGCTAAATTAGATTTAGATAAGACTCGTGCAGAGTCGACAGGGACTCGGATGGGCCGTGAGGGCCAAGTAAGAGAACAGTCCTTGGCCCACTTAGTCAAATTGGTGCCGGTATTTAGTGAAACTGAAGTCACAGAATTTTTTAATCGTTTTGAGAAGAAGTGTAGGGAGCATAATTGGCCTGAAGAGAAGTGGGCAGCTCTAGTCTCCTCAAGACTTACGGGTAAGGGTCTGAAGTCTTATGATGCACAGCCTTTAGAGTCTTGCATTGACTACCCAGAATTGAAGAGAGCTGTCCTACGGGCATACGAGTTGTAACCGGAAACATATCGATTGAAGTTTCGGGGTGTTACAAAGACTAGGGAGGCGACCTTTCTTGACCATGCCCAGGACTTAAAAGATGCCCTTAAAAACTGGACACGTTCTGAGAAAGCTGAGACGGCAGAACAGTTGACTGAGCTGTTTCTGCTCGAGCAGTTTTATAAGTGTACTGGTGCAGAAATGACTCTCAGATGGATTACTGTTCACCTCTGTGGGGTGGAAGTGGAGTGGTTGCATTGAGGCAGTTGGACAAAATTCAAAATAAAGCTATTAGATTAATCAATAACCCTGCAATCACACAGGACCTTCCTACATTAGCCATACGAAGAAACGTTGCATCCCTTGCATTATTCTACAGATATTTTCACAGCAATTGTTCCGAGGAACTTGCTTCAATTGTGCCGCCTCTCCACATCTTTCCCCGTAGAACTAGGGCAGCTGAGAGCGCCCATGAATTTACACTTTCTCCTCCACAATGCAGAACTTCTGCTTATCAGAATTCATTTATCCCCAGAGCTACTACTCTTTGGAATTCACTTCCCTCGAATTGCTTTCCACAAACTTACAATTTACAAATGTTTAAATCCAGTTGTTACAAACATTTTATGAATGGAGGATGCCTTTAGGCACATGGACCTTTTTGTTTTATCTGTGTTTTTCCTTCCTCCGTTCATTGTCTCTTAAAAAAAAACAAAAAAAAAAACAAAAAAACTATTAAAGAAAATAACCCAAGAACTCTTCAAGAGGCAGCTGAGATGGCTGACCTCAGGTTGTCGCTAATCAGGGGATGTGAATCTGTAAAGCGTGTTGATGCAGTTCCCAAGGGGCGCGATACTCCAAACCCTCGAGGTCAGGACAATCACTATAGATATAAACCTCAGTTTAAAAGCCAAGATACCAGGACTGAACCAAAGACTACAGCCCTCCCATTACAGAAGGGTCAGAACTCCGCCCCTTATCAGAAGAGACCGATAGGGGAAGTGGAATGTTTTCATTGTAGAAAGAAGGGGCATTATGCAAAATCTTGTCCTAGTAAGCCGCCAACTGCAGCCGTGTCTTTGGTGCGCAGCATAGGTGTGGCTGAAATGTCGTCTGGATTTACCCAGGGTAGTTTGCCAGCGGCAGGGTCACAGGCTATGTATAAGATTCAGGAAGGCTCGTCCCCTGTCCGTGATGTCTTTTGCGCCCATAGAGGGACCGGTAGGGTAAGTTGGGCGGGTTGCCAGCATAAGGTGGAAGTTTTGCGTGATACTGGAGCTTCACAGACACTTTTGAAGAATTTCACGGGGCGACCAATTAATGCGGCACGGGTGGTTGTTGTTCAGGGTATTAATGCGACCAGGTCATACCCGTTGGTTCGTGTGGAGCTGGAAGTTGATGGTGTGATTAAGGACTTAGATGTTGGGATCGTTGAGAAATTGCCAGTGGAGGGCGTCGACCTTCTTCTCGGCAACGACTTTGCGGTGCCTACTTTAGAAGTTCCACCCTTAGTCGTTGCCGAGAGGCCGGCCGACGTGAGTAGGGAGGAACAAGAGTGGGTAGTGAGTTGTCAACGCCAACAGATGGCATGTGTGGTAACTCGCTCCCAAGCATTTAAGGTATCACAGCCTATTTCCCAGGCCACAGAACAGCGGAGGAAGGGAATTAAGGAGAAGCGGAAGGCTGGGAAAAGTTTGAAGAGTTTAGAACCAGTGGCTCTCCCAAAAGACCCAATAGCAGGACCTTTGACCGAGTCTGTTGTAACTCCAGTGCCTAACACAGTTGATAAAGTAGTGGAGGAGGCAGAGACTCGGAGACAGCACCGTTACCTGCAGCGAGAAAACCGGATGTCTAAGTTGGATGTTGGGGGAGGGCATGAGTTGTTGACCAAGCAGTTAGACATGTTGGCTCCCACAGACATTCGAAAGTTGCAATTAGAGGATCCAGAGGTTTTGCAGTGTACCAATGGGGCTGTGGAGTTAGAAGAAGATAGGGATGCAAAGGCAGGGGATTTTTTTTTTTTAATGGAATTTTATACCACCGATATCAAGATCCTAAAAGGAACTGGGAGGGCGGATCAGGTACAGTTGACCAGCTGGTCGTGCCAGAGGGCTGCAGGGAAAGTTTGCTTAGGTTGGCTCATGATTCTCC
This sequence comes from Paralithodes platypus, assembly GCA_032716605.1. Taxonomy (NCBI): domain Eukaryota; kingdom Metazoa; phylum Arthropoda; class Malacostraca; order Decapoda; family Lithodidae; genus Paralithodes; species Paralithodes platypus. The sequence goes on along the minus strand of CM064564.1, from coordinate 17,894,187 downwards.
ATTATCAGGACATTTGGGTGCTAAGAAAACGGTGGCGGCTTTGTGGAAATTGTTTTGGTGGCCGGGGATGAAGTCTCATGTGCAGTCATGGATAAACTCATGTGATATTTGTCAACGTGTCGGGAAACCGAACCAAGTTATTCCTAAGGCTCCGTTACACCCTATTCCTGTGATTGGGCCACCCTTCAGTAAAATTATTGTTGACATGGTTGGTCCACTCCCTCCCACTAAGGCTGGAAATAAATTTTTGTTAACCATAATGGATGTTGCCACTAGATACCCCGATGCATACCCTATGAAAAATGGAATGGCTAAGACGGTAGTCAGTAACTTGTTGTGGTACTTCTCAAGGTACGGGTACCCGGAGGAGATTCAGTCTGATCAGGGATCTAATTTCACCTCCAACATGTTCAAGCAAACAATGCAACAGCATGGGATACGAGCAGTAGTATCGTCAGCGTATCACCCTGAGAGTCAAGGGGTGCTTGAGCGGTGGCATGCTACACTTAAAAGCATGCTCAGGTGTTATTGTGCTGACAACGGTATGGATTGGGATCTTGGATTGCCTTATGTGCTGTTTGCTGCTCGGGAGGTACCTGGTGAGAGCCTGGGATTTAGTCCAAACGAGCTGATTTTTGGACACCGTGTCAGGGGCCCCCTTAACATGCTGAAAGAAATTTGGGAGGGGACTGTGCAGCCTTGTCCATTATTAAAGTATGTGCTTGAAAGCCGTGAGCGCATGCTTAAGAGTCTGGAGATGGCAGGTAGAAATTTGACAGAATCACAAGCTTTGATGAAGGACAGGTATGATCGCAAAGTGAGGCTCCGGAAGTTCACTGTAGGACAAGAGGTATTAATTTTGTTGCCTTTGGTTGGTAACCCCCTCTCTGCGAAGTACACTGGACCTTATAAAATTGTAGAAAAAATGTCAGACTTAGATTACCTTGTTGCCACTCCAGACAGGAGGAAAAAGAACCAGTTATGTCACGTGAACCTTATTAAAGAGTATGTGAGGCGCCCCTCTGAGCCTCTCACTGTCCCTGTGTTGGCTTGTTGCGGCCATGGTGGAGAAGGAGAGGGGGACAGTCAAGCTTCGGAGGAGGATAGCTGGGATCAACATGTTTCAGCGGATCAGTGGGCGGGGAACTCGAGCCTAAGGGCTGACGAGGCTATAGCTCATTTGCCTGAGCCGCAGTTTGATGCTATCCGTCAGTTGTTCTGTTCATACCCCACTGTATTTGCTGAACACCCAGGCCTCACTACTCAGGCTATGCATGATGTTGACGTGGGGGACCATATACCCTTTAAGTCAATCCCGTACCGTGTGCCCCCATAAAACTACCAGCTCTGAGGGATGAGTTGGAGTATATGCTCGGTAGAGGGTTGATAGAGAAAGGCACAGTTAAGTGGACTTCCCCCGTAACACTGCAGCCTAAGCCAGATGGCAAGCTACGCTTTTGTATTGATTTCCGTAGGTTAAACGGTTTGACTCCAACTAACCCATATCCTCTTCCTCGGGTTGATGATAGTGTTGACAAAATTGGTAATGCTCGTTTTTTGTCTAAAGTAGATTTAGTAAAAGGTTACTGGCAAGTACCTTTGTCCGAGCGTGCTAAAGAGGTATGTGGTTTTGTTGTGGACGGGAGTACCTACCGGTGCAATGTTATGCCTTACGGACTTAAGAATGCACCAGCAACGTTTCAGAACCTGATGAATGAAATTGTAAAGGACATTCCGAATTGCACCGTATATTTGGACGATGTAATCATTTATGATGACGACTTTGAGAGCCATTGTGAGCATCTTAAGACCTTGTTCCAGAAACTTAGTGAAGCAGGTCTGGTAGTAAATTTGGCAAAGTGTGACTTCGTAAAAGCCACTGTGCAGTACCTTGGGTTTGTAGTGGGAAGGGGACAGGTGTGCCCTCCTCAGAACAAGGTACAGGCTATCAATAAATTTCCACACCCAACAACCAAGAAACAGATTATGAGATTCTTGGGTATGATAGGCTACTACAGACGCTTCATAAAAGGTTACTCAACGGTGTTGGCACCTCTCACAGATGTGTTATCTAAAGACAAAAAGTTTTTGTGGGCACCTGAGTGTGAAAAGGCTTTCACTTTGGTGAAACATTTGCTATGTACTCACCCGATACTCAGGGCCCCAGACTTTAACAGGCCTTTTCAGCTGGCAACAGATGCTAGTGGTGTAGGGGCTGGTGCCGTCTTGCTACAGACAGACAATGAAGGTGTCGAACACCCAGTAAGTTTCTTTTCTAAGAAGTTCAATGCTGCACAATAGAACTATTCTACAATAGAAAAGGAATTACTGGCGATTGTGCTGTCGCTCAGGCACTTCGAGGTGTATGTTCCAGCCTATGGACCAGTCGTGGTTATCTACACTGATCATCACCCTTTGAGATTCCTGAATCAATTTCACAATCGCAATATGAGACTGACCAGGTGGTCTTTGATGTTGCAGGAGTATAACCTGGACATCCGTCATATTGCTGGATGTGACAATGTGATCGCGGATTGTTTATCAAGGGTGGATGATCAGTCGTAGGCTATCACAGGTGTGTGGGTTTGAGTGGAGGAAAATAGGCTGCCCTTATAGTGCAGCCGGGAAAAACATATTAAAATATAAAAATCATATAAAAAACTCTTTCTTTTGATATAGGTAATCATATAAGTTTGTCATAGCCTATAGAGTTTGAGTAGTCCACGAACTATCAAACGGCTGAGCTGCTGTAAGCTCGCTCTGGGAGCATGATATTGTGTCTTTTTGCTATTGTTGGGAGGATTTATAAAATGTGATTTTTTTTTTTTAATAATAAGATGTGTTTTGGTGATAAACTCAGCTTTGTTTTAGTGCCATGCGGTCGCTGGGTGTGAGGGGCTTGATGGGGTTCTGTGTTTGTCAGATTTTAGCTCAGGGTTGAGCGAGTAAAATCTTGGGGGAGGTGTGACGCATGTCCACGTGTGAGCATGCTGTACAGAACGCCAGTCATCCCCCACTCTCGCTAGGATCGTCAGGGCAGGAACTTTGGCTGTAGTCTATGTAGAGTTTCCTAACTTAGTTCATGTGAGCCGTTGTACTATAAGTATTATGAATATGTATTTTGTTTTCATCTGAGTCAACGAGTTCTATTTTATATCATTAGTTATAAGTATTGTGTGTAAAACTTATTTGTAATGATGGGAAGAGAAACAGCCACAGTTAGGGGTCAGTGGGTACGCCAGGCAGGAGGTAGGCCTAACTCACTCGCATTCCTCCCTCCCTCAGTGCTAGGGGAGCCTTTGTGTATCCCAGAGGAGAGAGAGAAATTACGTCATGGTTGTCAGTGGGCGGTCCTTAGTAGTTCACGTTGGGCTCACTAGAGGGCCGGGTATAAAAGGGAAGTCTAGCCATTTTTTCATCAGAACTCATTAGGCAGAGCGACTTCTCATTTCCCTTGCTAACTATTTATATTCTTCTGACTGATGGGAACTTTCTCTACTACCTTACATTCTTATTTCCTCTTTTCCCTGCCCTGTTTAACTTCCATGGTCCCGTTGGTGCAGAGCTAGTCAGCCAACGTATTATCGCTTGAGTTCTCACGAGATACTTGCCTATTAGATAGCCTATTTTGGAAGGGTTGACTTAGAATAGGATTGATTTATGTTTGTTGCACTTGTATATGCATTTCCCTGTGTGTTATTATTATTATTCCTGTGTTCTGCTAGTCTAGGTAATGCTAGACTGGGGTAAGGCTTTTCTGTGTTACGAGTTGTTGTTTGATGCAGTGGTTAAGCGATAAACCTGCATACTCGTTTCGGTTCAGTGAAGCCTAGGTTGTCTTCGCGTCTGACTGTGTTGAGTTAATAATTTACAGTGCGTGAGGGCAAGAGCCTAACCACCCTGTATTTTATTAACAGTTTGTTTTTACTTTGTCAAGGAGCCGGGAGAAAACCAGATACAAGGGATCTGGATTTCTCAAAGTACACTTGTTAGTTTTAATGTAATACTTTAAACAGTCGTGAGGACTTCGCTAGGCTACGAGCCGTTTTTGCTCAGTCACTGCTACCTTTTTGCCTACAGTACCCCAGCTAGACTTTACTCGATTAGTAGATACAGAATAGTATTGAAGCTTTCCTTATGTATGATATTGTTTATGCACTATTGATTTCATGTGTTGCAAGCTTGGCTACTTTAGTGATTAGTGGCCCACGAGCACAATCCGAGTAGGCTATTGCCGTTGCATTTGCGGAGTACTTCCTTTTAATGTTTGCCATTTACTATTGCATATTCTTTTAATTATTCTTATGCCAATTTAAGCCTTTAATAGTATTTAATTGCCAGTGTTTTTGCTTATTGAATTACTGTTCAAAATCCGATACGTACTTCTTACGAGCATCCGAGAAGCATCTAACTTTTTTCAGAAGATTCCTTGCTCGATGCTTAAGGACTATTAATTAACGTAACGTAATAGTGCCGATCCGAAGTAGAGGGTGGTGGACTTCTTAAGTTCATAGTCAAGGGTGGATTACTTCGGCTTCGGTCAACACTATTCTTTTTGTGTTGTTGTTTCTTACTTCATTGTTTGATTGTTGACCAGACTAGATAATTCCTGTCTCTTTATTAGTCTGTTGTTGAACACTAGTACCGAGTTCTTGTATACCCCGTTATAGCAGATTGAACTCTGGAGGGTATTGGTGTTTTTTGTTCGGCTGGCAGTACTCAGGGGTTGGGATCGTGTGTTTCCGTTGTGGCAGCGAGCCGTATTCGAGTCCTGATTGAGAGCCCTTGTGTACCCGAGTGCCAGTTCGTAACAATATCTCGCTACTACCTACAGTATATCCCCTACACTACATCTATTTTATAGCTACCTAAGAACATCTCTCACTACAATCTATATCTTCTACACTACATCTATATTATAGCTATCTAAAACATCTCTCACTACAATCTACAGTATATCCCCTACACTACATATATCTTATATCTACCTAAGAACATATCTCACTACAACCCCTATCTCCTACATTTAGAATAATTTCAAATGCCTAAATTTAGATGTGATAGCAATTGGTCTGTAATTAGATGGATCTGAGATGGTACATTTTTGGGAGAACTGTGTGGATGTTCCCCTCTTTGCAGGAAGTAGGGAAAGAGGAAGTGCAAATGCATATGCAGAAGAATTTAGACAGAATGGGATCAAGTTCTAAGGAACATTTTGTTATTATATTGGGAGGGATCTCATTAGGACCTGCTGCTTTATCTAGTGGTAGGTTATCTAATATTGTGTTAACATGTCTAGTGTAAATCATCAACATAGGGATTTCTGAAGAATCAATATCAATACAGGAACGTCCTGATCCCTGCCGCCCAATGTTGAATTAGTGGATAATATATTGGTGAATATATTCGCTTTTTCCACGAGGGTCACTCACTATATACCATCTGCAGAATGTAATGCTGATATGGATGTTTTGTTGAAGTTTTAGTTGAAATTAATGAGTTGACCAGACGATTGTATTGTAATTAGGATTTTTAAACAATGTATATTCTTGTTGGTGAAGGAAGTTTGATTGGGCTAGACCTGTTACTACTTTAAAATTATTTCTAGCAATTGTTTAATAATCATACGAGTTAAATAAATTCTTAACTTTGTGTATGCAATATAAGCTATTGAGGAATGACTATAGATCAGGCAAGGGAAGTGGTAATAAACAGGAATGAATGGAGAATGCTTGTGATTTGCGGGAAGGGGTCGGGCGCAAGTTGGACTAGATAATAGTCCATCAGGCTCCTGGCCCGGGGAGACGGTTTAAGCTCAACGTCCCGTCCGGCCCCGACATTTTAATTCGCCGTGCCTAAGTGGCGTCCTTTTTGTGCATGCATAAAATGGTCCGTGTGGGTCGGGTGCAACTGCCAGTAAACGTGTTATGCCGGGACACCCACGGGACATACACGGACACACACGGAAGCTATTTTTTGGGTCGGGGACGGACGGGACTTTAATTTGTGTATGTGTGACCCGACCTTTATATGAAGGGTGCGCCTGGAAGTGTGGTGGGCGGGCTTGTGGTTTCGCTCTGCTGCATGTCTGCCTGCCGAGATCGGAACCTTTCCGGGTGGTCGGAGGCCGGGGAAGTGCTGAAGGGACCTTGGTGACCCTGGTCTCTGGGTATTTTCCTGGATGACCTAGATATGTGTGAATATGTATTTTGTTTTTGTGTGTTCATTGTTTTCTGTTGATAGCTTTTTGAATTGTTGCTCATTCCCAATTGTGGTTGAACCATTTCTGGGAAATTGATATTTTTCTGCACTGGTGGCGAGGAATAAACAGTTCCATTCCAATTATGAAGTCATTGATATGGTCATGGGGTGTGTTTGGGTCATTGGAGAAAAATGAGGGCCAAGGGGTATCAATTATAAAATATCTGAACCTCTCCCAATCTGCCCAATCATAGTTCCATTTAATTACTGTGACAGGTTCAGAGTGGGCAGGTGTAGTGAGAGTCAAACAAGAGGCTTTAATTCTAAGGTGTGGATTGATATTGTTATTTTTGAATAATGTATTTTCTACTTGCACCCTAGACTTTAAAAAACGCCTCCCCAGATACCCTTAACAATTATAAACGTCCCCAAACCCCCATTCAACCTAAATATTTATTTTTCGGTAAATAATTATCCCAGCCGAATGCCGATTTCGTATACATTGCAGGCTTGTTATCGTTTAGTCAGAAATAAATTAATACCTGAATGGGGTTAAGTGTCTTATAATCGCCAAAGTAATGAACTGAAATGTCATAAAATCTCCCAAACTAATATAGTAATTGAGACAGATCCCAAACGTTCCCCCTCGCACCAGATAGGAATGAATCTGCTCTTGTAACGCCGGTTATCCCATTTATTAACCCTTGTCTATCGGGGCCCGACTTAAGTCTGTATCGAAAAATTTGGACTATGTGGCAGGGCCCGACTTAAGAACGAGTGCAATTTTGGCGCAATATTGGCTCTGAGAGAGAGACGAGTGACGGGAGGAGCATGGGTTACCTCATGACCGCTCGCCACGGCCGCCGTGGACCAACTGAGATGTACTCCACTTACATCCACCCTCACTCCCTCGCTACATACGTAATTATATAAAGAAATTACCCTATTTTAGCGATTTTGCCCTTCGGTTGCACGATCGTTGCAAGACAACCAGTGATTGTAGAAGGATGGTTCGGGTGTCATTGGAAAGCTCAATTTACGCCCTTTCAGGGATACATACTTGTATTATGCTCTGGATCTTGTTTATGCATGAAAAAGAGCACAGAAACAACCCCAGTTATGGTAAAAAAAAAAACGCTGAGCGGCACAGTGAAATATGCTCCACCACCCGCTCTTTGAGCGTTAATAGATTTTTAAAATCCTGTATCTTATATTCCTCATTAATCAAATTATTTAATAAAAAACAACAACACAAATCCCTCAAATTTATCTGATAGCATGAAACAAATACTATCCTCCGGTACTAAATAGAGTTTACAATTGCATTTTATATTTATTGATTTATTTATTATTAGTATTACTTTTTTTCTTTCTTTTTTCAAACGGCTTGAATAAGAAAAATAAAATATAACTAATCATCTGAGGGCCACTTTTTCTGACAATTATTTTCGAGAATGATCTTACAAGCTCAGTTCAGGTATGTCATATATTGGTATTTGTCTTGTATTAGATTACATACATTCAGTTAATAATTAATTTGTTTAGGCTAAACGTTTGACAATACACAATTATATTATCCAAATCATTCAAATATCCAAGTAATAGACATGGCAAGAACATTTCTGGTTTAAAAATAAATTTGTAAAACTAAATTGAAAAGTATGTGACTGATAGTGGGACTAGGAGCAATATGCATCAACTATGTATTTCGGGTTTGTATTTATAAACAAATATATTTAAGTCGGGTATATCTTGTTTATGTCAATTTATAGGCAGTGGGAGTTATATCATTATTAGGGGCAGGAAACTTCGAGTAGAGGTAAATGTGTTTCAGCCTGCAACAACAAATACATTATTATGTTCCCTCCACCAACCGACTTTACTTCTAAACTCAATTAATGAAATCAACAAATACATGTGGCAGTCCAGGGATTTGAACCTAGGATGCTCACACCGAAATTCATTGCATTTATCCATTGCGCTACGAAGACAGTTAATATAGTCTGCTTGTTACTAAGTAGTCCAAGCCCTCATCTTTATTACCCAACTATTACAAAAATGTTGTCGTGAAATAAGTTGTTAATTAATAGTAATGTTTGGCAGTAATATGATACAGAGACAGTAGTTTCATGTTATTCTTTTAAGTATCGATAATTCAACTGATAAGGCATTTTTTATTTATACCAGAGAAAATATAATAGACTTTATAGTATCGTATGTAATGCCAGAATTTCGTTTGTAATCCATAGCCCCAAAATTCTTATTAAAAACAATGGTTGCAACATTGATATCTTCCCCTCCCTCAGTCGCAACCAACCAGCTTTTGCAAGAAATGGTGAAGACATGCCATGCCCTTTGGAAGAAGCTGAACAGGATCTTGGAAACAAAGAGTAAAACACAATACAGCGCTGCACTTGAAGGTCGGCTTTTCAGACTTTGAAAATATAAACATTCAAATGAAAACATAAGTAGGTATGTTTTCGTTCAAGCTATTCAAATGCAAAATGAAATAAACGAGATTGCATTATACAACTTTTAATCTAACTATAGTCTATGTTTGAATATTAATGGAACTGTAAGCTACTCCATTACTACAATATAATTATGTTTAGAGAGAAAAATTACCTGAAGAGAGATGTTATAATGTGCAATCTTTGACCCAGTCTCCTCTTCATCCATCTATCCAAGATATCCTTCTTTTATCTTCTCCATCCTTCCTATCTCCTTAACTTTTTTCTTTCACCTTCCCTCATCATTCTTTCCTTCCTTTATTTTCCTTCTCTCTCTCCTCCGCTTTCCTTCCCTTACCAACTGTCTTCCCTCTATATTTTGCCTCCTTTTCTATCTCCTTCAATTCTGCCTCATACCTTCCCCACTATCCCTTCCCTCCTCGCAAGCTCCTCCCCACCTGTCCTTCATTTCCATTCATCCTTCCTCCCTCTCCCTCCATCCTTTCTTCCCTCATCTTCTTTCTTCCCTCCCCTCTCTCCTTCCACCTGCCTTCCCTCCCTCTCTTCTCTCTCCTTCCTTCCTTCGCCACAAGGATCTTCAATTTCCGGCAGTCCACCTCATGTTTGCTTGGACCACTCCTTCTCTTCCTCTGCTTCGTCTGTTATTTCTTCGTCACCTTCATATTCTGTGTTCATCTTCTTCGTCTGCGTGTTATTCGTATTCTTCATTGTCTTCGTATGCCTCACTTTATTCATATCAATCTTGTCGAACCCTTCATCGTCTCCATCTTCGTCTTCTTCCTCTTCTTCGTCGTCATCGTTTTAACCCTATTACGTGCAGGGCGGACCAATTTGGATTCTCCCTGATTTACTCCATTAACTTGGATATTTTAAGACGTTTCACCTTATTAGTTTGGCGATTATATGATGCTTCAGCCCAATAAGAAGTCTATTTTTCCTGGGCGAGCGATAGCGAGCCTGCAATTTGGGAGAAACCGGCCTATGGCTGGGAAATTTATCTACCGAAAAATTTACATATTTAGCTTGAAAGGGGTCTGTGAAACGTTTTTTTAGTTTGAAGGGGGTTTGGAGAGGCGTTTTTCCAAGTCTAGGGATTAATTACATACACATTGTTCGAAAATGTCTAAAACAATTAAAACCCTCAATAATAATTAAACAAAATACCATAATAACCCCCGAGACGTTGCACCAGATAGTGTTAATGGCATTCTGCATCGTCTTTGTGTGTCTTCGTATTTCTCGTGTTCCTCATATTCGTCTGTTCCATCTCCTTTGTATTTTTAATTTGTTGTGTTTGGGTACTGTATTGTGATTTGTCCCTTTTATTTAATTTGTTACTGCTTACCTTCTACTTGCAGTATGTTAACATATCTTCCATTAGTTAACCCTTTCATTATACTCACTTGTCACTTTCATTATATTCTGGCATCTATCACACGACCTTATTAAGCTTAGGAAGGATCTCAAACAATTGTAAGGCTGCAGACTATCTCATTCTAGCTGCCACAGATCCTTCCTAAACTTTTCAAAATTCTCTTACTGTAACTGAAGTCCAATAAAAGAGGACGTGAGCGATACTGAAAGGGTTAATAGTTGTGTCCTTCCCACACATTCCCTGTAGCTTTATCTATTTCAATTATGTTAACTACCCCTTTATAACTATTAAGGCGGTGAACTGCTTTGTTTCTCTCCTTTTCTCTCTTTCTTTTGCTTGTATCCTTTCAGCCCCATTCAGCCTACTGTTTTAAGACGTTTATCACCATCCAGGTGTCGATTTCTTCCTGGCGAGCGATAGCGAGCTAACATTGTATGGACAAATCAGGCTTCGCCGGAGAAATTTTTCTATCGGAAAATGTACAAATTTACCCTGACGTCAAAAACATATTTTAAATATGCTGGCTCGCTGCCGCTCGCCAGCTGGATGGGGATAAACGTCTTCAAACAGTAGACTTAATGGGCCGAATAGATACAACCCGAGAAAGAGGGAGAAAGAGAGAAACAAACGACGTATGGTATTTTTCTTCTGTATTCCTACTTTCTCTTCAGCTCATTGTTTCTCTCCTGAGTAATCATCATTATATATATTATCTCTCTCTCTCTCTCTCTCTCTCTCTCTTTTTTCTCTCTCTCTCTCTCTCTCTCTCTCTCTCTCTCTCTCTCTCTCTCTCTCTCTCTCTCTCTTTGTACTCCTTTGTACTCTCTCTCTCTCTCTCTCTCTCTCTCTCTCTCTCTCTCTCTCTCTCTCTCTCTCTCTCTCTCTCTCTCTCATACTTTAACAAACATATCATAACATGATATTTGCGGGGACATTTTCCAGGCCATCTCATTCACACATATTAATTTAAATTTTAAACCCAAGTTTTTCATTTTGGAATTTCATATTTATTTTCCCATTCTGACTTGCGATATTCTTTTTCCCTCTGTCTATTTTTCTCATAAGAATGACTTAGTTTATTATTAGTGTTAGTACTACTTTTAATACTGTAAATATAAGCGTTATATTTATTATATTTCGACATGAACATTATGTAATCTTCAGACCTATAGAGGAGGGCAATATATATATATATATATATATATATATATATATATATATATATATATATATATATATATATATATATATATATATATATATATATATATATATATATATATATAATGATACTTATTTATTATGTACTTGCAAGTAAGGCTTCATAATTGACATTAAGATTAAATACAAAAATACTTATAGTTAAACCTAACGAAACAGAGAAGTATTATTTGACGTAAGCTTTACCTTAAACATTTACAGACCACACAATTGTCAGGAACACACTAGAACACACTATAATAACGGAGGACACACAATACAGTATAGTGTATACAATGGTTGTTGGCTACACACATTATATACCTAAGGAACCTAATAGGTTGGTTAATGAGTCCTGGCTGCCCACGGTAGGCTTTGTACTGTTTGTTGGCCTAGGTGTATAACTATCAATATATTTTTGAGTTTCCTCGTTAGACCTCCATCAAGCTTAAAAATACACCCCCTAAACCCCCTTTCAATATATATATACTGTATATAAATTTTTCGGTAGAAAATTTCCCGGCCAAGGGCCGGTTTCTTCCATAAATACAGGCTCGCTATCGCTCGCCAGGTAAAAATCAACACTCACAAACCACTAAAGGTCTAAATACAGACAAAGAACTGGAGCGAAATGTCTCAAAATCGCCAAACTAATGGAACGAACGTCTTACAATCTCAAAACTAATATGCTAAATATGAAGGAGAAGGGGATCCAGAAAAAGTGAATACCTCTCCGGCGGTGGTTGAGTAGGGATATTGCTAATGAACGCGTGGTGTCCCCAGAACATCTCAATAGTACTTGGACATCTATTGTGTTTATGGAATGGCCTAAAGGTTAACACTAATATCGAGTGGCTGAAAATACGGGTTGTATAATGGTAAGTCCTGTTCAATACGATCAACTCCGGAATCCTTGGGCTTAGGTACTATTTAGACTGGTTGCATTGTAGCAAAAATATTCATACAAATATATAAGTCGCAGATTTTAGGCAAGATGTTCATCTAAGCTTTGTTATATTATATTATTTTTGTTTAAGTATTGAAGAGATCATGCAATTGATCTTCTAAGTAAGAATTACAAGACTTATTGTGATTTACTTCTAGGCATTCAAGGGATAACATAATAGTAGATACACACTGGCAAGGAAAGATAGGAGGAAACAGGATCGATAACAGTATGAAGAGATGCAGGAGAAGAAGAGGACGAACAAGATGCGCGTGGTAAAAGGACACAAGAGGAAGGAAACAGGCATACAAGAAAAGGAATACAAGATTAAGCTAATGGAAATATTATAACAGAAAGGCAATGAATAAATCAGGATTGAGAGAAGGGCCAAGAAGAGAATAAAAAGATTAGACTAGGCAGAAGAGGAAGGGGAATGGTAGAAGACAATATAGCAAGGGGACACTGGTGGATGGAGAGAAAAGAAGATGTAGAGAAGGAACAAGAATGAGGAGAGGCTATGGCATGGTATAATCAAGAATAACACCGAAATATGATGGAAGGAGAGAGTAGAGGAGGAAGAAGAAGAACGAGAATGGAGAGGAGGAAATTAAGGAGAAATAGTGGAAGAATACAAGTGAGGAAATAATTGATGAGAGGAAACAAAGAGAACAAAAATGGAGAAGAGGAAAGTGAACACAATTGTGGGAAAGGAAGGAGGGATAGTAGAAGGTAGAAAAGCAAATATAAATGGTATAAGGGGAGAGCAAAAGGCAAAGACATGAGAAAAACAAAAAAATAGAAGAAAGGGAATGAATACCGTTATGCCAGGGTTTTTACCGGGTTTATATTGGAGTTTGGTAGGTTCTACTTAACTGGAGAAGTCGAAATCATGTAACACATGTACAGAAGGAGTAAAGGGTAACATATAACACTGCGTACATCTTATTAACAACTTTATTTGCTAACTCACTAGGTAGAACAATAACGCTTAATTATACATGAACAATGGTTATAAATATATTTTAGCCTATCACGGTCGAGGATCCGCAAGGGAACTAGGAATATACTTCTTTATCTCTCTTATTATACACTGTACACCTTAATTCACTGGTGTAAGATCTAAATTATTAATAATTATTTGTTGTCAATTTCATATCGAATATTTACTAGCATAAATTATGCATCCCTCTTTTGAGTAAGTTCAGAGGCAATCTCTTGCTCTGGAAACAAACTGTATGAGGTTTTCACTGCTCTTTGGAATTGTTTATATTTGGAAAAGAGTTAATCACATAATATATCAAGCAATGCATTATACAAACAACTGTGTTAGGTTTGTGAATATTGCATTGAATATTATCGATGTTGCCAAATGTACAAACTTACGCATTTGAATGGCTGCTTCTCAGGAATGATTGACCACTCTTAACTTCATAATTGTTCGTGCATGTTTTATCGCCAAATGTTTTGAATATATTACAATAATGTTTGCATTTCTTATGTTCTAATAGTTATTAGGTACAGTATATTGTAGAATGTGCTACTCTGGTGACCTTTGTAATCATATCAACTCTATCATTTGGGGACTTTTAGCGAGACAATTTCTATTGGATTGTATATCAAATTATTTGAGTCTGACATGACCTTCCTTATTTCATGGATTTGGCTTACCTGTCTATACACTATTGTTTGTATTCAGAAGCTAATCATGTACAGCAATTTTGAAAAGGGTGTGATGAAGACTATAATCTTCTCAACTCTCTAATTCTACTTATTACAACGGTGCACATGTCCTTCATCGCTTCTACAGCTACTTATTACAACGGTGCACAAGTCCTTCATCGCTACTACAGCTACGTATTACAACGGTGCACAAGTCCTTCATCGCTACTACAGCTACTTATTACAACAGTGCACAAGTCCTTCATCGCTACTTACAGCTACTTATTTCAACGGTGCACAAGTCCTTCATCGCTACTACAGCTACTTATTACAACGGTGCACAAGTCCTTCATCGCTACTACAGCTACTTATTACAACTGTTACGACCGGCACTACGAAATAAACAAGGGCACTTAAGAATGGACTAGATGATAGGCTATATCTGCAACAACGGTACGCTAATTCCAAACCCTCGAACTATTACGCCGATGAACAAAACACTTAAACCCTCCAGAGTTAATCTACTGGATAACGGGGTATCAATTAACTGGGTTTTAGTGCACTTCTACAAAGGCTTTCCGGTGACGGCAAAGCCTACTCACAACAGGAGTACTTTACGTTAATAAAATGCTCTTAAGTAATAACAATGCTTGAATAAACTATAACAAGATTTAATAAAGGAGTATATGCTTACGTTAACTTTAGTGTGAGTCTGTACTCACCACTAAACTCTACAATGCTCTATGAAAACACTGGAAGTCTAGTCCTACAGCAATCAGATAAAGAATCTTCTGAAAACGTCTGATGCTCTAAGATGCTCGTTAATATAGAACAGAAATAATGCACGGGCAGGACACCAAAGCGTGTATCTTAAATACACCAAAAAGTAGGATACATATATATGAAACAAGGGAGTGCAACAACTCTGTGACAGCACTAATAATAGCCACTCAAAAACAGTACTTCCTTAGCCAACGTAACAGCCAAACTGGGTTGTGGACTATGCATCAACCTAGGCTAAAATAAGGCGTGAATAATTCCTAAAGCATACACAATTAAAGTTAATAAACACAATGCTGTCTTTCTCACTAATAAAGTCTAGCAGTGGCATAAAAGGTACTAGGAAACTAGGCAGAGCGCATGCATGCTCGTAGCCTACTGTCTCCCCTTGAACAGATTTCCCTTATGTTACGTTAAGTGACTTGGAGGCTCTCTTGGTAAGTCCAGATCTCAAGTATCTGGTCTTACCCTGGCGCTCCACAAAGGTCAACAAAATGAGGTAGGAAGCATACAGGTAAGAGTAGGCAAAAGCCCTTCACCTGTATACTGCTACACTCGCAAAGGAAAAATATGCACAGGGGTTATAGGCTACCTAGCTTCGTCGAAGTCGTACAGGCTCAGACTTGCCACATACATAACTCAGACAATGACCAAAGATACCTTCCACTGTCTAACATTAAATAGTAGGAAAGAACAGCTCAATAATTAGAAGCACCCCAATACTATGCTACCATGTGACTATGACTCTAATAATCCCTAAAGCTAGTGCAAAACATAAATGTGAGAACTGGTGCTGGTAATACGACTGGCCGACTATCGAAGTCGTATGCAGAGAACCAGAAGGGATAAGTAATTGAATAAAGGGAAGAAGTATTGGAAAAGAAGAAGTTCAGAGAGAGAAACAGTAGTATAGGGGGTTAGATTGGGGACAGATTGCAAAGGACATGTAGGACCAAGCACGCTATGCCAAGCTCTGCAGGAGACACACGAGTAGGAGCCCCCCAGCACTAACAAAGACAGCGGCACCCAATCACAGACGACTACGTCATGAGGAGCAGGCGTCATATGACACGCCAGGCCCGCCGGCCAATCACGAGCGTGGGAAACTCCTCCGAGCGAGGGAGGCACACGTACATACACACGCACATAATACCACCATGCTGCTCGCTCTCTTTCTCCCTACAACTTCACACACCATATCTTATATTCTATCAATGATATAAAATTCTTCCAAGTGTCACAGACAAGAATAAAGACCACCACTGATCTGTCTGTGGCAACATGAACACTATGAAAGAAAGAACATCGTTCTACGATTATTATAGCCTGTTTCACTGCCCTGGCGAGCGCTAGCGAGTTACGAGTGCATTCTGGCAAGCTGGCCAGCGTAACACCCCGCCCAAGATGTGGGACGTTTCAGCCTCAGGTGAACTCCACATCTGACCAGACAGAATGCCCACCAACCCCGCATCACCCAGCTACTCTCCCAAGTTGTGAAAACAAGGCACAATCACAAACATAAAACACTTCATTATGAAAAAAAAATCTACACAAACCCTTCCCCAAAATAATAGCATAATAATAATTATATGACGTTCAACGAGCAAGCTTCACCGAGCCTAGCCTACTAAGACTCAGAGTGTCTTAGATTCTTGCTGTAATATACTGCACTTATATACTATCAAAAAGAAAGAGTTTTTATGTGAGGTTTTTATATTTTTTAATAGTGTTTTTGGCGGCGTGGCACTACAGGGGCAAGCCTAATTTTTCTCCAAACTCATACCAACACTGACTGAACGGCGAGGGTGCTCCTTAAGACATACCCTTCCGTGACAAATAATCAGCCAGAACATTACCAGTTACCTTAACATGCCACACATCCAACTTGTGTTCCGGCAGCAAAACAACACCTGACACTGATAAACTGCCCAGTCCATCACAAGACTGGCACTTCTCTTCGCTCTCTCCGGCAACGGGGTCTGCCAATAACCTTTCACTATTTCCACCTTAGTGATAAACGAGGCAGCCCCGATGCGGTCTATGGGGTCGTCAACTCTGGGTAATGGATAGGCGTCTGTCAGGGATAATGCACCAACACTCTTGCAATCAACACAAACACGGATCTTGCCACTCAACTCAGGTTGCAAAGTCACTGGCAACGACCACTCACGATATCCTTTATCCCTCAGACCCTTCTCCAACATGAAGTCTAGCTCTGCTTTCACGACAGGCTGTTGAGCAGGATTTATACGGTAGGGAGCCAATTTGAGCCTTGCACTGTCTCCAGCCTCCATGTCGGATTCTACCCCGTACATCAGGCCTGGAGAATCAACAAACATGCGGACGTACTGCCACAGCCTAGTAAACAACTTCTCTTGGCGCTCAGGAACAAGAGGTTGCAACTTATCTCGAAGAACAACATGCTCAGTGTCCTCCCACAAACCAGCCGAGACCACAGCTTCTAAACTATAGTCTCCCTCCTTCTCCACCTTTGTCCCTAGAACAGCCAGGTCAGGAGAGGGACAATCTGTACCACCTGTGCAGTTACTCCCATAGTTCATAATTGCTAAGGCTTCCCCGCCGATACCGTACATGCGCACCCCCGCATTCCTTGCAACTACACCTGCCGGCGCAGCAACACCGCCTTCAGCGCCACGGCCAGATACAGTCGGTCTATGGTAGGGCTGTTGCATTCGACTAGAGCAGCATTGGGAGGCTATGCGACGACCGGGCGCATCCACTCCACAGCCAACCTAACCAATCTGCTCAATGTCCTGATTCTGACCACCACCCTTAGCAGCCATGTGTCGACCCTGACCTGACAACCATGCCAAACCCTCGTCGCCCACCTTGAACAACTGAAACAACGAGGCCAACGGTTTACTAACACTCAAGTGACCTGTCAGCGGAACACCGTGCACGGCATGAGCTGTGAGGCCTGGGTGCTCGGCACAAACAGTGGGGTATGAACCGAGCAGGGGCTGGATCGCTGCACGCTGCTGCTCAGGCAGGTGCTCAAGCGCTTCCACAGCCACCTGACTCGTGTCCCCCGCCCACTGCTCCGCTGAGACATGACAATCCCAACTTTCCTCCACCTGTGCCCCACTGCCCCCCTCTCCTTCTCCACCTTCCCGACCTGTACGCAGAGTCCCGCCACCACAGGTTTCCGGATTTACACCAGTGAGGAACGGTGCACGGCCAACGCAGAAAAGGTCTCATCTACCAGTCACAATGTCAAACAGGTTTGAGATATTGGTAGAGATGGAAGACGAACCAGAAGAGACCAGGCTCGTTGGGGATTCCATCCTACGAGGACAGGTCGAAGAGTTCTGCGACAGAGTCCCAAATCGACGAAAAAGATTTTGCATCCCAGGAGCTGGACTGGCCGACATTGTGGAAGCCTTCGAAGATACCACAAAGGATGCAAATGAAAATACCCTTTTTGTCATCCATGCTGGTTCAAATGACGTCATGCACACCAGATCCGAAGAATTGATGGAGAAATATCGCAAGATGATCCAGCACTACAAGAACAAGTCAAGGAATATCATCATCTCAGGCATTCTCCCCAAGATCGACGCACCTGACAAATTCTACGAAAAGGCCTTCAGCACAAATAGCCGACTAAAATATTTGTGTCTGAGGGAAGAAGTTGAAATCATCAACCTCTGGGACAACTTCTACAACCAGCCTACTCTGTTCCGCAAGGATGGCACTCCTCTAAACCCTGTGGATTCAGCACGCATGGGTCGTCTCCTACACGAAGCAGTCTGCAGCCATGGATCAAAAAACGCCATCCGAGAAGATGCAGCAGTGACATAAATCATCCAACGCCAAGCAAAAAACAGAGGCAACCGAGGACCACCAGCGATAAGGACCGAAGACAGCGAGGACCGAGGACAGCCATGAACATAAATGTAGATCCGACAAGAACCAAAAATATTATTAAAGAGCGTTCCGTGAGTTCTAAAATAACAAATTTAAAGGTTTTCTATGCAAACGCTCGTAGCAATAAATTTTCAGATTTAGAGGAGCTAGTGTTTACAGAAAATTATGATGTGATTGGCATAACAGAATCTTGGCTCAATACAGAAGATAGAGACTTTTTAGCAGAGTATTCAATTCCCGGATATGTAATGTTTGAGAAAAGCCGAATAAATCGAAATGGAGGTGGCGTTTTACTTTATAACAAAGAAAGTCTTAACCCGACCCTCTTGTCAAAACCTCAAATCGTGAACGTCGACTCATCTTCTGTGCTAATAAAGAATAATAAAGGTACAAAAATAATACTTGCGTTAATATACACACCTCCAGCTCAATCAGTGCAAACTGACCGAGAAATTTACGAACAAATTGCAGATGTAAGTAACTCACAAGATACCGTAATTTTTGGCGACTTTAATTTACCTGTGACCAAGTGGGGCGATACTCTTACTTCACACTCTGGACATGACTTGTATACGAACTTGCAAGAGAGTTCGCTTTATCAATTTGTTCGAACGCCGACCCGTGGTAATAACGTTCTTGACATTGTACGTGCAACAAAAGAAGAATTGATAGAGAATTTGAATGTTGGTGATGAATTCAGTAACAGCGACCATCGTACGATAACTTTCACTTTAAAGTTTACTAGTAACGAACCAAATAGTAGCATCGAAAAAGTCCCTAATTTCAAGAAAGCAAACTTCCATAAACTTAGAACTATGTTTAAAGAAACTGACTGGAGCTTTTTAATTAACAATAACGACATAAATATATCTTGGAAGTTATTCGAAACCACTTACCTAGAAGCAGTGCAAGACTGCATACCATCGAAAATACGGCGTCCAGGCCATAATAGTAAGCCCAAATGGTGGAATAAAGATATTTCAAACTGCCTGCTTGCTAAAAAATTTGCTAATGATAGATTAAAATCCTCACAAAATGACGAAGAACGGGTGAAATTTGTAGAGCTACGACGCAAAGCCAAAAAGTTAATTAAGCAAAGTAAAAAGACCTTAGAGTTACATATTGCGAATCAAAGTAAAACAAACCCGAAAGAATTCTATAGTTATATCAGAAAGAAAAAAGTAGTTACTTCAACTGTTGGACCGTTAGTCGATGAAAATGGAGAATACACCAAAGACGAAGTACAAAATAATGAGTAATGCCCTCAATACCTTCTTTGCATCAGTTTTTACAACAGAAGACCTCAGTGATATCCCTACACCATCGCCGATTCAGATTGATAATTCAGATGTTCTAAGCAATATCACCGTTACAGAGAGAGAAGTATTGAATTGTTTAGATAAACTCAAGGTAAATAAAACGCCTGGACCTGATACAATCTCGCCTAGAGTTCTAAAGGAAGCTAAGGATGAGCTCTCCAAACCACTGACATTACTATTCAATAAATCCTTGCAGTCTGGAACTATGCCTGATCAGTGGAAGCTAGCCAACGTAACACCGATATTAAAAAAAGGCAGCAAATCCCTACCCAGTAACTATCGTCCAATTAGCTTAACCTCAGTTGTATGTAAAATGCTAGAAACGGTCATACGAGACAGACTCGTAAATCACTTAGAGGAAAATAACATACTTAAAGATACTCAACACGGCTTTCGTAAAAAACGTTCATGTTTAACAAACCTCTTAGACTTCTTCCACGATATCCTCAACCTCTACGATGAGAGTAAAGCTGTAGATATTATATACCTTGATTTTCAAAAGGCCTTTGACAAAGTTCCCCACAAACGTTTACTGCTAAAGCTAAAAGCGCATGGAATACAAGACGGTGTATTGAAATGGATAGAAAATTGGCTCAGCAACAGAAAGGAAAGTGTAGTCATAAACGGTAAGGCATCTAAATGGACCAACGTAAGTAGCGGGGTACCCCAGGGATCGGTACTAGGACCAATTCTCTTTCTAATTTACATGAACGACATAGATGAGGGTCTCACCTGTACAATCTCAAAATTTGCTGACGATACAAAAATTGCAAATAGCGTACTCTCAAAAGAACAAGTTGACGATATACAACACAATCTAGATAAATTGTCATGTTGGGCCCAAATTTGGCAAATGAGTTTCAATGCGGATAAATGTAAAGTACTACATATCGGATACCTAAATGAGAAAGCAAACTATTCGATGAATGGCACTCAGCTTAAGAATGTAAACAGAGACACCGATCTGGGAGTAACAATATCGAGTAACCTAAAACCGTGTCAACAATGTTCAGAAGTTGTTAAGAAGGCAAACAAAATAATTGGCTTTATAGGCAGGTCATTTGAGCATAAATCCAAAGAAGTTATCCTAACCCTTTACAATTCCTTAGTCCGCCCTCTTCTGGAATACTGCGTTCAATCCTGGTGCCCTTATTACCAAAAAGATATAAACAAGCTAGAACGAGTTCAACGTAGAGTTACCAAAATGATACCTAGCCTAAAGAACAAACCATACGAAGAGCGTCTTAGAGAATAAAATCTATTTCCTTTAACCCAGCGCAGATTAAGAGGTGACTTAATTCAAGTGTTCAAAATCATCAAAGGCATCAACAATATGAACTGTAGTAAGTACTTCACTATCGACCAATCTAATTACACACGGGGAAACGGTTGCAAAATTATTGGTAAATCTTTTAACTCGCACGAATCTAAGAATGTCTTCTTCAATCGAGTTGTCAACTTGTGGAATGGGCTTCCCCGAAACGTTATAGACTGCATCACCGTTGATTCATTTAAACTCCGCGTAGACAAATATCTCGCATCAAACCCGCGACTGACTGCGTTTGTAAATGAATAACTTTATTTTATCCCCCCTCAGTTACTAACCCATCTGTCCTCTACTAACTTCCTAATCCTGCCATGGACATTAGTTCCAGGGCAGTAATTCCCTTTTCAATATTCCCTTACCCAATCTAAACCACTGTTTGGACACTTGATCCTCAGTGTTTTGGAGGACAAGCAACCTAGAAGGGTCACTATATATGTTGTTGCTTGAATTCCTTTGTACTTCTTTGTACTCCCTTGTACCTTGGCCGCTGCAGACCAACACAGGGACAGTAGGCTGCTCAGGTGGTTGCTTCACAAACTCCTTTAACAGGGTCACATGACATGCTTCCCCGTCCTCATCGAGTTCAATAGCCCCATTCCCACAACTCTCAAGACTAAGATCTTCTAGTTGCACCTGGGAACTACTCTGTCGCGGAGTGCCATCACGCCCTACCATGTCACTAGTAGTCCAGTAAATCTAGCAATCATTTAACTGGACCTAGAACAAATTGCAATAGAAGGTTTTTTGGCTTTAACTTGTTTATTAGGTCCCTCTGATGAACATATAAAAAGTCTCCAACTTTTGGACACTGGGAAAGTGGTTAATTTGCATAAATTCAAGATGGCCGCCGTCCAAAGCTTCAATTTACAGATAACTTTTTTCTGGTTGCTCCTAGACCCTATAAATGTATTACAAACAACGTTTTTTGGCTTTAACTTGTTTATTAGGTTCCTCTGATGAACATATAAAAAGTCTCCAATTTTGGACACCTGGAAAGTGGTTAATTTACAGCCGAAAAACCTTACAGACAGGCTGAACTGTCTCTTTCACAAGGGGTGACACAGGCACTTTGTGCTTGTATGGGTTTTTTGACCTGTTGTCCCACATTTTTATAAAAAAACAAAAAAAAAAAACATGACGTAGTATGACGTCATTCAGAGCCAATTATGTAATTCATGATAGGAGTTCGTATTCACTTGGATCATCGGTGCTTGCATCAAAGTTGCTATTTTGACAGAGTCCTTTACATTGACCACATGCACTGGAACATTCAAGCTCATTCCGTTTGCAACTACAGCGTTGAGTGTCACAGTTGCCCTTACACTGACATCTGACCAATTTCAGTAGTGAATCAGGAGCCACTGGCGAATCCATCGTCTTCGGTTCAAGCTGTCCCTTCCGCAGACACCAGCCCCATTTCTCGGGGTCCACACAGTTCCCCATCCATTCCTGGACCTGACAATAAACTCGGAACGAGTGGTATTTGGCTGCATCGGTTGTTGGGGGAAGGCTGTGAACTTCAACGGTAGTTGAACTTTTTGCCACCTTGTTGCAAAACTTTGTCTTTCGCAGTCCGTCAAGGGTGTCATTTCCTTTTCCCCCGTACAAATAAACCAAGGCCTTTTCACCAGCTGATGATATCGCGTCTTTACTTCCACTTTGGCAACAGAATGCTTCTATACATTTCAAGAAACCGTTGTCTTCCCTCACTTTCCTCAAGGCAGCCCCTTTACCAATACCATACAGTCGTGAGGTTGTGTCACATCCACAGAGTGCATGGACAACTGGCAGGACACGACAGATGCTTTCACCGAGAGCTTCTGCTACTGAGTTAATATGCCAACATTTCCCACCTTCCTTGCTCGACTTGAAGTACAAATCATTCATCCCTCGTTCCGCATAATGACACAACAGCACCAACAAGTCTGTGTCCTCACCTATCACATATGTCACGGTTTCCCTTGCATGCTCAATTCCCTTCTTCGCAATCATGACATCTGCATCTGCTGGCGCATTGACACAGTCAATTCCATTTGCCTTGAATGTTTCACACAATAAGTCAATGAAGTTTTGCTTATTGTCCGAGTTTGACAAGAAGTTTTCCTTTTTTGACCGAAGGGGCATGGTTGGTGAACATCACCTTTTGACCAAAGACTCCTTTTGATCGTCGATTGTGTGTCATGTCCTTGGTAGTAGGTCCTGATTTATAACCGTCGAATACAACCACCGGGTTGAGAAAGTTTTTGGAAACATGCTTCATGTACATGCTTGCAATGTCCTCAAATGTGTCACCCTTCTTCCATGGAATCCTTTGCAATAAGGAACCACCATCCAGAACATGGGTCACAGTCCTTTCTTCCTCAAATGATTCCAATGAAGACTTGGGAACAACAGCAGCTATCTCATCTCCTAGCTGTGGTTTATTGGCTTCCCTGAGCCTCCCCCACTTATCGAACAGAGCAGTAGGGTAGCTAGACAACTCATACGCAAAGACCTCTTCAACACCTAAGTCCCTGTTATTAGCAAAGATGAGGAGCCTCTGGAAAAGGAGCTGTGGGTCGATTGGTACTTTTTCAGCACTGATTGTAACCTTTGCACCCAACGACTCACTTGATCTTTCTTCCTAAATGAAAAGTCAAAAGCATTGCTACCTTCCATCTTCTGCACATGTTCATACCAACCTCATACAGTAAATGAGGATTGGCCGAGGCTGGTCCTGTCACAACACCGTTGGCAATATTCCTGAGTTCATTTGATTCTTGAAATGGATCATAATCCTTGAAGAATGCGAGAACCTTCTCTGTGTCCTTCCTATCTCGTTCACGCCTTGCTTCAGTCATTTCTTTGTGCTGCTCAGAGGTGTGGAAATGCTTCCCTGTCAGTTCTTGCATAACTTCACTCACCTCAGCGCAGGCTGGCATAGCAAGTAACCAGCGCAGGCGTTGCGTTTCCTCCATGCCCCTACCACGTGTCAATCCACCATTCGTTTTCAAAGAGCGCATCAAAACCTGCTCTATAACCAAGTCGCTTGGCAGTCCTGCCCACAGCCGATCACTTCGGCGGATCACAAATAGATCGGAGTTCAATTGACAGAACATGTCTGGGTTGAGCTGCTCAAGTTCAATCATGTCTTGAATGTACACATGGGCTGACTTGGCATAATTGTTATGACCACACGCTGCAAAGTACGGCAACATCTCCTGGAGTGTTCCGAGGTACAGTAGGAAATTGCCCATTCTCAGTGCCCTCAGGAAGCGACGCAGCAGGTCAATCATGTCCATGTATTGAATCCATAGCTTTCCCATCTTATGCTCTGCTAAGGAGCTCTTCTCAGCTTTAAGTTTTTCAGAAATTCTGTTGAAAACGTCTTTACTGCAGACTTCATCCGGTGAAACGTCTTCACGCAACAGCTTATCCAAAAGATCTGCAGCCTCCTGGAAGTCCTTGCATGCATCACTTTCCTCATCTACCATTGAGAGGTTGACACCGTATGCCCTGCCTAACACAATCGAACTCAAGGCTGTGTCAACCAAGAAGTGGCCTCTGATTGCTCGTGCATAGGCTTTCCCACTCAGCATTTGGGTCACAGCATTTTCAGCGTATAGAAGTTCCAAAACCTCCTTAAGCCCAGATGCTTCCATAACATGGCCCATGCATCCCAAAAAGCTCATCACAGAGTGAAAGCCACCAAGGTTCAAAACAATGGGTTTCAGTTCGCTTCCTTCCTTCTCATGAACAATGATCGTCTTCGCTTTCCAATAAAGCGGTTGGTCGAATGTCAGCATTGGCGTCGTTCCCTGGCGATGGCTTTCCGCAGCAACGAAGTGAAGTGTTGAGTAAATACAACTCATGTCCGTAGGGTCCATGTCAATCATGGGCAAGAAATGGACGGATGATTTCCCTGGGTGTGGTCCATGGCACACACACTGCATTAAGCCGGACCAGCCTGGTCGTTTTGGTCGAAGCAACCATGACGTTTTCCACAGTATGTCCAGATTTTCAAGCTTGTCAGATGCTGAAATGGGGTCAAGCTTTCTAAATTCGAGAGGCCCACCCTTCTTGCGAACACTGCGGTAGTATTTGATTTCAATTTGAGCTGCCGTGAAGTTGTTTTCAGGTGACTGCAATCTTGGTATTGATGTTGTGTCTCTTACTTCAGGGGTGACAGCAACAATTATACCCATACCATGGTATGTTCCTCGCCCATCAAGCGTACGCAAGTTGTGATCAACATTGTCTGCAACGAACTGTCCAAACCTGCCTGCAGTGGATATGTTGGTGCCCCTGAAATTGGCAGCACACTTCGAAAACCTCAAAACTTCTGCGTAAGGCAGACAGAAGCCGTGGCTGTGTAAACTGTCCACAAGAAAGCGGGAACCAAAGTGCTGGTGCATTTGAACCGCCAATCCATACTGAATGGGTGCTACAATGGCCCTTGGTCTGGTAAGTTGCACGATACTTTGTCCAATTGATGCAACTTCAAGATCACATGACTTGCCACTGAACGTCTCTTGCAGCAATATACGAAGGGACTGCGGAACGTACGCCACATTCTTTTCCAGCGACCGGAGTTCAGAAGGATCTGGATAGAAATCTCTACAAGTATCAATGTTCTTTATATCTGCTTTGATCAACCGTGCCGCAGCCCTGACTATCTTTCTTTGTTCTGCTTCCTCATCATCAGTCTGTGGTGAGTCTTTGAATTGTTGCAAAGTCTTTGCAGCACTTTCTTTGACAGTTACAACATCGCTGCGTCCATGCACGTTACTAATAACCAGTTCATCCCCAAAATATGAAATAAGTTTCTGTTTCATGTATTTTACACTATATGCTTCAACATCAGGGCACACCTGGGACATTCTATCAACGAGATCAACCACTGTAGTCTGTTCATCATCATTGCCACTGACTAGGTCCTCGATTGCGAGTAGAAATGCTTCCTCTCGTGAGGCATCTACTTTGCGACCCTTGTGAGGAGGTTCACTGTCTGCGGAATCACGATATTTGGAGGGGATCTGCCTATGTGTCTGGAAATTTGAGCTGCACTGCTTGTGATATATTGCGTCAGCTGCTGGAAGATCGCGTGCAAAGTTAATTCGGCCTCTAACAGTGTCAGCCCACTCATCAGCCCTGGCATCACATGCAGAAAGTATTGTCCTTTGAAAGTTGAAGGTGCGTACTGGATACACTTCTTCTGAATCATGCTTTGTGTCCAAATAGATTTTTGTACCACAAAAAAAGCAGTTCTCTGTAAAACAAAAGTCTGGTGTCTGAGAACGAAGAGCAGGTTTTTCAGGACGTTTCTTCTGCTTCCCAGGAATTCTATTTGGCTTCGTATTGACATGCTTCTTTCGGCAATCAATGTGCACCGTTTGGCCCTCGGACACGGTAATTGATGGCGTTCCACGTTCAGTACTGGCCTTGTTGATAGTATCTGCTCCCTTCGCCCTCCGATTGACTGTTTCTCCTTCGTCTAACGTGTTTGAGCAAATGCCGCAGGGATTATGCACCACCTCTTCTTCCATGGCTTCGGTAGATGTCGCACCAATCTGTTGAAACAAGAAACAAGATGATGGGATTAGTATAGGCCTAGGCAAAATGTAATAGACAATAATGTGCAGTAAAGGTAGGGCTTGACCTAGAACAAATTGCAATAGAAGGTTTTTTGGCTGTAAGGTTTTTTGGCTGTAAATTAACCACTTTCCAGGTGTCCAAAAGTTGGAGACTTTTTATATGTTCATCAGAGGGACCTAATAAACAAGTTAAAGCCAAAAACGTTGTTTGTAATACATTTATAGGGTCTAGGAGCAACCAGAAAAAAGTTATCTGTAAATTGAAGCTTTGGACGGTGGCCATCTTGAATTTATGCAAATTAACCACTTTCCCGGTGTCCAAAAGTTGGAGACTTTTTATATGTTCATCAGAGGGACCTAATAAACAAGTTAAAGCCAAAAAACCTTCTATTGCAATTTGTTCTAAGTCCAGCCCTACTTTGACTGGTCTATAGGGGGGACAGGTTCTGGGGCCACTCCGGAGCTCATAATGGGTGCAAGTACCGAGTCACCAAGGAGTGTCGCTGGGTCCAAACTATCAACCCGACCAGCCTTGACTTTCTCCTTCCGACCCTTCCTCCGCTGGTCTGAAACTTGGGTACTAGGCTGTGACACCTGAGCGGACTGAGATCTCTCGAGCCCCTCTTGCCCCTCCCTACTCGTGTCGGCCGCCCTCTCGGCTACGACTAAGGGTAGAACCTCGGAAGTGGGCACCGCAAAGTCGTTGCCGAGAAGGAGGTCGACCCCCTCAACTGGAAATTTCTCCACCACACCCACATCCAACTCCCGTGTCACACCGTCCACCTCAAGCTCCACTCTAACCAGCGGGTAAGACCGCGTAGCATTGATGCCTTGAACCACCACAACCCGAGCCGCGTTAATAGGCTTGCCAGTGAAGTTCTTAACAAGTGTCTGGAAAGCGCCCGTATCATGCAGCAACTCAAGCCTATGCTCCACACCAGCCCACCTCACAGTGCCGTGTCCCCTATGACCACAAAAAGCATCTCAGACGGGTGACGAGCCCTCCTGCTCCTTCTGCACCGACTGTGACTTCGCAACCGACATATTACCCCGGGCAAATGCGGAAGACCTCAAAGACACACCGATGTTGCTCACTAGTGACACCACTGCTGTAGGCGGTGTGCTCGGACATGAGCGCGCAATATGCCCCTTCTCATGACACTTGAAACACTGCACTTCGCTCTTGGACTTCCTTTGAGGTGAGGAAGGGCCCTGGCCTTTCTTTAACGGGAAGGGTTTCGACTTGGGATCAAAATTGGCACCAGTACTCTTAAATGGGTAATTTGTTGTGTCATTAATTCAGGGGGGGGGGGGGAGTGGTACGCCCCTGGTTACCTGCCTCAGCTCTCTGTGCAGACCCGCACCCACGAATCAATGACACCCTAAGGTCAGCCAGCTCAGCCGCCTTCTGCAGAGTTTTTGGTTGCTTTTCTTTCAGGTTAAGAGTCAAGTCACTGCCAGTACATTTTAAAAATTGCTCTAACAACACTAATTGCTTTACTGCATCAAAAGTAGTTGCCTTCTCCGACCTCAACCAATATTCAAATGCATCTGACAGCTCTCTAGTGTGTTCCTGGTAAGTACTCTCCTTTCTTTTTGGAACCGCCCTAAACTTCAGCCTATAGGTCTCTGGCTGTAGCTCATACGCCCTCAGGACAGCCTCTTTCAACAACTCATAAATCACACAGGAATCTAGGGGCAAAGCTTCGTACGCCTTGAATGCTTTCCCCGTCAATCGTGAAGAAACAAGGGCTGCCCACTTCTCCTCGGGCCATTGGTGCTCCCGGCACTTTTTCTCAAAACGTAGAAAGAATTCTGTAACTCCTAACTCATCAAACACTGGAACCAACTTTAGTAGATGTTGGACTGGTCATGGGCTCGACCCCCCTGGACGACCCGGTTCCTCGTCACCTCTACACGAGTTTTCTCTAGGTCAATATCGGCACAATACCTTGCAGACTCAGCCTGATACCTATACTTGAGCTCAGCCTCCTGCTGCTTCTGCTCAGACTCATACTTATACTTGAGCTC
The DNA here is from genome assembly GCA_032716605.1 of Paralithodes platypus. Classification (NCBI taxonomy): domain Eukaryota; kingdom Metazoa; phylum Arthropoda; class Malacostraca; order Decapoda; family Lithodidae; genus Paralithodes; species Paralithodes platypus. Next base: position 17,865,417 of record CM064564.1, on the reverse strand, counting down.
GGCCTGTCGCTCCTGCTGCTTGAGCTCGGCCTGTCGCTCCTGCTGCTTGAGCTCGGCCTGTCGCTCGTGCTTTCGCTGCTCGAGTTTGGCGAGCTCGAGCTGAAACAACATCTCGGAAGACAAACCCTGAGGAGGGGGTGCTACTACCGGGGACCCACCCAGTGAGTCACTTAGAGGCATACCCAACCGCCAGCGGGCCTCGGCCTGCGGGAACGTACTCGGCACCGGAACCCGAGGGGGCGCCATGATAGGAGTTGAGTGGAATGGGGGCTGGGACGAAGGTGCCCCAGCTCCCGCTCCACCCGAACCCCCATGCACCCCACCCAGCACACAGGTAACCAGCTCACTTCTCGACAAACCGCTAGTACCGGAAAACCCTAAGACCGTGGCTACACACTGCAGTCCGTACCGGTCTAGCCCCGACACACGGTCCGCCGACACAGGGTCTTCCAAAAATATCCGAGCATCCTCCTCATTGTTCACCACCCGAATGCCGTTAAACAACTCCACCTTCTCCACCTCCTCGCCTGTCTCTCTCACTATGCTCAGACCCGTCCAGTGACATGATGGAGTCAACAACAAAAAATCTAAGTCAAGACAAAAATAGCCAAACTCTCGCGTAGCTTTATTCATAAAAAATATTTGAAGATATTCTTGAGTGCAATACTAGGTCACCAATAAACTACAACAAGTTCTATATATCCTCAAAACAATATCCACTGCCAACACTGCGAGAAATAAATTTAACCCCAAATGGTAATAAGATTTCTCCAAAAAAAAAAATGCAATATTCAGTTCACTATATACTGGTCTAAGGTCGCCATTTGTTACGACCGGCACTACGAAATAAACAAGGGCACTTGAGAATGGACTAGATGATAGGCTATATCTGCAACAACGGTACGCTAATTCCAAACCCTCGAACTATTACGCCGGTGAACAAAACACTTAAACCCTCCAGAGTTAATCTACTGGATAACGGGGTATCAATTAACTGGGTTTTAGTGCACTTCTACAAAGGCTTTCCGGTGACGGCAAAGCCTACTCACAACAGGAGTACTTTATGTTAATAAAATGCTCTTAAGTAATAACAATGCTTGAATAAACTATAACAAGATTTAATAAAGGAGTATATGCTTACGTTAACTTTAGTGTGAGTCTGTACTCACCACTAAACTCTACAATGCTCTATGAAAACACTGGAAGTCTAGTCCTACAGCAATCAGATAAAGAATCTTCTGAAAACGTCTGATGCTCTAAGATGCTCGTTAATATAGAACAGAAATAATGCAGGGGCAGGACACCAAAGCGTGTATCTTAAATACACCAAAAAGTAGGATACATATATATGAAAACAAGGGAGTGCAACAACTCTGTGACAGCACTAATAATAGCCACTCAAAAACAGTACTTCCTTAGCCAACGTAACAGCCAAACTGGGTTGTGGACTATGCATCAACCTAGGCTAAAATAAGGCGTGAATAATTCCTAAAGCATACACAATTAAAGTTAATAAACACAATGCTGTCTTTCTCACTAATAAAGTCTAGCAGTGGCATAAAGGGTACTAGGAAACTAGGCAGAGCGCAAGCATGCTCGTAGCCTACTGTCTTCCCTTGAACAGATTTCCCTTATGTTACGTTAAGTGACTTGGAGGCTCTCTTGGTAAGTCCAGATCTCAAGTATCTGGTCTTACCCTGGTGCTCCACAAAGGTCAACAAAATGAGGTAGCAAGCATACAGGTAAGAGTAGGCAAAAGCCCTTCACCTGTATACTGCTACACTCGCAAAGGAAAAATATGCACAAGGGTTACAGGCTACCTAGCTTCGTCGAAGTCGTACAGGCTCAGACTTGCCACATACATAACTCAGACAATGACCAAAGATACCCTCCACTGTCTAGCATTAAATAGTAGGAAAGAACAGCTCAATAATTAGAAGCACCCCAATACTATGCTACCATGTGACTATGACTCTAATAATCCCTAAAGCTAGTGCAAAACATAAATGTGAGAACTGGTGCTGGTAATACGACTGGCCGACTATCGAAGTCGTATGCAGAGAACCAGAAGGGATAAGTAATTGAATAAAGGGAAGAAGTATTGGAAAAGAAGAAGTTCAGAGAGAGAAACAGTAGTATAGGGGGTTAGATTGGGGACAGATTGCAAAGGACGTGTAGGACCAAGCACGCTATGCCAAGCTCTGCAGGAGACACGCGAGTAGGAGCCCCCCACCTAACAAAGACAGCGGCACCCAATCACAGACGACTACGTCATGAGGAGCAGGCGTCATATGACGCGCCAGGCCCGCCGGCCAATCAAGAGCGTGGGAAACTCCTCCGAGCGAGGGAGGCACACGTACATACACACGCACATAATACCACCACGCTGCTCGCTCTCTTTCTCCCTACAACTTCACCATATCTTATATTCTATCAATGATATAAAATTCTTCCAAGTGTCACAGACAAGAATAAAGACCACCACTGATCTGTCTGTGGCAACATGAACACTATGAAAGAAAGAACATCGTTCTACGATTATTATAGCCCGTTTCACTGCCCTGGCGAGCGCTAGCGAGTTATGAGTGCATTCTGGCAAGCTGGCCAGCGTAACACAACGGTGCACAAGTCCTTCATCGCTACTACAGCTACTTATTACAACGGTGCACAAGTCCTTCATCGCTACTACAGCTACTCAGGATGGAATCAGATGAACATTGTTTCTGACAATATAATTCGTTAATTATCGTCTGGCTGCTTCTGAATAAGCTCGTCTCCCTTTAGTCTACACTGTAAAACAAATATTGGTTATGCAAAGTGAAACTAAAGTGTCCATAATAATCTACACTTTTAAAGATATGTCGGTAACAATAAACTCCTCTAATACTAAGATAAAGAGGTAAATCACTATGTACCCAATGATTTTATATAACTTTTTCATACCATTTGTATACATTTAATTGTTCACAAACTAGTTGCAAATACCTACACACCCTATCAAAGGTTATATAAAGTATATATGACAATACATATACACCCTATCAAAGGTTATATACAGTATATATGACAATTGTATATATAGTGTCCCTAATATTATGTAATTTTAATGGTACATTTGTAATAATAAAGCCATCTCAGACAAAGATAGAAAGGTATATCACCATCATTATGCCAATTGATCTGATATAGGCTACCTGTATTAACAATGTAGTATAGTCCTAACTGTTGCCAAGACCGACGTTGCCTATCAGAAATTTCAGAAAAAGATGATGTGTAATTCTTGGCTTTATATAAAACTCGAGGTGCTCTTCTTTCAAAACACGCTCATCCATAATTATTCTGACCAGCTCTCTAACTCAAAAGCAGACCTTAAATCACAGGGAGGGGTTATACATATTGGGTAATGTATGAAACACGCGTTCCCAGGCCATCATTCTTCATTTCTAAGTAAGATTTTGTTTCTCTTGTGCATCCATAATACTTTAATGTATATTTCATTATGTGAGTGTCCAATGGAATATTTAGTTTTTACTTCAACCATGCAAATAATATTTTACATTTATTAAAGTAGGGTAGACAACCTGAGATGGAGGAACACGGGACAGGTAAGCTAAAAGGGAAGGAAAGAGGATGGGGGAAGAGAGAAGGGAACGGAAGAAGAAAGAAAATGAGTATTGTGAAGAGGGATTAGTGACAAAAAGAAGAAACAGGAACAAGAGAAAGAAGAACAGTGAAGAGAGGAAGGAGGAGGGAAGAAGGAGGTAGTGGACAGAGGAATTGAAATGAGGAGCCTAATGAAGAGGGATTAGCGAACAAAACATAACGAGAGAGAGAGAGAGAACAAAACATAACGAGAGAGAGAGAGAGAGAGAATACAACATAAAGGGAGGAGGAGCAAGAAGTGGGAGCATGAGAGGAAGGCGGCATTAAACAAAGGAATACCGATGAGGAGCATGCAGTAAAGAGGGAATATCGACAAAAGGAAGAAAACAAAAACAAGACAAAGAGGAGGAATGATAGGAAGGAGGAGGGAGGAAGGAGGCAGTGAGCAGAGGAAGTGCCGGGAACGGAAGAGGAAGCAGGAGGTAGGAGGTCAAAGTTTACTTGCAGGAGGAGGAGGAGAAGGAGGAGAACGAAAGAGGAGGAATAGATGGAAGAAAGAAATTAGTGAGTACACAAAATGAGGAAGAAATTGTGAAGGATAAGGAAGGAGTGAGGAGAAGAAGAACACATGAGGAATAGTAAGAGCAGAGTAAAAGGGGAGAAGGAGAAGGAATAGAAGAAACATCATAAGAGGAAGGGGAGGGGGTGGAAGGAGGGAGAACATAGAAGAGTGTATAGATGATGGAAGGGGAAAACGTTAATAGTGCTAAGGAAGAAAAGGGAGAGGGAACAGTATAAGAGAGATGATTACGATGGGAGGGTTGAAAATGTGTTAAAAAAGTAGTAAGGGATGAATGAACAGAAGGAATTTCGAAACGGAGGGAAGACTCAAGAGAGAGGACGAACGAACAGAAGGAATTTTTTTTATCCATGGCTGCGGACTGCTTCGTGTAGGAGACGACCCATGCGTGCTGAACCCACAGGGTTTAGATGAATGCCATCCTTGCGGAATAGAGTAGGCTGGTTGTAGAAGTTGTCCCAGAGGTTGATGAATTCAACTTCTTCCCTCAGACACAAATATTTTAGTCGGCTATTTGTGCTGAAGGCCTTGTCGTAGAATTTGTCAGGTGCGTCGATCTTGGGGAGAATGCCTGAGATGATGATATTCCTTGACTTGTTTTTGTAGTGCTGGATCATCTTGCGATATTTCTCCATCAATTCTTCGGATCTGGTGCGCATGACGTCATTTGAACCAGCATGGATGACAAAAAGGGTATTTTCATTTGCATCCTTTGTGGTATCTTCGAAGGCTTCCACAATGTCATCCAGTCCAGCTCCTGGGATGCAAAATCTTTTTTGTTGATTTGGGACTCTGTCGCAGAACTCTTCGACCTGTCCTCGTAGGATGGAATCCCCAACGAGCCTGGTCTCTTCTGGTTCGTCTTCCATCTCTACCAATATCTCAAATCTGTTTGACATTGTGACTGGTAGATGAGACCTTTTCTGCGTTGGCCGTGCACCGTTCCTCACTGCTGTAAATCAGGAGAAGGAGATAAGGCCCTAGAGGAAGGAGGAACCAGGAGGAAGAAAGGAGAACCAAGAGGAAGGAAGAAACATGATGAGGCGACAAAAAAAAACGAGGAAGAAAAAACGAAGAGGAGGGAAGAACCAAGAGGAGGAGGGTAGAACGAAGAGGAAGAACAAACCAAAAGGCGAAAAGAAGCAGGAGGAGAGAAGAAACAAGAGGAGGAGGGAAGAACCAAGAGGAAGAAGAAATCAAGATGAGGAGAGAAGAACCAAGAGGAGGAGGGTAGAACGAATAGGAAGAACAAACCAAAAGGCGAAAAGAAGCAGGAGGAGAGAAGAAACAAGAGGAGGAGGGAAGAACCAAGAGGAAGAAGAAATCAAGATGAGAGAAGAACCAAGAGGAGGAGGGTAGAACGAATAGGAAGAACAAACCAAAAGGCGAAAAGAAGCAGGAGGAGAGAAGAAACAAGAGGAGGAGGGAAGAACCAAGAGGAAGAAGAAATCAAGATGAGGAGAGAAGAACCAAGAGGAGGAACAAACCAAGATGAGGAGAGAAGAACCAAGAGGAAGAAGAAACCAAAATGAGGAGAGAAGAACCAATATGAGGAACAAACCAAGATGAGTACAAAGGAGTACAAAGGAAATCAAGCAACAACAGATCTAGTGACCCTTCTAGGTTGCTTGTCCTCCAAAACACTGAGGATCAAGTGTCCAAACAGTGGTTTAGAGTGGGTAAGGGAACATTGGAGAGGGAATTACTGCCCTGGAACTAATGTCCGTGGCAGGATTAGGAAGTTAGTAGGGGACAGAGGATATGAGGAGAGAAGAACCAAGATGAGGAGAGAAGAACCAAGAGGAAGAAGAAACCAAAATGAGGAGAGAAGAACCAAGATGAGGAACAAACCAAGATGAGGAGAGAAGAACCAAGATGAGGAACAAACCAAGATGAGGAGAGAAGAACCAAGAGGAGGGAAGAACCAGGAGGAAGAACAAACCAAGATGAGGAGAGAAGAACCAAGAGGAGGAGAGAAAAAACCTAGAGGTACATGAAAGATCATCATCGATGTCATTGATGCAAATCAAGAACAGAACAGGTCCGTGTACTGAACCCTGAAGCACGAGTGGAAGGAAACAACCAAGAGGAGGAGGGCAGTAGGAGAAGGAGGAGTGGAAAACGAGGTGGGAAGAATGAAGAAGAGGTAAGAAAGAGAAGATTAAATTATATACTTTGAGAGAAGTACCAAGAGAACAATGAAAGTCAAGCAACAACACGTCTAACGGCCCCTCGAGGTTGCTTGCACTCTAGATCACTGGTGTTTAAAGTGTCCAACAGTGGCTTAGAGTGGGTACTGGACAATTGTTAAGGGAAATACTGTCCTAGCAATAATGTCCCTGGCAGGGTTTGGATATGATAATATGGAACAATTTGTGTTAATAACATAACACCGCTATAAGTGATCCTTCATTTATCTGCGGAAAAGTTAGTAATATCTTGGTTAATTATTTATGCCTGTAGTGACCCTCGATGTAAAAGGAGAAAACGTAAGTTATTCATTTACAAATGCAGTCAGTCGCAGGTTTAAAGCAAGGTGTTTGTCTAGGCGATGTTTAAAGGAATCAACGGTACTGCAGTCTATAGCATCTCGTAGAAGCCAAAAGGAGAGAAGAAACAGGGAAATATATAAATGAAGATGGGCTAAACCGAAAAATACGAAGCCGGAGATAAACAAGAACAAAAAAACAATAGAACCACAACAAAACCCCATAGAAAAAACAAATAAACTAATACAAATGACCTTATGCTGTTCTAAAAAGCCATGACAAAACTGGATAATATAGTAGATCAAAATGTCGGACATAAACCCAACCTCACGCCTGGGTCCCTAAAGCCTGGGAGACATGTTTTGTTCTTCGATCCTTTCTTTTGTATTAATGAACTTATAGATATTTTCAAAGGACAAGGTGATAGTGTTTGTGTTAACTATGTATTACAAATCTACTGTATAATATTATCAATTGATTTTAATATACATATTGATTGAAAACCCATTTCCATGTTTTGCATCGGTACGTCTTGGTCACCTGACAGTCGATGGGCCAGGTCCATCAACCACACAAATTAACATTTTCCAAGTCAAAGTTTCATAATCATCTCCAATAAGCGGCTATTAAGTAATATGGGAACTCATTATCAAAGCATATGATATGGAAATAACATCTCTACGTCAATGCCTTGTTAAATATTATTGTGGCCAAAATCCCTCTCTGATTTTACTGATTTGCATACTGGTTCATGGAAGCTATATATAAGCTGGTGTTCATGCTGCATCTCTGTTAAATCACCTAACCTTGAGATGATGTCATCAGATCTTCCTCAGTTTAATAAATGCTGTCCTACCCTTTCACATCCAAACTTTTTACAATTATGTATCTTCTATTATCTCTCCATGACCATATCACCACACCCCTGCCTTACACATCATCTTTCATGTGACTGCCACATGTATTTGTTGATTTCATTAATTGAGTTTAGGAGTAAAGTCGGTTGGTGGAGGGAACATAATAACACACTATATCAACCCAATCTCTCAAGTCTGCTCTCGTTGGAGTATATTTTGGTAAAAGTCTCATACATTCTAACAACAAATTAATACGTTCTAGACTTAGGGAGAACAAAGACAAAATAATTTTAAAATATATAAGGCCTAAATAAAAAAAATATTCCTAATGTTTGGTTAGGCTAGTAATGAGCTCTAAATACATACACATAACATTGATATCGGACAAACTGTTTGAGAGGAATAGAACAAAAAAAAATATATATATACAGGTATTTTTGTTTTCGTTCAAATTGCTTAAATTTTGCACACAATGGTCACAGTACAGACACTTATAACAAGACAACAAATGTTCAGTACTTACTGTTTATTAACATTTTATAGGACAGTCCCCTTAAGTTTGAGCTTAATAACTTTCTATAATTGCCCGTATCGTACAGCAGCAATCGTCTTTTTATGTATTACTCTTTGCTTCCACTTTGCCCATTGTAGTTGTTTTGTTCATATCCTATCAAATATGTATTAAGATTCGCCATGAAAACTAATTTATCTAATTGCATTCTCTCTCTCTCTCTCTCTCTCTCTCTCTCTCTCTCTCTCTCTCTCTCTCTCTCTCTCTCTCTCTCTCTCTATCCATATATCGAACAAGTTATCTACAACGCATATGTGACTTAATCTATTTGTTATTAATTTCACCATAACACCAAACACCTCCAATGAAATTAATGAAAGCATAATTATATATGATCCGCCAGGATTCAAACCCGGGTTATCACACACAGATTTGTAGACACCTTAACCATTACACCACAAAGACGGTTAAAGTAGACGATATGCAAACTCAGAGAGAACATAGCCAAGCCAGGATTACAGACAGGCACACTGGAGGGACGATGACGGACAAATGAAAGGAGAGGAGAGACAGACAGACATGTATTCATTCATCAGGACATAATACAAAGACAGTGTTAAAGACAGAGGCAGAGACAATGAGGCAGACAGTAAACTAGACGGTAAACGAGACATACACGCCGAAAACAATCCTCCAGGATTAAGGAAGAGAGTGACATAGGTATAAGAGACTGAGGTAGATTAACGGGAGTAGGACAGGGTGACATGCAATACACGAGAGAGAGAGAGAGTGTGTGTGTGAGTTAGAGTGAGTGGGGAAGGGGATGGACGGGGGGGGGGGGGAGGAGGGAGAGGAATGATTGCGAACAAGACAAGACAGGCATACATTCGTTATGAGACAGACAAACAAAAAAGGGTTAACATACACATAACAAACATCAGGCCAGACATCCAGAACAGACAGGAAAGGGGGCGGGGTGAGGGAGATCAGGGACCTATTGGGTCCGTGGAGGGCTACTACACTGGCATTTATGTGTCTTATTTTTCTCCGTTGTCGTGTTTTCCTTATTTCTCTTTATGCATATGGAGGAGACAAAAGACAAAGCAGCCTGTAACAAGTGCCCTTCCCCAAAATTACTCGTCTAGGGAAAGGAGAGAGAGAGAGGTCAACAGCAACTCAATTTTTACTAAGATACTTCTAACTTCCTATCTACAAAGAGGGATTACATTCCTTCCAAGGAGTGGATGCAGAATTTGGGTCGACTTGCATATGTGGAGGCATGAAGGAAAATCTATGATCCATCATTATATGGGGCTATATTTTCAACTTACAATTATATTTTTCTGATATTTGTTTTGTCATAGTTTAAGTTTTGTATCCTTAATAATTTTGAGTAAACAAGGAAGAGGTATTAAAACTTTATTGCTTAATTCCTTCATCTGACAACCAGTTCCATGCATTCATTGTTATTTTAATGTAAGTTCAGACACACATGTTTGCAGTACCTATTCTCATCTTTCTTCGTAGTCTATTATGACGAGACTAGTAATCCTGATCATTCAACTTTTCATCATAAAATAGAAAGATTTGAATAATTGAATTGATACTTCTACTGATTGTGAAGGGTCAACCAGTAAATAGGTGTGAACATAATTATACAGTCCCATTTGCTCCATCCCTCCGTGGTAACGCCCATGAATTAGTAATCAAATATCCACAGCGCAGACCCTCAGCTTTCAAATTTAATTTTCCCCGAACTTCCTTCCTCATAGTAACTCTTCACCAAATGTCAATATACAATAGTTTAATATATTATATTATTACAAATCTTCCACAACTGGATAACGACTTATAGTGCACAATGTTGTTCATTATTACATTTGTGTGTATTAACTTTATTATTTTGCGTAAAGAGAAAGGAATAGAACTTGCAGACTAATCCGACCCATGGAGGCTCCACAACCAACCACGGTCATCAGACTGGCTATCGTTGGGAAAGTAGGCAGGAAGGTAGGGATACAGATACAACTGTCATAATAGATTGGCAAGGTAGACAGACAGGTATTCAGAAAGAGGAAAAAGCAACCAAGGATTAATCTGGCCAACGGAAGGAGCCAACCCAAGTATTGTTAAGAAACTAAAAACTCACTGGGGTAAGAATACAGGGAGAATATGGTAGGTAGATATAACTAGTTGAATATATAGCTAATTCGCTAGATACATAGCTAGATAGATAGATAAACAAATAGATATATAGACAGATAGATAGATAGACAGATAGATAGATAGGTATAGCAGGTTACAGCTAATTATACAGACGGAAGACAGGAACAACTGCGGACTAATCCGGCCCGCAGAGGCAGACAATCCAAGCACTGTCATCAAACTTACTATCCTGGGGGAGTGCTGGGTAATGGGGGAGGGATGGGAAAGTGAAGGAGTAGAAGGGGGAGGATAGTAAGGGGAAGGGGGAGTGGGAGAGGAGATGGATTAAGGAGAAGGGAAGGAGAGAGGCGGAGAGGAAGGGAGAGAGGAGGTGAGTGTTGGGGATACGAATCGAGAGACGACATGTGTTGTGAATCCTAGCTGGTATATATACCGTAGTTTGAATTTCCCGGGTTCACGACAGCTGGTTCCTTTTTGTTTATACGCATTACTTTATTTATCTTTGTGGATAAGTATTACTGTGGTTGCACCAATTATATCTTAGTTTATTTTCCCTTATTATTTAATCACGGGGGGCGATATAGAACCCTTAAATATATTTATATTGTTACGATAAGAGGGAATCTCAGTACACTTCACACAGAGACTTCGTCCCGCTCACAACAAACCACCAGTTGCTGCCACATAACAACAGAACTTCACTGATCTACACCTACCGACATGTCCATCACCTAACCTACACTCTTATCATCACAGCTAAGTTCCTTTAATACTAGAAGTACTTCATAGATATTACTGGGACTACCACAGATAACCTACATATACATGTTTACAAGTAAGTCAAACGCCGACCCGGTATCATATTTATAGCCTAGGCCAATTCATCTTCCCAAGTCTAAACATTTTATTTTTATCGGTTTCTCCTCTACCCCCTAGGAATAATAAACAGGATAACATGTACTCGAGGAAGAAAGTAAGGGGTGGAGAGAGAGAGAGAGAGTAAAATTAGGGGTCGAGGGGGTGAAATGTGCGGACGGAAGTTGGTGCAAACTTCAAAGGCAGGACGAAAGGACGGGAGGCAGGAAGTGAGGGAGAAGCGCAAATCAGGAAAGAAAAGAGGAACGCAAGGAGGGAAATAAGCAAGGAAGGGAGAGAAAGAAAGATGCTGTGGGGAAGATGTGAAAAAGAGGTTAAATAAGAAGGGAGAGGTATGTATCTTGTTACTTGTCTACTTTGAGAGAGAAAGCAGTTACAGATACTAGTTAGCATATCAAAGAATAGCCTGTACATCGCAATAAGATAATCTAATTGCACATACATAACAATACAGTTAGTACGAAGTGTGCAAATATAGCCTACTATCTTTAAAATGCTTCACCATAGACCTACTTACAACTTCTGAGGAAAGTAAGTTCCAGGTAGAACAGGTCTTTAAGCTTTCACTTACGGTGTAGTCTATATTGTCACCTGCCAGAATATCCAATACATTTTCACCTGATGATTTTTCGATACATAATAGAAATATATGGAATATCTATCTATCTGAATCATGTGCCTAGTTTTCACAATTAACATCATTTGCTACTAAATCTGTATGATAAAACAAAATCACACCAATCATCAAATGACAATCATATACCAAAATTAAATTACAAATTTATTTGAATAATATCTTCTAAAACTATATGAATACTGCCTACTACATAAAATAATGAAATATGTAAGCTTAAATATAAGGCAACATGGAACCATGGATAAATATTAAACTTCCACGGATTCATTGGTAAAACAAAAAAAATATATAAATTGATGTAATGCGTGTTCATGTTTTATTGATGGAGTATAGTATTTAATGAGGGTTGATAATGTAACCTATTCAATATTATTTGAGCAATGGACATGCATATTATTTTAATTTATATAACAGTATTTAATATGAAATGTTCAGAGAGTGGCTATTGTACAAGTTATGTGTGTTGCTTGCTGACTTTTAATCATTACATTAACTGTATAAAGAGCCGATAGGTTCATAGAACTCTCCTGAAGTTGTGTGAATTTGTAGATATAGTATGATCTACTTCATGCATACATTCTTTATTGTTAAAGGTTGAACACATATTGTTAAATGCATATGGGTTTCATAACCTGATTGCAAATTATGTTTATGCTGTAAAGTCAATAATACAAGGAGCCCACAGTGTGCTAATATTCTCTTTGCATATTTCATAAACATGTGGCAAGCATACACTGAGCATTGATTATTAAATATGACTATGAGTCTCTTTCTCTCTCTCTCTCGCTCTCTCTCTCTCCCTCTCTCTCTCTCTCTCTCTCTCTCTCTCTCTCTCTCTCTCTCTCTCTCTCTCTCTCTCCCTCTCTGTCTCTCTCTCTAGCTATCTATCTCCTTGCCTCCGCCATTCCCTTGTATATTCACCCTTCCTTCTCTTTCACGTCCCCCTCTTATTCCTCACAGTATCTAATATATTATTTACCATTCAGTCTTAGTCTCATATCTCTTAACATTTTAGTCCTGTTTATAATAAATATTATATTACTAAAATTAATTATAGTAATAATGACGGTTTCTAAAACCAATGCAACGAAACCCTCACCAGACCTACCCAAATACCTAGAAGACACACGGGTTAGAGGCCCCACAAGGACCTCAACTTATATATCAACAGTCAAGGAAGAAGTGAATCAACCACAAGCAAAAATAGCCAGCCTACGAGTGAGAAGATGGAAGAAAAGGAGTGGGACACAAGCACAAGCAGAGAAAGGAACAACGCAGTCTGTGCTCCTAGATCAACGTCCTCTAATATACCAAGGAACAACACAGTCTACCATAAATAAACAACACCATCTACCGATAATCACGGGAACTACAAGGCCCCTCAGCAAGCATGACCTGAGTCCGAGCCAATCACTTGGGTTTCGTCCGGACCAATCGCAAGGTCAGAGGTACGGATTAAAGGCATCTCCAACCCAAGGACCCGATTTGAACTACAATGAAGAGGAATTTATGCAAGTTCCTCATCAAGATCTGAGATAATCTCAGAATAAGTCTCTCGACAGTGCGGAAGACCAATACAATCAACGAGAACAGACCCACAGTGAATAATTAAAATATTGCATAGACAAGTGATAATCGAGAAATGTATGAATTACAGGAAAATAATTATCATGCAACCATGCAAGCTTCTTAAAATAAGAATTTAATGTTAAAAGATAAAGAACAACATTTCCCATGTATTACTATATGTATTGGATTTTTAAGGCCAGTATGAACTTCACCATAATTCGAAAACTGAAATTACAATGCCCGTCATATTCCGAAGTCAACTAAACATGATCCAAATTAAAACTTGAATATCACCTCACAGGAATTGAGGAAAGTTAGGCAAGCATTGTCGCATCCGTCTACTAGCCAACGGCGAACTAGAATGAGATCCAATGTCAGGTAGTAACTGTTAGGGTTAAGCCAATCGTTCCTATACATGGTGAAATGATGGGGCTGAAACGGAAGGGCAACCCAGATACTGCAGAGGTCCTACTGATGTCAGAAGAAGATCCACAAACCATGGCGAAGCTAGCTGCAGTGAAGGAAAGCCGGAGAATGAAAAGGAAGATCCAAAGGAGGAGAAAACCAGAAATAGAATTCCCCAGGTTTCCCATGCTCTACAGCCTGCCACAACAACACAGTCTACCCCACAAAGAGGATCTACCCGTGCTCTAATTCCAGCCGGATTAACTCAGTCTACCAATAAAAGGTCCCCCCATCCGGGACCCCACAGGAGTTCAAGCCCGGACCAATCCAGAGGATGCATGCCCAGCCAATGGCAGACCCCGACACATGTACCTAAGGCAGGGAACCAACAGCCGCTGCAGGTGTTGTATTGAGAACAGGAGTTTATGCAAATGCATCACCAGGAACCAGGACAATGCCTCTACCGATGGAACCAAGAGAATCACCTCTACAGTACATCACATGAGGAATGGAATTAACCAACACAGAAGAGAAAGGGACAGAATTATAACATGTAATACAGGAAATTCCAGACAAGTCCATTATCTTTAAAACAATTATTATGCAACCATATCTGCCTTGTAAATAAAGAATAGAGTTATAAGATGTAAAACAATACCATTAGTTATGCAATTGTGGGTTAGCTATATTTTTAGAATAAATATTACCTTCGCAATAGAGAAAAGAATGAAGTCACCATGTCCTTATGATATCGAAATAGCCCAAATCTAGTTCAAATTATAACCCAAATATAGCCTAACTGAAACTGAGAGAAGGTATACAAGTACCGGTTTCAGTCCTGTTAGTTTACATAACTATCCGTGGAAGGGAATAGGATTGTAGACTCCTATAAGACAAGCCTGTCTCTATAGTCGAGTCCCAGCAGGGTGGCAAACTAGAGGTGTGGAGGAGCCAAGAGTGAACTTCTCTATTGTCCGTGAGAGAGGCAGCTCCCTTTGCCATCCAGTCAGAGGGAGACCTACGAGTCGTACGCCGGCCAGATTCTCCCTCTTGGAAATTACTTCTCCTCTACCTCATATCCTAAGTGTCTCTATGTGTTTTAAGTGTTGTGATTTATTGTGAAGGTACTATAGAATATGTGAGTGTTCAACTTAATTTGTGCCTAGATCTTCGTTCGAGGATTTCCTTCGTCAATCTACTACACGTGTGAAATTTATCTAATTCAATCTACTCAGTGAATTTAGAGAAGTGCAATATTCTATCTGTATAATTCATACCCCGCATTTAAATAATCAATTGCTACATACAATACATAGTCATTCTTCCACGTGTTTCAGTGAAATAATCCCAGATTCTATTATTGTGTTGTATCATTCATTGTGTGTCCAAGACGAAGCGAAGTGCATAACGAAGGCTATATTCCTTCTAATTGAACCTCATATTTAATCTCTGTATTCAACACCTTATTTTACCTATTGCACCATAGAATATTCCTAGCAAAGTCGCCTCCCCCCCATTTTTGAAAGTAAAGAACCCATCCGTTGAGTTATACTTAATTTATTTCAATTTACCTATTTTCATTCCTTTTGTGAATAGTCTAACCAGATATGTTGCTAGGGTCTTATAATTTTTTCCCCACTGATTGAGGAAATCAGATTATTCAACTCCATTCATCTTGCCTATATATTCGGCTAGTGATACATTACTACTTCGTTTGTTAATTTCTTAATATAACTTTATTTTCATTATATACAGCGCTACTTCGTTCTGCGTTCATCAGTAGCTTGTTAATATAATTCAAACCTACTTGTCTAAGCAATTATACCGCTATAGTTCATTCACTCCATTTAATAGTGAATATATTACTACTTCGTTTAGTAATCTCTTAAGGTAACTTTATTTCGTTACCTACAGCGCTACCTCGTTCTGCGCTCATCAGTAGTTTGGTAATATAATTCAAACCTACTTGCCTTAGCAATTGTACCGCTATAGTTCATTTACGTTATTATATAGTGAATCTGATTTCCATACTCCGTGAAAGTATAAACTTATCTACGAACGAATTGATTTGTTGTGGTTCGTGGATAGGTAAAAGCCTATTTAAAGTATCTTTCCTTCAGACTAAAGGCAAGGTTAACTTGCCCTTCCTATATGTTAACATTGCACCAACTTAGAAGTAAATTTAACGTGACATCAGTCCATTTGACCTAGACTCTCCTTAAGCGGTTCCTCTAATTATCTACCTGCGCGCGGCCTACTTTGGTCTCTGACCCAGCGTATGTTTACACCTTTTGAACCGTGGACCCTAACTAATATACCCTGCGTTAGACACTTCGCCCACATATTCTTGTCATCAATGTTGTTTGTAGTTATGTATCATATACAGTATGTCTTCTGTGTTTGTAGTTATGTATCATATACAGTATGTCTTCTGTGTTTTCCCATTCATAATTATTGTAATTGACAAACTAATAGTCAGCAAAGAGTAAACTCTTTTCAACTCTTTTAAAGTCACTTGGATTTTGCAGTAGTATCTCAGGTCATTATATATATGTATCTCATATCATTGAATAAATACGAGTATAACGTTTCCTGTGTGTTTATTGTGTTAACCGGAGTGTGATTGAAGCAATAGTAAAAGTAGTATTCATGAAACTAGATATGTTCCTGTTGAGCATATTCAGAATCTAAACAGTTGATATAAGGGTGAATAATTATAAGACATATAACCCAGCTGGTAAAAATTAGCACCCAGCATAACACATAGCTCTCTCGTTACACTAGAAGTGCTCGTTCTAGTCAGTGTGAAATACCTAGAAGTGTATATTCTAGAAGAAGTGTGAGCTAGAAGTGAAATATCTAGTTGTGTAGGAGAGGCTCTAGAAGTGCAAGTTCTAGATAAATAGTCCGGCACTAGAAGTGAAATATCTAGATGCAGTGAAATACTAGAAGTGATTATTCTAGTTTTGTGAAGAACACCGTCTCTCTCTTTAATAAATAAGAGAGGCTTAGAAGCGTACGAGTGAATCGCAAACCAGATTTATGTAAAGGATCCTGCTTCCCCAGTCTGAGTGTTTTCTATAGTTCTTGAGTTTTGGAATTGTTTGGAATATATTGAGTGTTCAAGTTATAATAATTAATCGAGACCCCTTTGGCCTCTCCTTTGATTAAATCATAAGCCATATCCGTGGAATCCTTATATACATCTTGCTCGTAATTAGTATAATTATATAATACTCAGAATACAACTTCGTTGTATTCCCTAGAATATTATATATATGGGTGCAACTTAGATAAATGGGAAAACATCACATATCAACATTTTATGAACACTAGCAGATCTTATTTCATGTGTATATTATCAGTGTGTACAGTATCTATGTGTGTAGCAACGTGTTCAAAGAGAGCGTGACTACTATAACCAGCCTTAATTAAAATACTACATAGCTACGGACATTCCTAGGTCCATGATATTATATACTTTCAAATAACTAGAGATTCCTTCCCCATTGAAATCTTTATCCACCTACGTTCGAGTAACTTATTCATGTATTACGATTAATTTATTTCTAGTTGATCTTGTCCGCTACGTGATACGGTGAATAATATTTGATCTGATCTCGGGAAGTTCTATTATACCCATCTGTACACATAGCCGTTACCTTTTGGCTATATTGATTCACTACGATAGTTCTGTGAATTCATTTTATTTTACATTTGCAGCCTATATATTCTGGCTATTCTGATTTACTACATTAGTTCTGTGAACTTATTTTATTTTATATTCCCAGCCATATTATATTCTGGCTATTTCGATTAGCTACGATAGTTCTGTGAATTTATTTTATTTGACATTTCCAGCCTATTTATTCTGGCTATTCTGATTCGCTACGATAGTTCTGTGAATTGATTTTATCATACATTCCCAGCCTACAATTCTGGCTATTTATTTTCTATATACGTGTGTGAAATAGAAATTACCTTCTACAGTTCATATAGTCCATCTATCTATCTATTGCCTGACGCCGTGATCCCCGAAGGGGTGGCCACGAACGAACTGCCCCCATGCACCTCTGTATGGCAGTATATTGGGGTCACCAGCTCCACGGAGCCTACCTGCTTCCGCGGAGGGTCCGAGGTCCACGTAATTTTAGAGATTGAGTATGAAATTTGAATATTTAAGTTAATTACTCGGGTTTAATACATAAACAAGTGTATAAAATGACATTATTTTATCTTCATGCATAAAAAAAAAAATCTTGGCTTTATTGATTTATTTTTATTTGTTTGCATTAAATTAACCAAAAAACCTAACCTAACCTAACCTAAATGTATTTGGGGGTTATTAGGTTAGGTTAGGTTAGGCTTTTTGGTTAGGTTAGGTTAGGTTTTTGGGTTAGGTTAATGCTAAAAAAAAAAAAAAAGATAAAACAAAATATTTTCCGGTGGATAAACCTTATATAGCAATGAAGCATAAAATGATAGGAACCCAAAACTACCATTATAAATGAGATCCCAGCTGTGGTGCGGCTCGTAAATATTGACCAAAGTTCCTTTGTACTAATATGGGAGGAGTATGTGTTTTAGATCATAATAAAGTCAATAAGTCATTGACCAAATCTTTTGTTTACATGGCGAAGACTCGGCAGACGACGTACGCTAAACGCTATTTTCACCATTATATATATTATTTATTAGTAATCTTTTCTACTTTAATGCATGAAAATTAAATAATTTGTAATTTTATACACTTGTTTATGTATTAAAACCGAGTAATTAACTTAAATATTCAAATTTCATACTCCATCTCTAAAATTACGTGGACCTCGGACCCTCCGCGGAGGTAGCTAGGCTCCGTGGAGCAGGTGACCCCAATATACTGCCCCCAGTCAGTCAACGCTCCTCCCCCCAACCAGCACCGCCTTCGTTCATATACTTCCTCACTCCATCCTTCCACCTCTCCTTCGGTCTACTTCTCCCTCTCTGTCCTTCCACCTCGCTCTCGTACACCCTCTTTGATCCTATGTTTACCTGGTTACGTGACCTTAAGCCACCCGTCGCACTACCTCACCTGAGTGTGCGCCCACGATATCAGCGGCCCACATTTATGATACGCGATTACTCTCTTTGTATACTTTGCTTTATTTGTGATATTGTCATCATTTATTATAGGCATTATTGTGTACATTGATGTTGATGTTTTGTAAGTGACGCCATTTTCATGAATGAGTAGAACTTATTCCAGTCACATATTACAGCCATTAATGTTATACTCCATAGCTAATTATCTGATGTGAAACGTGTAGGTGAATCTTATCGTGTGTATTTATTGTCTTTGGGAGTGATTTGAGTGATCTAGTAGATTTATATCAATGCGAGTTATGTTCCTGTCGGGCAGGAGTATGTTCTAAGCTACCCAAATAAGAAGCTTTATGAGGACACATTACCAAGCGAGTTGGATTACAACCACGCATAATAATACAAATAAACATAATAATAATAAACATGATAATAACAAATACTAATAATAATACATTTAAGTATTATATTATATAAGCCTGTCGATTTCTTCAACTGACTTGACCAACAATTAACTGCATTATCAATTAATCAGCTGTATGCACCCTGCACCCTTGTTTTATTATGTGCATAGAGCCATCAACATTAATTTTAAGGTACAATATACAGTATTATATATTAATTGATTATAAATATGTTTTATTTAGGTACTGTAGAACAGAATGACAATAAACACATATGTCATAGCAGGATACATTTTAGAATATTTGTTGTTATGTATTATTTAGTGATTATTTTTACATTTTATTTATGCAGGTCCTGTAGTCTTATTTATGCAGGTCCTGTAGTCTTGTTTATGCAGGTCCTGTAGTCTTATTCGCGGGGATATGTTTTAAAGCATATTTATATATTTAGATAATTTATTCAACATTATTACAGTGCACAGGGGCGTATATCATGGCCTATTTAACCAATTATACAGTGTGTGTGTGAGTATTCTTGTGTGTGTGTGTGTGTGTGTGCTTATATATGTGTTTGTGTGTATGTAAATGTGCTTGTGTTTGTGTGTGTAAGTGTGTTTGAGTTTTTTTTTTTTATATATTCCAACTACTCCCTCTCGGGCATAGGCTGATAGCCTTTACGCTCTACCGCTGAACACGGTGAGGCCCATGAGGTCTTGCTCCAGTCTAGGGAGTGAGACATGCGAAGCTTCACAGCTCAAAGCAACTCCATCTCTGAAGCCGCCTCGCCTCTGCGCTTCACAGTCTCATCCGCCAGACTCGGACCCTCACTCTCAGAACGCCACCTATTGAGCAATCAACTCACTAGGCATTGCCCCCCTGTAGCATATATTTGAATATGGGAATATTCATACAATGCTATCTAATCAGGGAACAATGACCCAAAAAGAGCAACAGATCTCCTTCAACCCTATCTCAACACACTACATGGCTGGTGCACAACAAACAGACTTAATCTAGCCCCAGCCAAATCCACCGCAACCCTGCTCACAAGTTGGACAGGAGAACACGAATACATCCCTCAACTCACCATAAACAACACACCCCTAACACATACACACACACCCAAAATCCTAGGAGTAACATATGATACTCATATGACATTCAAACAGCACACCACAAACATTAAAAAGAAACTGACACCCAGACTTAACGCCCTCAGGTCACTTGCTCACACAAAATTTGGACACAACAAAGAAACTACCACCACAGTATATAAACAATACATAAGATCAGTGATGGAATACGCAAGCCCAGCCTGGGCTTCTAACCTAGCTGAAACACATCATAAGACCTTACAGACTATTCAAAACAAAGCCCTGAAGATCATTACAGGCTGCACAGCTACTGCACCCACAGATCACCTACATCAAGAAACCAAAATCCTCAAAGTCAAAGACCATCTGGACATGAGAGGCACTCAATTCCTGGCAGCAGCCTCCACGAACCAAGACCACCCACTAAACTACATGGCAACACACCCACAGACACCAAGAAATATCAAAACAACACCCAGCACACGGTATCACACACAATTATTGTCCTCTCTCCCTCCCTGCCCACCCCGAACCAACTTCCAGAAGCACATCCATACTCATATCTCTCACCGATCCATCCACTCACTCACAGACAACACGCAGCTGCATGCACGACCTCCCGAAATCCATCCTTCCGAATCCTCCCTTCCTCGCGAGGACAGAGTCCACCTGGCCAGGCTTAGATGCGGACACCATCCAGCTCTCCTGAGCTATCAGAAGAGACTGGATGACTCCGTTGTCGACACCTGCCCGGGATGTAACACAGCACCCCATACCATTAAACACATCATAGAAGACTGCATTTCACACAACCACTTACGCCAACAACACAATCTACACTCAATGAGAGCTCTGTGGGAAAGCCCGATCGTGGCCATGGCCTTTCTCAGGGACTCGGGGCTGTTCGGCCAGGCAGCTTAGGGAACAACAACAACAACAACAACAATGAGGATATTTCTTTGGCATTTCGGTGTGCTTTGGTAATGCACTGATACTAGGTACAGCACAAATTCCATCCCAATAATATCTTCCCATTGACATATTGGGATTCGAACCCGGGTCCATTGGATTACCAGTCCAGTGGCAAGACCACTCCGCCACACCTCCGCCACATGTAAGTGTGCTTGTCTGTGTGTGTAAGTATGCTTGTCTTTGTTTCTGTAAGTGTGTTTGTGTGTGTAAGTGTGTTTGTATGTTTAGTGTGTAAGTGTGCTTGTGCTTGTATATGTGCATGTGTGCGTGTGTGTGTGTGCATAAATGTGTTTGTGTCTGTGCATTGCATGACTATCCCAATATTCAATATATGCAGTGCGGCCGTGACTAGTGAGTGATAAGTTCAATAGGTGGTGTGATTGAGAGAGAGCTGTCTGAAATTGCAAGATAAGAGGGAAGTTTTGGTTCGGCTTGGAGACGTGAACATGTAGTACAAAGGAGTACAAAGGAAATCAAGCAACAATAGGTCTAGTGACCCTTCTAGGCTGCTTGTCCTCCAAAACACTGAGGATCAAGTGTCCAAACAGTGGTTTAGAGTGGGTAAGGGAACATTGGAAAGGGAACTACTGCCCTGGAACTAATGTCCGTGGCAGGATTGGGAAGTTAGTAGGGGACAGATGGGTTAGTAACTGAGGGGAGGATAAAATAAAGTTATTCATTTACAAATGCAGTCAGTCGCGGGTTTGATGCGAGATATTTGCCTAGGCGAAGTTTAAATGAATCAACGGTGCTGCAGTCTATAACATCTCGGGGAAGCCCATTCCATGAGTTGACAACTAGATTGAAGAAGAAATTTTTAGCTTCGTGTAAGTTATAAGATTTACCAATAATTTTGCAACCGTTTCCCCGCGTGTAATTAGATTGGTCGATAGTGAAGTACTTACTACAGTTCATATTGTCGATGCCTTTGATGATTTTGAACACTTGAATTAAGTCACCTCTTAATCTGCGCTGGGTTAAAGGAAATAGATTTAATTCTCTAAGACGCTCCTCGTATGGTTTGTTCTTTAGGCTAGGTATAATTTTGGTAACTCTACGTTGAACTCGTTCTAGCTTGTGTATATCTTTTTGGTAATAAGGGCACCAGGATTGAACGCAGTATTCCAGAGGAGGGCGGACTAAGGAATTGTAAAGGGTTAGGATAACTTCTTTGGATTTATGCTTACATGACCTGCCTATAAAGCCAATTATATTGTTTGCCTTCTTAACAACTTCTGAACATTGTTGACTCGGTTTTAGGTTACTCGATATTGTTACTCCCAGATCGGTTTCTCTGTTTACATTCTTAAGCTGAGTGCCATTCATCAAATAGTTTGCTTTCTCATTTTGGTATCTGATATGTAGTACTTTACATTTATCCGCATTGAAACTCATATGTCAAATTTGGGCCCAACATGACAACTTATCTAGATTGTGTTGCATATCGTCAACTTGTTCTTTTGAGAGTACGCTATTTGCAATTTTTGTATCGTCAGCAAATTTTGAGATTGTACAGGTGAGACCCTCATCTATGTCGTTGATGTAAATTAGAAAGAGAATTGGTCCTAGTACCGATCCCTGGGGTACCCCGCTACTTACATTGGTCCATTTAGATGCCATACCATTTATGACTACTCTTTGCTTTCTGTCGCTGAGCCAATTTTCTATCCATTTCAACACACCATCTTGTATTCCATGTGCTTTTAGTTTTAGCAGTAAACGTTTGTGGGGAACTTTGTCAAAGGCCTTTTGAAAATCAAGGTATATAATATCTACAGCTTTACTCTCATCGTAGAGGTTGAGGATATCATGGAAGAAGTCTAAGAGGTTTGTTAACCCTTAACTGGCGGCGCCCGGCTATTGTCGAATGAAATAATGGGGCCTATGGGCGGGGCCCGGCTATTGTCGAATGCAATTTTGAGCACGTAATGTGCTCTGAGAGAGAGCGGAGTGGTAGGAGGAGCGTAGATTACCTCCTGACCGCTCGCCACGGTGGCCGTGGAGCTACTGTGATGTACTCCTTTGTACTCCACCCTCTCTCACTCGTTTCACACGTAATAATGTAAGAAAATGACCGTATTTTAGCGATTTTGCCCTTTGGTTGCATGATCGTTGCAAGACAACCAGTGATCGTAGAAGGATGGTTCGGGTGTCATTGGAAAGCTCAATTTACGCCCTTTCAGGGCTACATACTTGTATTACGCTCTGGGTCTTGTTTATGTATGAAAAAGAGCACAGAAACAACCCCATTTATGGTAAAAAAAAACTCGGGGCGGTACATAGAAATTACCGCCTAGGCCGCTCTTAAGGTGTTAAACAGGAACGTTTTTTACGAAAGCCGTGTTGAGTATCTTTAAGTATGTTATTTTCCTCTAAGTGATTTACGAGTCTGTCTCTTAACCCGGCAAGTGCAGGAAGACTCTTAAGAGTTTCCCCGGGCCTAAAAAAATCCATTTAAAACACCCCCCAAAAAAAAAAAATAATAATTTGCCCCTGGGCCATGCCAAATATCACTCCTCCACATCCCCTCCTTCCCCACTTTCCTCCCCTCCTTCAGTTATCACCTATTTTCCCTGTTATTCCCTTATTCTGTGGTCTATTTTCGTGCTAACATTAGCGAGTTGGTAGCAGGGCGTTGTCATCAGTGGGAAAGAGCGAGAGAGAGACTATTACGTAACAGTGTCTCTCCAGACAAGGGGAGGGGAGGAGGGGAGGAGGGGAGGGAGGTTGACTCAGCAAAATATTATGTAACTCCCGGCCTGTATCGCCAATTTTGACCATCCAAACGCTGTTTCCACTTGTTTTATTGCTGTAACAGGTTAATACCTTTATAATCAACCTAAAATAGGCGCATATGGATAAGTATTAATGCTATTTATGGTAAAATAACGATGTTAGTGATGGGAACAGCTCAAATACGTGCGCACAGGCGTGTGGTGTCTCATACCCCCCATGCGCACGTCTTAGGTTAAGAGTGTTTCTAGCATTTTACATACAACTGAGGTTAAGCTAATTGGACGATAGTTACTTGGTAGGGATTTGCTGCCTTTTTTTAATATCGGTGTTATGTTGGCTAGCTTCCACTGATCAGGCATAGTTCCAGACTGCAAGGATTTATTGAATAGTAATGTCAGTGGTTTAGAGAGCTCATCCTTAGCTTCCTTTAGGACTCTAGGCGAGATTGTATCAGGTCCAGGCGTTTTATTTACCTTGAGTTTATCTAAACAATTCAATACTTCTCTCTCTGTAACGGTGATATTGCTTAGAACATCTGAATTATCAATCTGAATCGGCGTTGGTGTAGGGATATCACTGAGCTCTTCCGTTGTAAAAGCTGATGCAAAGAAGGCATTGAGGGCATTACTCATTTGTACTTCGTCTTTGGTGTATTCTCCATTTTCATCGACTAACGGTCCAACAGTTGAAGTAACTACTTTTTTCTTTCTGATATAACTATAGAATTCTTTCGGGTTTGTTTTACTTTGATTCGCAACATGTAACTCCAGGGTCTTTTTACTTTGCTTAATTAACTTTTTGGCTTTGCGTCGTAGCTCTACAAATTTCACCCGTTCTTCGTCATTTTGTAAGGATTTTAATCTATCATTAGCAAACTTTTTAGCAAGCAGACACTTTGAAATATCTGTATTCCACCATTTGGGCT
Organism: Paralithodes platypus; assembly: GCA_032716605.1. NCBI lineage: Eukaryota > Metazoa > Arthropoda > Malacostraca > Decapoda > Lithodidae > Paralithodes > Paralithodes platypus. The sequence goes on along the minus strand of CM064564.1, from coordinate 17,840,514 downwards.
TATTATCATGGCCTGTACGCCGTATTTTCGATGGTATGCAGTCCTGCACTGCTTTTAGGTAAGTGGTTTCGAATAATTCCCAAGATGTATTTATGTCGTTATTGTTAATTAAAAAGCACCAGTCAGTTTCTTTAAACATAGCTCTAAGTTTATGAAAGTTTGCTTTCTTGAAATTAGGGACTTTTTCGATGCTGCTATTTGGTTCGTTACTAGTAAACTTTAAAGTGAAAGTTATTGTACGATGGTCGCTGTTACTGAATTCATCACCAACATTCAAATTCTCTATTAATTCTTCTTTTGTTTCAAGTACAAGGTCAAGAACGTTATTACCACGGGTCGGCGATCGAACAAATTGATAGAGTGAACTGTCTTGCAAGTTCGCATACAAGTCATGTCCGCTTGGTCTCAGGTAAATTAAAGTCGCCAAAAAATACGGTATCTTGTGAGTTACTTACATCTGCAATTTGTTCGTAAATTTCTCGGTCAGTTTGCACTGATTGAGCTGAAGGTCTGTATATTAATGCAAGTATTATTTTTGTACCTTTATTATTCTTTATTAGCACAAAAGATGTGTCGACGTTCACAATTTGAGGTTTTGACAAGAGGGTCGGGTTAAGACTTTCTTTGATATAAAATAAAACGCCACCTCCATTTTTATTTATTTGGCTGTTCTCAAACATTACATAACCGGGAAGTGAATACTCTTCTAAAAAGTCTCTATCTTCTGTATTGAGCCAAGATTCTGTTATGCCAATCACATCATAATTTTCTGTAAACACTAGTTCCTCTAAATCTGAAAATTTATTGCGTATGCTACGAGTGTTTGCATAGAAAACCTTTAAAGTTGCGGTTTTAGAACTCCCAAAACGTTCTTTAATCGAATTTTTGGTTCTGGTCGGATCTACATTTACATTCATGGCTGTCCTCGGTCCTCGGCTGTTATCCCTGGCGGTTTTGAATTTGGGTCGTGTTGGTGGAGCTTTATCCAAATTCGCGGTTCTTGATCTTGACGGATTAGTATTTAATTCCTTTGCAGGTTGCCGTCCTCCTTGTCTTCGGTCCTCCTTCCTGGTTGTCCTGTGCTGAGTCGATTTCTTCTCCGAAAATCCTTCACCGCATCGTTGAGAAGACGCCCAAAATGTGCTGCTCCCACCTGGTTCAGATGAACTCCATCGTCCGAAAACAAATAGTCATCGTAGTAGAAATTGTCCCAGGTGTCGACGAATCCCACGTTCTCCTTCCTGCAGAGGTTTGCTAGACAACGATTTGTGCTGGTGGCTATGTTGTAAAATTGGCACTCAATAATCGGTATGAGTTTCCTGGTCTTGGGGCAAACGTTGTTCCTCACGACACGGAAGTTGTCTTGAGGGGGAAGAGAGTCACTATTTGTATCTTGAGTATCGGAACCATCAGCTGAAGTGGCTACTGCAGGCGTTGAATTGTTGGCAGTTGACGTTGGGGCGTTGGTGGCTGCTGGAGTTGCGGTGACAATTGAAGTTTGTGGTACTCTCAACGTTGAGTGTTACAAACTCTTGGAGTGGGAGGTGGGAGTGGGAGGAGAGACAACCAGGCCTGTGGATTTGTTAGGATAGACTATGAGCAAGTTGGTTGCAGTACTCATCTGTTTATTTGTCTCAATCACCATCTGGAATAAGACCTGATATCATTGTGTTGAACGATCGAATCTACTAGCATATGTCCAGAGATACAGTTGGAAAATATAAACAAATTGTGTTTGTATGTGTGTGTGGTTAAGTGTGTATACATGTGTCATTAGTGTATTATTTTGAGGACGTATAGGCTCTCTAGGAGAAGTAAGGCTGTACCACCTCATTGGGACCAAATAATCTGTGTGGTCTGTGTAACTACTTAAAAAAAAAACTCCATCATATACGTCCCCCCCCCCCCCCCTTCCCACCTCTTTCCCCATCCCTCTTCTCCAACATATTACTTTCAAATTAATATTTTTAGAAGTCCCACCCCACCATTTTGTGACCTAACTTTTTCTTTAATCTTCATATTCCCCTTTCTCTCTCTCTCTCTCTCTCTCTCTCTCTCTCTCTCTCTATATATATATATATATATATATATATATATATATATATATATATATACACATTATTATGTTCCCTCCACCAACTCCTAACCTAAAATAAATTAATGAAATCAACAAATACATGTGGCAGTCCAGGGATTCGAACCTAGGATGCTCACACCGAAATTCAGTGCATTTATCCATTGTGCTATATAAATATATATATATGTGTGTGTGTGTATTTGGCAGCGTTGTTCAGCTTTTATATGGACACAGGATATGCATGACTGAAAATTAGAGTTGAAACATTCTACCATTACGTGAATATATTTGTACAATTACTTGAAAAAAATAAATGCATGCACGGGCTTCATTAAATTGCAGTGGTCTTGGTAATTCATTTATTGGATGTAATCATTGGACAACAAATAGACTGAATTGTCTCTGTATCAATATTCCCATACATCGGGAGAGATGGTGCCATAACGCTGATGGGTCTCACTAGTGTGGGGGGCACCAGATCGTCGTTGTCTGTTGCAGTTGTTCTGGTGCTAAACACAAGGTCTGGCAGAGGTTATATACTAATGCTGGAGAACTGGATATAGTACACAACTTTCCTGTTTGGCAAAGCAGCTGGGTCCTGAGAGAATTTATCTAATCTGGAACAGTGTTCCTGATAACAGCTTCCAGAACACTACTTGCTTGTGTTCTGGTCAGGGTTCTTTATAGAAGCTTTAGCACAGGTAATATTTCCCTGTCTAAGCTGGGACTGCTGGTAGGTAATCACTGCTGGAATCCTGTGACAGTCTATGGAAGAAAGATACACAAGAACTAGGGAAGTGTCTGTTGATATGCTGTTGTTGGTTCACACCGCGCTGTGGTGATCTTAGGTTGGGCATGATGTCTTCTTTTTCAGCAACAAGGCCACGATGGTAAATTACTTTTCTAATATATCAATATATTATCCTCGTCTTGGAATAAAGTTCCTTCACACACCTTAAATAGTTGTTCAATAAAGCAATCTAAGAAGCAATCTAAGCATTTTGCACTTAATTAAATAAATGCTCTACTCTATGCCATACCACTTGAGGGTCACCCTTGAAGAGACCGCAAAATATGTTATGCTAAAATGTATAGTGCAACACTCTCTCTCTCTCTCTCTATCTCTGTAAGTGAAAGGAAACAGAGCATTTGTAATTATTAATAGAACTGAATCGGACATTATATTTAGTGTTATCCAAATAACAAAACTAGGTGTGCGTATTAATAAGATATCGTAAGTATACCGCTGCTTCATAGCAGCACCAAACAAAGAAAACAGAGGGCTACGAACCATCTAAAAAGTGTTCATGCCTATAGCAAATATTTGATTTGTCCTTTGTATAAAGCTAATATGAGGCCACATCTACTTGTAGAATAAATTATGCAGTTTTGGTCACTATGTATCATAAAGGACATTAACCTTAAACAGCTAGAAAATTATTTTAATTTAGTTTATTAGTTTAATTAGTTTATTGGAAGGGTGGTTCAGTATTTATATATTTATATTTTGTTGTTTTACCTTGGAGAGCATTGTTTTGTTCCTGTGTTAATCTTGGAGAAGGTCTAGGGGTGGAGAGATATTTAAAATAAATGCTCAGAGTGTAAATAAACATGCAAAAAACATAAATAAATAATATATATGAGATAAAAAGAATAATTCCTCAAATCATTGGATCAGCTAGTGTTAAGAAACAAACTAATAAGGAAGTTGATACCCCCCCCCCCCCCCCGGCTTCATCTCCTTCTTCCATGCTGCCCTCCTTCGTCTTCGTCTTCTTGGTGGGGTCTTGCGCCTTCCTGGGTCTGTGACCCATGGCTTGGTCACTAAACCGACGTGGCCCCCATTGGGGTCGGCACTAGGCCCGGCACAGACTTCGGCTTTCTTCGGGGTTTCTCCGTGGTCTCCACCTTCCCCATCGGTGCCCTGGGCCACCTTCAGCCTGTAGGGAATGTGTTGGTTCCACCATCCTCGTCTCTTCTTCTTCATCATGCATCTTCTTCTTGTCAGTTGTCACAGTTCATCGCTTCACCTTCATTCCACCCTTCGTGTCCTGTGATTGTTATGGCTCCTCTGCAGCCCCTCCTGGGTCCCCAATGTTTGGGTCTCCTTCCCGGGAGGCTGCTTTGGCATGACCTACACCGTGACATGGTTTATTGGGCATGCCCACACAGCCCTTAAATCAAGAATCAAGATCAAGATAGACTGTATTATGATTATACACATTTGCTTAACAATGTTGATGCTCAAATGTTCTTTAACACTTTGAGGATTATGAAGCATATTATCATTAAACTCTTACTGTTACTAGTCGATTTTATTCAGCATGGGGAACCTCTCTAGAAATGAAAGGAATAACATATATTTCAATAAACCTGACTTTCAAAATATCTTCCTAAATTGAATAATATAATTTAATGATAATCAAAATATGACACGTGTCATAGTTTTTTAAAAGGTTAAGATATATAAATAGCGTAGCACACAAGGAAACAACCTCAGACTACACTGTAAACAAACTATCCGTAAATTAACAGTATAATAGCGTAAATTATCACTATCGAAACCCTATTCAATTATACGGTATAGCTTAGCTGTATTCTATCTTTATCTCACGACACTTAGACCGTAAATAACTAGTAATATCCATCATTGGTTAGATATTATGAACGTTGACAATGCAGTATTATGTTAGCAATTGCACAACATGTCCTATAGTCAAAATAATAACGGAATAATGGGTAGCAAAACAAACCTTTATGCAGTAGAAAAGGTGTTCCCCAATAACGTAATCAACAAATGGACCACTCTCTCTGGTAAGGTTTTAGACAGCAGCTATGGTAGTACGTTTAAGACGTTACACATATGTTAAGTACATTAGTAAGGTGTACTGTACATGCCAACACTGTTAACTGGCAACAACGAAAATTATTCGTTTTTTTTTTAGAACAAACATAGAACAAAAATACGAGTTTAAAGAAGGCATGAACAGGGTAATTAGTGTGTCCACAACAATATACCCTTATAGGTACTATTCTTACTAATCAACCCATTCAGTATAAGGATAGAAAAACAAGAGAAGCATCAACATAACCAATGAGTGTCTCTGTCTTGTTATACCCTTAATGATTCTTTACAATGTAGGGATAAAACAAGTGGGAGTCTGCATCCAGTTTCATTTTTCATATTAACATCTGTAAGTTCCTTCGGACACTAAACAAGTCCAGAATGGGTATTAATTTCTAGTTAAAGCTGGTATCACAGGAGTGCTTTTGCCCTTAACATTTCTTATCAACGTTGGTCTAGCAGCTTATGAGGTAAACTTTACAAAAAACTAATGTTGCCTATAATCTATGCTCGGCCTAGTTCCAGATGCCAATGCAAAATATTTGTGAAATATTGCCGAAAAAGTTATTCCCATCAAGACTTGAAGATAAAACTTGTCATGTGACACCTGTACAATAAATAAATACACACACACACACACACACACACCTATACAAAAGAATGTCCTATATACTATAGTTCCCCCAAGCTGTCTCCACTTATTTTATAGCCATCTTTTGTTCTCTACCGAGGATTAACCTCCCATTCCAATAGGCTTTACCTGACCCCACCTGTACGGACCCGCAGGCCGTTTCCCCTTTGCCTTTTTCAAATCCATCATTTGATCTCTTCCGACGAATGGCCTTCCATTCTAATTGGCTACACAGTCCGTTGCTACATTTACCCTTTTCCAATTCCCTCATTTAATCTCTCCCGAGGATTTTACATCCTATTATTAGCCTCACCTGACCCCACCAGCACAGTATTGTATGTACCAGTATGTATACTGTATATGTTTGCATACGTGAGCGTTTATGTATACGGGCATGTGCGCACTTACTGCATGTTTTTATGTTTTTATGTATGTATTTTATGCGTAGGTGTGTGTGTCAGAAGTAGGAAAACTGGAAAATCCCGAACCTACGATAGTGATTAATGGGGATTTCAGTTTACCAAATATACAGTGGAATGAGTCAACTATATATGGGGGAACATCAGAAGACCGATCACAAGCTAATATACTATTCAAAATGATGGAAGACTTAATGCTGAAACAGATAATACATTTAGCAACAAGAAGAAAGAATATTTTGGACATATTTCTCACCAACGATGAAGAAATTATAAGCGACATAAGGCTCGAAGAGACAGATATCTCAGATCACCGACTTATGGTGATTGAAACAACATTGCAAGCAAGTCGAGAACCACAAAAATCTATGGCGAACACAAAAGGCTTCCGATCCTTAAATTTTTTCCAGGATGACATAGATTGGAAAACCATCAACAATGAAATATCCAATACGGATTGGCATGGAGAGATGGAAGGACGGACAAGCACCGAGATGTACCAACATTTTAGTTCCAAGCTCCTGAACATATGTGTAGCGAATATCCCAAGTAAGAGACAACCACGAGAATACACAATCCCAAGAGAGAGGAAAATACTGATGAGGAAGAGGACAAAATTAAATAAACGATTAGTGGAAAGCGAAGAAGAGAATATGATAAAGCAAAAACTAGCACGTATCGAAAGAGACCTCGCACAGTCGTACGACAGAGAAGCAAAATCTGAAGAACGGAGAGCTGTGGACACCATTGACAAGAACCCAAAATTCTTTTTTAAGTATGCCAAGAAAAAAGCAAGCATGCGAACAACCATAGGACCACTCAAGTACAATGGATACCTCACCAGTGATCCACAAAAAATGAACGAAGCCCTTAACCACCAGTATGTGTCTGCATTTAGTACACCAAAACTAGATACAGTGAATCAGTGGCATACAACAACACCGCCCGCAGAATCACAATTGAGCGATGTAGAGTTCGATAGGACAGATATAGAGACATCCATACGAGAAATCAACACATATGCCGCTGCAGGACCAGACTGTATACCAGCAATACTCATGAAGCAGTGTGCCTCCATTATATCCAAACCACTGCACATGATATGGAGAAAGTCGCTGGATACTGGGGAAATACCTAGTCTCTTAAAACACGGACAAATATCACCCATCTATAAAAGTGGGCCGAGAACGGAACCAAAAAATTATAGACCGGTGGCTCTTACTTCACACGTAATTAAAATATTCGAGAGGATAGTTGTAAAAAAAGTAACCAAATATCTGGAGGAACAATCGCTTTATAACAAAGGTCAACACGGATTTAGAAGCGGAAGATCGTGCGTGTCGCAGCTTCTTCAACACAGGATGGATATTTTGAGTGCTCTAGAGGACGGAGATGGTGCAGATGCAATCTACCTAGACTTCTCTAAAGCTTTCGACAAGGTTGACCACTCGATCTTATTGCAAAAACTGGAACATATTGGGATTAGAGGTAGGCTACACAAGTGGATCGGGAACTTAAACACTAATAGAAGTCAATCGGTAATGGTCGAAGGAAGCGAATCCAAGAGGTCAGAAGTGAGAAGTGTTGTGGCACAGGGGTCGGTGATTGGCCCCTTGCTTTTCCTCATATATATCGGTGATATCGACCAGAGTATACAGTGCTGTAAAACAACCTCATTCGCAGAAGTACTCATTTGTACTTCGTCTTTGGTGTATTCTCCATTTGCATCGACTGTTAGTCGATGAAAATGGAGAATACACCAAAGACGAAGTACAAATGAGTAATGCCCTCAACACCTTCTTTGCATCAGTTTTTACAACAGAAGACCTCAGTGATATCCCTACACCATCGCCGATTCAGATTGATAATTCAGATGTTCTAAGCAATATCACCGTTACAGAGAGAGAAGTATTGAATTGTTAGATAAACTCAAGGTAAATAAAACGCCTGGACCTGATACAATCTCGCCTAGAGTTCTAAAGGAAGCTAAGGATGAGCTCTCCAAACCACTGACATTACTATTCAATAAATCCTTGCAGTCTGGAACTATGCCTGATCAGTGGAAGCTAGCCAACGTAACACCGATATTAAAAAAAGGCAGCAAATCCCTACCCCGTAACTATCGTCCAATTAGCTTAACCTCAGTTGTATGTAAAATGCTAGAAACGGTCATACGAGACAGACTCGTAAATCACTTAGAGGAAAAAACATACTTAAAGATACTCAACACGGCTTTCGTAAAAAACGTTCCTGTTTAACAAACCTCTTAGACTTCTTCCACGATATCCTCAACCTCTACGATGAGAGTAAAGCTGTAGATATTATATACCTTGATTTTCAAAAGGCCTTTGACAAAGTTCCCCACAAATGTTTACTGCTAAAACTAAAAGCGCATGGAATACAAGACGGTGTGTTGAAATGGATAGAAAATTAGCTCAGCAACAGAAAGCAAAGAGTAGTCATAAACGGTAAGGCTTCTAAATGGACCAATGTAAGTAGCGGGGTACCCAAGGGATCGGTACTAGGACCAATTCTCTTTCTTAATTACATCAACGACATAGATGAGGGTCTCACCTGTACAATCTCAAAATTTGCTGACGACACAAAAATTGCAAATAGCGTACTCTCAAAAGAACAAGTTGACGATATGCAACACAATCTAGATAAATTGTTGGGCCCAAATTTGGCAAATGAGTTTCAATGCGGATAAATGTAAAGTACTACATATCGGATACCTAAATGAGAAAGCAAACTATTCGATGAATGGCACTCAGCTTAAGAATGTAAACAGAGAAACCGATCTGGGAGTAACAATATCGAGTAACCTAAAACCGAGTCAACAATGTTCAGAAGTTGTTAAGAAGGCAAACAAAATAATTGGCTTTATAGGCAGGTCATTTGAGCATAAACCAAAAGAAGTTATCCTAACCCTTTACAATTCCTTAGTCCGCCCTCTTCTGGAATACTGCGTTCAATCCTGGTGCCCTTATTACCAAAAGATATAAACAAGCTAGAACGAGTTCAACGTAGAGTTACCAAAATGATACCTAGCCTAAAGAACAAACCATACAAAGAGCGTCTTAGAGAATTAAATCTATTTCCTTTAACCCAGCGCAGATTAAGAGGTGACTTAATTCAAGTGTTCAAAATCATCAAAGGCATCGACAATATGAACTGTAGTAAGTACTTCACTATCGACCAATCTAATTACACGCGGGGAAACGGTTGCAAAATTATTGGTAAATCTTTTAACTCGCACGAATCTAAGAATTTCTTCTTCAATCGAGTTGTCAACTTGTGGAATGGGCTTCCCCGAAACGTTATAGACTGCATCACCGTTGATTCATTTAAACTCCGCTTAGACAAATATCTCGCATCAAACCCGCGACTGACTGCATTTGTAAATGAATAACTTTATTTTATCCCCCCCTCAGTTACTAACCCATCTGTCCTCTACTAACTTCCTAATCCTGCCACGGACATTAGTTCCAGGGCAGTAATTCCCTTTCCAATGTTCCCTTACCCACTCTAAACCACTGTTTGGACACTTGATCCTCAGTGTTTTGGAGGACAAGCAACCTAGAAGGGTCACTAGATCTGTTGTTGCTTGATTTCCTTTGTACTCCTTTGTACTCCTTTGCAGACGACACTCGACTCCTGGGCATTGTGAGAAGGGAAGATGATTATAAAATGATACAAGATGACCTGAAGACGATATATAACTGGGCAGAAATGAATATTATGATATTCAATAGCACAAAATTCGAGTTATTGAGATATCGACACCCGAAGCAGGAAGTGGCCGACAAGGACTATACAACACCAGAAGGAGGAATTATAATCCAAAGCAACCACTTGCGGGATCTGGGAATAACAATAAGCGACGACGCTAGCTTCGACCGTCATATTGATAATACTGTAGCGAAGGCCAGAAAGAATATGGGATGGATTTTTAGAACATTCAAAACAAGAGAACCACGTGCGTTAATAGTATTATTCAGGGCCCTGATACTACCATTGGTTGAATACTGGTGCCAGTTATGGAACCCCACAAACATCGGCCAAATCAGAAAACTGGAGGCAGTACAACGAACGTACACGGCCCGAATCGAAGGACTGAACAACATGGACTACTGGCAGAGACTACAGCATTTAGACATGTACTCATTGGAGAGAAGAAGGGAGAGATATGTAGCAATGTACGTGTGGAAAATAATTAACGAAATGATACCAAATCTGGATAACGAAGATGAAATTAGGACGACATACAGCAGTAGAAGAGGAAAATTGTGCACTATTCCGCGTTTAGTGAGAACAAGGATGAGCTTACAAACCTTGAAAGAGAATTCAATGGCTGTACACGGTCCAAGGATATATAACTGTCTCCCCAAGCAACTAAGAGAACACACATGCTCTCTCTTAAGTTTCAAGACTGGATTGGAGAAATTCCTACGAACAATACCCGAGAAACCATCGCTGCCACACTATTACCAAACGTCCGACGGAAACAGCCTGCTACATCAAACCAGAGCGAGTAACTACTGAGGGCGGCGCACCAGCGTGGCCCAGGACTTCGGTCCTAAACTACAATCCAGGAATCCAGGTATATAATATGTATGTACTGTATATATAAGTAAAACAAATTTGTATATGTATATCACTTACTCTCATGGTTAATTTATGATCATTTGTATTTTACACTAGCAGGCGTTTATCATTATTGTATTTTTTTTTTAAAGTATATTATACTCACACATTGTAAACTGAGCTTACCATTTTCCTATCTATATTTCTCATGTTCATCCACTAAATGTAAAATGTGTATTTTCAGCTCATCAGGCTGCCATTCTTTAATAAACCTTTTATTATTATAATTAGTCAGAGGAAGTGGAGGGAGGGGAGCAAGCCCTTTCTGTTTTGTTAAAATTTTCTTCCACCTACTAAGAATGAATCCTGACCACCTTTCTTGGATCGTAAGGGGTCTCTCTCTCTCTCTCTCTCTCTCTCTCTCTCTCTCTCTCTCTCTCTCTCTCTCTCTCATATACATATATGTGCTGAATGGGCTCTATTTTTGTCACTGGCTATTTTTACCCCCATACTCAATATTTTTGTAGCTATTAGTGACTGAGGCTCTGGTGGTAGTAGTGGTGGTAAGGGTAGTGATGGTGATAGTGGTGGTGGTAGTGGTGGTAAAAGTGAGGATGGTGATAGAGGTATGTTAGTGATGGTGATAGTGGTGGTAGTTGTGGCGGTAAATGATGATGGTAATAGTGGTGGCAGTAGTGGTGGTACAAATGATGATGGTGGTGGTAGTGATGGTAGTAGTGGTGGTATGTTATTCAAATTCAAATATTTATTTAGCCTTCAAATATACAATAAGTTCAGAATGTTAATACATGGAAGTCAACTGGCTAAGCCTTATGAGAAAAAACTCTCTTTAAGGCACCTTGATTTAACCCGAATTAATTTACATTTTTACATACATATAATATAATTATACTCTTTCAATTCGCACCCATAAACTTACACCACATAAACATACTCAACACAAAACTCCACTGTCAGTAACTTACAATTTGACGGATGTTATAATATTTACTCAATAAAAATTATTTGAGGGACATCTTAAAACTAGACAGGGAGGGTTTATCCAAAATATGCCGAGGCAGTGCATTCCAGACCTTTACACCATGATAATGAATCTATTTTTGAGACTGATTTGATGCCAATGATGGAATTTCTAAATCTCTTGTGTTTCTTAAGGTATATCTTTCATTTAACCCTTCCCGCCCGGTTGTCATTTTAAAAGGACACCGCGGCAAATGGGCAGGAACCCGGGTGTCCTTATATAGTACGTAAGCTTGAAAGTCTATTCAGCTTGTTTTGAAAGCCACGCATCCGACGTATGTAAACAAAGCCTGTCGGAGGTGACGCACGCACCTCTGGCAGCAAGCAGACGTCGGAACTTTGTTGTTGTGTGGTCTGCAAAGACAGATTCAGTCTTGAAAAGTGTGTCACATTGCTAAAATTGCGGCAAAATGCGCTCCACGGAAATCATCATCACAACTGAACCAGTAGACTTAGAGAGCTCTACTCAACGCCAGTCTACAGGTTGGAAACCACAATACGTTTAGACATGCGTGGGAAGTTTCTAGCAGTAAAAATAACAAAGTTACGGTAGCCTAGGCGTAGACGTATTTCGGCCATATCGCCCGGGTCTCAACAACGTCCTTTGGATAGTGACCCCGTGCCAGAAAGGTTAAGCGAAAATTAAATAAATTTATGGGATTGTAATTATCAATGGCTTTATAAACAAAGATAGCAGTGCAATATATGTTTATGTCTTCTCATTTTAAAAGCCTTAGATATTAAATAATTCATTTGTGTAATCATATTTTCTTTTGCAAGTGATTGTCCTAATCATTTTCTTTTGCGCTATTTTGACTCTCTCTATCTTGAGCCTAGTTCACACATTCAGGAGTGTGAGGCCGAGTTTCCAAGAGTCCACAGTCTAGGAAACTCGCGTAATGACTCTTGGAAGATCGCATGCACCCATGAGCACTCTGGGCTCCGCTCGAGCAGCCCAAATTAAAAACATTACAGCCTAGTTCACACATGCCCCCGAGGAAACATGTACCGGCAGATAGATGGTGTGGCGATGGACAGCCCCCTCGGTGTACTCTTCGCAAACTTCTTCATGGGCGCCATCGAGGAGGACCTAATAGCAACCCACCGCCCCTCCATCTACTGCCGTTACGTCGATGACATCTTCGTGCGGGTGAAGGGCATCGCAGAACTACGAGAGCTTCAGCAACGCTTCATAGCAGCATCAGGACTCAACTTCACTTACAAGGAGACTAGTGAAGGGAAACTTCCATTCCTTGACATCCTAGTCACTAACTAAGACACAGGCTTCAAAACTACTGTCTACACGAAGCCCACACATAATGGACTCTGCCTCAACGGCAAAAGTGAGTGCCCTAAGAGATACCACATCTCCACCATCTCTGCCTACGTCAGGAGGGCACTCTCTCACTGTTCCTCCTGGCGGGACGCCCACCACGAACTCAACCGCCTCACACAAATCCTCATAAACAACGGCTACTCTAACTCTGACATTGACAAAACCATCAAAAAACACATAGAAAAATGGTACAACAATGAAGCCCCCAACACCACCAGCACAGAAGATATCAAAATTTTCTATAAAACTACGTCTTCTGATCATAAAACAGACGAAGCTGTCATAAGAGACATCCTGACAGACATCCTGAAGAACGTCCAGCCCACCAACACTGACAGCAAAATAAAACTTATCATATACTATAAATCTCCCAACGTGTACTACGTAATCGCCCCGCCAACGATACAACTGAACCTGGATCATGTGGTATACGAACACTCTTGTACCCACGGGGGCTGTGGACCCCGTAAAAAGTATATCGGCATGACCCAGACTCGCTTGAGCCGTCGTCTTACCCTCCACCTTCAATGTGGAGCCATCAAAAACCATTACAACAACCCTGACCACCCTAAACTAACTCGTAAAGACCTTGATACCAACACCTCCATATTAGATAATGAATCCGACCCTAGACGCCTCCCCATCCTTGCAGCCATCTACATACAAACACTCAACCCTACACTCATCAACCAGACCTTGGACCTTCAAATTCTCCCCACAGCGAGGAGATCCTACCCCCACAGAAACCGAGACGGAAATTACCCCGCCACTGCCCCCAGCCAATACTCACCTGAGCGCCCAGCCAGCAAATCAACAGAAACAGCGCACGCGTAGCAGCAGGCAACCAATCACAGACGCAGATCGCCGACTAGCCCCGCCCACCTGTGCAGAATAAGCGAAGCAGCGCGTGATCACAGGACCTCTATATTTTTTTTATTTTTTTGTTTCTATATTCCATCTACTCCCTCTCGGGCATAGGCTGATAGCCTTTAAACTCTACCGCTGAACACGTTGAGGCCCGTGAGGTCTTGCTCCAGTCTAGGGAATGAGACATGCGAAGCTTCACGGCTCGAAGCAACTCCATCTCTGAAGCTGCTCCCCCTCTCTTACCTATACCTATCATAACCACTTGTATGAATATGGCTAATGTTATAGCTGAAACGTCACAACCTCCTACAACCCAACAACCCGCTGATAACTTCGGTCCCTACTATGCCAACTAAATGACCATCATCGCAAAATTGCAAGAGAAATTGAATCTCTAAATAAAAAAATATTATAAATGCTAGCTATGCTGTTTCATTTAATCTCACATGCCTTCAAGAGAATATAGTACCTGGCTACACTAACTTCCAAATATACATATATATACAGTATATATATATATATATATATATATATATATATATATATATATATATATATATATATATATATATATATATATATTTATAGAGAGGGAGAGAGAGTGTTATGTTGTGTGTGTATGTATGTGTGTGTGTGAGATAGAGAAGTAACAAATATCAAGTTCAATCGTATAAATCCATTGAAGAGTCTTGCACCTACTGTATAATATATTGTCGGAAATATTTTGTTATTAAGCACAATTACTTGAAGATGAACATGTGTTCAAAGTCTCTGGAGACGGGAGAACATGAATTAACTTAGGTTATACTGTAATTGTAAGTATAGTTATCCCTTTCGTTGTGATTTATCATGGTATTCAGGTTAACCTTAGAAAATAGATTCGGCTTAGATAAAAGAACCTCTAGGAATTTCCATACCAATTTACTTATTAACTCATGTTGTCAGTAGAATAAACTGCTCTCTTGTTCAGACCCTTTTTGAGTAATGATAAGAGGGGGGTCTGATTTGTAGACTGGTCCAAATTATATAAGTAAGGTTTATTCTCAATATATCGGTGGTGGGAGATTACCAGAATCCTAGTGTTGGATTGGTTTAGCTTAAGTGCCAAGAAATGTATATCAATTCACTACTTGCGAGTTTCAGGCTATAAGGAAGTTGGAGATGTAGACATCAATATTTAGAAGAATTACCAGCTAAAATATGGTTCTAGTAATTATATAAATACATAAAACCAAATTCAACTTACTATTTGTCCATCAGAAACCTAAATAATTACTGTATTTGTGTTTAATATCGATGTTTATAGGCCGAACTTCCTTATAGCCTTAAACTCGCAAGTGGTCAATTTAACAAATGACTGTACTCTCCCAAAGTACATTAAATTGTCACCTTATTGATAACCATTATTAAAATATATTTTGTCGTGTATTAACTTAGCCTTCTACCACAATTACTAATATGTTAATATTTGGTGTGAATGTTGTTGAAATAATTGATGATTTACATTATATGTCTTGGTTTGTATCAAATATATACCAATAAGTACGGGTCGTGTTATTTATATTCATATTCTAGATATATTAAGCTTATATGTATCTGCGGTATTTGAAAGGGTAATATGAGATAGTCTGCAGCCTTTTGATAGCAAAAGCCCCTTTTTAAGCTGAATAAAATTGACCAACAGTAGCCAGAAAAAAATATAATTACATAACTTTCCCTGAAAGGGTTAATAGTTATAATTGTGGTAGCTATATAATTATATAACATTGAGTCTATTATTTGTTAGACTGTATTTGTGCCTCATTTACTGTACAGTATATGCAAACAAAGCTGCACACACACACACACATGCATACCCTTTTTTGCATACTTAATTAAAAAGCATAAACATGCTCTCTCTCTCTCTCTCTCCCTTCTCCATCGTATTTACTTATCTAGTATATGAACATATTTATATAAAAGCTGAAAAATATACCTTGCGCACGCACACACACTAACACACATACACCATTTACACACATACGCGCGCGCACACATACGCGCGCACACACACACACAAACTAAACCCACCAAAATATCCCCAATCAACGTACAGCCCACACAATCCTGATGAGTCTCCATAATTTTAGTTTGTGATGTGTTGGGTTGTGTGTGTGGTAGATGTGTTGGGTTGTGTGTGTGGTAGATGTGTTGGGTTGTGTGTGTGGTAGATGTGTTGGGTTGTGTGTGTGGTAGATGTGTTTGGTGTGTGTGAGTGTTTGGGTGCTCTGTACGAGTGTGTGTAGGTGTGTGTGTGTGTAGTCATCGACTTAAGCAACATATTGCACTATTTTCTGAAGTCGTTTACATTACTGATCTAAACCTGAGGATCGATCTTGTGAAAATTGCTGTGTTCCCTGTCTGTATGTGGTATCCCAGGTTAGAATCCCGGGAGGATCAATGCTTTCATTAACTTCATTGGGAGGTTTTTGTTGTTGGGAGTTAAATTAATTAATTAGATTATTCCTATAGGTTCATGAACATTTTATAGCGAGGTCGGTCCTTAGAGAGCTGTGCCCCATGAAATGTTCTTTCCTTTCATTTAAACATTAGGCTATTCAGTGTCCAGCTGGGTCTGAGTACATGATTATATTTATATTCAGTATTCGATAAATGGATATAAAATCATAGTCATGTACTTTACCTTTAACTGTCTTTTTGAAGGAGGCAAAAGGCAGAACTGCCTATAGCGAGTGCCTCCCCCATAGTTAAAAGAGGGACAGAGCCAAAATCAAGGGACGTTCGAGCCAAAATGCCTGGACACACGGAGTTTGAAGCAATTTAAGTCATAGGAAGAGGGAAAGACTGATTCTGGGAGAGAGATCCAGAGCTCAGCTGTTGAATAGAAGAAAGTCTGAGAGTAACGTTTCACTCTTGGGTTGGAGAGTTGCACGACGACGACGTGTAATGGTTAGTGTTTAAGATCTGCATGTGATATCCCGGGTTCGAAACCCGGGAGGATCACATGCTTCCATTAATTCATTGGGAGGTGTTTGGTGTTGGGATTGACATTAAATAATAAAGTAGACGTGCCGTTTTGCCCAAAATCAAAACGGCATACCCAACTCTGCGATGGGTTATCATCACTACTAATCACTATCACCATTACTATCATCAGCACTACTACTATTATAGTCATCACTACTAGTCTTACCATCATCACTACTACTCTAATCATCACTACTACTGTCATCACCACTATTATTATGTAAGACCATATTTTGGATCTAAAATCATAACTATTGCACAAATTCAAAAAATATTTGTTGACGAACGTTCGCATTCACCCATCGAATGTTCGTTTGAAATTTGGTGAAAATCCGTCCAACGGCCTAGGAGTAGTTCCGGGACAAACTGACGACGACGACGACAACACACTCTTTTCCGGTGTACCCACTATACGGGGGGCGATACCAAACTTTGCTTACGCAGAGTTGATTAGATTAGATAATTGTTTATAATGTCCATTCTCTGTATCACAATCTAGTGAAGAATATATAACAATGTGAATTAAGGTATTCAGTGTAGTACAACAGCAAGGGAAAAGTAAAACAAAACATGATAAAGGTTAAATGATAATATACTGTATATTTAAATACAATAAATCATCATGCAATTAAATTGTATACACTTGATTTCCGTACAATCAACTTATATTATTTCATCAAGACGCTTGCTGTATTATTATAATGACCCAGTTTTGAACCAATTCTGGACTGCGTTTTATGTGCTCTTAGATACATATAACTGTAATTGCAGTTGGGTTAATGTTACTTTACGCAGTTCTCCATGTGTGTTTACCTGGTATTATAATAATCATTGTTGGTTCATTTTTCACTTGCAGTGCTAAAGTTGAAAATTTACAGAGTGCTTTAACCCTTTCACGCTCATATGACGCAGAGGTTGCCAGATTAGCAAAAAGAAATAGAGTTATCTCACTCTTATAATTACCTCTCCAAAATTAGTTTTCTGCCCAAAGCTAACTCAAAGACAACTGCAGAGGTTGAAGTAAATAATCTAAATACCCCTGATGGTAACAAAGGCTTTAAAGTATCCCTAATAGGCTCAACATTGCGTCATATGTCGGAGAGGGTTAATATAGGTATATCACAATATTAATATACCTTACAGTAACTACGAGGTTGCATGTGACCTTTGGCGACAGAGAAGGTAACTTAACCCAAGAGACGTGGAATAATGTGTAGACTGACACAAGATGATAGTTGATCAGCTTGTTTGTGAAGAGACTTCGCTACAATCCACATTCACACCATAGTAAAACAATTTTATTTGGCATGTGGTATCAGCTAGTTGGGCTCGAACCATCGTCTCCAAGTTTGGGCATTTGCGATTCATTCCTGGGACATACTGTAGATGGATGTGTCGACTGATTGTATACTTACTACTAAGTATGCAACATGCTATCAATTCACCTCTTCATATTCGTAAGGGAAAATATTTATGTACAATTTCCTAAGGATTTGTGTACCAGGTGGAGCAGATCTGATGGGCATATGTGTCCACAGACATTGGTGTTAAGCCTCTTCAGCCATGGCCATGGTTGAGTGTTGTATTCATATAGCTTATGATGAACATGGTGTTACAATCTATTTTATGAAACCCATTCATATTTTAAGTACTTTAGTGAGCTGGCATCACAGGGCATGGGTGATAGAGAGAGAGATTCAATATAGACTTATCTATGTTTAGAGACAGACAGACATAGATTCTATAATGTGTTGTGTATATTTTGAGCTCTCCCAACCCTTCCTTTGCTTCCCTCTTCCTACTAGTATTGTAATCCTCTCTTCCCTCACCGACCTCCTCCACAGATGTCCTCGTCTTTCTCTTTCACTCACTTTTCATTGCACTGTATTATGTAACCTGTATATTGCAAGAGGGCCTTCTTTAACTGAGGGATGGATATTGAGGGATAATAGATGAAAATCATAACAGAGGAATTTTGACTATTTTAATTTACTTATGCTTATAATGGATGTATTGACTTGAAACCGGATGTATATACTATATATATATATATATTATATATACATATTCACTCCCAGCCTGACTCAATCTCCGACATTAAAATCGAGTGTCCAAGCTTTTTTATCCACTGCACCACGGCGTAATAAAGGAATCTTAACCTTTTCCTATTTACATTCGGGAGAAGGGAAATCCTACTTGGAGAATGTATATCAATCCATACACAAGTCGTAGGATCCGTATTCCAGGATACCATACAGGGATTTTTACAAGATTCTCCACGCACTCGTTCTGAATGTCGGAGGTTCGAGTCCGGCTGGAAGTATATAAACATTTAGTTGCTCATATCAATTGTGAGATATAATTTTTATATATATATATAATATATATATATATATATATATATATATATTTTTTTTATATATATATATATATATATATATATATATATATACAGTATATATATATATATATATATATATATATATATATATATAGAGAGAGAGAGAGAGAGAGAGAGAGAAAGAGTAAATAATGACAAATATTTACCATGCTAGATTACGATTTGATCTATGTTTAGGATGTTAAGTGTATAATAATTTATTTATTTATAGCATTAACTTTCCTTATCTCAATGTTCTATATATGAATTATGTGATTATTTTAGACAATTGTTGTGTTGCGAGTTGTACTACCCTCTATAATTGTTGTGTTGCGAGTTGTACTACCCTGTATAATTGTTGTGTTGCGAGTTGTACTACCCTGTATAATTGTTGTGTTGCGAGTTGTACTACCCTGTATAATTGTTGTGTTGCGAGTTGACTACCCTGTATAATTGTTGTGTTGCGAGTTGTACTACCCTGTATAATTGTTGTGTTGCGAGTTGTACTATCCTGTATAATTGTTGTGTTGCGAGTTGTACTACCCTGTATAATTGTTGTGTTGCGAGTTGTACTACCCTGTATAATTGTTGTGTTGCGAGTTGTACTACCCTGTATAATTGTTGTGTTGCGAGTTGTACTACCCTGTATAATTGAGTCACTAAGGAAAACCTTAACATGTCACTGAGGAGAAACTTCTAGTTGGCCTTATCATAACATGGTACGACGTTTTGGGGGTTATTATGATTCGTTTTAGTTACTGTTAAGGGTATTTGTTATCTCTACCACTTTCGAGCAATGTATTTGTAGTTTGTCCTTTACACTATTAAAAATGGACACCTGAATGGGCCTGAAACTTCTTAAAATCACCAAACTAATTATGAAAAGCGTTTTAGAATAACCAGACAAAAAGAGTGCAACAGGAAGGAACCAAGACGTCCCTGGCACTGAACGGGTTATGGGACTATTTGTGTGGTTACGTAACTCCGTGTAGTAGCACTGGGTGAAGTGAGAGTTCAGGTGTAATCAACTGTGTTATATTATTTAACAATTATGATACGGTGAAGACATATTTAAAACCCTCCTATTAGATACATGCCCGAGTCAGTGGTTTCCCTCATTCATTGTTCACCGTCACAAGTATACTGTATAGTACTAGCATGGTGTACAAGCTACTTGTCCAAGAGATTGTGAGCACAAAAGTAACTGCCTCGTGTGGGTAAATATGTACAGTATGTTGTTAGTTATGTTTTCTTGTGTTCTTATATCTAGTGATTCAATAATCGAAATTCATACATCATTACTGCACGAGCAACCTCCCTATAATGAAAATGTACTATTAGAAATGAAGTATCCTGAACAATTCATTTGGTAGCATGAATGTAAACTTGTGTAATGCTTAATCTAAACATTTTCTTGGCTTCTCAAGTAAAAAAACTACAGCTATTATTGTCTGTTTTCTTTAGCTTATGGTATATTGCCAGACTTCCATCTTAAATCTATCTATCTATTGCCTGACGCCGTGATCCCCGAAGGGCTGGCCACGAACGAACCGCCCCCATGCACTTCTGTCCCGTCAGTCGACGCCCTTCCTCCCAACCAGCACCGCCTTCATCCATATACTTCCTCACTCCATCCTTCCACCTCTCTTTCGGTCTACCTCTCCCTCTCTGTCCTTCCACCTCGCTCTCTTACACCTTCTTAGTCATTCTCTCGCTTCCCATACGTTCCATATGGTCGAACCATCTCAAGGTGTTCCTCTTCACACTTTCCAGCACATCTACCTTTACACCACACCTCCTTCTTAGTTCCTCATTCGTCTGTCTATCCCTCCATGTAACTCCGCACGCACTTCTCAAGGAACTCATTTCCACCCCTCTCACTTTTGGTCCGAGTCTCTTCTCAAACGTCCATATACTTGGTTATTAAAAATTAGTGAAGTGGTTAAATTGAATGAACTTTGTATTAATATGATACTGAAACATAATAGTTTCATATTTTGTTATCATGTATTGAGAAAGCAGTTGCAAAGGTATAGTAAATATTATTCTTTCCCCAGAAATAGACGATATATATGTTGTGTCCTGACGTAGAACCCTGTATGCCAACAATGGCAACACCTGTCACTAGATGTAACCATAAAGATAGGTGCCTAGGGCTGCTTAACCTTAGCCAGGGTTATTGAAAGGTAGATGACACACTTTCACATATAATTTTGTAGGTTAGATTATCTTCATATTCTAATCAACCACGCCAAGGGCCACCGTTATATAAGACATCTAGTAAATGTACAGTTGGTCAAAGTTCTAGCTGACCCACCCTCGTTCTGGGGCTCGCAGAATTAGCTGGCAATACTGGTGTAGTTGCCAATCAGTGGATATAATAACTTGAATATTTAAGCAAATCTACAAACTTTTGGTGAATGTTCGGGATCATACATAGCGATGTATGCATTTTTATTTGAGATAGGCTTACTTTCCCTTGTTTAGTATAATTATGTTCTAACAATGATATAGCCGAAATCAGATCTACCACTCCCAATCTTTGTAAGACTCACCTCCTTCCTACACCAGTATTGCCAGATAATTCTGCGAGCCCCAGAGCGAGGGTGGGTCAGCTGGAACTTTGACCAACTGTACATTATATGTGATTATTTTTTAGCTACGCTCTCAAGTCTGCGCAATTGGTATTTGAACTTGTGTTGTGTTATCAATACACAAGATCGACTGTAACATCAAATTACATACCTGTTTCGCTTACTCAGGTATTTATTTACCTACTAATATACTTTGAGAATATTGATGAGTGGTGAGCATGTCTTTTTTAGAATGGAGCAGAATAGTGTCCTGTTTTAATACAGGATGTTGACAGTATTAGTAATTTATACAGAGAAAGCAAGCTATATCATAATGTATTAACAGTTCTAGTTTTTAACCCTTTGCCTGCGGGAGACGTCTCCCATACCATTTACAGGCTTTTAAAGCCTCTTAAAGCCTCTTAAATTTATTGCGAGGGAGCGGGAGCGCGACAGGCCACACGTCCTTCCCCCAGCCAGGCGGCCGCAGCACTGAGGGCTCTGAATCAGAGTCTCGCAAGATATACAGTGCTGCCAAAGGCAAATGTAGTGCGACATTAGCGATAATTGATAATTTTAGCGAATGTCTATGGTAGCGCTGCGGGTGAACGCCGCAAGCCACGAAGCTCATTTTAATGTCATTTTGAAGTTATTTTCTTCTAGTTTTCGGTTGAATACATTTAATTTCATTCAGACACTTGCCTAATCAATCAGGAGTATCTGAATGAGCCCTTATGTGGTGGAAATAGGCGGAAATATGCCCGCAGCGTAAGTATTAACGTTTAGCATTGTTCCAGCATTGATTCAGACCCATATTGCTCATATTTGTAGTTATGGCCAAGAAGCATTCTAAAATAGTGATTCGAAACTGGTTGGGGGGTTCTGAGACATATGGAACAGTCTGGGTTCTCATTTGCGTTGTTTTCGCTTTTTTCCACCATGTGTACAAACATTCCCTCTTTCAGTTGGACCGTGAACCACTCAACGACTGTCTTTCCCAGCCTTGTCGTCATTCCGGTAGTTGATAGCCTTACTTATGGCATCATTGAGTAGCCATGTGTTGCACTCCACGTCTATGTTCCCGGCCGTGTCATCATTGCCGTAGTTGTTAGCCCTTTTGCCCTTGTTGTCCGAGTGATCCACCCCAGCTCACCTGCTAGCTCCCCTCCTGGTCTTCCCTGTCCCTCTTTCTCTCCTTACCTTGTCTTGCTGTCTTGCTTTCTACCTTCCTCTCTGGTCCTCTCTCTCCTTACACCCCTGCTCCCCCTGCTGGCTCCCTCCCTGCTCCCCCTGCTGGCTCCCTCCCTGCTCCCCCTGCTGGCTCCCTCCCTGCTCCCCCTGCTGGCTCCCTCCATGCTCCCCTTGCTGGCTCCCTCCCTGCTCCTCCTGGGCTCTCTCTCTCTCCTCACCTCCCTGCTCCCCCTGCTGGCTCCCTCCCTGTCCCTCTTTCTCTCTACCTCCCTGGTCCCCCTTCTGGCTCCCTCCCTGCTCCCCCTGCTGGCTTCCTCCCTGGCTCCCTCTCTCCTTACCTCCCTGCTGGCTCCCTTCCTGCTCCTCCCTGGCCCTCTCTCTCCTTACCTCCCTGCTCGCCCTACTGGCTCCCTCCCTACCTGTCTCACTCATACATATTGATCCAGAGCACTACATAGCAGCAGCAATATGATACAGCCCAGCATATTACAGCACCATACTGATGATAAAAACACCGCACATCACACTACGGAAGCTTACATTCCCTCTTTCAGATGGACTTTGCCTGTTCATCCCAGTCGTGTAGTCATTGTTGTAGTTGTTAGTCCTTCTACCCTTATTGATCATGTAATAGTTTCGTGGCTTCCTCCCCACCCTCCCACCATTGGTCCTCTCCATCGCTCCACCCTCTCCATCCCTCCCTCCACCCTCTTCATCCCTCCCTCCCTCCACCCTCTCCATCCCTCCCTCCATCCTCTCCATCCCCGTTCCCCCACCCCCATCCCCCCTGACCACCTCTTCCCCCCTGCATCACTCATACATATTGATCCACAGCATAGCACCATACAGACGATACATAGCACAGCACCACGTCCTACATACAACTACACCATGCAGTATATCGTTCGAACTACGCTAGCAGCTCAGAGAACAACACTTCAACACAAACACTCACCATTTGCACACATAACATAATTCCACAGCGCACAATACAGAACAAATTACGCATAACACAGCACCACAGCACATAATACAATGAACTCTTTATAAAGCACACACTATCACATCATACAACACATAGAACCGATTACACAGCACACAACACATAACACACGTTACACAGTACATAACACCACAGCTCACCTTTATACAGCACATAACACCACAACACACAGCACACAACACATATCACCATTTCACAGTACGAACACTACAACATTCAACACCACAGCACACAACAAAGTGCACCTTTACACAGCACATAACACCATAGTAAAAACACCACAGCACACAACACCACATCACACAATATATAGAACCATTACACAGCACACAACACCACAGCACACAACACATATAACCATTACACAGCACACAACACTACTGCACACAACACATAGAACCATTGCACAGCACACAACACATAACACAACACTACTGCATACAACACATAGAACCATTACACAGCACACAACACACAACACTACAGCACACACCACATAGAACCATTGCACACAACACCACAACACATATAACCATTACACAGAACACAGCACCACATCACACAACACCACAGCACACAACACATAGAACCATTACACAGCACACAACACCACAACACTACTGCACACAACACATAGAACCATTGCACAGTACACACCATAACACAACACTACTGCACACAACACATAGAACCATTGCACAGTACACACCATAACACAACACTACTGCACACAACACATAGAACCATTGCACAGTACACACCATAACACAACACTACTGCACACAACACATAACACCGTTACACAGCACACAACACCACAACACATAACACAACACTACAGCACACAACACATAAAACCATTGCACAGCACACAACACCACAACACATAACACAACACTACAGCACACAACACATAAAACCATTACACATCACACAACACCACAACACATAACACAACACTACAGCACACAACACATAGAACCATTGCACAGTACACACCATAACACAACACTACTGCACACAACACATAGAACCATTGCACAGTACACACCATAACACAACACTACTGCACACAACACATAGAACCATTGCACAGTACACACCATAACACAACACTACTGCACACAACACATAACACCGTTACACAGCACACAACACCACAACACATAACACAACACTACAGCACACAACACATAAAACCATTGCACAGCACACAACACCACAACACATAACACAACACTACAGCACACAACACATAAAACCATTACACATCACACAACACCACAACACATAACACAACACTACAGCACACAACACATAAAACCATTACACAGCACACAACACATAAAACCATTGCACAGCACACAACACAACCATTACACAGCACACACCACAACACATAGAACCATTGCACAGCACACATCACAACACACAACAATGCTGCACACAAGATATATAACCATTGCACAGCACACATCACAACACACAACACATAGAACCATTAAACAACACACAACACCACTGCACACAACATATAGAACCATTGCACAACACACAACACCACAACACAACCATTACACAGCACACACCACAACACATAGAACCATTGCACAGCACACATCACAACACACAACAATGCTGCACACAACACATAAAACCATTGCACAGCACACAACACCACAACACGTATAACCATTGCACAGCACACATCACAACACACAACAATACTGCACACAACACATAGAACCATTGCACAGCACACAACACCACAACACATAGAACCATTAAACAACACACAACACCACTGCACACAACATATAGAACCATTGCACAACACACAACACTACTGCACACAGCACATAGAACCTTTACACAACACTATGTAAACTAATATACACAGTACACAACACCACAGCACAAATTACGAAAAAACAATTGCACATCTCGCTGCTACCACAGCACACACCACAAAACTCATTACACCGCAGCACAGCACACAGCTCTTTTCCACATAACACGAATATTCTTATGGTGCCTGGTCCTCTCTCTACTGACCTAAACTATTGGTCCAGATTATGCATTACACAACATGTACTATACAGCTTATACCGCAGCATAGAGAGTTGCCAATTCCACGCCGATTAATGTGACAATCACCCATTCCAATCCCTATGTGAAGGCCTTGTCTGTGACTGGCCTAGGTACTCATTGTATGTGGCTGGTGCCCTCTAAAATACATCTGTTACTGGTACTCTTTACGTTTCATCTGTTACTGGTGCCCTTTACCATACATCAGTGACTGGTACCCTCTACCATACAACTGTTACAGGTGCCGTCTACCATACATCAGTGACTGGTACCCTCTACCATACAGCTGTTACTGGTGCCCTCTACCATACATCTGTTACTGGTGCCCTCTACCATACATCTGCTACTGGTGCCCTCTACCATACATCAGTGACTGGTACCCTCTACCATACATATGTTACTGGTGCCCTCTACCATACATCTGTTAATGGTGCCCTCTACCATACATATGTTATTGGTGCCCTCTACCATACATCAGTGACTGGTACCCTCTACCATACATCTGTTACTGGTACCCTCTACCATACATCAGTGACTGGTACCCTCTACCATACAACTGTTACTGGTGCCCTCTACCATACAACTGTTACTGGTGCCCTCTACCATACATCTGTTACTGGTGCCCTCTACCATACATCTGTTACTGGTGCCCTCTACCATACATCAGTGACTGGTACCCTCTACCATACATCTGTTACTGGTGCCCTCTACCATACATCTGTTACTGGTGCCCTCTACCATACATCAGTGACTGGTACCCTCTACCATACATCTGTTAATGGTGCCCTCTACCATACATCTGTTACTGGTGCCCTCTACCATACATCTGTTACTGGTGCCCTCTACCATACATCTGTTACTGGTACCCTCTACCATACATCTGTTACTGGTACCCTCTACCATACATCTGTTATTGGTGCCCTCTACCATACATCTGTTACTGGTACCCTCTACCATACATCTGTTACTGGTGCCCTCTACCATACATCTGTTACAGGTACCCTCTACCATACATCTGTTACTGGTACCCTCTACCATACAACTGTTACTGGTGCCCTCTACCATATATCTGTTACTGGTACCCTCTACCATACATCTGTTACTGATGCCCTCTACCATATACATCAGTGACTGGTGCCCTCTACCTTTCATCTGTTACTGTTACCTTCGACAACTATGTCTGCAACTGGTTGGCATCCTTCATATGTGACTGGAAAACCTACTTTAATAAACCATTTCATCTGCGACTGGTTGTTGTGCAGTACAAGGGCAGCTGTAAGTCCCTACTGAGAAGAGCCTAAACAATTGAGTTCCCGTTTCGTCTGGGGACACCCGTTTTACCGATCCACAGCCACAAAAAAGACGAAGGTATTGGCTAGATCTGAGCTATGTATACATCTCCGTCACCTCATTGACTATGGAGTTGACTAGGGTCCATCTCTGCTTTGCTACACAAATCCTAGGCTACCAAGAGTCTACTACTAAGTGGAATTACTAATCGTCATTAATATACTTATTATATGCATTGTCTTAGTGTGACTAACTCTAAGCTGATAAAATACCATTATTTTAATAGTACAGCACGAGAAGGATAATAATGCACAAACAAAACACCAAGAGGATAGCACTGCACAAACACAACATTGAGAGGACAGCACTTCACAAACGCAACATTAAGAATATAGCACAACCCCTACAGTGTTTTGAGAGGATAGCACCGCAAAAGTACAGCATTGCGAGGATAGCACAACACAAACACAACACTGGTTACGATAGCACAAGCATCGTCCACAGAGAATAGCACACACATCTCCGGGGAGGATCAACTAGTACTCACAGTGAAGGAGCAAGGAATTACTGAGGAGAGGGAAAGGAGCGAGGGGATTGTCGTCAAGGAGGTGAGGGGAGATGATGGCACGGAGAGAGAGAGAGAGAGAGAGAGAGAGAGAGAGAGAGAGAGAGAGAGAGAGCGCAACAGGTTAGGAAGGGAGCGGCAACAGGTAGGACGTTGGATTGTATCATAAACACAAACACAAACTACCCTCCTTCGGTTTCTATCCCTCCATCTGTGCCTTTGTCTCTAATTTCCTTTCCGGCCGTTCCATAGCCGCGGTTGTGGACGGCCATTGTTCACTTCCTCACCCTATAAACTCCGGTGTTCCTCAGGGCTCTGTCCTATCTCCTATTCTCTTTCTAATTTTTATAAATGATCTCCTTAACTGTACCTTAATTCCCATCCATTCATACGCAGACGACTCAACCTTACACTACTCCATTAGTTTTTCAGAACGCCCCAGCCAGCAATCCCTCAACGACAAACATAATGAAGCCATAGAACTCTTAAATTCTGATCTAAATACTATTTCCAATTGGGGCAGAGAAAACCTTGTTAACTTTAATGCTTCCAAAACCCAATTTCTCCATCTATCTACCCGTCAGGATCTCCCAGCGGACTATCCCTTATTCTTCAACAATACAAAAATTGACCCTTCATCTTCTCTCAATATTCTTGGTGTCCTCTTTTTCTTCTGCTCTCATTTGGAAGGACCATATTACCAGTCTTGCTAAGGCAGCCTCCCAGAAGCTGGGTGTGCTCAACCGCCTTAGGGGGTTCTTTTCCCCTGCACAGCTTCTTGCTCTGTACAGGGGCATAGTGCGCCCTTGTATTGAGTATTGTTCACATGTGTGGGGAGGTTCCTCTCACACCGCTCTCCTAGACAAAGTTGAAAGGAAGGCCTTTCGTATCATTAACTCCCGTCCACTCACCAACTCTCTGCAATCTCTCTCTCTCCGCCGCAATGTTGCATCTCTCTCGCTATTCTATCGCTACTATAATAATCAGTGTTCCTCAGAGCTATCCCAGTGCATACCACCTCCTTTACGTAGGGCACGTGGTACCCGTCTTGCAACTCAATCCCACCCCTACTCTGTGCAACTCTCCAACCCAAGAGTGAAACGTTACTCTCAAACTTTCTTCTACTCAACATCTGAGCTCTGGAACTCTCTCCCAGAATCGGTCTTTCCCTCTTCCTATGACTTAAATTGCTTCAAACTCCGTGTGTCCAGGCATTTTGTCTCGAACGTCCCTTGATTTTGGCCCTGTCACTCTTTCAACTATGGGGGAGGCACTCGCTATAGGCAGTTATGCCT
Source organism: Paralithodes platypus (assembly GCA_032716605.1). Classification (NCBI taxonomy): domain Eukaryota; kingdom Metazoa; phylum Arthropoda; class Malacostraca; order Decapoda; family Lithodidae; genus Paralithodes; species Paralithodes platypus. The sequence goes on along the minus strand of CM064564.1, from coordinate 17,811,299 downwards.
TTTGCCTCCCTCAATCACATAGAAAAAAAAAAAATTATACACAGTTGGTATATTATTGTGTGACTGATGGGTTAATTTTGATGTTTTTGTCTTGACAATACTTGTAATCAAATAACTAGATGTTGTTGTTGTTGTTCCCCAAGCTGCCTGGCCGAACAGCCCCAAGGCCCCGAGCAAGGCCAAGGCCATAACCGAGCGCCCCCACAGAACCCTCCCCGCCGACCACAATAAAGCCTTGGTGACCGAAGCCATTCCATGGCGGGGAGCTGAGGAGGGTGCGGAAACGCCCGGGAAACCAAAGCCCCACCCAGGGCCCTGTGCCCCTCAGCAATTAGGAAGAGAAAGTTGAGGGGCAAAGGAAAAATGTG
>CM064564.1:17638431-17805931 GCA_032716605.1 Paralithodes platypus | reverse complement strand
CGATGTATTGCTAACTAAAAAAAAAAAAAAAAACATTTTACTGTATATATATATATATATTTACAGTATATATATATAAACAGGCTATAGGTCTCTTAATGTATGCTAATGCTTCATCTTTCCTGTTTACCATAGCAATAACCAAAGTTACAATTATTGAAATATGTCACTATTGTTCACCGTTACTGTACAGTGGATATTCATTCATAGACATTTGCGAACCCTTCATAGTTTTCATTATGTTAGCATTCTGTGTGAATGTACGATTATTGATATAGACAAGTGGGTGTACATTGTTAATAAAACCACATACACTATTTATTATTAAGCTAATGTCATACAATGGCTGTATATGTATAAAATATAACATAAAGCGGTCCCCGAACTTTGATGACCGACTGTACATATACATACAGTATATTGTATTAACCTCAACAAAACCTTTTATATTAACCCATTGACTGCGGGTGACGTTCCTGAATGTACTGGCAATTTACAGCAATTTCCAGGCTTTAAAAACCTGTGAAAGCCGTAGAAATCGAGTGTCAGTGGGCGGGAGCATGAGGGACCCACCTCCGACCCTCAGAGCAGCGAGCGGCTCACTGAGGGAGACTGTCTCGCGCGGGTGTCTCACAACAGTGTTGCCGAGTGAGCGAGTGCTAATAAATAGCTGTTTTATTGCATGTCAATGGCACCGCTGCGGGTGAACCCCGCCACCTACGTAGCCCGTTCTGGTCTCATTTTGAAGCTATTTTCGCCTAGTTTTCGGCAGATGCTTGATTAATCATTCAGGAGTGCCTGAATATGCCCTAAGTAACCCAAATTTAGCTGCAGCGTAAGTGTTAATCCTATTTTTTTAATTTAGGTAATGCATAATATCTTTAACACAATAAGAGCGGGTGGTGGATTATATTTCACCGTGCCGCCCAGCGGGGGGTTTATACAATAAATGGCCTTGTTTCCGTGCTCTTTTTCATGCATAAACGAAAGCCAGAGCGTAATACAAGTATGTATCCCTGAAAGGGCGTTAATTGAGCTTTCCAATGACACCTGAATCATCCTTCTACGATCACTGGTTGTCTTGCAACGATCGTGCAACCGAAGTCAAAATCGCTAAAATACGGTCATTTCGTTACATAATTACGTGTGTAGCGAGGGAGGGAGGGTGGATGTGTGTGGAGAAAATGTCAGTAGGCCCACGGCAGCCGTGGCGAGCGGTCATGAGGTAACCTACGCTCCTCCCATTGCTCGTCTCTCTCTCAGAGCCAATATTGCGCCAAAATTGCACACAGACTTAAGTCCGACGCCGCCACATAGTCCAGATTTTTAGAGGCGGACTTAAGTCCGCCTCCGCTAAACAAGGGTTAAATAATAACAAAGATCCTACACCACTGATAAATATTGTAGAAATACTTTTCTCCTCCCACCAATCCCTGCGGCTTAAAATTGTCAAAGATAAATAACAAGCACTATGCAATATAAATAGCAATGAAAGGAAAAAGACAAGGATCGCACTGAAAAATATTAAAGTTTAAACCATATTCTATTATATTCTAACTTTAAAATAAAAGTATATGGGTGTCCTTTACAGCCTGTGAAAAATATATAGTGGACAAAATGTTGAACGCTTTTAAAGATTTTCACCGCTTCATCCAAAGGACAGCACATTTTTGGTTTATTCTGTGTATTCATTTATTGTCTTATTTATTCATCTATTTATTTTAAGAAATGTATGTATTAATTATATACGTATTCATTTATTTTTGTGTTTATTTGTTTCGTATATTCATTCATGTATTGAACATGTAAATGCATCTAATTGATACTCATGTTTGAAATATGTAGAATCAACCTATAGATTATATTGTCAATTTGAAAATATAAATGTATAATCAAGCGTCAACCTTTTCATATTGTCATTGGCTATCATTACCCAGTTTTAATAAGATTATAAAGGGTCTGTGGGAGTTAAATGGGCAATGGATGTAAATTTTACCTCCTTTGATGACTATAATTTCTTCCTAAGCTAAATGCAATGGAAAATGTGTTGATAGATTTAATGCTTGAAGTATTAGGATGATTGTTTTTACTAATGTATATATATATATATATATATATATATATATATATATATATATAATGAGTAACAATGGAGGATTATTTGCTCAAGTAATGACCTTGTAATTGAAATGTTAAACTCTATCTTAATTGTGTCTTTATGTCCCACAAACCCTTTTTTTTTTTTTTTTTTTTTTTTTTTTTTTCTATGTGATTGAGGGAGGCAAAAGGCATAACTGGCTATAGCGAGTGCCTCCCCCATAGTTGAAAGAGTGACAGGGCCAAAATCAAGGGACGTTCGAGCCAAAATGCCTGGACACACGGAGTTTGAAGCAATTTAAGTCATAGGAAGAGGGAAAGACTGATTCTGGGAGAGAGTTCCAGAGCTCAGCTGTTGAGTAGAAGAAAGTTTGAGAATAACGTTTCACTCTTGGGTTGGAGAGTTGCACAGAGTAGGGGTGGGATTGAGTTGCAAGACGGGTACCACGTGCCCTACGTAAAGGAGGTGGTATGCACTGGGATAGCTCTGAGGAACACTGATTATTATAGTAGCGATAGAATAGCGAGAGAGAGATGCAACATTGCGGTGGAGAGAGAGAGATTGCAGAGAGTTGGTGAGTGGACGGGAGTTAATGATACGAAAGGCCTTCCTTTCAACTTTGTCTAGGAGAGCGGTGTGAGAGGTTTATTGAAATGATCTAATATTAGCTTCCTGGTATACCAAAACGTAAATCTAATTTTATATATTTACTCCCAACTACAACTCGTCCCAATGATCTTCCCGGGATTCAAACCTGGGTTACCACATACAGATCTTAAACACTCTTAACATAGCATTTTAATGTATAGAGGCCCGTCACTAAACTGAAGAAAGTCATCAAATGTTATCTGGACATACATACAGTAATTCGACTTGGCTAACTGACAGGGCTAGAGATATAACTCAGTATTTGAAGGCGAATTTTTGCACTTGATTATGGTTATCATTAGACGATTTTATGAAATTAATTCAGTAACTTTCGGAATCAAAGGAGTACACACTACCACTAGCTCCCACACATTCTTCCTAAACTGAATAGAGTCGAGAGAATAAAGTGTCGAAGCGCGTAATAATCCTCCAGGGGTTAACCCCCACACCCAACCGACCATCCCCTGACGACCCCACACAATTACCTGGACCTCGGCCTGTTACTCTTTATATTAATTTCTGCAACATTCGTGGACTTTCCTCTAACTTTCACTCTGTTGAGCACCATCTCTCCTCCTACAAACCTGATCTTCTCTTCCTCACCGAAACGCAGGTGTCTGTAGCAACATCCAGCAGCCCCTTCTCTGTATCCTCCTACTTTCTCTATCCTAGTTTCAAAGCCAAAGGCGGATGTTGTGCATATGTGCACAACAAACTCACTTGCTCTCGTGTTCCCGATTTCGACTCCTCTGAATTCTCAACTTTATGGCTCAAACTTTCCTGTCATTCTCTTACTAAATATTTCTGTACTGTCTATCTTTCCCCTAACTCTACCAACTTTCCCAAATTCTTTGACTATCTAAACTCTACAGTGGAACACATTCTATCCATTTCTCCTTTCTCAGAAATCTCCATCTTAGGAGATTTCAACGTTCACCACCGCCAATGGCTCTCCTCTCACACTACTGATCCACCTTGGTGAACAAGCCTACGTCTTTTCTATCCTAAATGACCTAGAGCAGTTAGTTCAGCAACCCACCCGTATCCCGGATCGCATCGGAGATCGGCCCAACATTCTTGACCTGTTTCTAACTTCTAACCCTTCTTCTTATACTGTCGATCTTTTCTCTCCTTTGGGCTCCTCCGACCATAAACTTATCTCTGTCACCTGTCCTATCTCTCCAGTACGGCCACCCGATCCTCCTAGCCGGCGGCGCTTGTGGCAGTTTGGCGCTGCCGACTGGGAGGCTCTTCGGCAGTACTTCTTTGATTTCCCATGGAATGATTTCTGCTTCCGTGGCCGGGGACCCACGGAGAGTGCTGAACGCATTACCGAGGTAATCCTATCGGGCATGGAAGCATACATTCCATTCTCTTTCTCTCAGACTAATGCTAAAAAATCTTGGTTTACTCACACCTGTTCTACTGCTGTCCACAATAAGGAGGAAGCATTCAAACGGTACCGACGCCTTAAAACTCATGTTACGACCTGGCACTCGGGTACACAAGGGCTCTCAATCAGGACTCGAATACGGCTCGCTGCCACAACGGAAACACACGATCCCAACCCCTGAGTACTGCCAGCCGAACAAAAAACACCAATACCCTCCAGAGTTCAATCTGCTATAACGGGGTATACAAGAACTCGGTACTAGTGTTCAACAACAGACTAATAAAGAGACAGGAATTCTCTAGTCTGGTCAACAATCAAACAAAGAAGTAAGAAACAACAACACCAAAGAATAGTGTTGGCCGAAGCCGAAGTAATCCACCCTTGACTAAGAACTTAAGAAGTCCTCCACCCTCTACTTCGGATCGGCACTATTACGTTACGTTAATTAATAGTCCTTAAGCATCGAGCAAGGAATCTTCTGAAAAAAGTTAGATGCTTCTCGGATGCTCGTAAGAAGTACGTATCGGATTTTGAACAGTAATTCAATAAGAAAAACACTGGCAATTAAATACTATTAAAGGTTTAAATTGGCATAAGAATAATTAAAAGAATATGCAATAGTAAATGGCAAACATTAAAAAGAAGTACTCCGCAAATGCAACGGCAATAGCCTACTCGGATTGTGCTCGTGGGCCACTAATCACTAAAGTAGCCAAGCTTGCAACACATGAAATCAATAGTGCATAAACAATATCATACATAAGGAAAGCTTCAATACTATTCTGTATCTACTAATCGAGTAAAGTCTAGCTGGGGTACTGTGGGCAAAAGGTAGCAGTGACTGAGCAAAAACGGCTCGTAGCCTAGCGAAGTCCTCACAACTGTTTAAAGTATTACGTTAACACTAACAAGTGCACTTTGAGAAATCCAGATCCCTTGTATCTGGTTTTCTCCCGGCTCCTTGACAAAGTAAAAACAAGCTGTTAATAAAATACAGGGTGGTTAGGCTCTTGCCCTCACGCACTGTAAATTATTAACTCAACACAGTCAGCCGCGAAGACAACCTAGGCTTCACTGAACCGAAACGAGTATGCAGGTTTATCGCTTAACCACTGCATCAAACAACAACTCGTAACACAGAAAAGCCTTACCCCAGTCTAGCATTACCTAGACTAGCAGAAAACAGGAATAATAATAATAACACACAGGGAAATGCATAGACAAGTGCAACAAACATAAATCAATCCTATTCTAAGTTAACCCTTCCAAAATAGGCTATCTAATAGGCATGTATCTCATGAGAACTCAAGCGATAATACGTTGGCTGACTAGCTCTGCACCAACGGGACCATGGAAGTTAAAAAGGGTAGGGAAAAGAGGAGATAAGAATGTAAGGTAGTAGAGAAAGTTCACATCAGTCAGAAGAATATATAGTTAGCAAGGGAAATGAGAAGTCGCTCTGCCTAATGAGTTCTGATCAAAAAATGGCTAGACTTCCCTTTTTATACTCGGCCCTCTAGTGAGCCCAACGTGAACTACTAAGGACCGCCCACTGACAATCATTACGTAATTTCTCTCTCTCCTCTGGGATAGACAAAGGCTTTCCTAGCACTGAGGGGAGGGGGGAGGGGGGGGGGAGTGCTAGTGAGTTAGGCCCACCTCCCGCATGGCGCACCCACTGACCCCCAACTGTGGCTGCCGCTTCTCCCATCATTACAAATAAGTTTTACACACAATACTTATAACTAATGATATAAAATAGAACTCGTTGACTCAGATGAAAACAAAATACATATGCATATTACTTTTAGTACAACGGCTCACATGAACTAAGTTAGGAAACTCTACATAGACTACAGCCAAAGTTCCTGCCCTGACGATCCTAGCGAGAGTGGGGCATGACTAGGCGTTCTGTACAGCATGCTCACACTGGACATGCGTCACACTCAAGACTCTCATTCTTCATATGTTTCTGCCCGGAATCAAGCCAAATCTGTTCTTCGACTTGCCAAACACTCTTTCATCAATAATAAATGCACTGAACTATCCAACTCTAGCTCTTCCCAAGCTTTCTGGCATCTAGCCAAAAACCTCTCCAACAATTTCTCTTCCTCGTCTTTCCCTTCCCTTTCCCACTCTGATGGCACAACCATCACTTCTTCCTCTGACAAAGCTAAACTCTTCGCTCAAACTTTTGCTAGAAACTCCACCTTGGATGATTCCGGTGCTATTCCTCCCTCTCCGCCCTCCTCTCTCTTACTAATGCCTAATATCCTAATCTGTTCAAAAGATGTACTTTCTACCCTCTCTGGGCTTAACACTAATAAGGCGTACGGTCCGGACGGTGTTCCTCCTGTTGTTCTCAAAAACTGTGCTTCCGAGCTGACTCCCTGCCTAGGCAAACTCTTTCGTCTCTGTCTATCCTCTAACGTCTTCCCTTCATGCTGGAAGTTTGCTCACATTCAACCTGTCCCAAAGAAGGGTGACCGCTCTCAACCCTCCTACTATCGTCCAATTGCTCTCATTTCTTGTCTTTCTAAAGTTTTTGAAACTATTCTTGCTTCCAAATTTCTTAAGCATTTCTCTTCTCATAATCTGCTCTCAGATCGCCAGTATGGCTTCCTTAACCCTTATTTAGCGGCGAGCAACATAAGTCGAGTTAAATAAAGCTGGACTATGTGGCGGCGCTCGACATAACTCGAGTGGCAATTTCAGCACGTAATGTGGCTGAGAGAGAGAGACAAGTGGTGGCAGGAGACTAGCGAGCGTATGACTGCTCCAGACCACCGCGGCGAACCTACTGACACAAATCTCAGCTCCCTCCTCCCTCTCTCACTCGCTACATACTCAATTATGTACCGAAAGTACCGAATTACCTGCTTTTTGCACTCGCGTTGCACGGTTATTGCAAGAAAACTATCCATCATACAAGGATCGTTATGGTGTCATTCGAAAGCTCTGTTTATGCCCTTTCAGGGATAGGTACTTGTTTTACGTTCTGGGTCTTATTTAGGCATGAAAATGATCACGTAAACAGCCCTATTTTGGCTAAAAACACCCCGCTGGGCGGTACATATAAATAAACCGCATAGGCCGCTCGTAAGGTGTTAAGGGTCGCTCTACTGGTGATCTTCTTTCATATCTTACTAACTCTTGGTCATCCTCCTTTCGGGACTTCGGTGAGACTTTTTCTATTGCACTAGACATATCGAAAGCCTTCGATAGAGTCTGGCATAAATCTTTAATTTCTAAACTACCCTCCTTCGGTTTCTATCCCTCCATCTGTGCCTTTGTCTCTAATTTCCTTTCCGGCCGTTCCATAGCCGCGGTTGTGGATGGCCAATGTTCACTTCCTCACCCTATAAACTCTGGTGTTCCTCAGGGTTCTGTCCTATCTCCTATTCTCTTTCTAATTTTTATAAATGATCTCCTTAACTGTACCTTAATTCCCATCCATTCATACGCAGACGACTCAACCTTACACTATTCCATTACTTTTCAGAACGCCCCAGCCAGCAAACCCTCAACGACAAACGTAATGAAGCCATACAACTCTTAAATTCTGATCTAAATACTATTTCCAATTGGTGCAGAGAAAACCTTGTTAACTTTAAAGCTTCCAAAACCCAATTTCTCCATCTATCTACCCGTCAGGATCTCCCAGCGGACTATCCCTTATTCTTCAACAATACAAAAATCAACCCTTCGTCTTCTCTCAATATTCTTGGTGTCTCTTTTTCTTCTGCTCTCATTTGGAAGGACCAAATTACCAGTCTTGCTAAGGCAGCCTCCCAGAAGCTGGGTGTGCTCAACCGCCTTAGGGGGTTCTTTTCCCCTGCACAGTTTCTTGCTCTGTACAGGGGCATAGTGAGCCCTTGTATTGAGTATTGTTCACATGTGTGGGGAGGTTCCTCTCACACCACTCTCCTAGACAAGGTTGAAAGGAAGGCCTTTCGTATCATTAACTCCCGTCCACTCACCAACTCTCTGCAATCTCTCTCTCTCCGCCGCAATGATGCATCTCTCTCGCTATTCTATCGCTACTATAATAATCAGTGTTCCTCAGAGCTATCCCAGTGCATACCACCTCCTTTACGTAGGGCACGTGGTACCCGTCTTGCAACTCAATCCCACCCCTACTCTGTGCAACTCTCCAACCCAAGAGTGAAACGTTACTCTCAAACTTTTTTCTACTCAACAGCTGAGCTCTGGAACTCTCTCCCAGAATCAGTTTTTCCCACTTCCTATGACTTAAATTGCTTCAAACTCCGTGTGTCCAGGCATTTTGGCTCGAACGTCCCTTGATTTTGGCCCTGTCACTCTTTCAACTATGGGGGAGGCACTCACTATAGGCAGTTATGCCTTTTGCCTCCCTCAATCACATAGAAAAAAAAAAAAAAAAAAAACTGGTCTGGCTGTGATTCCATTAAGGGGGGTCACCTGCTTTTTTATCTGTCATGGTTGTATCCATTTGGCCCCATTCAGCCGACTGTATTAAGACATTTATCTCCATCCAGGTGTTAATTTTTTCCTGGCGAGCGATAGCGAGCCAGCATTTTATGCAGAAATCCGGCTTCGCCGCAACATTTTTCTATTGAAAAATGCACCAATTTAGTCAGCTGTCATCGAACTAATGTAAGAGAGTTGTTTATAACGCAACGTCTCTTAACTGTTCTGACCGTTGCACTGACTGAGTTGATGAGGTAATTTTTAGCCTTTTCCTATAGACGTACCCCAGAACCTATGCCTGGGATTCAGTACCGGATGGACTCTATTGCAGAGTGCCGTTATGCAGTGTTGCTACGGTATCTCGCAGAGCCCTGCCTTTCCAGAGTCCAGCCAGTGTGTGAACTTCTAGTAAAACGGGGGATAGTTTAATACCAATAAAACGCTTGACAAATCAGCATTCTTTATTGACAGTAACGCCAGATATCACGGCAGAGGGACGGATATTAGGTGGGCTCCAGTGAGATCTAATAACAAATTCCTTTGATGAGCCAAGGTCTTAAATAAAATCATTGAAAGTAGAGCTTTACAACTAGTGCTGTCAGGGATCTACTTCAATATTAAACCCAAATCTTACAGCTGTTATCTACTGTACCTTCCAGTGAGGGTAGTTAATAGGTTTCCAACTGTAAAAATCTTAACTTTGCCTGTCATAGTCATACCTCTTTCTGCGTTCCTCCTGGTGTTCCTTCTCCGGCTAATAAGGGTACATGTGCAGGGGAGAGATTCTGGGGTGTTTGGGGTAGTCCCTCCTGGCCTCACGGTCATGGTGGTGATGCGGCTTGGAGGAAGAAGGGCGTGTGGACTATGGAGGTATGATGTTTATGGAGTCGTTTTGTTGTCTTCCTTTCCTCTGCGGCTTTCCTTCTCTTTTGTGCATCAGGATTGTTTACTGCAACTATTATATTCTTGCTGGGTGCTGGAGGGAGTGCGAAGGCTATTGTAGTGACTCTGGCACATCTTGGTGGTGTGGTGGTTACATATTCCTTTCTCAGGGGTGTGGTGGGGAGCGCGGGAAAAGTGCTTGGCGGTGGTGGCGTGGTTTATTTACTTCATTATTTTACCTGTGTTTGTATTTATTTTTATTTTTTCATTGAGTGTGACATTATGCAATAATGACATTAATATGTTTTTTGCATAATTAATTTGTTATTTCACTAACCTATTTCTGAGGTGGGCCTTTAACCGAGCGGTTGTTATGTGATAGGCCTGGTTGCCATACAGTGGGAATGGTTGCCATATCTCTGACACGATGTCTTTGCCTCCAAAACCCAATTTCTCCATGTATCTACCCATCATAATCTTCCATTTGACTATCCCTTACTAATCAACAACACACAAATCAACCCTTCGTCTTCTCTCAATATTTTTGGCGTCTCTTTTTCTTCTGATCGTTCTTGGAAAGACTATATCACCACTCTTGCTCAAACAGCTTCCCAGAAGGTAGGTATCCTCATCCATCTCTGTGGATTCTTCACCCCCACACAGATGCTTGCTCTGTGCAGGGGTTACACAGTGCGCCAATGTATCAAGTATTGTTCGCATATGTGTGCAGTTTTCAAAAATGTACAGGCAAAAGCATTTTATCTTATTAACTCGTCTCCTCTTACTAATTCCCTACAATCTCTCACTACACGCTGCAATGTTGCACCTCTCTTCCTCTTCTACTACTATTACATAATCAGTGTTCTTCAGAGCTCTGTGTGTACCTCCTCCCTTACGGGGAGTGGGTGGCACCTGCCTTACAACACATTTTGTCCAATTCTGTAACCCATGAATGGACCAATTTTCCCCGTCTTTCTTCTACTCAACAAATAATCTCTGGATCTTTCTCCCTCAATCTATCTTTCCCTCATACTATGACTGAAACTGCTTAAAGCTCTGTGTGTCCAGATATTTTGACTCTAACGTACCTTGAATTTGCCTCCCTATCACTCTTTGAAATTTTGGGGAGACACCTGTTACAGGCACCATTGCCTCTTGTCTCCTTCATACACATAGGAAAAAAAAAACACACACACACACACACATATATATATATATATATATATATTTTTTTTTTTTTTTTTTATATTCCAACTACTCCCTCTCGGGCATAGGCTGATAGCCTTTACACTCTACCGCTGAACACGGTGAGGCCCGTGAGGTCTTGCTCCAGTCTAGGGAGTGAGACATGCGAAGCTTCACAGCTCGAAGCAATTCCACCTCTGAAGCTGCCTCGCCTCTGTGCTTCACAGTCTCATCCCCCAGGCTCGGATCCTCACTCTCAGAACACCACCTATTGAGCAATTAACTCACTAGGCATTGCCCCCCTGTAGCATATTTGTGAATATGGGAATATTCATACAATGCTATTCAATCAGGGAACAATGAGGGTATTTATTTGGCATTTCGGTGTGCTGTGGTAATGCACTGATACTAGGTACAGCACAAATTCCATCCCAATAATATCTTCCCATTGACATATTGGGATTCGAACCCGGGTCCATTGGATTACCAGTCCAGTGGCAAGACCACTCCACCACACCTCCCCTATATATATATATATATATACATATGTATGTATATATATATATATATATATATATATATATATATATATATATATTATATATATATATATATATATATATATATATACATATATATATATATATATATATATATATATATATATATATATACTGTATATATATATACAGTGTTATATATAAACAATTAACTATAATCTATAGTAAAGACAAAGTCTATAATTATTAATAGTATTACTAAAGCCTATTGTATTCCCGAGTCATTAGACCTCACTACATTCCCCAGTCTGCTAACACGCTCAAGATCAAATTAATATTGTGGTGTTTCAGTAGCGAGATATAATAACATCGTGAGCGCTCTATTAATTTCAAGCTGGGTTGCATTAGTAATGTTTTAGCATATTAATTCCCACTTGTGTTTTAGATTCGTTAGTGAGATGGGTTTGTTTGTTTACATAGTTAATATTAGCGTTGTTAGTTTTGTTATTATTTGTTTTAATACTATGTTATTAATGTTAGTATTGTTTATATTGTTGCAAGCAGTATTGCTCTTATTGCTGTATTATTAAAACCTTAAAATATTACTGCAGCATTTCAGTCCAAGGGTACAAATACGTTGTAAAGCCCTGTATTTCTGTACAAGAAGGGACTGGGGTTCTCTCAGAGAGGCTCCAGTCCTGATGTTATTCTTGACTTACAGTGTGCTGGCTTAATAATCCACTAGGGTTGATAGCCTCTGAAGTCCTATTTTAACTAACTAATTAGTATTTCTGTCCGAGTTGAGTAATGTTTTAGGGGCTTAATTCTCGCTTGTGTTGTGAGTCTGTTTGCCTCAGGGTCGCGTAGGCTACTGCAGGGATTATGAACAGGAGTGGTTTTGTTTTACATAAATGTTTTTATTGTAAATAATTATTTTAATTATTATTAGTAGTATTACTATTATTAGGGGTTCGTCCCCTACGGGGAACCCCTATTGTAATCATTAAACCCGGTTTTTCATCCAAATTCTTCTTACGCGCCGGTTTCGACGCAATATCTCCAGAACCGCTTTTTGGATCGGGATCAAACTTTCACTAGAGGTGGGTTTTTGTATTGGGCAACTTTTGATATGCTAAACATCCGGCATGGCGGCCAAACAGGTCCGTGGCAGCCGATTTCCCGAAAAACTTGACGCCTAAACACCGTCTCTCCCACTTATAAGAACCGACTGGGCTTTGGCATACGCACTCCCCTACTAATGCTCCGCAAATGTTATAGAGAAGGTTTTGCTTTTGCACGTGGGATTTTTCCGGCAATCTTGAAAAAACCTTGAATTCCACTTATAATTCCACATCTTGAAAACTACGCCGATGATCAAAGCCATGCTTGCGTAGTTGGGTGAGGCTCGCGATTCCGAACGTTTTGATAACAAAAGAATATAAATGGGTGGAATAGTTTGGCCGCAGCATTGAAAACTGTCTATTCTTAAATGACTTTAAAACCGCATTCGCTACCCACACAAAGTTTACCGTCTACAGTCTATACCTGTAGGCTTCCACGCATCCCCCAGTTTTGCTTAATAACATAATCTCTTTATTATTCAGATCTATTATTATTTTTTTTTTTAACTCTCTCAAAGCAGTTCGAGTCCCTACGAATTCCAGCAATTATTTAGCCAACCTACCTTTACATACCTACCCTACCAAATAATAATGGTAATTCAAATTTATTTTTGGTGAATGACAGAGTATTGGCTAAGGTTTTTAACAATTCCTCCCTTTGCCAAATGCTTTGTTTAATAACAATGATATGGACCTTTAAAGTTTTGGCAATTGCCTGTGTGACTTACCCTGCCCTTCCTTCCTACCTCCCTCCTCCCTCATATCTATGATGATGATGATGATGTCTAGCAAATGTATCAACAACCACTCTAGTGAACTTTCGGTATTTAGTTTATTCAGCTTAATACTATTTATCAACATAAAATAGAAACCTATCACGATTTTTGTCTAATACAACCATAGACAATGCTATTACATATTATTTGAACATGATGTCGAATTTAGCAGTTGCTGTTTACCTTGAACAGTAATGACAGAACCGAAAGCTTCTCTTGCCGTGTAGTACTCAAAGAAAGCAGGGTTACTTAAGCCGGCCCATACCGAACTGTTACCAAGTCAGAGATTCAGAGGTAACTTTCACAATGCATTATAACCCTAGACAGACACCAATATACCACTAAATCATACAAATATCACTACAAAAAAGATAGGAAAATAATATATTAATGTCCTAGGTATTTGAAATTATGCAAATGAGTAAAATGCATTATGATATAATGATAATGGAATTGATTAGTATCTGGCAACAGTGTTGCACTATAATTTTCTGATCGTATGCGAACTTCGGAGTATTTATCCCATTAATATACACATCTATCACTATTTAAATGTAATACAACCATACACAGTGCTATTACATATTATTTGAACATAATATAGGATGGTCTTTCCTTTCAACCATTTTCTATATCTATTCACGAAAAATATAGGCCTAGCCTAGGCAGCGCTACCGGTAGGTACGAATTTAGCAGTTCGAATTTTGATTGAGAGTGGGATTAGGCCTAGACCTAGCCTAGGGCTTAACATGGGATACTGTTTGGGGGTTGGGAATAGGCTCAGGCTGCTTTAGGCCTAATTAGGTAAAAATAGTCAAATCGAGATAATTGCACAGCCAACATAGGCTAGCCTATTTATAGGCTACCTTTCATTACTGCAGTTAAGCACAAACTTATTTTACAATGGAAAATAATGCATGAGGAGGGCTGGGTAGGCCTATTAGTATTTTGTGAAATAACTTAAATTAGGTTAGGCTAGGCATATAGTATACTTCATTAGGTTATTAGGCCTATGAGAAAACAGGCCTAGGCCTAGCTTAATTTTATTTCACTGCTCAACATATTTTTTTTTGTTTTTGCTGTTGAGCTCTGCATAGGGCTATATTCAGGTAGGCTTGGGTTTTAGTAAAATTGCATTAGGTTAGGCTACACATTTTTACTTCTATTGGAAAGCACAGGCCTACACAATAGTACACATGTTAAAGAATTTAGCCTAGCCTACCACAATTTAGCCTAGACTGAAAGAACAAACAAAAATAGGCTAGGCTAATTGCAGCTAAATAATTTAGCCTAGCCTCCACAATTTAGCCTAGACTGAAAAAACAAACAAAAATAGGCTAATTGCAGTTTTGGTAAGAGTTGTAGTTGTGGGCATACCAAAAGCTTTGTTTATATAGCTTAGTCGCACGCTCGCAGTTAGGCCTACGTTCGCTTCTAATTTAACTGCTGGGGTAAACTTGGTAAAGCCACCCTCAATCCGCCGGCTGGTAACAAAACAATTTACCCAACGCCTGGCCGTGGGATACAATAATGGGTTGAAGGGGCTTTATCCCCCTATGACTTATTGTCATCATCATATATATCACCAGCAGGGGCAAATAACCACAGTCAAATTAGATGCGAATGTAACTGAGAGCGTGCGACTACGTAAATAAAGGGGACGATAGACCCGCTAACACAACTCTTAACGCATTTTTTCATAATGTATTCGATTTTTTTGTATTTATGACCTCAACAGTTGAAAGATGACAATTTTATGGTTTATTTTAGGCTATACAAAAACATTTGCTTTGTAACTTAGATACTCATATTTATGCTTATAATTGCAGTACGAGTGGGTTTTTTCTTTTTATATGTAGGCCTAGGCTAAACAAATGTTAGTTTTTGTTTTATAGGCTAAACTAGGCTGAATTTATGCTAATAAATATTAATTGGAGGGAGCAAATCTATCAAGGAATAGCCTAGATGTGGAAATTTACAGCCAATTTGCTCTAGCCCTTTTTGAGATACAGAGGTTAGAGATCGTTGGACACAATAATATGTTGAGGGGGTCAATCACCCCCCATGACATATTGTCATCATCATATATATTGCCAGCAGGGGGAAAATAGCCTAGGCCTAGCCTAACTACAAAAAAAAATCGCCGTCAAAATAGACGCGAACTTATTTTAACGACGGCGATCGACCATTGCCCGCACCGGCCGTCCCCCGGTTAGTGTTGAGGTCCTGAAGAACCGTATGACTTTGACGAGCTCTTCCCTCCGCAGTCTCCGCATCCCATGTATCGTCGTACAGTACCTCTTCCCCTCCACATCCTACATATGCCTCCTAAGCCTCGTCTCGTCCCATCACTGAGCATGTGGATGGGCGTCCCTTTCTGGCTTCAAAGATGGATTCCTTCCGACAGCTCCTACTGGATTGTCTGGGGTTGGTTGATAAGGGCACCTCGCTCCAAGACATTGCTCTGGCCCTAGTACCGTACCGCGGTTTGTAGGTCTCTGGTTCGCCACCTGATGACCTGCTATTGGGTTGTTGCCTTTACAGCGTTACGGTTCTACGAATGACCTAGAGTGAAAGTGACACGGTGGTGAATATTAACCTTAACTATAAACTAATTTAATTGTGACATAGGATCTCCGCGACTACGGTAGGGCCGGAGCGGGCGAGTATTCGCCTGAGGTTGCCCTTAACCCCCAAGACAAGACAAGACAAAATTCTAGTGCTGGTTTTACTCAGATTTTGTGAGTTTTAATTTAGCCTAGCCTAGGCCTAAGAGTTCAGAAGATTTGCAAAATGCACCCCATACTAGCCTACCCATAGCCTAATAGGCCTAGTGATTCTTTTTTGGCAGACCACCCACAAATTTTCATATAGCCTAGGCCTAGGCTAGCCTAAGTTCTGGAATGCATGTTGGAATTGCCTTCCTATAAACTGTAGGCTAGGCTACTTCCTTTTAATTTAAGTTTGATTCTTTGGAAAAATCTATTAGGCTTAGACCAGGCAGGAAAGTAACATTTAAAATTACGTGTAAAAAGTCGCCCATAAACGGCGGGCCGCTATGTTATTGTAATTTGGGAGCTTATTTCGTCTGTTGATTGACTTTGTCCTTTATTGGGGATCCTATGAATTAGCACAGATGATGATGACTTACCGTACATTATAATACGTGACGGGCCGACATGGGGGGCCAGAGCCGCAGAGACCCCCTCAACATATTTTGTGTCCCACAGCAACTTTTAATGGGATGGATGTAGTTACCGGGTGTACGGTCGTCATGTTTACATAGGGCGATCGCCGCGGTTAACTTCGCGTCTATTTTGACGGCGATTTTTTTCGGCATATTTAATTTTATTCACTTCCTTTTATATTTAGGCTATAATCTAGCTTTGGCACGACAATAACCCTAACCTAGTCTTTCTTAAAGATTCTTCTAATCTTCCAGTAGCCTATAGCCTAATTTAGGTCATTTTTAAAGGCACACAATTAAATGGTTGGTATTTTAAACGACACTACTGCAGTATTATGAGAAACAATTTATTAGAGATAATAGGCAACAATAGATTCGCCATATTTTTCTCCATAGGCTATAGTCCGCATGGAGGATTTTCGTTATCGACAAATTGAAAAAATTCCCACTTCACAGACAAAATAGACAAATACACCAAAAATCGAGGTGTGGGGGTGGCAGCCCCCACCCATAATAGCCTACTATAATAGGTTAGGTAAGGTTGTTAGGTTAGGCTAGGCTAATGTCCTATCAAAGGGGTATAGGCCTAGTAAACACTAGGATAGCCTATACCTGGTCAAGGGTAAGTCCTGCTGTAGTCAACTTGAATGCTACCTTAAATTGTAATATTAGACTAGGCATAGCCTATAGATAAAATAGCCTAGCCTACTTATTTATTGTAGCCTATAATATAGGCCTAGCCGGGTAGAATGTAGAGTTCGAGCGTACCGCCACCATTGTTTACACTGCGCAGAGCGGCGATGGAAGCTTGCCATCATGTTCCCGTCCATTTTGAATGCCGTTGGATACGATAATATGTTGAGGGTGGCAAACACCCCCCATGACATATTGTCATCATCATATAATTTGCCAGCAGGGGGCAAATAGGCCTAACCAAAAAAATCGTCGTCAAAAACTCAAAATAAACGTGAGCTTACAGTAACTGCGGCGATCGACCATGTAAACATGACGGCGGCGGCGGCGGTGGACGCTTGCGATCATGTTCCCGTCTATTTTGACTGCCATTGGATACAATAATATGTTGAGGGGAGGGCTTTGCGGCAATTTTTTTGGTTGTTTGCCCCCTACTGGCAATATATATGATGATGACAACACGTCATGGGGGCAAAGCCCCCCCTCAACATATTATTGTATCCAATGGCATTCAAAATAGACAGGAAAATTATCGCAAGTGTCCGACGCCGACACCACCGCCATCATGTTTACATATGTCGATCACCGTGGTTAAAGGCTGGTTCACACATAGCCAAGTCGCTGCGCGAGTCCAACACGAATCACACTCGTCGATTATCGCCGTCGCTGGAGGCTGAGTCGGCCGCAAGTAGCAATTGCTCCCGAATCAAGGAGAGTGTAACACGAGTTAACTCGAGTCAATACGAGTCAACACGTGTTCATGCAAGAGTCTGTACGAGTAACTGAGAGTCAAAACGAGTGTAACACGAACCCAACACGAGTGTCAAAAATTTGAAAAATAATGGCCACATTCCAGGGCACGTAAACAAAGAGTATGGATGAGTCTAACACGAGTCAACGCGATTGTTACACGGATCAACACGATTGTTATACGGATCAAAATGAAAGACATCGCGTTGACTCTCGTTGGATCTCTGTTGCACACGTGTTGACTCGTCTTACATCCGTGTAAACTCGTGTAAACTCTCGTGGATTCATCCTACATATTTGAAATAACGGTATTTCAAATGACACTTGCTTTTTCGTGTTACACTCGTGTTTTTTTCTCAGTGGATCGTGTTTACTATTGTTTACTCGTGTTTTCACTCGTGTTTGAATCGTGTAAACTCTGGCATCATGGGGGCACCAAATTTTGGCACTCACATTCGTGCTTTCTACTCTTGTTGATACGTGTTGCATGTGTGTTACATACGTGTTGTTGCGTGTAGATACGTGTTGCTTCGTCAACGTCGAAATGATGACGAAAAGCGACGAATCACCAAAGAGTGTTACACGGGTTTACACGAGTCAACACGAGTTAACACGAATAACGAAGAGTTATTCAGAGTCAAACACGAGTTAACACGTATGTACACGAGTCTACACGTATTTAGGCCACACTCGTGGGTACTCGCCACGGGACCCAAAAATTTCATTCATGCATGACATTTTTGGACCCCGTGGCGAGTATCCACGAGTGTGTCGAGTAAACAAAGAGTATACACGAGCGTAGCATGAGTCTATACGAGTGTTGAGGAGTATCGACGAGTCATTGCTGAATAGCAAAATTTCATCACTCGTGTTGGACTCGCGCACCGACTCGGCTATGTGTGAACTAGCCTTTAGTTCGCGTCTATTTTGAAGGCGTTTTTTTCGGTTATTTGCCTCCTGCTGGCAATATATATGATGATGATAATATGTCATGGGGGGGGTGACCCCCCTCAACCTATTATTGTATCCAAAAGCAGTCAAATAGACGGGAACATGATGGCCAGCGTCCGCCGCCGCTCCGCGTAGTGTAAACAAGGCTGGCGGTACACCCGAACTCTACATTCTACCCCAATAATTTTCCAACTAGCATAACCGATGATTATCAATGATCAATCCCAGTCAGAAACGTCCATGCTTCCCTCCCATAAGTCAATGTCGGGATTACCACACTGTTATGCAAGGACTTCTTTACTTCCATGCTGACCACCCTATTTCTTCTTACTGCTTTCAGAGTTCCTACAACGCTCTTCCCCTGTTACACTTTCTCCCACACTTCTTCATCCATAGGCCTACTCACATCTTTACTCAACACACTGCCCAAATACTTAAATGAGCTGACATTTTTCATAGCCGTTCAACCTCACTTCACACTCTATGGTTGCACCCCTTTCAATGACCATAATATTGCTCTCCCTAGCATTTACCTCCAGATTCCGTTTTTCACACACTGTTCCAAACATATTTACCTGACCCTGCAACTCTCATTCACTATCACTCATCAGAACTGTGTTGTCAGCAACAGTATTACCGGTACTTCTGTTGAGACAACTTCCACTCGTTTCCTTCCCTTATCAGCGGTACACCAACATCCACTGCTCTTCCTTGTATATCTTTCATGACTCCATCCATATACTGTACCAGTATATATTGAACAACCATGGGGACATCAAACACACCCTTGCTTTAACCCAACATTCAGATTAAAGAACTCGCATTGTTAATTATCCACACATACTGACACCTTTGCACCCTCATACATGCTCTTCATTGCTTTCAGCAACTTGCCATCTACTCCGTATATTCTCAGTACCGGTACTTTCCACATACCTTCTCTATCAATTCTGTCATAGGCCTTCTCCAACTCCATAAATGCAGCATACAACTTTTGTCGCTTCTCCAGATATTTCTCCACAACACATTTCCGGGCAAAAATCTGAGCTACACATCCTCTTCCCTTCCTAAGATGACTACAGTATGCTAACCGTTTCCCCAGCAATACTGACTGAAAATGCCCAAATATATTGGATGTCCTCTTCAGATTTATCTAAAATATGTAAAATTACACCAAATACCACTACAGTAGCACTGAAATCAATAAAACTCACTAACAGGATAAATAAATGGAAGAAATACTCCAAAAGATTAATATGTTAACCCTTTACCCAGCAATTCTGACTGAAAATGCCTAAATAGATTGCATATGCTCTTCAGATTTATACATACATACGTACATA
The DNA here is from genome assembly GCA_032716605.1 of Paralithodes platypus. Lineage (NCBI taxonomy): Eukaryota > Metazoa > Arthropoda > Malacostraca > Decapoda > Lithodidae > Paralithodes > Paralithodes platypus. Next base: position 17,785,955 of record CM064564.1, on the reverse strand, counting down.
ACATTTTAAGACTGAGTGCTCCACACAGATGTGCAGTTTCAGTCTCTTTTCCTAATGGCGGCGTTCCAGGCAACCTTGTTAAGGGATGCTTTACTTGTCAAGTTTTTGGATTTGAGATCGGCACGTATAGTCCGATCCCAGGTCTTACTCGGTCCACCCTTTGGTGCAGCTCCCTCCACAATCGCAGACCTGCATCTTTTCACCCAATTTTGTTCATCCATTCTCTCCACATGTCCATATCATCCCAGTTTACTTGTACGCATCTCCTCGCTAATACTCTTTATACCTAAACGTCTCTTCAGCTCATCATTTGTTATTCTGTTGACATCCTTTATCTGAAATATGTAAAATTACACCAATTACCAACTACATTACTAAAATTTTTAATAAAGTACACTAACAAGATAAAGAAACTGTAAGAAATAGCCCTAAAGATCAATTTATCTATCTATCTATTGACGGACGCCTTGATCCCCGAAGGATTGGCCACGAACGAAACACCCCTATGCACCTCTGTCCCCAGTCAGTCGACGCCCCTCCTCCCATCCAGCACCGCTTTCACGCATATACTTCTTAACTCCATCCTTCCACCTCTCTCTCGGTTTATTTCTCCCTCTGTCCTTCCACCTCACTCGTACACGCTCTTAGTCATTCTCTCGCTTGCCATACGTTCCACATGGCCGAACCATCTCAAGGTGTTCTTTTTCGCACTTTCCAGTACATTCACACCACACCTCTCTCGTACTTTCTCATTCGTCTGTCTGTCCCTCCATGTAACTCTGCACACACTTCTCAAGTAACTCATTTCCATCCCTTTCACTCTTGGTTTGAATCTCTCCAACAACGTCCATGCTTCGCTTCCGTAAGTCAGTGTCGGGATTACCACACTGTCATGCAATGACTTCTTCAGTTCAATGCTGACCACCCTATTTCATGTTACTGCTTTCAGCATTCCTACAACCCTCTTCCCCTGTTGCACCCTCTCCCACACTTCTTCATCCATACTCCCATCTTTACTCTGTACACTGCCAAGATACTTAAATGAGCTGACAATCTCCATAGCCTGACCGTTCAACTTCACCTCACACTCTGTGGCTTCACCCCTTTCGAAGACCATAACCTTGCTCTTCCCCGCATTTACCTTCAGATTCCATTTTTCGCACACTGTTCCAAACATATTTACCAGACCCTGCAACTCCCATTCATATCGTCAGCAAACAGCAGTACACAAACATTCACTGCTCTTCCTTGTATTTCTTTTATGACTCCATCCATATACTGTATATATAGAACAACCATCGGGACATCACACACCCTTGCTTTACCAAATATTCAGATCAAAGAACTCCCTCTGTTCATTCTTCACACGTACTGATACCTTTGCACTCTCATACATACTCTTCACTGCTTTCAGCAACTTGCCATCTACTCCATATATTCTCAGTACTTTCCACATACCTTCTCTATCAACTCTGTCATTCCACTCATTGCCTTCCCTTATTAGTGGTACACCAATATCCACTGCTCATCCTTGCATTTCTTTTATGACTCCATCCATTTACAGTTCAGTATATATTGAACAACCACGGGGACATCACACACCCTTTCTTTAACCCAAAATTCAGATCAAAGAACTCGCTCTGTTCATTCTCAACACATACTGACACCTTTGCACCCTCATACATGCTTTTCACTGCTTTCAGCAACTTGCTATCTGCTCCGTATATTCCAAGTACTTTCTACATACCGGTACCTTCTCTATCAACTCTGTCATAGGCCTTCTCCAAGTCCATGAAGGCAGCACACAACTTTTGTCCCTTCTCAAGATATTTCTCCACAACATATTTCAGGGCAAAGATCTGAGCTACACATCCTCTTCCCTTCCTATGATGAATACTGTATGTTAACCGTTTCCCCAGCAATACTGACTGAAAATGCCCAATTATATTGCATGTGCTCTTCTGATTTATCTAAAATATGTAAAATTATACCAAATACCAACTACATTAGCACAAAACTCAATCAATCACAGAAACAGGATAAAAACATAGAATAAATAACCCCAAAAGATGAATATGTTAACCCTTTCCCCAGCAATACTTACTGAACATGCACAAATAAATTGCATGTGCTCTTCAGATTTAGCTGAAAGATGTAAAATTACACCAAATACTAACTACATTAGCACAAAAATCAATCAAGCACTTTAACAGGACAAATAAAATGGAAGAAATAGCCCAAAAATGAATTTATCTACAGCCTACCGGTATATATTGCTGGACACCTTGATCCCCGAAGGGGTGACCATGAACGAAACGCCTGCGTATTTCAAGCTCGCTTGAGTTATCACTCGATCGTCTTTTAGAGCTTTTTGGCCCTGGGTAATTACCACACCATCGCGTCATAAGAAGTTTGAGGGGGTTAAATAGCTAGATACATAGAGGAAGAGGAATGCCAAGTAAAGCTAAACAAAAATATATAAGGTATTTTTAACATGAGGTTGCTTATAATAATTTGTACCTCTGCAGTTTCTCCATGGGTAACGAAAATGGTCACATTCCTAAGAAGCCCCAACCAAAAAGGCCAGGCTTCTGTACAGAAAAAATGACACACCATTACCCTTATGGTGACCCTATCAAATAATCAAAACAACCACACTTCTTAACCCAATTCTCGCGGGGCCCCTCATATGACGGAGACGATTTTCCGGCTATTTTGTAGCCTGTGAGCCAGGCCAGCTTTTGCAAGCAGCACGGATGGACGTCAGCCGGAGCCTACAGGCCCCGCCACGACACTGAAGTTTGTGTGAGAGAGAGCTCACTTATGTGCAGCGTCACACATAGCGAAAACAGAAAATAATTGGTAATTTTTAGCGATTTCGCCTCTCGGATTTGGTCATTTTTAGCAATTTTGCCCTTCGTTTGCAAGATCCTTACAAGAAAACCAGACGTCATACAGGGATGATTGAGGAGTAATTTGAAAGCTATTACCGTACTTTCACGAATACATAATTGTATTACGCTCTGGCTTTTGCTTATGCATGAAGATGAGCAGGGAATGAAGGCAATTTCGGGCAATTATGCCTACTCATACAGGAGTCCTTGGAGCGGCTTCGGTCGCCCCGGGAATTTCCACACCTCTCACACCACACACACACACATCACACAGTTTTTCCTACACCGAGAAATGACTCTCCGGCTGTCATTTCTCGAAGACTTCTTCTAGCCGGAGACATTGAGAGCAACCCCGGACCCACCTACACATACATATGTCCAACTTGCTCAAAACCCATCACTTCGAGTCGCCACACTAAGGGTTCAGTTCTCTGCAATTCATGCAGGAACTGGACCCATTTCACCTGCACAACACTTGCCTCCAAGAAACACTACACGAACACCTGGACCTGTTCCTCATGACCCTCCCTCTCCCAGTCAAATCCCTCGCCTAAAACCCGTCTACCTCTCCTCCTCAACCAACCTAACCTTCCCATATCATCCACTCCCCCCCTAAAACCCATCCACCTCTCCTCCCTAACCCACCTAACCTTCCCATACCATCCACATCCTCAACTCAACACACCACACCCCATCCTAATCCATTCCAACCCCCATCTCCTGCTCCCCAATCCCCACCCCCACCTCACCCATCCCAACCCCCCACCCCTCCCTCACCCCCACCCCCACCCCCTCCCCCTCCCTCACCCCCACCCCATCCTCATGCAGCAGCACCCAACATACATCGTGCACATAACATTAACATTCTCCAATTGAACATAGATGGCATCAACACAAAGAAACACAAACTTTCACACTTCATCAAACAACACAACATACACATTGCCATTTTACAAGAAACAAAACTCTGCACAACACAAAAAACACCCACATTTCATGATTTCACCACCATCAGACAAGACCGGGCTGTCGGCGGAGGCGGTGGACTCATCACCCTGGTACACAAAGAAATATCATACATAGTTACCAGTGTACAAACCAAATCCCTCCTCCCCCCAAATGATAACACAACAGAAATACAATCAATTAAAATACGCACTGGCAACAACTCCAACATAACCATCATAAACACATACATCCCCTACAGTACCAAATGAATACAGACCACACTTACAACACATCACAAACACCCCACACATCATCCTGGGTGGTGACTTCAACGCCAAGACGTCGGCCTGGTTTGTCGACAACCCCGACACAGACAGAGGGCTGGTACTACAAAACCAAACCGATAACCTCATCATCCTTAACGACATCCATCAACATACCCATATTCCTCACCAAGCCCTCTATAACCCATCATCTCCAGACATCACCTTTTGCTCCCCAGAACTCGCCCCCACAACATCCTGGAGGGTGGTCAGAACCTTAGGCTCTGACCACCTCCCGATCATTATCACCACCAAAACCAGGCTCACCCCAGCTAGCCACAAACACACATACACCAATTATAAAAGAGCTAACTGGGAAGCATTCACAAATGAGACAGAACAACACTTCACAACTCTAAACAGTACACCCATCACTAACATCAACAATGCTGTACACATACTCAATAAAACTATCCAAAACGCTGACAAGAAACACATTCCAAGAGGTAACAGGAAAAGACACAACCCCAACTTCACACCAGAAATTCAAAACCTCATCAGACAATGCGACATACTGAAACACTCCCCAGCACCCCACACTCAAGACATCACACAACAAATCCAAGCACTCACAACACCCAAACTAACAACAAAATACAAGAACAACAAAAACTAAATTGGAATAACTTCCTACAAACACTTGATCACAAAACAAACCCCAAAAAAACTCTACAAAACACTAAACAGCATCACACTTTCCAACAGCAACACAACACAATCACATGCTGCAATCACAACAACAGACGCTACTCCTTCATGTAAACAACAAGCAAACACTCTCATCAATCACTTCTCACCAATCACTTCTCACATGTCAGCCACCTAAAACCTCACAAAGACGACCGACGTGTCATCCGACGTAAGAGACAATTCCCCACAGACCCTGACTATACACCCTTCACCAATCACCAGACAAAGCATATCATCAACAATCTCAAGCACTCACCCGCTTGTGGCCTAGACAACATAAGCAACATTCACCTCAGACACCTGGGACCACAAGGCATACAAGCACTCACTAACATATCAAACTACAGTTATTCACACAACACAATACCAGACATTTGGAAGCATGTTCTCATCACTACAATCCCCAAACCCAACAAAGACCCCACGCTACCCTCCTCGCACCGCCCCATCACACTCCTTTGCTCCCCCTCCAAAGTCATGGAACGCCTAGTATTACAACTAATTACACCCGACCTACCCCTAGCTCCAACACAACATGGCTTTAGGCCACTGCACTCCACAAACACTCTTCTCACAGACCTTACACAAAGAGCTTTTGATGGCATCAACTCAGCTAGACAACCACACAGATCACTATTACCCACACTCGACATTAGTAAAGCCTTCGATGCCATCCCCTGCCACAACCTAACAAACAAAATCTACAACACAAAAAGGTGGCTGGCCAACTTCCTAGCAGGCAGATGTGCACACGTATCTTTTGCCGGTCAGTCATCTAAAATCAGAAACTTTCCAAACGGAGTCCCACAAGGATCCGTCCTATCGCCCGCACTCTTCAATCTGTACATTGTCTGTACATTGTGTGGTGGAGTGGTCTTGCCACTGGCCTGGTAATCCAAATGTCCAGGGTTCAAATCCCGATGTATCAATGGGAAGATATTATTGGGATGGAATTTGTGCTGTACCTAGTATCAGTGCATTACCACAAGCCCACCGAAACGTCAATAAAATACCCTCATTGTTCCCTGATTAAATAGCACTGTATGAATATTCCCATATTCAAAATATGCTATAGGGGTGCAATGCCTGGTGAGTTATCTGCTCAACAGGTGGCGTTGTGTGTGTGTAAGTGTGAGAGTCCGAGTGTAGGGGGTGAGACAGTGAAGCACGGGAACGAGGTGGCTTCAGAGATGGGGTCGTTTCGGGCCATGAGTGAGCACCGTGCCTCATGTGAAGGCAAGATGGCAGGTGCTCATTGTACTCTACGTGCTTCACATGTCTCACTCCCTAGACTGGAACAAGACCTGACGGGCTTCACTGTTCATTGTAAAGCGGTAAATGGTAAGGCTCTCAGCCTATGCCCGAGAGGAAGTAAGTTGGAATATAGAAAAAAAAAAAAAAAAAAAAAAACATGCACGATATAACTACACCCAATACGCCCCAAATAAACTTAGCCTCCTATGCAGATGACATAACACTCACATGCACACACCATGACCCAAAAAGAGCAACAGATCTCCTTCAACCCTATCTCAACACACTACATGGCTGGTGCACTACAAACAGACTTAATCTAGCCCCAGCCAAATCCACCGCAACCCTGCTCACAAGCTGGACAGAACACGAATACATCCCTCAACTCACCATAAACAACACACCCCTAACACATACACACACACCCAAAATCCTAGGAGTAACATATGATACTCATATGACATTCAAACAGCACACCACAAACATTAAAAAGAAACTGACACCCAGACTTAACGCCCTCAGGTCACTTGCTCACACAAAATTTGGACACAACAAAGAAACTACCACCACAGTATATAAACAATACATAAGATCAGTGATGGAATACACAAGCCCAGCCTGGGCTTCTAACCTAGCTGAAACACATCATAAGACCTTACAGACTATTCAAAACAAAGCCCTGAAGATCATTACAGGCTGCACAGCTACTGCACCCACAGATCACCTACATCAAGAAACCAAAATCCTCAAAGTCAAAGACCATCTGGACATGAGAGGCACTCAATCCTGGCAGCAGCCTCCACGAACCAAGACCACCCACTAAACTACATGGCAACACACCCACAGACACCAAGAAATATCAAAACATCACCCAGCACACGGTATCACACACAATTACTGTCCTCTCTTCCTCCCTGCCCACCCCGAACCAACTTCCAGAAGCACATCCCTACTCATATCTCTCGCCGATCCATCCACTCACTCACAGACAACACGCAACTGCAGGCACGACCTCCCGAAATCCATCCTTCCGAATCCTCCCTTCCTCGCGAGGACAGAGTCCACCTGGCCAGGCTGAGATGTGGGCACCATCCAGCTCTCCTGAGCTATCAGAAGAGACTGGATGACTCCGTTGTCGACGCCTGCCCGGGATGTAACACAGCACCCCATACCATTAACCTCTGAAGTGCGCATGGTGGGTATGAGACACCTCTGCCTGTGCGCATGTATTTGAGCTGTTTCCATCACAAAAATATTTATTTTACCATAAATAGCATTAATACTTCTCCATATGCGCCTATTATAGGTTGATTATAAAGGTATTAACCTGTTACAACAATAAAACAAGTGGAAACAGCGTTTGGATGGTCAAAATCGGCGATACAGGCCGGGAGTTACATAATGTATGGCCGAGGCAACCTCCTTTCCCGCCACTTTTCCCCAAGTCTGGAGAGACACTGTCGATCGATACTCTCTCTCTCTCTCTTGCACTAGCTTGCTAACAGTGATAACAATGCCCTGCTTGCAACTCGCTAATGTCAGCACGAAAATATACCACAGAATAAGGGAATAACAGGGAAAATAGGTGATAACTGAAGGATGGGAGGAAAGTGGGGAAGGAGGGGAGGTAGAGGAGTGATATTTTGCATGGCCCAGGGGCAAAAAGAAAAAACAAATTCGGTGTTATAAATTGATTTTTTTTCCCCTGACTCTTAAGAGTCTTCCCGCAGTTCCCGGGTTAAACACATTATAGAAGACTGCATTTCACACAACCACTTACGCCAACAACACAATCTACACTCAATGAGAGCTCTGTGGGAAAGCCCGATCGTGGCCATGGCCTTCCTCAGGGACTCGGGGCTGTTCGGCCAGGCAGCTTAGGGAACAACAACAACAACAACAACTCGTACAGGATTAATAGCTTTAACCAAAATGGTCACACTCCTTAATGGTCTAAGTGGCCATAGCCAAAATGGCTACCCTATATTCCTTCTGTGCTTTCTCCATGCCCGATAAGATACATGATATTTTGATATATGTGGCACAGCCCTTGTATCCAACACAATACCCTGCGTGCAACCCTGCTCGAACCCCGCACAACGTTGCTTGCAACTTTAATTATTATTATTATTATTATTATTATTATTATTATTATCAGCGTCATCAAGGATGTTATTGACAATATTATTTCATCACCTATTTTATTATTATCAATATTATAACTATATACTGTATATATATATATATATATATATATATATATATATATTATATATATACTGTATATTATCAATACTGTTATTTTTGTTATAGTCCTAATGTATAAATTGGTTATTTTATTTGTATTATTAGTAGTGTTAGTCGTAGTACAATTATTTGAGTTGTTGATATTATGAGGGTGTTGTTCTCGTCATTCATGTATATACCTTAACACAGCCCTGCCCTGTAAAGCAGTGCACCTAACCATAAAATAACAAGTATACACAGTTTACAGTACACCTCATAATGGCTTCATCAAGCGGCGTTTTACGAAAGCGGGGATGGGCATATCAAAACCGCGGCGGTTTATCTACGAAAGCTCGGATTTTTTAATATCAAAAGCGCGGCTGAATTTGGTATCATTTGCGCGTGTTTCACTCATCTGGAAGTCAGATTGTGTAGCAGTTCTTTATTGATCGTTCACCCCTTCTGTTAGCCAGACGTTATCGTCGGTTGCCCCTTGCTCACCACGGGGAGGTGGAAGTAGGATTTTGAAGCAGGATATATTTCTTCGTTCTTTATTGATAACTTTTTTCACTCGTCTCTTCCGTAAAAATAGTTAAAATAGTCCTTTATTGATATTAAAATGAATACAAACCACTCAAAGTTACACGTTTGTTCTTGCTGTGAATCAGAAACCCAAACAGTTCATATAATTTCGTCTGCTTATTTGCCCTGAATTATATTTTTTGTACTGTGAGATGGCATACTAGGTCCTGTCTTGGTCAACTTTGCCTGCAATTGCAGGTTGGCCGATACTCCTGATCTTAACATACACTAATTGAATATAATGTCCATTACACAAGCCATGTATGGTGCATAGTTGATAGAAGAACTTTGAACAACTCTGAAAGTCACATCAACGAATATCTCCTCAGCAAAGTTCACTAAAAATGCAAGATTAGTTGTACTGTACATGAAAGGATAACAATTCCAGTTTCTGGATTATTTTCAAGGATACAATCTTCATCGTTGGTGGTAGTAGTATTCATGGCATTAAGAGAATGATGTACTTCCTCACGAGTTTAGGCAATACAGGATACACTTTCCGTCTTTTCTCGGTATAATGACTGTGCTATGTATCTTATATCACCAGATTCTAGCATATTATCAGAACATTTATGCAGTTCCCTTCTAATGAGCTTAGAAGATTTTTTTCAAGTATTATTTCATCTTTGTCATGGTTATGTTCCAATTGTACTGGAACAATGGAAGTCATTGTGCTGTCTGTTCTAAGTCTACCGTATATTCTTTCATTCGTAGCAACATGGGCTGTTTGACTTGTTCCAACAACTATCTGTGCGATCATTGTGTGAAGAAATATGAGACACCGAACGATAATTAATGACATAGCGAGTATACTGGAATAGCCTTGCCGCGCTTTTGATGGTTGTTTCAGACGGAAATTCGAACGCGGTCACTTTTTGGAATCCGCACTTTTGAAATGCACCCTCATCAAGCGGAGACGTTAAGTATATTTACCTACGAGTACCGCACGTGGCCACATTATATTGTATACAATCCTGTGATGTTGTGCATAGAAGAGACAATGTTATGATTAAATTGGGAGTATAGTTTTTGTATGTAGTAGTTAATTAATTTGATCAATTAACAGTTTATAACATAGTTGTCTTGTAAGCCAATCCTTATTTTATTTCTTCTGTGCATAAATTGGCGGATTGTGTACAAATTCATGTGGGCAACTGTAGAGATGCTACAACACTATCTAGATAACGTCATCCCCTTCATTACGAAGAGTTTATGCTACGTTCAATAAAATCATCTGGTAGTAGATGGAATGAAATTGAAAAGGTTATGGATTTGAATACAATTTGTATGCACCTTTCGTAATGAAGGGGTTAATGTCTTCTGGTTGGTATCGCATGTAGCAGTTGTAGTTTTGATTATACAGTAGCCGCTTTAACCCTTCCTACCCGGTCTGCCTTAGGTAAGGACAGCACGAAAGAAGGGCCGCTACCCGGTATGCCTTATCTAAGGCATGAGCTTAATAGCCTAATTAAGCTTGGTCCGAACGCCGTGCGTACGACGTATGTCAACAAACCCAAGCATTCGTCACCGCACCTCCGAAAACAAGAAGGAGAAGACTCCTCAATGTTATTGTTCTGACGTCATGACGAAATTAGTGTCTAAAAAGCCCCCATATTGGCAACATCTCAGCAATATTGGCTCCACTGAAATCGTCATCAAAACTGAACCAGTTGACTTACAGAGCTCTACGCAATGCCAAAATACAGATTGAAAACCGCACTACGATTATAGATGAGTGGGAAAGTTCTAGCAGTGAAAATAAACATAAATACGGTAGCCTAGGCCTAGACGTTGTTCAGCCATATCGCCCAGGTAGGGGCGACCGTCATTTGGTAAGACAGCCCGGGGAGGAAGGGTTAAGGTTAATGAAATTATAAAAAAAATCAAAGCCAGTACCATATGAACGTTTTTCCCTCAACACCTTTCGTCAACACGGACTTGGCAGCTTATGAGGTAAAGTTATTACATAATCATGTCTCTAAAGATAATGTACTTAAGTCTAGTTACCGATACCAGTACAAAAGATCCTAAAAGTTATGCTTGAAATGTTTTGACCATCGAAAATTGCGGTAAATGCCCTCGTGTGACCAACCCATCTTCCAAGTGGATCTTTGATTGGTCACATTTACAGTAAGACGTTCACCTTAACCTGTTTGTTAGCAAGATAACTAGAATAATAATGGAGGGGATTTACTTGAAACTTCATCAGTATTTAGAACTAAAATAGAGATTATAAACTTTTAGACCAAATCCACAGATTTCTCTGCCCCCTCAAAATACCCCTTTACCACCTGGCCAAAATGACCATGAGAAGTTTTCACACGATCCTCACAATACTCACTGTCAGACATACTGGTTACCTAAGGACTTGACACACAAAACATGGTAGTCATTAGATAACCCCAGCTTAATCCCTGAAATATATAATGCCCATATTTCTATAAATCTTGAACAGAATTTAATGAAATTTGAATGCTGAATTAGCTGGATATCAATTACTTGAATCGCCGTGGACCTCAATAAAATGGCCCTGCACAAACACTGGAGCACACTAAAACAGCCACGGCCCAATACAAATCGGATAAAATTTACCATTTAGACCAAATTAGGCCTGGACCAAAACAACGTCAAACAAAGGACCATGGACCAAATAATCCAGAGACCAAATCAATTCATCTACAGTAATTACATCGCTCACCACATATCGGCCATGAACCAAAACGGCTGCTTACCAAAAGGTGACCTGGCCAATACCAATCACATTATATTCAACCGCTTGGCTGTGCCCATAATCAACTTGGACTAAATCGGGTAGTCCAAGAAACTGGGTGTGCTCAACCGCCTTAGGGGGTTCTTTACCCCTGCGCAGCTACTTGCTCTGTACAGGGGCACAGTGCGTCCTTGTATTGAGTATTGTTCACATGTGTGGGGAGGATCCTCTCACACCGCACTCCTTGATAAAGTAGAAAGGAAAGCCTTTCGTATCATTAACTCCCGCCCACTCACCAACTCTCTGCAATCTCTCTCTCTTCGCCGCAATGTTGCATCTCTCTCACTATTCTATCGCTACTACAATAATCAGTGTTCCTCGGAGCTTTCCCAGTGTATACCACCTACTCTACGTAGGGTACGTAGTACCCGCCTTGCAACACAATCCCACCCCTACTCTGTGCAACTCTCCAACCCAAGAGTGAAACGCTATTCTCAGACTTTCTTCTATTCAACTGCTGAGCTCTGGAACTCTCTCCCAGAATTAGTCTTTCCCTCTTCCTATTACTTAAATTGCTTCAAACTCCGTGTGTCCAGGCATTTTAGTTCGAACGTCCCTTGATAATCGGCCCTGTCACTCTTTGAAATCTGGGTGAGGCACTCGCTGCAGGCAGTTATGCCTTTTGTCTCCCTCATTCACATAGAAAAACAAATATGTACCAATTACGCTGTGCACAATGAACACGGACCAAATGTGTCACTCGACCAATACTGATCAGACTAATTCAACAGCTCGGCTCTACCCATAACGGCCATAAACTATATCAGCTATTGACCAATTTGGACGTGGACCAAAAATGCCGGGGTCCAAACTGGGCGAGGATAGAAACAATTCAAATAACACTCACACTGATGGGTGGCAAAGATATGTGCTCTACCGTGCACACTTGGTTCATTAGTATTTATTAATCGCTTGATTTAATCAATGGTTTATGTACTGAAACTATGTTGTGTTTGTATTAATTTTATTAGTTTCATTTATTATATATAATTTACATTTAACATTCTTAATACATCAATACTACAACCAATCACAGATTATGCATGTTTTTTGTTTTTCAATTTGAATATTGATATACTACTTTCATGTTTTAACTTTTGGTTAAACTAATTGATATAATTGAATTAGCCATGACTATGGCTTTCAAGATCAATATGTCGCTAATCATGGAAAAGTCTTCCAGAGAGAGAGAGAGAGAGAGAGAGAGAGAGAGAGAGAGAGAGAGAGAGAGAGCACAATCAAGACCACTGGCACAGTCCGTCTTAACCCCACTACATTAGAGGATTCAGTCAGGTGAAAAATTGAGGTGGGTGCAGGCTTTAGTCAAGCTGAACGAGAGAGAGAGATAGAGAGTGAGTGAGAGAGGGGGGGGGGGGGGGGGCAGAGAGGTACAAACAAAGGTCAGTTTCTTATATCTTAACGCCCGCTCCAGGGAGATACTCTGCAATTACTATCTGTTCTCTTATTGAGTTGCTCTACCATTTGCAACTTCTGAGAGACGTCTGTTCCAGGTAGAACAGATCTTATAAATGTAAAAAACGTTCCATAACTACTATTGTTGAACCTCTTAAATTATAACTTCCAGCAATGGTTGCATGTAGTATTCATACTGAGGATAATATTTTATTTCACATTCTCAATTCATTCAAAAAATTTGGGATTTGATTTAGTTGACTTTGTAATATAGGCGTTTCCAACAATGACGCAAAACTCTCAAGCGATGCTTATAGCTCAGTCTTATAATCGAGGGAATAATCCCTGCAGCACAAGCTTGGACTCCTATCCTGAAAGCTTAAAACCAAAATTGAACAACATATTCTAGAAGAGGCTGTATCTGAGCATAGTAGAGAGTCAGGATTGTCTAATTATAAATATATTAAAACTTAAAACTGTCTCTTATTATACCCTAATAAGTTTTTTCCTTTTTTCTTCACTTCAATTCACTACTTAGAAAAACCTTAGTCATTGCTATTCAAAACATTCAAAACTCCTTAATCTTTTTTCTAGTCAGTCACTATCAGGGTCTTTCCCAATTGTGAATAGACTGATCTCCGAGACCAATATACATTACCTTGCAGTTCTCCATGTTTAATCGCAACTGCCATGTCTCAGACCAATAACCCTGTCTGTAAAGATTATGCTGAGTTGTTCAACCCTTCAAGGATTGTTCATATTCACTCTAGAGAGAGAGTGTGTGAGATAAAGTGAGTGAGCCTCTGTGTGTATGTGTTGCGTGTGTGAGAGAAAGAGAGGGAGAGAAAGAGAGAGAGAGAGAGAAACTAATATATTTGAAGGATGTATCGCTGTTGATATTAAACAAACTATTGCAATTATTACTATTCCCTCTTTGATTGTGCCGTTTACTTGTTAATGTTTACATTCAGCGTAGGAAGTATGTAATCAAGGCAGTGAGGTAAAATACATAAAAGAGGCTGGGAAACAAAAACTAAAATTACAGAAATAAACACAAATATATACCTTAAAACGACATATGATTTACCCGCTGGCCTACAAGATAAAATTGTAAAGCATAACTTTACAATGTATGAATAATATATATATATTATATATAAATGTATATAAATATAAATATATATACTGTATATATATATATATATATATATATATATATATATATATTGTTGTTGTTAATTGAAGCTAGCCTATGGTATTTCATTAACCTTTAAACGGCGAAGCTATGGTAGTTTAAACCCTCCCGTCAGCCAAGCGAAGGTATTTTGGTTCATTCCTGACGAAAATCGTAATTTTACCATAAATATCATTGTTACTTATTCATATGCGCCTATTTTACGTTTAATATGAAGATATTAACATTTAACAGCAATAAAGCAAGTGGGAATAGTATTTAGGGAGTAAAAAAGACGTATTATTGCCGACCGATCGTTTCAATAGGGGAGAGCCGGCGCGACGTATACCCTCTCTCTCTCACACTTCCCGATCGATACTGTGGTCTTGCAAGTGAAGTCTCTCTGTTGCTAGGATCTCTAACTGCATCCCCTGTGACCCTGAGACCGCGGGCGGGAAATTCGTGCCGAAAATTCGCGCCGAAAATTACCCGGTAAAAGGGGGAATAAAAGGAAAAATAGGTGATAATTGAGTGGGGTGGGGGAGAAAGGAGGGGAAGGGGGGTTTTGGACACATGTGGAGGAGTGATAGGAGGTATGGAAGGGAATTATATCACTTAGTCACATATTGCTAATACAAATATACAAAAATATCACATAATGTTTGTATATTTGTATTTGATAGTGACATATAATATGAATCATAGACTACAATAGATCTGGACTTGACACGAAAATGGAACTTTGCAGTAAGGGACCCAAAATCGGAGAACGAACCCCCAAGTTCGAACCACGAAACCGCGAAAATTTGATATTTTTACGGTTTCGAGGTTCGAACTTGGGAGTTCGTTCTCCGATTTTGGGTTCCTTACTGCAAAATTCCATTTTCGTGTCCAGTTCAGATCTACTGTAGTCTATGTATGAATGTAAAGGCGATGGTAGGGTTGGGTGGTGGCTGATAACGACCGTGTTTGATGGAAAAGCAATAATGGTTTGGTGGTTTACACAGGTACGCCACAGTAGCCTTGTCCGTTTCTTTGTCATTCAGGTGTGACTTTAACCTCATGACTAAGGGACAAGTGGCTTAATTCTCCACTTTTGGTAATGCACAATATTGACGAAAATTAGGGGACGGTGTGCAACAAGCTTTGGCAAAATATCATACTGATCCAACTGGTGTGCTGGAAAGTGTGAAAAGGAACAACTTGAGATGGTTCGGCCATATGGAACGTATGGAAAGCGAGAGAATGACTAAGAGGGTGTACGAGAGCGAGGTGGAGGGACAGAGGAGGAGAGGTAGACCGAATATGAGGTGGAAGGATGGAGTGAGGAACTACATGAACGAAGGCGGTGCTGGTTGGGGGGAGGGGCGTCGACTGACTGGGGACAGAGGTGCATGGGGGCGGTTCGTTCGTGGCCACCCCTTCGGGGATCGCGGCGTCAGGCAATAGATAGATAGATAGATAGATCCAACTGGTTTTTAATAAGTGATTCCCGAAAAACGATGTAACACGGCCTCTGAAACCCATAGTAGGTGCGCTCGGCGGTCCTAATTTTGAAGGCACGTAAAGTGCTCCCCAAATACCCAGCTTGGCTACTTGGGCATGTGAATTTCTAGATTAAGCGACGAGCACAGATCAGACGGCATACGATCCTTAAAATGAAAGGAAGAGCTAATTTTGAAAGCATCTCCATGTACACCGAGCTATGGCAAGATTAAATAGATTACCTCCTTACTGACTTTAGGAAGAAGCTGTTTTGGTTTATATTTATTTCCTAGGAATATATTTAATAGTTTATCGAATAACTGACCATTGTCTAGTCAGTCCCTATCAGGGTCTTTCCCAATTGTGAATAGACTGATCTCCGAGACCAATATACATTACCTTGCAGTTCTCCATGTTTAATCGCAACTGCCATGTCTCAGACCAATAACCCTGTCTGTAAAGATTATGCTGAGTTGTTCAACCCTTCAAGGATTGTTCATATTCACTCTAGAGAGAGAGTGTGTGAGATAAAGTGAGTGAGCCTCTGTGTGTATGTGTTGCGTGTGTGAGAGAAAGAGAGGGAGAGAAAGAGAGAGAGAGAGAAACTAATATATTTGAAGGATGTATCGCTGTTGATATTAAACAAACTATTGCAATTATTACTATTCCCTCTTTGATTGTGCCGTTTACTTGTTAATGTTTACATTCAGCGTAGGAAGTATGTAATCAAGGCAGTGAGGTAAAATACATAAAAGAGGCTGGGAAACAAAAACTAAAATTACAGAAATAAACACAAATATATACCTTAAAACGACATATGATTTACCCGCTGGCCTACAAGATAAAATTGTAAAGCATAACTTTACAATGTATGAATAATATATATATATATTATATATAAATGTATATAAATATAAATATATATACTGTATAATTATATATATATATATATAATTTCTGCAATGGAGCTTCCTCTTGGGAATCGAAGTCTCACAAGTGAGCTTCTCCTTGTGAGACTTCGATTCCCAAGAGGAAGCTCCATTGCAGAAATTCTACTATCAAGATATGACGAACCCACGCTCAGATGCTACAGGCGCACCGAACAGATATCATTCAAGATAGAGAAAATTGATAAAGACCTCTCCTTCCTCACAACCTATTCACTGAAGATGGAGACTGTTTTCTCCAAAACGTTTGGTAACCAATAAAGATAAGATGTTCGCTACTACGCTGGTTCTCCTTTTCCTTGTGAGACTTATATATATATATATATATATATATATATTGTTGTTGTTAATTGAAGCTAGCCTATGGTATTTCATTAACCTTTAAACGGCGAAGCTATGGTAGTTTAAACCCTCCCGCCAGCCAAGCGAAGGTATTTTGGTTCATTCCTGACGAAAATCGTCATTATACCATAAATATAATTGTTACTTATTCATATGCGCCTATTTTACGTTTAATATGAAGATATTAACATTTAACAGCAATAAAGCAAGTGGGAATAGTATTTGGGTCATAGACTCCTCTACATAAGGACTGGCGTCGGCCATACTCGGGTCCCGGAACTTGGGTCCATTGTCAGGCCCACAAACTGAGGTCTTATTTTAGTTTTACTGGATATGGGACTTTGTATTTTTACTCTACAACATCTTATTAACTAGAGCAACCAAGTAAAGGAATATAAAACATTTGTTTTTGGTTGATTGACTCATAAGTCTCTTTTGTGATTGAACATAATAGGAAAATATACAGTTATAATGAGATAGTTTATAAGAACATGTATTATACAAGCAAAGCATCATACCATGACTTACATTAATTAAATATTAGAAGAAATTAAAGTAAAACCTTTGCAAAATATTACTTTACACATCATTTTACATATATCAAAAGTCACATAACACAATAATTAACTTAAACATTAGAAAGTTTCTCTTGTCACCTTAAGCAGCCTAGTGTACACTCCCGATCGCTTGTTTTAAATACAAAGGCCTTAAACAACACATTACACAATGTCTGGCATGCTCCTGAATGGCTAGCTAAAGGAGCATCTACATAAGACAAGCATTGTTTCAAGTAATTGCGACAACACTTTTTCGAGTCTTGAAGAGACATTTGAAGGGTGATGCCACTATGTACAAAGAAGACAGTAGCCAGCGTAGGCATACTCAGCCCACCTCGATTGAGCGCAGTCAAAAACTCTGATGACAAGCATTCCTCAGAAACTACTTCCTGTTGTCCATGTTTATGAGCTAAAAATCCCCCAATGTAGACAATTTTATGTTTTAAAGTATCATCTGAATCTAGAAGTAGTTGAGTGTCTTGTAATGTCAGCTCTTCCAGAAGTTGTAAATCACCATCATCTATTGCTGCTGTACAAAATTCACAGCTTACTTCTTTGGCTCGGTCAGGAACGATGTCACGTTTCAACAGCTGATGCAACTGCTGTACTTTGGATGCTGCTTGAACATCCCCAATGTCAATGTAAAAATGTCCTCCACTACGTTGTCTTGCTTGACCAAAAAACTTTTCTAGGGATCTTGTGAAAAAACAGCAGGTAGGATGTAAGCAAAATCATGGGTTTCAAAAAGATATTGTGCTGCTTCTATGTTATACCTTGTTGTGATGACAAAGGCATCTGCTGTTGACTGTGTTAGTTTCTTCTCTCTGCCATGCCCACCAGTCCACCGACAGCTGGATACAACTGTACACATTTCCTGCAGAGCTTTGAAGTTTGTACAGTTTAATGTCCAAGGTTCACGATATTGGTCTCGTAAATGAACTGCGCTGTACTTGCTTTTAACATTCATCATTTGAAACCAATTGGTTACCAGTGTTATGTATATCACTGTTCCATCCTGAAATTTAACAGTTCCTTTAAGACCTTCAAATGCAGCAATCGTTTTCTCATTGAACACTTGGCAAACTAAGGGCACACTCTGACGTTGCAATGGTTTAGGAAATACTGATGAGCGTGTGAGTTTTGTCAGACGAAGTGGTGTATTCTGATCTTCATTGTAAAGAGCTTTAACATCACTCCAACACACCAAATATTCTGTACCGTCCTTGCTAAAATGTAATTCTTGACATTTCTCTGTGATCCAGTTGTTTCTCATATTCTTGAGGATGTGAACATAATCATAGACAAGGAACACATTTATGCCATCTGGTGCTAGTGTTACTTTTCCAGGACCCCCAAGCATTCTGTAAACAGCTTGATTCAGTGGACAGTTGTCACAGACGAACGATACTGGATGGCCACCACTAGCTTTAACAACATATACAGCCTCAAGTAATATTTCCTTCAGTTGAATAGCATTCAGTTTTGATACAGGATGAATTCGTATGATGTACCGTGGTCCTCCATAGTGACAAACAACTTCAATAGCAAGAGCAGATGTTGCTAGATTTTCTGGTCCATTTGTTGCATAGCCTACTATATGCTCTCCTGTAAATCTAAGGGCCTGCTTAAGCTTGACTTCATCAAACAAAATGTTAACTAACCGCTGTTGTGGCTTCAACTGATCAAAAAGGATTGGGAGACACTCGTCAGCATAAGTGCGAGATAACAATTGGCGAATCTGTTTCTCACAAGGAAGACTAATTGCTTTGGAGTGTCTAAGCATTCTATATGCTGTGGGTGATATACAAAACAGTTCTGCTGCAAGAATTAACATATGCTTTGTATATCGGCGATTTTTAGGAGGAATAAGAAGGAGTTGTAACTGTGCTTGAATGAACTGAAAACCTTCAATTTCATGAAATTCTGTGATAGAGTCAAGTTCTGAAATTATTCTTTTTAAGCGGTCAGTATTAGTCGCTTCATGAGTGTTCATAATTTTCACTATTTCTTCAATTTGAGACCACTTACTTACCAAGCTATTTTTTTGAAGATTCAGTTTACTTTTTGGTATCTCCAAGCCACTTTTCTCTGCTACTATCATCTGCAGAAAACCAAAAGGAGACTGTACCTCTTTAAAATGAAGAAACTTATCAACTGCTCTAACCATTACCATCTGTCTTAAACATTGTCAGTTCTCTACCATTTTGCATTATATAAAACTCAGGGAAGTGTTTTCCAATCTCTCCTTCAAATTTGTCATAACTATGCATTTTGTCTTGTTCATTTTCAAATTCAGTTTGTTTTTTAAGTCTTGCTTCACTTGTCACTGTTTTAGTTAACCTAGGAGCTGACGTAAGTTGTTTGAGGCAAGACTTGGGTACACCTTTAAAAACTGTAGGAGGCCCAGCTGGTCGTTTTCCTCCCCGAACTGTGACCCAATCGCAGTCGAAGTGTGATGCACAAATCCATAGTTTCGACCTGTCTCTCAAACTTTCTGGGCTATTTGGCGTAGCACTAATCCATGCATGTCGTTCTTGTTCTTCATTCGGGAAACACATCATAGGACTGTATGGCTCTCCCCTGTTGTTTCCACGACAATTGAATGCAGCACATCTTTTCGGCATTGTTCCTGTAAAGCAAGAAAACAAGAATAGTTGTAAAATGGTTATCAGTACATATCAAAGCAACCCGTTGACATCAGCTCAATTCTAATATTTATCAGCTAAATAAGTTGTTAACACAGATCCTTTTGTGACTGGTAAGTATTTATAAGAAAATTACTTACAATAAGCTGAGAGATAACGAACAACAGAACAAAAATTTGTTGCCTCTAACGTGTCTCGTGGGTGACTGGCGTCTGGCATCGTCCTGGGCTGTTCGTTTTCTGGCGAGACATTATGTCGCCAATATGGCGGGGATATGGACGATTGCGTGTGAAATTACATGTATTTATATGTAAAGTTGTGTTTGTGTACATATTTTTGTGTTTAAGAAAGTCGGAGAGACCACTGCTTTCATGATACTGCTTTTAAGCAATGGACCCAAGTTTCAAACTCCGAGAGTGCTTGTTTCCAGTCCTTATGTAAAGGGGTCTATGATTTGGGTAGTAAAAAAGACGTATTATTGCCTACCGATCGTATCAATAGGGGAGAGCCGGCGCGACGTATACCCTCTCTCTCTCACACTTCCCGATCGATACTGTGGTCTTGCAAGTGAAGTCTCTCTGTTGCTAGGATCTCTAACTGCATCCCCTGTGACCCTGAGACCACGGCGGGAAATTCGCGTCGAAAATTACCCGATAAAAGGGGGAATAAAAGAAAAAATAGGTGATAATTGAGTGGGGTGGGGGAGAAAGGAGGGGAAGGGGGGCTTTTGGACACATGTGGAGGAGTGATAGAAGGTATGGAGGGGAATTATATCACATATTGCTAATACAAATATACAAAAATATCACATAATGTTTGTATATTATTTTGTATTTGATAGTGACATAATATGAATCATAGACTACAATAGATCTGGACTTGACACGAAAATGGAACTTTGCAGTAAGGGACCCAAAATCGGAAAACGAACCCCCAAGTTCGAACCACGAAACCGCGAAAATGTGATATTTTTACGGTTTCGAGGTTCGAACTTGGGAGTTCGTTCTCCGATTTTGGGTTCCTTGCTGCAAAATTCCATTTTCGTGTCCAGTTCAGATCTACTGTAGTCTACGTATGAATGTAAAGGCGATGGTAGGGTTGGGTGGTGGCTGATAACGACCGTGTTTGATGGAAAAGCAATAATGGTTTGGTGCTTTACACAGGTACGGCACAGTAGCCTTGTCCGTTTCCTTGTCATTCAGGTGTGACTTTAACCTCATGACTAAGGGACAAGTGGCTTATTTCTCCACTTTTGGTAATGCACAATATTGACGAAAATTAGGGGACGATGTGCAACAAGCTTTGGCAAAATATCATACTGATCCAACTGGTTTTTAATAAGTGATTCCCGAAAAACGATGTAACACGGCCTCTGAAACCCATAGTAGGTGCGCTCGGCGGTCCTAATTTTGAAGGCACGTAAAGTGCTCCCCAAATACCCAGCTTGGCTACTTGGGCATGTGAATTTCTAGATTAACCGACGAGGACAGATCAGACGGCATACGATCCTTAAAATGAAAGTAAGAGATAATTTTGAAAGAATCTACATGTACACCGAGCTATGGCAAGATTAAATAGATTACCTCCTTACTGACTTTAGGAACAAGCTGTTTTGGTTTATATTTATTTCCTAGGAATATATTTAATAGTTTATCGAATAACTGACCATTGTATCCGTTACACTGAACAAGTTTTTCAAAATGTGAAATTCGTTAGGAAAATATTCGTAGGTTGATGACAGAGAATAGGCTCTGTGTTAAGAGTGTGTACAACATTCAATTGATTATATTATATGAACAATAGCTAAAACAAAACTCGTATCCAAGTCAGAGAACAAGTTTATCTTTATATTTGTCAAAGGCAAGCGTGCCATCATTGTCTGTGTATGTGTGTCTGTCTGTGTTGAGTATGTGTGGCTGTCTGTGTTGAGTATATGTGTCTGTGTTGAATATGTCTGTGTTGAGTATGTGTGTTTGTCTGTGTTAAATATGTCTCTCTGCGTTGTGTATGTCTGTTTGTCTGTGTTCAGTATGTCTGTCTGTGTTGAGTATATGTGTCTGTGTTGAGTATGTTTGTCTGTGTTGAGTATGTCTGTCTGCGTTGAGTATGTCTGTCTGTGTTGTGTATGTCTGTTTTTATGTGTTGAGTATGTCTGTCTGTCTGTCTTGGTGGTGTAATGTTTAAGGTGTCTAAAAATTTGTGTGTGATAACCCGGGTTCGAATCCTGGTGGATTACATAATTATATGCTTGAATTAATTTCATTGGAGGTGTTTGGTGTTGTGGGGAAATTAATACAAAAATAGATTGAGTATGTGTGTGTGTCTGTGTTGAGTATATGTGTCTGTGTTGAGTATATGTGTTTGTGTTGAGTCTGTCTGTCTGTGTTGAGTATATCTGTGTTGAGTCTGACTGTGTTGAGTATGTATGTATGTGTTGAGTATGTCTGTCTGTGTTGAGTTTGTTTGTTTGTGTTGAGTATGTTTGTCTGTGTTGAGTATGTGTATCTGTCTGTATTGAGTATGTCTGTATGTCTGTGTTGAATCTGTCTGTCTATGTTGAGTATGTGTGTCTGTGTTGAGTATGTGTGTATGTCTGTGTTGAGTATGTGTGTCTGTGTTGAGTATGTCTGTCTGTGTTGAGTATGTCTGTCTGTCTGTGTTGAGTATGTGTCTGTCTGTGTTGAATCTGTCTGTATGTGTTTAGTATGTAGGTCTGTCTGTGTTGAGTATGCCTGTCTGTCTGTGTTGAGTCTGTCTGTCTGTGTTGAGTATGTGTGTATGTCTGTGTTGAGTCTATCTGTCTGTGTTGAGTATGTCTGTCTGTGTTGAGTATGTCTGTTTGTGTTGAGTCTGTCTGTGTTGAGTATGTCTGTCTGTGTTGAGTATGTGTGTATGTCTGTGTTGAGTCTGTATGTCTGTGTTGAGTATGTGTGTATGTCTGTGTTGAGTCTGTCTGTATGTTTGTGTTGAGTATGCCTGTCTGTCTGTGTTGAGTCTGTCTGTATGTTTGTGTTGAGTATGCCTGTCTGTCTGTGTTGAGTCTGTCTGTCTGTGTTGAGTATGTGTGTCTGTCTGTGTTGAGTTTGTCTGTTTGTGTTGAGTATGTGTGTCTGTCTGTGTTGAGTCTGTCTGTCTGTGTTGAGTCTGTCTGTTTGTGTTGAGTATGTATGTCTGTCTGTGTTGAGTCTGTCTGTCTGTGTTGAGTATGTGTGTCTGTCTGTGTTGAGTATGTGTGTCTGTCTGTGTTGAGTATGTGTGTATGTCTGTGTTGAGTCTGTCTGTCTGTGTTGAGTATGTGTGTATGTCTGTGTTGAGTCTGTCTGTCTGTGTTGAGTCTGTGTGTATGTCTGTGTTGAGTCTGTCTGTATGTTTGTGTTGAGTATGCCTGTCTGTCTGTGTTGAGTCTGTCTGTTTGTGTTGAGTATGTGTGTCTGTCTGTGTTGAGTCTGTGTGTCTGTGTTGAGTATGTGTGTCTGTCTGTGTTGAGTCTGTCTGTCTGTGTTGAGTATGTGTGTCTGTCTGTGTTGAGTCTGTCTGTTTGTGTTGAGTATGTGTGTCTGTCTGTGTTGAGGCAGTCTGTTTGTGTTGAGTATGTGTGTCTGTCTGTGTTGAGTCTGTCTGCTTGTGTTGAGTCTGTCTGTCTGTGTTGAGTCTGTCAGTCTGTGTTGAGTATGTGTGTCTGTCTGTGTTGAGTCTGTCTGTCTGTGTTGAGTCTGTCTGTTTATGTAGAGTATGTGTGTCTGTCTGTGTTGAGTATGTGTGTATGTCTGTGTTGAGTCTGTCTGTCTGTGTTGAGTATGTGTGTATGTCTGTGTTGAGTCTGTGTGTATGTCTGTGTTGAGTCTGTCTATCTGTGTTGAGTATGTGTGTATGTCTGTGTTGAGTCTGTCTGTATGTTTGTGTTGAGTATGCCTTTCTGTCTGTGTTGAGTCTGTCTGTTTGTGTTGAGTATATGTGTCTGTCTGTTTTGAGTCTGTCTGTCTGTGTTGAGTATGTGTGTCTGTCTGTGTTGAGTATGTGTGTCTGTCTGTGTTGAGTATGCCTGACTGTCTGTGTTGAGTCTGTTTGTCTGTGTTGTGTATGTGTGTCTGTCTGTATTGAGTCTGTCTGTTTGTGTTGAGTATGTGTGTCTGTCTGTCTGTGTTGAGTATGTGTGTCTGTCTGTGTTGAGTATGTCTGTTTGTGTTGAGTATGTGTGTCTGTCTGTGTTGAGTCTGTCTGTCTGTGTTGAGTATGTGTGTCTGTCTGTGTTGAGTATGTGTGTCTGTCTGTGTTGAGTATGTGTGTCTGTCTGTGTTAAGTTTGTCTGTCTGTGTTGAGTATGTCTGTCTGTCTGTGTTGAGTATGTCTGTTTGTGTTGAGTATGTGTGTCTGTGTTGAGTCTGTCTGTTTGTGTTGAGTATGTGTGTCTGTCTGTGTTGAGTCTGTCTGTCTGTGTTGAGTCTGTCTGTCTGTGTTGAGTCTATCTGTCTGTGTTGAGTATGTGTGTCTGTCTGAGTTGAGTCTGTCTGTCTGTGTTGAGTATGTCTGTCAGTCTGTGTAGAGTATGTGTGTCTGTTTGTGTTGAGTATGTGCGTCTGTTTGTGTTGAGTATGCCTGTCTGTCTGTGTTGAGTCTATCTGTCTTTGTTGAGTATGTGTGTATGTCTGTGTTGAGTATGCCTGTCTGTTTGTGTTGAGTATGCCTGTCTGTCTGTGTTGAGTCTGTCTGTCTGTGTTGAGTATGTATGTCTGTCTGTGTTGAGTCTGTCTGTCTGTGTTGAGTCTGTCTGTCTGTCTGTGTTGAGTATGCCTGTCTGTTTGTGTTGAGTCTGTCTGTCTGTGTTGAGTATGTCTGTCTGTCTGTGTTGAGTATGTCTGTCTGTCTGTGTTGAGTATGTCTGTCTGTGTTGAGTATGTGTGTCTGTCTGTGTTGAGTATGCCTGTCTGTTTGTGTTGAGTCTGTCTGTCTGTGTTGAGTATGTCTGTCTGTCTGTGTTGAGTATGTTTGTCTGTCTATGTTGAGTATGTCTGTCTGTCTGTGTTGAGTATGTCTGCCTGTCTGTGTTGAGTATGCCTGTCTGTCTGTGTTGTGTATGTGTGTCTGTCTGTGTTGAGTATGTCTGTCTGTCTGTGTTGAGTATGTCTGTCAGTATGAGTAAGTGTGTAGGTGTGTGTGTGCGAGGGTGTGTGTGTGTGTGTGTGTATGCGTGTACCAAATATGTCTGTCTGTGTTGAGTATGCCTGTCTGTTTGTGTTGAGTATGTGTGTCTGTCTGTGTTGAGTATGTCTGTTTGTGTTGAGTATGTGTTTCTGTCTGTGTTGAGTCTGTCTGTCTGTGTTGAGTCATTAGTAAGACCTCATATGGATTATGCTGTCCAATTTTGGTGTCCTTATTACAGAATGGATATAGATTCCTTGGAGAGAGTACAGCAAAGAATGACAAAAATTATTCATAATATTAGAAATCTACCATATGAAGAAAGGTTGAACAAATTAGACTTACATTCGTTAGAAACGCAGAGTTAGAGGGGCTATGATAGAAGTGTTCAAGTGGTTCAGTGGGGTAAATAAAGGAGACATGAAAAATGTACTGAAGCTCAGTGATAGCGAAAGAACTCGTACAAATGGTTATAAATTAGATAAATTTAGTTTCAGAAAAGATATAGGCAAATATTGATTTGGTAACAGAGTTGTAGATGGGTGGAATAGGCTACCAAGTGATATAGTGGGATCAAGAACGATAGGGAGCTTTAAGATAAAATTAGATAGGCATATGGACGAGATGGGTTGGGTGTGAGGGGGATCTACCAGGTACAAAGGAGTACAAAGGAAATCAGGCAACAACAGATCTAGTGACCCTTCTAGGCTGCTTGTCCTCCAAAACACTGAGGATCAAGTGTCCAAACAGTGGTTTAGAGTGGGTAAGGGAACATTGGAAAGGGAACTACTGCCCTGCCACTAACGTGGCAGGACTAGGAAGTTAGTAGGGGACATAGGGGTTAGTAACTGAGGGGAGGATAAAATAAAGTTATTCATTTACAAACGCAGTCAGTCGCGGGTTTGATGCGAGATATTTGTCTAGGCGGAATTTAAATGAATCAACGGTGCTGCAGTCTATAACGTCTCGGGAAGCCCATTCCACAAGTTGACAACTCGATTGAAGAAGAAATTCTTAGATTCGTGTGAGTTAAAATATTTACCAATAATTTTGCAACCGTTTCCCCGCGTGTAATTAGATTGGTCGATAGTGAAGTACTTACTACAGTTCATATTGTCGATGCCTTTGATGATTTTGAACACTTGAATTAAGTCGCCTCTTAATCTGCGCTGGGTTAAAGGAAATAGATTTAATTCTCTAAGACGCTCTTCGTATGGTTTGTTCTTTAGGCTAGGTATCATTTTGGTAACTCTACGTTGAACTCGTTTTCTAGCTTGTTTATGTCTTTTTGGTAATAAGGGCACCAGCATTGAACGCAGTATTCCAGAAGAGGGCGGACTAAGGAATTGTAAAGGGTTAGGATTACGTCTTTGGATTTATGCTCAAATGATCTGCCTATAAAGCCAATTATTTTGTTTGCCTTCTTAACAACTTCTGAACATTGTTGACTCGGTTTTAGGTTACTCGATACTGTTACTCCCAGATCGGTTTCTCTGTTTACATTCTTAAGCTGAGTGCCATTCATCGAATAGTTTGCTTTCTCATTTAGGTATCCGATATGTAGTACTTTACATTTATCCGCATTGAAACTCATTTGCCAAATTTGGGCCCAATGTGACAATTTATCTAGATTGTGTTGCATATCGTCAACTTGATCTTTTGAGAGTACGCTATTTGCAATTTTTGTATCGTCAGCAAATTTTGAGATTGTACAGGTGAGACCCTCATCTATGTCGTTGATGTAAATTAGAAAAAGAATTGGTCCTAGTACCGATCCCTGGGGTACCCCGCTACTTACATTGGTCCATTTAGATGCCTTACCGTTTATGACTACTCTTTGCTTTCTGTCGCTGAGCCAATTTTCTATCCATTTCAACACACCGTCTTGTATTCCATGCGCTTTTAGTTTTAGCAGTAAACGTTTGTGGGGAACTTTGTCAAAGGCCTTTTGAAAATCAAGGTATATAATATCTACAGCTTTACTCTCATCGTAGAGGTTGAGGATATCGTGGAAGAAGTCTAAGAGGTTTGTTAAACAGGAACGTTTTTGACGAAAGCCGTGTTGAGTATCTTTAAGTATGTTATTTTCCTCTAAGTGATTTACGAGTCTGTCTCTTATGACCGTTTCTAGCATTTTACATACAACTGAGGTTAAGCTAATTGGACGATAGTTACTGGGTAGGGATTTGCTGCCTTTTTTGTATATCGGTGTTACGTTGGCTATCTTCCCCTGATCAGGCATAGTTCCAGACTGCAAGGATTTATTGAATAGTAATGTCAGTGGTTTGGAGAGCTCATCCTTAGCTTCCTTTAGAACTCTAGGCGAGATTGTATCAGGTCCAGGCGTTTTATTTACCTTGAGTTTATCTAAACAATTCAATACTTCTCTCTCTGTAACGGTGATATTGCTTAGAACATCTGAATTATCAATCTGAATCGGCGATGGTGTAGGGATATCACTGAGGTCTTCTGTTGTAAAAACTGATGCAAAGAAGGTATTGAGGGCATTACACATTTGTACTTCGTCTTTGGTGTATTCTCCATTTTCATCGACTAACGGTCCAACAGTTGAAGTAACTACTTTTTTCTTTCTGATATAACTATAGAATTCTTTCGGGTTTGTTTTACTTTGATTCGCAATATGTAACTCTAGGGTCTTTTTACTTTGCTTAATTAACTTTTTGGCTTTGCGTCGTAGCTCTACAAATTTCACCCGTTCTTCGTCATTTTGTGAGGATTTTAATCTATCATTAGCAAATTTTTTAGCAAGCAGGCAGTTTGAAATATCTTTATTCCACCATTTGGGCTTATTATTAAGCTGTGGGCCAATCGGCGCTCAGCAGACCCCGTTATCTTGTGTTAATCTCTGACCGTTTTGGTGGGGTCAGTACTCAAGGTATTAGTGAGTTGGGCCTATAATTGGAGTTGGGTGTGACAGGGATCTGCCTTGTATGGGCCAATCGGCTTTTTGTAGACTCCCATTTTCTTATGTTCTTATGTGTGTCTGTGTTGAGTATGTGATCTGTCTATGTTGAGTATGCCTGTCTGTCTGTGTTGAGTATGTGTGTCTGTCTGTCTTGAGTATGCCTGTCTGTCTGTGTTGAGTCTGTCTGTCTGTGTTGAGTATGTGTGTCTGTCTGTGTTGAGTATGTCTGTCTGTTGAGTATGTGTGTCTGTCTGTGTTGAGTATGCCTGTCTGTCTGTGTTGAGTATGTGTGTATGTCTGTGTTGAGTATGTGTGTCTGTTTGTGTTGAGTATGCCTGTCTGTTTGTGTTGAGTATGTGTGTCTGTATGTGTTGAGTATGTCTGTCTGTGTTGAGTATGTGTGTCTGTCTGTGTTGAGAGTGTGTGTCTGTCTGTGTTGAGTCTGTCTGTCTGTGTTGAGTATGTGTGTCTGTCTGTGTTGAGTATGTGTGTCTGTCTGTGTTGAGTATGTCTGTCTGTGTTGAGTATGTGTGTCTGTGTTGAGTATGTCTGTCTGTGTTGAGTATGTGTGTCTGTCTGTGTTGAGTCTATCTGTCTGTATTGAGTCTGTCTGTCTGTGTTGAGTATGTGTGTCTGTGTTGAGTATGTCTGTCTGTGTTGAGTATGTGTGTCTGTTTGTGTTGAGTCTATCTGTCTGTGTTGAGTCTGTCTGTCTGTGTTGAGTATGTCTGTCTGTGTTGAGTATGTGTGTCTGTGTTGAGTATGTCTGTCTGTGTTGAGTATGTGTGTCTGTCTGTGTTGAGTCTGTCTGTCTGTGTTGAGTTTGTCTGTCTGTGTTGAGTGTGTCTGTCTGTGTTGAGCATGTCTGTCACGGCGAGTAAGAGACATGAGGGACATCTCGTTAGACAACTTCAAGAGAGCCCTAGATGTCGAACTGCAAAAAGTGCCAGACGAGCCCATCCTCGCAAGGGAGCGAGCTGTCGCTTCAAACAGTCTACTGCACCAAATCACCACCCATAACGAGGGGCGTCGCGCTCCTTGGTGCCGCTAGAGGAGCGGCGAACACATCCAAAGGTATCCAAAGGTAAGGTAAGGTCTGTGTTGAGTATGTGTGTATGTCTGTGTTGAGTATGTGTGTCTGTCTGTGTTGAGTATGCCTGTCTGTCTGTGTTGAGTCTGTCTGTCTGTGTTGAGTATGTGTGTCTGTCTGTGTTGAGTATGTATGTCTGTGTTAAGTAAGTCTGTCAGTATGAGTATGTGTGTGTGTGTGTGTGTGTGTGTGTGTGTGTGTGTGTATGCGTGTACCAAATATCTGTGTCCAAAGCGTATTGTAACATTGTGCGGAATAGTCCCTGGAGTGTATCATCAATATCAGACATTCCTCCCACACACACATGCACTGGTTCTTTTATGTGTGTGTGTGTGTGTGTGTGTCTCTGTGTGTGTGTGTGTGTGTGTGTGTGTGTGTGTGTGTGTGTGTGTGTGTGATGGTCGTAGTTTAACATTTTCCGTTAGTCTCTGTAGTAGCCTGTCATCAATATAAAACCTTTCCTCCCACACTCACACACCGGCCCTCTCCTGTGCTGCTCCCTAGTGAAATACAGTGTATGTGTGTCTGGGTTGAACACACACACACACACACACACACACACACACACACACACACACATACAGTGAAAGAGAGAGAGCCATCGAATGACAGGCTCAGAACAAGGGCTGTGAAACTCTACCCTTCCACTACAAGAGAGAGAGAGAGAGAGTGAGAGAGAGAGAGAAAGAGAGAGAGAGAGAGAGAATACTAAGAGGAAGGGGCGGGTAAAATGAGAGGTATACATAGTTACATTCTAATGTTAAAATTGCTAGTTTAACGTTTGTAATATTAAGAACCTATTAGCGAGAGAGAGAGAGAGAGAGAGAGAGAGAGAGAGAGAGTATTAAATACTTACACACCACATAAATACACACATAAACACAGAAAAGCAAACATATAATTAATAACACAATTTCAGACGTACGGAAAGAGAAGTACAAAATTTACAGTTATGAGCAAATGAGAGAGAGAGAGAGAGAGAGCTAGGTGAACTGAGGCTAACACATGAGAGGAGACAATGAGACGAGAGCTCTACCTACTAGGCTACGGGCTGTGTGTGTGTGTGTGAAGGGTGGAAGGTACAGTTCCCTGGACAAGTTGCGTTCCTCTCTGAAATTGTATTTATGGAAGGAAAAACAGTATAATTAAGTTTGCCAGTGTAGTGTCTTTTATAACAATTGCATAAGACGGTAAATTAAGTACTGCATAGCAAGGAGCTCTCCTAATTCAATAATATTATTTTTGCTTTCATGAATTAAATCTCAGAGAGGAACGGAACTTGTGCAAGGAAGTGTGTGTGAGATGTCCCACGTGTGTTTGTGTATGTTGTCTTTGATATACAGGGTCTGCCGAAATAGATGTGCCAAACTTACGGATTAGGTTATGAAAAATAGTCTAAGCCAAAAATGTTTAATAAGCAAAATCCTAAATTGTACTTGTTACAAAGATATTGCCTATGGAAAATTACATTGTCTTAAGTATTGCCCCAGAAGTCTGGCCTAGCTGTCCTAGAACCTACCACACTCCATCTAACTGCTATAATTTTACCATGTTATTATCAAGATAATGTAATTATGTAAATTGCTAAGGGGTTATAGATATATTAGCTCACTTTGGACCTGCTGAAAACTATTTTACGTGAAAGAGTCCATTACAGCGATGCGGAGAGAATAATATATAAAACCTTCAATGCCTCTTAAACGGTTGAGATTTAGAATTGTGGTTATAGAACATTTTATGCTTAGATTAGTCTGTATAATCATATCCTAAAGAATGGCATGCCTATTTTGGGACACCCTGTATATGTGGCATGTGTGCTTACTGAGCGCACAGTATGTGTCCGTGGAATGTTTAGTGCATGTGGTGTGATGTTTTCTCTCTCTCTTTCTCTCTCTCTCTCTCTCTCTCTCTCTCTCTCTCTCTCTCTCTCTCTCTCTCTCTCTCTCTCTCTCTCTCTCTCTCTCTCTCTCTCTCTCTCTCCCCCCCCCCCCCCCCACCACCACCACTATCCTGGTGTGGTGTCCAGTGGTGCGAAGGGTGCCACACACACAGATTCCAGGGCACCGGGCCGGAATGTTGAAACCTGGGCCTAGAAGCTGCTCCTTCATCTTACCCCCCCCCCCCCCCCCCCCCCCCCCCACCTCCATCTCTCTCTCTCTCTCTCTCTCTCTCTCTCTCTCTCTCTCTCTCTCTCTCTCTCTCTCTCTCTCTCTCTCTCTCCATCTATCGAACAAGTTATCTACAACGCATATATGACTTAAAGTAGACGATATACAAACTCCAAGAGAACATATCCAGGCCAGGATTACAGACAGGCACAAGGGAGGGACGATGACGGACAAATGAAAGGAGAGGAGAGACAGACAGACATTTATTCATTCATCAGGACATAATAGAACGACAGTGTTAAAGACGGGTATGAGGGACTACACACCGAAAAAAATCCTCCAGGAGAAAGAAAGAGAGTGAGAGACAAGTATAGGAGACTGAGGCAGTCTCAAAACATTGTCAAACAGTCTCAAACATTTATACAGAATGAAGGCGTGAAGGTGTGGAACCAACTTCCTCAATAAATACGAGAAAAAAGAAGCATATTAAGCTTCAAGCAATCCTTAGTAGCGTCCTTACGAATCCGAGCTACATCTGCTCCGACTATGCCTATAGGTCTAGTTATAAGACTTCTTCCTTATTCTTTACACATATACACAATTAACTTAATATTAAGGACTCTACTGCTACCTTATGCGTGGGAAGAGAGGCTTTGGACACCTCTATAAACAACGCCATTTGACGCTTACAGGTTATGAGAGACTGGAATTGGAGGAATTCCAGGCAGTGTTGACCGATAAATGGAGTGTGGTTGTAATGCCCCGATAAGCCCACTCCTAACGTGTAATGCATGACCAGTCCCTGTGACCATTCTATGGTGCATGTGGCTGAATTGCTCTTAGGTGAGAGAAGTTTGCTGCCATGTTGGTTGCCAGGCCAACTATAATACCCGGGTTTGTCTACTAGAATAAGTTTGATACCCCTTGATCACTTGATTTTAAAGTCCGGCCGTTTGAAGGTGGTTAGTAGTACTTACAAACATTTTATGAATGGAGGATGCCTTTAGGCACATGGATATTTTTGTTTTATCTGTGTTTTTCCTTCCTCCGTTCATTGTCTCTTAAAAAAACAAAAAACAAAAACAAAATTAGTAAGGATTCAGGCTATCGCTGTCACTTCTTTCGGAATATCAGTGCCTTTAGGAGACAAGTACTTCTAAGTTGGGAGCTGCGGCACGTTGGGACTCTTTGACCTCGGGAAAACCTTTGGTTTAGTATGGCAGGCATAAAGAAGTCAGAATTTAGAACAGAACAATCACCATTAACGAATAGGCAAATGCGAATGACACAGGTATAATTCACCACCAACCCCCTTTTTATAGCATTGTAATGGTCATTAGTTTTCCTTGAAGTTAAAAGTCTTTACGAAGTATTTCAATTGTTAGAAGAAATTAAAAACCATGTCAGATACTGGTACTTCAAAACTTAAAGCAACTTATGCCAAGTGCAAGAAGCTAAAATGGTGTATTGACTTCAAAGAAGGTGTACATATGCTAGCATCCATCATGATAGTCTCTGTTTCTTTTGTGAGATTGAAGTTAAACTCATGAAGGAGGTAGATGGGATTAAAGAACAATGAAAACAAAGAGACACTGAGAAAACAATCCTGAAGACTGACATTTCTGAAGGAAGAAAAGAAATAGGAGAGTTGAGAACGTAAATAAATATCCTTATGGTAAAAAATAAAGTAAGAATGGCAGCTGTTCCTTCAAACACCAGTAGTACAAGTCATGCAGGTGGGATTAAGCAAAAGACAAATACAATGCCAGTTAAGGAGGCAACAACTAAAGCAGCAACTATGGAAGAGGCTGCAATTCCTGCCACAGCTAGTGCTAGTGACCCTTGCTATACTTGGAGAGAGGTCGAACACAAAAAGAAGAAAAAGGCCAGACATGAATATGAGGTTAACACCTCAAATAGTATTCTAGACAGTGAAATACCTGGATATAGAATGTACCACAAAGACCGAACCATGCAGGAAGGGGGTGGAATTCTTTTGTACATCAGAGATTTTCTAAATCCAATTGACTCCAAGATCAGGTCAGAACATGAACTGCCTGGAGTAGACCTCAATCTAGGTAACTCTATCTATAGGATTGTCCTAGTGTACAGGCCTCCACATCAAAATGTTAAAAGGATGAACTTCTAAGATAACTTTTTTACCCAGTGGGTGAATGAGCCAACTAGAGGGAACAATATACTTGATCTTGTGTTCACTACTGAAGATGAATTTGTGACCAGCTTATCTGTTGGGGAATCAATTGGAGGTAGTGACCACGATCTACTGTAGTTAGGTCCTCTTTTCTCACCTTTAGCAGCAGACCCACCAGTCCTCGGAGTGCAAAACTATTTCTATTGTCCAAATTGTGAAGAGCTTTGGGGAAGCTTATACCAGATCAGACTTGAGGGTGAGAATGTTAATGTGATTTGGTGCTCATTCAAACATCAGTTTATGGATCAATAAGATGCATTAGTTCCTACTAAACTTACCAAATCAGGCTCAACCCAACCTAAATGGTTCACAAGTGACATAGCTTCAGCAATTAGAAAGAGAAAGGTTGCATACAGAAAGGCCAACAGAAGTCAAGCCCAAAGAGATTTAGATTCCTTCAAAAATATGTGTAGAAGAGTGAAATCTCTTATAAAGGAAGCAAAGAGGAATGAAGAACTCAGGGTTGCAGTCCTCTGCAAAGATAAAGAGTGTTTCAGCTATGTGAACAGCAGGAAGCCATTCCAAAGTAGCATTGGACATCTAAGGGATCCAACCGGCCAACTTCAAACCTCTGACACTGATATAGCTAATTCCCTAAACAAATGTTTTGCCTCTGTATTCACAATGGAAAATACCAGTGACATGCTAAGTCCAGGATTAGTGCATGAGGGCGAAGTTCTTAGAAGAATTTTATGTACCCCAGAAGAGGTAACAACACGAATAGATAAGTTAAATAGGTTCAAGTCATCAGGCCCAGATAGCTTTCTTCCACCGAGTTGTACGAGAAGAGCTAGATAAAATCGCACCTTTCTTGGCAGACATCTACAATAAATCACTAGAAAATGGAGAGGTCCCTGAAGACTTGAAACTGGCTAATGTGAAGCCAATCTTTAAGAAAGGGGATCACGAGTGTCCCAAGAATTATCAGCCAATTAGCTTGACTTCTGTCATAGTAAAACTCTTAGAAGGGATACTAGTAGACAAGATAGTTGACTACCTAGAAATCCACAATTTAATTACAGATTACCAACATGGATTCAGGCGACACTGATCATGTTTTACCAATTTGCTGGAATTTTTCTATGAAATGCGGAGTCAGTATGACAAAAGTAGAGCCATAGACATCCTTTACGTAGATTTTCAAAAGGCTTCTGACAAAGTGCCTCATGTAGGCTGATGTCAAAGGTGAGTGCGCTAGGTATCAATAGAGAGGTCACAAATTGGATAGAAAGTTTGCTAACAGGTAGACAACAACAAGTGGTAATAAATGGTGTTTCTTCTGAGTTGATTGCAGTCACTTCTGGAGTTCCACAGGGATCTGTCCTTGGCCCACTTCTGTTTATCATATATGCCAATGACATCGATACTGGTCTCTTGAGTGTGATCTTCAAGTTTGCAGATGATATTAAACTCGGAATGAATGTAAAAGTCCCTATAGAGGTTGAACAGGTCAGAATGAACCTCAACAGACTGGGTGAATGGTTGGAGACATGGCAGATGCCTCTAAACTTGGAAAAGTGCAAGGTGATGCATATCGGCCAAGCAAACCTCAAGTCAGGCTATTCACTATTGGGAATGCCTCTGGAAATGTTTGACTTGGAAAAGGATTTGGGTGTTCTGAATAGCAGTGACCTAAAGTTTGCCAAGTAGTGCATTGAAGTAGAGAAGAAATCTCAGAAATTATTGGGCTATATTAAGAGGCAATTTAAGTATAGAAATACGGAAATAGTCCTCATACTTTACAACGCACTAATACGGCCTCTCCTGGAGTATGCTGTTCAATTTTGGTCTCCAGCACTCAGGAAAGATATAGAGCGACTAGAAAGAGTACAATCTAGAATACTGAGCTATGAGGACCGGTTGAGAGCTCTTAATCTTATTTTTGTTGAAGACACACAAACTATGAGGTCAGCTCATTGAAGTGTTTAATATACCGGTACTTAATGGATTTGACAATTTGGATTATAACAACATATTTAGCCTCAATATGAATACAACATGCAACCATGGCTGGCAATTAAAATTGAAAAGGTTCAGCACTAGTATTTGTGGAAATTTGTTCACATATAAGATCTGTTCTACTTGGAACAAACTTCCCTCTGAAGTTGTAAACAGTTCTTCAGTAGAGTAATTCAAGAAGAGAGTAGATAGTATTGTGCACACTCTGTAATAAGTGTAGTGCACTAAACAGTCTCTCTCCTTCCACTTCAAGTATCTCCTCGGAATGGACCGCAAGGTCTCTGAGATACCAACTATTATTTGTAACTCTTTGTAACTCGCTCTCTCTCTCTCTCTCTCTCTCTCTCTCTCTCTCTCTCTCTCTCAATGCGAATATGGTCTTACAAATTCAAAAACATTATTTCAAATGCACAACATTATAAAGTAAATTTGTGAACAATATACAATCTGTGAGAACATTAAGTTGTCATTATTCACGGTATTTGTCCCAGGGTCGTTTGTGACAACTGTACTTAATCATATTTCTCACTTTTATATTTGGCTTCGTCTTCTTTTTACTCAGATATCAATTGTTCTTCCTTATATTATGTCTTTTAGCCATGTCATATTTCTTGTTTGTGATGTATTAACTAACCCTGTGAGCATCCTTTGTGTTGTATGTAGCGCACCTCATCCACCGTGTTTGTACTTGATCCACTTCCTCATCCATGTATGTAGTTTATCCATCTCCTTCCCCACCTCTCCTCCCTTACACCCTCACCTATAGTCTGTGTTATTCAAGCTGATGAGGAATGTTCTTATCTCTATCTTAGTTACGCATTTATTACAAAGGTTTTAGAGCCAAGTTTGTCGTTAAGTGTGTAACTTTGGTATTCTATCAATCAATGTATCTGAATTTGTAATATATAATAAAGGATACAGGTTCATTACATATCGATAAAAAACAAATCACATATTCAACAATATATGCTAGTATGGAATGCATGTAAGAGTAGGTGCATACAGTATCTTAACCCCTTGAAGCTCTGACGCGTTTTAGCAGTATATTTTGGCTATTATTAGACGATTTTATGCAGCTTAGGAAGGATCTGTGGTTATTTAAAGGGTAAAGACTCTCCCAATCAACCCTCTGACTTCCATATACCCTTCCTAATCTGAATAAAATCGTCTAATAATTACCAGAAAACAAAACAGAAATGCGTATTGGAGCTTGAAAGGGTTAAGCATTTAACGTATACTGTTTGTCTCTTCAAAACATATATAGGCTATGTTGAGAATTAAATTAAAGGCAAAAAATTCACACAAGGTGAAAACTATATATAAAATAAGCAATACGAATTAATCAAATATATATCAACAATATATAATAAAACTAATAATATTATCTAAACATAGATTTAAGTTTAAAAACAGTCTAATATGAGTATAAACCATTATATTATCTACTAAATCAACCTGTTGTAAATTTGAAAAATTGAAATAAATAACCAATATGTCAAAATATGACAATATTAAAACATTGACTGGAGTTAAGACTGACTACCACGGAATGTGACTGTAGAGGTGGTGGTAATGAACTGCCAACATGTGAAGTGAACTTACAAGCAAAGGCCACCTGTGACCTCAGCCTCTAGCCAGTCACAGCAGATGTGGCACTTTCCTCTAGAAGCTTTATCTAACTCAGGATGCCTACACATAAGTGAGGGTTATCTCAGGACATAGGTTGACACCCAAATAGCTTGGAAAGGTCTTCACAATTTGGTGGAGACACTGAACATTGACTGTATGACTCCCCCACAAACTCTCCCTGGTTCTACAGTATATATCAACTGCCATCTAAAATTTGTGTGGAGCTTCAACAATATATATATATATATATATATATATATATATATATATATATATATATATATATATATATATATATATATATATATATATATATACACTATATCCAGTATATATATATATATATAAACTATATATATATATATATATATATATATATATATATTATATATAAATATATATGTATATATATATATAATTATATATATATATATACGGTATATATATTTTGTTTTGTTTTTTCTATGTGATTGAGGGAGGCAAAAGGCAGAACTGCCTATAGCGAGTGCCTCCCCCATTGTTGAAAGAGTGACAGGGCCAAAATCAAGGGACGATCGAGCTAAAATGCCTGGACACACGGAGTTTGAAGCAATTTAAGTCATAAGAAGAGGGAAAGACTGATTCTGGGAGAGAGTTCCAGAGCTCAGCAGTTGAATAGAAGAAAGTCTGAGAATAGCGTTTCACTCTTGGGTTGGAGAGTTGCACAGAGTAGGGCTAAGATTATGTTGCAAGGCGGGTACTACGTACCCTACGTAGAGGAGGTGGTATACACTGAGAAAGCTCCAAGGAACACTGATTATTGTAGTAGCGATAGAATAGCGAGAGAGATGCAACATTGCGGCGAAGAAAGAGAGATTGCAGAGAGTTGGTGAGTGGACAGGAATTAATGATACGAAAGGCTTTCCTTTCTACTTTGTCTAGGAGTGTGGTGTGAGAGGATCCTCACCACACATGTGAACAATACTCAATACAAGGACGCACGTATTTTGTGCCCCTGTACAGAGCAAGAAGCTGCGCTCATGGTAAAGAACCCCTTGAGGCGGTTGAGCACACCAAGCTTCTGGGAGGCTGCCTTAGCGAGACTGGTAATATGGTCTTTCCAAGTGAGAGGAGAAGAAAAAGAGACACTGAGAACATTGAGAGAAGATGAAGGGTTGATTTTTGTATTGTTGAAGAATAAGGGATAGTCCTCTGGAGGTTCCTGATGGGTAGTAAGATGGATAAATTGAGTCTTGGAAGCATTAAATGAAACGTGGTTTTCTCTACCCCAATTGGAAATAGTAGCTAGATCAGAAGATAAGTGTTTTATGGCTTCATTGCGTTTGCTTTCGAGGGACTGCTGGCTGGGGCGTTCTGGAAAACTAATTGAGTGATGTAAGGTAGAGTCGTCTGCATATGAATAGATGGGACTGGATGTACAGTTGAGAAGATCATTTATGAAAATTATAAAGAGAATAGGAGATAGAACAGAACCCTGAGGAACACCGGAGTTGATAGGATGAGGAAGTGAGCGATGGCCGTCCACAACCGCAGCTATGGAACGGCCG
The DNA here is from genome assembly GCA_032716605.1 of Paralithodes platypus. Classification (NCBI taxonomy): domain Eukaryota; kingdom Metazoa; phylum Arthropoda; class Malacostraca; order Decapoda; family Lithodidae; genus Paralithodes; species Paralithodes platypus. Next base: position 17,747,095 of record CM064564.1, on the reverse strand, counting down.
GAAAGGAAATTAGAGACAAAGGCACAGATGGAGGGACAGAAACCGAAGGAGGGCAGTTTGGAAATTAAAGATTTGTGCCAGAATATATACATATATATATGTATATATATATACGTAAATCAGACACCTTGCTTTCACAGGAAACACCCCAAAAAGGGATGGCCATGGCAGAAACTGCCTCCAGACTCACATACATAACCCTACTGTCCCACTCCACACTCTCACCTCCACTGAATAGATTAAGACCATTAGCACTGAAGGAGCAGACCCCAAGCACAGGAGTATTCTGAAGATAAGAACCAGTGGTCCACGGTTACAGAATCTGATTGCACCGCCAAAGTGGCTGGCGGTGGGATCGCCACATCCCTACGCCAAAATATGAAGAAATTAGAAATAAGTTAAGTTAGTGTAGGCTGTGTAGCGCTTATGTTTTTTGTAAGAAAGCCAGAGTGTGTGTATATTAAGATCAGGCTAGAATTACTCTTTACGTAACTGAGGCACAGACAAGAGAACCAAATGAGGCCAGGTGGTGAAACAGGACATCTAGCAATACTTATACTCTACCTAAAGCTTCAAGAACCACGAGGGTAGACCTAACAGCAGTCACAAAAGTGGTTAAAAAGGTCACTAACATTAAAATAATTAAATGTAAGGAACATAAATTACAATATAATCTTTGAAATATGTATAAATAGGGCTAAACAAATACAACAAATATGTAAGTCCCATGCCGGTCTTGATGCCTCTGGTTTCCAATATCAATATTGTAATTGTCTCTGAATAATGCAATACAATTCTTTATATAAAGTCCTCCACTTTAAATGGGAATTTTGTTTCGTATTTAGGGATTACTGGATCATATATTTATCCTGTGATATCTATGTTGTGTAAGGACAGTTAAGTGTTTTAGTAAAAGTTTATTACATTTGGTGGCAGTGATGTGACTGCTGGCGAACGTATGGTCACCCAACATGTATTGCACTGTATAGCAATACAGTGCCACTTCAAAAGCTTTGGACGCACCCTTTGATCTACAGGTGTTGCTGTCATTCCATAGGGCTAATCCAGAATCTGAACAGTTGTATGTTTTAAAAATATATAAAAGTATCCATATTTACAAGCTTAAAATCTTTGATACAAAATATTGCTTAATGCATAACACTTATTCAATCTAAATTCAATAATCTTTGCATATTTAAAGTGACAGAGAGCTTGGTTTGAATACATTAATTCAATATATTTTGTGTTTAGATTTAGGATTAAAAATTATAGCTTTGGGTATATATATATTTTAACTATCAACTGTCTTGATAGCGTAATGGTTAGTGCACGGAATTTCGGTGTGAGTATCTTAGGTTCGAATCCATGGAGTACCACATGCATTCATTAGTTTCATTGATTTCATTACTTAGGTTTATTTGTAAGTTAATTTGTTGGGTTGGTGATAATATGAATTTATTCAAGTTCAGGAGTAATTCCTAGCGAAGCATTCCCGTGTGCCTAAGTGCCCCATTTGTGTAATCATTAGGCTATCATAGTGCAGATGAGTATATACACATGCTTAGATTAATATCCAGTATTCGAGAATGGATAATAATTCGTAGGCTTGGGAATAAAGTTATACACCTTTAACTGTCTTGATAGCGTAATGGTTATTGCGCGGAATTTAGGGGTGAGTATCCTAGGTTCGGATCCATGTGTGAATTAGTTTGATGTATTTCATTAATTAGGTTTATTTGTAAGGTAATTGGTGGGTTGGTGATAATATGAACTGTAAGTTTGTGGGTATTAATTTCGGAATATAAATTTATCAATGAATTATCCATCTCTGGCACTGAACCAGCAAGTAACACTATATCATCAGCATAAGCAAGTATATTCTGCCAATGAAACCCGTATTAGCAGCCTTCCTCCATTTGTGTAATATCACCCATAATTTCGTCAATATAAAAATTAAAGAGGAAGAGAGAGAGAGAGAGAGAGAGAGAGAGAGAGAGAGAGAGAGTATTCCCCCCTGCCTTACACCTTTCTCTATGAACTTTGTACATTCTGCTACGTAACACAAGCCGTTTGGTTTCTCAATTAGTGCATTAAGACAAGTACAATATTGACTGGAATATCATCGCATATTTATTTGTCGACAAGAATAAAATGATCAAGATTATCAAAAGGTCTTACTTAGATCTATAACTGTTGCATATCTTGACTGTTTTCTACGAGATTAATTCTTCATAAACCCCCTTCATTACCTAAGAACTTTCTTTTAAAACCAAAGTGTCTATGTTTTGTTATCATTTAAAACACGCTTAGGAGACAAGCGGACTACATATCCGGTATATAAATTAATTATTGATTTTGTAACTGTTTTGTTTTTAGGAATCTATTGATAATGGATTATTCTGGATATCTGGTGTACAGGAAGATGATAATGCAAAAATATAGAATGAAAATAGGTCATCTTACTTAAGGGGAGGTTTTTAGTTTGTTCCCTAGACCTCCATCAAGCTTAAAATTACACCCCCAAGACCCCCTTTCAAGATAAATTTGTACATTTTTCGGTAGAAAAATGTCCTGGCCGAAGGCCTACTCTTCTTAAATTACAGGCTCGCTATCGCTCGCCAGGAAAACATCGACACCTAAATTACACGAAGTCTTAAAATTGACAGAAATGGGACGAAAGTTCTTAAAATAGCCAAACTAATGGGGCGAACGTCTTAAAATCTCAAAAGCAATGGGGCTAAACATGAGGGAGAAAGAGGTCCAGAAAATAATCCCTCAAGTGGAAATCTCCCCTTAATGGTGATACTGGAAATATTCATACAAATATTTGTTTATCAGCCAAGGCGGTTATTAATATGATCGTGGAATTAGTTTAATTTATTTCAAAGTTTGATTGATTAGGCCAACACTCCGTAAACATGTTATTAATTATAGGCATCTCTATGATCATCGAAAATGTTTGTGAGCTTCTATCTATCTATCTATCTATCTATCTATCTATCTATCTATATGCTCAGGCCCACTCCCCATTTTTCCTATTTTTATTTTTATTATCTATTTTATTCCATTTTATTTTATTTTGTTCCTTTTTGTTTTTTTGTTTTTTTGGGGGGGGGTGAGCTTCTACAACCCCTTGTATTATATCCTTTCCAATAATGTCACCATATTTGTGATTATAAAATATTTCCATCAAAGTATGACACATTTCCTTATGTTAATTAGCCTTGAAGTTTTTAGTCTATCTTTAAGGGGGGATGGTTCACTTTTTGGGCGATTTTTGCATGTATTCATTATTTTTCTAGTTTCCTCCCTAGACCTCCATCAAATTAAAAAAAAAGTCCATTAGATCCTCCATCTAGATTGATTTGTACATTTTTCGGTAGAAAAATGTCCCGTCCGAAGGCCAGTTCTTCCAACATTACAGGCTCACTATCGTTCGCCATTGAAATAATTGACACCTAAATATAGCACGAAAGGTCTAAATATTGACGAAGAAATGGGGCGAAAGGTCTTAAAATCGACTAACGAATGGGACAAGCATCTTAAAATCTAAAAACTAATTGGGCTAAACATGAGGGAGAAAGTGGTCCAGAAAACCGGCTCATCCCCCCTTAAACTTTGATCTACTAATGACCATGGTCTCATATGTTCTGGAGTATCCCTTTTCTGCCATTCATGACCCACCATAGTTTTGTTTCTATTGATGTTATGAAGCTCTTTAACCCTCCTATTCTAGCCTGCAAATATTTGACACTTAGTCATGGTCCTCTCCTGGGTGACCTGGATGTGTGTGAGTTTGTGCTTTTTATCTGTGTTTATTTGTTGTTTTATGTTGTTTTTGTGTTTTCCCTGTTCTTGTTCTGTCTTGAGTCGGCTACCCCCACAATGGGGATTGGGCCTGAGCATATAGATAGATAGATAGATGTGTATAAGATTGTTGTTTATTTTTCATTGGAAGCTTGAAATGACCATGCTAATTATTCCATGTAGTACGATAATATGTCTTACATGCCGTCTACTGTGGTAACCAGTTTTGTGAATATTAGAAAGGAATGATGTATGAATATAATACAGAACCATCAAAGCTTCTCATGTTTACATTAATATCAGATAAATCAGCTGTGAATGGAATAAACTTATCGCCAAGTTAACAAATAATATTTTTTATCAACAAATTAAACTATAGTCCCTTCAACTGTTGAACTTTCACCACCTACCCTACTCTCTCTCTCTCTCTCTTCCTCATCCTCCTACACCTCTACGTCCTCACCCACCCACACACTGTACCTCACCCTCCCACACACTGTACCTCACCCTCCCACACACTGTACCTCACCCTCCCACACACTGTACCTCACCCTCCCTCACACTGTACCTCACCCTTCCACACACTGTACCTCACCCTCCCACACACTGTACCTCACCCTCCCTCACACTGTACCTCACCCTCCCAAACCTAAAACCGAGTCAACAATGTTCAGAAGTTGTTAAGAAGGCAAACAAAATAATTGGCTTTATAGGCAGGTCATTTGAGCATAAATCCAAAGAAGTTATCCTAACCCTTTACAATTCCTTAGTCCGCCCTCTTCTGGAATACTGCGTTCAATCCTGGTGCCCTTATTACCAAAAAGATATAAACAAGCTAGAACGAGTTCAACGTAGAGTTACTAAAATGATACCTAGCCTAAAGAACAAACCATACGAAGAGCGTCTTAGAGAATTAAATCTATTTCCTTTAACCCAGCGCAGATTAAGAGGTGACTTAATTCAAGTGTTTGCAATCATCAAAGGCATCGACATATGAACTGTAGTAAGTACTTCACTATCGACCAATCTAATTACACGCGGGGAAACGGTTGCAAAATTATTGGTAAATCTTTTAACTCACACGAATCTAAGTTCTTCAATCGAGTTGTCAACTTGTGGAATGGGCTTCCCCGAAACGTTATAGACTGCATCACCGTTGATTCATTTAAACTCCGCCTAGACAAATATCTCGCATCAAACCCCGCGACTGACTGCGTTTGTAAATTAATAACTTTATTTTATCCCCCCCTCAGTTACTAACCCATCTGTCCCCTACTAACTTCCTAATCCTGCCACGGACATTAGTTCCAGGGCAGTAATTCGCTTTCCAATGTTCCCTTACTCACTCTAAACCACTGTTTGGACACTTGATCCTCAGTGTTTTGGAGGACAAGCAACCTAGAAGGGTCACTAGATCTGTTGTTGCTTGATTTCCTTTGTACTCCTTTGTACTCCCACACACTGTACCTCACCCTCCCACACACTGTACCTCACCCTCCCACACACTGTACCTCACCCTCCCTCACACTGTACCTCACCTTCCACCCCACACACTGTACCTCACCCTTCCACACACTGTACCTCACCCTTCCACACACTGTACCTCACCCTCCCACACACTGTACCTCACCCTCCCACACACTGTACCTCACCCTCCCACACACTGTACCTCACCCTCCCACACACTGTACCTCACCCAGACACACTGTACCTCACCCTCCCACACTCTGTACCTCACCCTCACACCCCGTACCTCACCTCACACCCCCACACTGTACCTCACCTCCCACACACTGTACCTCACCCTCCCACACCCCACCTCTCACCACACACTGTACCTCACCCTCCCACACACTGTAGCTCACCCTCCCACATACTGTACCTCACCCCCACACACAGTACCTCACCCTCCCACACTCTGTACCTCACCCTCCCACACACTGTACCTCACCCTCCCTCACCCCCCCACACAATGTACCTCACCCCCACACACTGTACCTCACCTCCCACACACTGTACTTCACCTTCCCACACACTGTACCTCACCCCCACACATTGTAGCTCCCCATCCCACACACTGTACCTCACCCTCCCACACACTGTAGCTCACCCTCCCACACACTGTACCTCACCCCCACACACTGTAGCTCACCCTCCCACACACTGTACCTCACCCCCACACACTGTACCTCACCCTCCCTCACCCCCCCACACAATGTACCTCACCCCCACACACTGTACCTCACCTCCGACACACTGTACTTCACCTTCCCACACACTGTACCTCACCCGCTCATACTGTAGCTCACCCTCCCACACACTGTACCTCACCCTCCCACACACTGTACCTCACCCTCCCACACACTGTAGCTCACCCTCCCACACACTGTAGCTCACTCCCCCCCCCCACACTATACCTCACCCTCCCACACACAGTACCTCACTCTCCCACACACTGTACCTCACCCTTCCACACACTATACCTCACCCTCCCACACACTGTACCTCACCCTCCCACACACTATACCTCACCCTTCCACACACTATACATCACCCACACACACTATACCTCACCCTCCCACACACTGCACATCACCAGTGTGCCTCACCCAAACAAAATAATTGGCTTTATAGGCAGGTCATTTGAGCATAAATCCAAAGAAGTTATCCTAACCCTTTACAATTCCTTAGTCCGCCCTCTTCTGGAATACTGCGTTCAATCCTGGTGCCCTTATTACCAAAAAGATATAAACAAGCTAGAACGAGTTCAACGTAGAGTTACCAAAATGATACCTAGCCTAAAGAACAAACCATACGAAGAGCGTCTTAGAGAATTAAATCTATTTCCTTTAACCCAGCGCAGATTAAGAGGTGACTTAATTCAAGTGTTCAAAATCATCAAAGGCATCGACAATATGAACTGTAGTAAGTACTTCACTATCGACCAATCTAATTACACGCGGGGAAACGGTTTGCAAAAATTATTGGTAAATCTTTTTAACTCACACGAATCTAAGAATTTCTTCTTCAATCGAGTTGTCAACTTGTGGAATGGGCTTCCCCGAAACGTTATAGACTGCATCACCGTTGATTCATTTAAACTCCGCCTAGACAAATATCTCGCATCAAACCCGCGACTGACTGCGTTTGTAAATGAATAACTTTATTTTATCCCCCCCTCAGTTACTAACCCATCTGTCCCCTACTAACTTCCTAATCCTGCCACGGATATTAGTTCCAGGGCAGTAATTCCCTTTCCAATGTTCCCTTACCCACTCTACACCACTGTTTGGACACTTGATCCTCAGTGTTTTGGAGGACAAGCAACCTAGAAGGGTCACTAGATCTGTTGTTGCTTGATTTCCTTTGTACTCCTTTGTACTCCTTTGTACCCTCCCACACACTGTACCTCAACCTCCCACACACTGTACATCACCCCCACACACTGTACCTCACCCCCACACACTGTATATCACCCCCACACACTATACCTCACCTTCCCACACCCTGTACATCACCCCCCCACACACTGTACCTCACTCTTCCACACACTCCACCTTAACCTTCACCTCTCCTGTGCTCTTTTGTCTACTGAAGCTACTGGCACACACTTTATTAAATTTATAGGATCAAGGCTAAGAGATTATAAGCTCCCCAGTCCTGATCAATTTAGGGAGCACTAATACAAACATTTTTTATCTTGTTTATTTTCGTAATATATATTAAGCCGATGTCTTTTAATATCGAATCATTTTGACTTTGTTCTGGCAAACATTAGACTAGTTTACACAGCTTAATAATGACATATGAGAAGTATAATGGTTTGAAACAATCATATTTTGGCCATTTATCTCTCAAAGATAGTTCGTATTATCAAATATTTCGTCTAATAATGAACTTCCGTAATTATAACGTTCAAATACACCACTAACGATCTAGAATGCTAGGTATTTACAGTTGTATTGTTGTAAATTACAAAACTAAAGCACATATGAATCGTTTAGTATGAAATAGTTATCGAAAGGAGTAGCTACTAATATTTTCACAGATACTATTTTGGTTTCGATTGCATATGATATCCACCTGTTTTTATTTATTTATGGTCGTATTATCGTACAGTAAAGTTGGGAAGGTTTCGCTCAGTTGCACTAGACCGCAGCGATCATCTCCGTAGCATTGCCCTTTGTAACCTGTGGTTTACCAACCACAAAGTGTAGTTATCTAATGCCGGTATCACACGAGCGCTTGTTTCCTTAACATTTATCCTTAACACTGGTCTGGCAGCTTATGAGGTTAACATTTATAATATTTCTGTCACCTAAATTAATCTATCATCAGTCTAGTTTTCGATACCAGTGCAAAACAGTCCAGAAATGTTGCCAGAAAAATGTTGAGTATCGAATGTTGACTATAAAAGTTCTCGTGTAATACCGGCTTAACTTAGTACACAGGGGCTACTGCACATACAGCATATGCTGGTTACCACAGTTGTCTTCCCTGGTGGCACTCAAGAGTTTTAGGGGGAGGTAGTCGTTTTATAGGGACCCCCTTCTCTCTCATGTTTAGCATATCCGTTTTGAAATTTTAAGACGTACTAATGTTCTTTCCGTTAGTACGGCGATTTTGAGAAATTTCGCCCCATTTATTTGCCCATGTTAAGACCTTTAGCGCCATTTAGGTGTCGATTATTTCCTGTCGAGCAATAGCAAGCCTGTAATTTTACAAGGAACAAATTTATCTTGAAAAAGAGGGTCTAGGGGTGTTTTTTTATTTTTATTTTTTTAACCTTGATGGAGGCCTAGCGAGGAAACTAAAACAAAACAAAATTCATAATAAATATATAGACCAAAACACAAGCACTAACCCCTTAGTGTGATGAAAAATAATCTCTCAGAGTAATACGATAATCTAGTTCTTCTTTAATATATTTAAAATTATGTGTCCTCTCCTTATAAAGCATTATATTTGTATAAGTATTTGTCTTGTTTTTACATAACACTCAGAAGACTAAATATTTTCTATATATATTGCTCTGAAAATCGGTCCTCGGAGGTATGAAGAGTTTACTTTTCTCTTTATATAAAATTAAGATTGTTTTTATCTTTGTCGAAATAGTTTTAGTACTTCTTACATACATTGCAGAACCTTTGTCCGTTGCAGTTAAAATGGACTGACTTTTTCTTCCCGTATTACCCAATCTGTTTTCGGTATCGTGACCCTACAAACCCCATGTGGTCTGTGTGTGTGTGTGTGTGTGTGGGGTTGGGGTGGGGGGGTTAGGGGGAGGGGGGACCATTATATCTTTACGGCCATTCTAGTTTAATCACTCTCTCTCTCTCTCTCTCTCTCTCTCTCTCTCTCTCTCTCTCTCTCTCTCTCTCTCTCTCTCTCTCTCTCTCTCTATCGTTCTCTCTCTCTCTCTCGCTCTCTCTCTATCTCTCTCTCTATCTATCTCTCTCTCTCTCTCTCTCTCTCTCTCTCTCTCTCTCTCTCTCTCTCTCTCTCTGGCTTACAAACAGAAAGCAAAGAGTTGTTAATAATGGTGTATATAGAACCAAATTGGGTGCCTATTATCAGCGGTGTGCCTCAAGGATCGGTCCTTGGTCTGATTTGATTTATCATATATTATTATGTATATATATATATATATATATTTTTTTTTCTCTGTGGATGAGAGACAAAAGGCAAAACTGCCTGTGATGAGGGCCTCCCCCAGTGTTAAAAGAGTGACAGGGCCAAAATCAAGGAACGTCCGAGCCAAAATGTCTGGACACAAGGAGTTTGCAACAATTGAAGTCATAGGATGAGGGAATGATGGATTCAGGGAGAAAGTTCCTGAGCTCAGCTGTTGAATAGAAGAATGATTGGAAGTAACGTTTCATCTGAGTTTGAGAGTTGTACAGAGTAGGGGTGGGATTGTGTTGCAAGACAAGTACTATGTACCCTACGTAGAGGAGGTGGTATGCACTGAGAGAGCTCTGAGGAACACTGGTTATTGCAGTAGCGATAGAATAGCAAGAGAGATGCAACATTGCGGCGAAGATAGAGAGATTGCAGAGAGTCGGTGAGTGGACGGGAGTTAATGATACGAAAGGCTTTCCTTTCTAATTTGTCTAGAAGTGTTGTGAGAGAGGATCCTCCCCACACATGTGAACAAAACTCAATATAAGGACGCACTGTGCCCCTGTACAGAGCAAGAAGCTGAGTAGGGGTAAAGAACCCCTTTGATGCGGTTGAGCACACCCAGCCTCTGGGAGGCTGCCTTAGCAAGACTGGTAATATGGTCCTTCCAAGAGAGAACAGAAGAAGAAGAGACACCGAGAATACTGAGAAAAGATGAAGGGTTGATTTTTGTTGAAGAATAAGGGATAGTCCTCTGGGAGTTCACGGTGGGTAGATAGATGGAGACATTGGGTTTTGGAAGCATTAGAGGTAAGAAGGTTTTTCTGATGTTCAAAATCATCAATGGCATCGACAATATGAACTGTAGTAAATATGTCATTATCGACCAATCAAATTACACGAGGGGGAACAGTTGCAAAATTATTGATAAATCTTTTAATGGGTTTCCCCGAGATGTCATAGACTGCAACACCGTTGATTCTTTAAAACTTCGCCTAGACAAACACCTTGCCTTACTGCCATTAAATCCACGACTGATTGCATTTGTAAATGAATACAATTCTTTGTTATTCCTCTATTATATTATTAACAAGTGTACCATACTAACATCTAACCCTGCCTCGGACATTTGTCCCAGGGCAGTCTTCCCTTTCCATTTTTCCTTTACCCACTCTAAACTACTGTTTGGACACTTGACCACCAGTGTTTTGGAGGGCAAGCAGCCTTGAGGGGTCGCTGGACCTGATGTTGCTTGCTTGATTTCCTTTGTACTCTCTCTCTCTCTCTCTCTCTCTCTCTCTCTCTCTCTCTCTCTCTCTCTCTCTCTCTCTCTTCTCTATCTCTCTCTCTCTTCTCTATCTCTCTCTCTCTCTCTCTCTCTCTCTCTCTATATATATTATATATATATATATATAGATATATAAGGAGAACAATCATTATTTCAGAGGAAGGTCAGCAATAACATATGTTTGGATTATGTGGCTATTTATATAATCAACAAGTTAGCAATGGTCATGCTTTACAACATTATTATATGTTTTGATCACTTTCAATATTACCATAAGCATACTATCACGATCTCTCATATCGCAAACATTTCCTACCAATTACTTTAGAAAAGGGGGTTAAAAATGAATTGGTGCAGCACACGTCTTTTTTGGTGGTAATTGTATTTAGTTTGTTGACGGATGTATCATTATATTAAACAAGGAACAGAAGATGGGACTGAATGGAGTATGTTGAAATGAGTATTGATAATGAGGTATGTTTGTGTGGAGAGAGAGAGAGAGAGAGAGAGAGAGAGAGAATAGAATGGGCTAAGTAGGGAAATGGAAACATATCTGTTTTATTGTTCTTGTCCGCCATTGAATGCAATATTCCATGAAAAGTATTTGTAAAAATGTTTATTTAAGACATTTGTTATATTGTTTTGCTCTTGTTAATGGTTATCTTTCTTTCATTTCAGGTGAGTGCCTAATTACAGCGAATGGAAGGTAAAAGTGAACGATGTGGGAATTATTACATTAAAGGTAACGTCAGTATTGTACCCTTACAGTAACTCTAAACACACACACACACACACACGTTTGTGTATACGGACATGTGCACACTTACTGCATGTTCTTATGTTCCTATATATGTATGTATATGTATGTGCGCACGTACGTACGTGTATATACGTATGTTCTGTATATGAGTAAGTAAATAAATGTGTATATGCACTGTATATCACTTACTCTCATGGTTATTTTATGATAATTTGTATTCTGCACATGCATCATTATTGTATGTATTTATTTTGTTTGTAAACTGAGCTTACCATCCTCATATCTGTACATCTCATGTTCATCCACTAAATTGTAAAATGTGTATTTTCAGCTCATGAGGCTGCCATTCTTTAATAAACCGTTTATTATTATTATTATTACACACACACACACACACACACACACACACACACACACACACACACACACACACACACACACACACACACATACATTAAAGGTAACGACAGTATTGTACCCTTACAGTAACTATAAACACACACACACACACACACACATACATATATATACATAATGTGTGTCTATCTACACACATTTTCCAAAATAGAATTTGTATATTAGTTATTGTCAACCTTTGTTCGAAAATATGATAAGGGTAGAGACAGATCTATCTTTACCCTGTTTAATCCCATGACGATGTCCTATATTGATAAGGAGAGAGAGAGAGAGAGAGAGAGAGAGAGAGAGAGAGATTTACATAGATATATACTGTACACCCGCCATACAGATCTAATGATCCCAGTGACGTGATCAGGACTTGAATCTAGTAGAAATAGCAACAAATCTCAGAATAAGAGAAAGTGAAACATGATAGAAAACCAGAAGGCTCTCTACGTACTCACCCTTTTCTTCCTCTGGCAAAGTTATAGAATAATTAGAAATGGAAAGGAAATTTTTAAAAAACCAGTGTTGATTGCTGCCAGATCGTTTTATCCACTCCATTATAATTTGGATATTGTCTAGAACTCTATTGCGGATCATAATTATTCCACTCAATATTTATACTGTGGGTGAAGACATTCTTGTTGTAACCAATTTAATTTCCCCGTCTATTACTATATCTTTGTTTTCTCACTAGAATCTGTTTTGGCTATCATAAGGACATTATTGACACATATGTTTTTAAAGACTTTAATAATCTTAAAAAACTCCTTCAGCTGTCCTCTTATTCTTTGTGTTTGAACTGAATACAGATAGGGTTCTCTTAACAATATCTGACTGTTAGTTCTCCCTTGTTTAATGTATTTTAATTTGTCACCTCGGCTAACAGTAACGCCTTTCTAGATTTCCTTTAGCTAAACAAAATAATACAAAAGAAAGATAATATCCACCCAGACGTTTGTCGATAGGAAAATTTCCCGGCCATAGGCTGATTTTATATACAGTAGATACAGGCTCGCTAATGGTCTCCGAGAAAAAAATATCAACACCTGATTGGGTTGAAGCGTCGTCTTATTAACGCCAAGCTAATGAGGTAAAATATCTTAAAATCTTTCAAATTAACAGAGCGAGACAAGAAAGATCCAAGAAGACTTCCCTCGAACCAAACAGGGTTAAACTCTGATTGTTCGGTTTGCTTCTAAGGGAGTAAGAATTAATCTTGTTGCCTTTCGTTGAACGGGTTCGAGCTTTGCAATGTTGAGGTAAGGAAACAAAAATTGGACAGCATACTCCAGATGCGGCTTTACTTTTCCTGTATATTATGTACGCATAACTATGATCATTAGAATATCTTTTGATGAAGCCTAGCGATCTGATTGTTTTGTTTCCTGCTGCTGTGCGTTAGTGTGTAGACTTTAGAATTTCAATTACAAGTACGCTTATGGGGCTTACTTGAGTTACTCTATTGACTTTCCGTCCGTTCGTGTAGTACTCATATTTTTTGGAGTCCATTTGTGAGATTTCTCCTTTGTTTATTTGTTTACAATAAAAGGCATTTGCTATTTGTATTCTATTCCATTGCTTTATTTATATTGTTATGTGTATGAAGGAAACAGAAGGTAGACGAGTGTCTCCCCTAAAGCCACAAGAGTAACAGAGATCCATATTCAAGTGACTTTGGGGTCAAGATGCCGTGACACACGAAGTTTCAAGCAGTTTAAGTCATAGGATGAATGATTAGATTGATTGAGAGAGAGAGTTCCAGAGTTCACCTGTTGAGTAGAAGAGAGACAGAAAATGTGCTACTTTTTGGGTTGGAGAGCTGGACAGTATAGGAGTGGGAATGTGTTAAAAGGCGAGTGCCTTGTATTCGCCGCATGGGAGGGAGTATGCACTGAGAGAGCTCTAAAGAACACTGATTGTTGTAATAGCGATAGAAGAGTGAAAGAGATGCAACATTGCGGCGTGTGGAAAGAGATTGTAGGAAACTGGTAAACTAGTAAGAGGAAGTGTGTTGATGAGGCGAACTGCTTTTGACTCTACTAATTCGTGGAGTGCGGTATGGGTGTAACCTCCCCACACATGCAAACAATACTCGATACATGGGCGCACTGTGCCTCTACATAGAGCAAGAAGCTGTGCGGGTGAAGAACCCACGGAGACAATTGAGCACATCTAATTTCTGGGAAGCTGTTTCAGCAAGTGTGGTAATATGATCTTTCCAAGATAGTTGGATGAAAAACATACACCAAGAATATTGAGAGACGATGAATGGTTGATCTGTGTATTGTTGAAGTGTAATTGATAGTCTTGTGAAAGATTGGGACGGGTAGATAAAAGGAGAAATTAGGTTTTGGAGGTATTGAGAGTAACAATCAGAAATCATTGATATATAAGAAGATAGGCGGGCTATGGCCTTATCATGTGACTTTTGGAGTTATTGTATTCTGGGCTGTTGTGAATAACTAGTTGAATAGTGTAAGGTAGAGTCATCAGCATATGAGTGACTAGAAATACAGTTCAGGAGATCATGAATACATTTTCGAAAGAGAACTGGTGACAGAACAGAATCCTGAGGAACACCGGAGTTGATAGGTTGAAGAAGTGAGTGATGGCCGTCCGCAACTGCAGCTATGGAACAGTCGGAAAAGAAATTAACCCTTTCGTTGCGGGTGACGTTCCGGAACGTCCTGGCAAGTTACAGCAATTTCCAGGCTTTAAAAGCCTGTAAAAACAATAAAAATCGATTGTCAGTGGGCGGGAGCGTGAGGGGCCCACCTCCGACCCTCAGAGCACCGAGCGGCTCACTGATGTTGACTGTGTCTCACGCGAGTCTCTCTCTGTGTCTCCCAGCAGTGTAGCCAAGCGAGCGAGTGTTACATAATAGCGGGTTTCCCGCGTTTCACTGGCACCACTGCGGGTGAACCAGACCAAGTACGGGGCCCGTTCTGGTGTCATTTTGAAGCTATTCTCGTCTAGTTTTCGGCAGAATACACTTCATTTAATGCAGATGCTTGATTTATCATTCAGGAGTGCCTGAATATGCCCTAAATAGCCCAAACATAGCCACAGCCAAAGGGTTAAAGACAAAGGCACAGATAGAGGGATAGAAACCAAAGGAGGGTAGTTTGTAAATTATAAATTTGTGCCATACTTTCAATATGTCTAGTGCAATAGAAAAAGTCTCACTGAAGTCCCGAAGGCAGGATGACCATGTGTTAGTAAGATAAACAATAAGATCACCAGTAAAGGGGCCATTAAGGAAACCATACTTGAGATCTGAAAGTAGATTTTGGGAAGTTAATGCTTAACCCTTATTTAGCGGCGAGCAACATAAGTCGAGTTAAAAAAAGCTGGACTATGTGGCGGCGCTCGACATAACTCGAGTGGCAATTTCAGCACGTAATGTGGCTGAGAGAGAGAGACAAGTGGTGGCAGGAGACTAGCGAGCGTATGACTGCTCCAGACCACCGCGGCGAACCTACTGACACAAATCTCAGCTCCCTCCTCCCTCTCTCACTCGCTACATACTCAATTATGTACTGAAAGTACCGAATTACCTGCTTTTTGCACTCGCGTTGCACGGTTATTGCAAGAAAACTATCCATCATACAAGGATCGTTATGGTGTCATTCGAAAGCTCTGTTTATGCCCTTTCAGGGATAGGTACTTGTTTTACGTTCTGGGTCTTATTTAGGCATGAAAATGATCACGTAAACAGCCCTATTTTGGCTAAAAACACCCCGCTGTGCGGTACACATAAATAAACCGCATAGGCCGCTCGTAAGGTGTTAAGTAATTTTGTCTTAAAAATAGTTTCAAAAACTTTAGATATGCAAGAAATGAAAGCAATTGGACATTAGTTGGAGGGTTGAGAGCGGTCACCCTTCTTTGGGACAGATTGAATGAGAGCTAATAGAAACAAAAGAGTTTGCCTAAGCAAGGAGTCAGCATGAAGGAAGTTTTTGAGTACAACATGAGGAATATTATCCGGTCCGAACGCCTTCTTAGTATTTACCCCCTCAGACAGAAATAGTTAACTTACTGGCGAGGAGGCGGACGACACGGTATTATTGCTACTTTACCCCACAACTGTCAAAACCTCACTGCGGGACTGTTAGAAGTCGGAGAAACTTGGGGTTGCCACCAATCGACAGATTTTCATCTAACTTACCTAACTTACTGAGCTCCATATGACGCTAGAGCGTCATATAACTTATTAAAGAGATAGTAAGATAAGTTCATATGACGCGATCGTGTCATATGAGTATTTTGGCCAAACCTCCATATGACGCGATCGCGTCATATGAGACGGAGAGTGTTAAGCCCAGAGAGAGCAGAAAGTACATCCTTTGATATTAGGCTTAAGTAAGTCAGAAGGGGTGGAAAGGAAGGAATAGCACCGGAATCATCCAAGGTGGAGTTTTAACGAAAGTTTGAGTGAACAGTTCATCTTTGTCAGAGGAAGACATGGCAGTGTCATTCTTTTCCACTCTGATGGCACATCAGAGTGGAAAAGAGGAGGGAAAGACAAGGAAGAGGTTTTTGGCTAAATGCCAGAAAGCTTGGGAAGAGCTAGAGTTGGAAAGTTCAGAACATTATTTTGTTATTGATAAAGAGTTTTTGGCTGGTCAAAGAACAGATTTGGCTTGATTCCGGGCAGAGACAGAGAGAGAGGGTGAGAGAATGTGTTTGTGTGAGTGAGTGTTTGCATTGCTGAACTTAACGTCGCCTGCAAATTTAAAAAAAATATTTTTGTGGTTGGAGGGGGTGGCTGGAAGTGGGAGAGAGAAGCCCAACATCCTTCCTCTGCAAGGTCTCAGGAGGCACTGAGCTCAGTGAGCTGTGTTAAGCCGGAGTCACACGAGCCCTTTTTCAAGCAATTTTTACGGGCAATTATGGTCTGGAAGCTTAACAAATTACACTTTATCAGAATTCAGTCATCTAACATAATCTACCTTCAGTCTAGTTACCACTGCGAAAATGTCCCGAAATAATACGAGAAAAACTTGCTCATTGAAAATTGACGGAAAAAGCTTGTGTGACAGCAGCTTTAGTCATCTCTTTCGCATGTGAGAGGGGGGAAGGAGTGTGGAGGACCGTTACTCACCTTATTTTGTGCAGAAATATGGGAGGAATGACGAATATATGAGGAAAAATAGCCAATAAGTGGGGGGAGAAAGGGGGAAGGAGAGGAAGGGTGGGGAGAGGAAGGAAGTACTAGAGGGGGAATATTATTATTTTTTTTTTTTTTTTTTTTTTTTTAAGAGACAATGAACGGAGGAAGGAAAAACACAGATAAAACAAGAAGGTCCATGTGCCTAAAAGCATCCTCCATTCATAAAATGTTTGTAACAACTGGATTTAAACATTTGTAGATTGTAAGTTTGTGGAAAGCAATTCGAGGGAAGTGAATTCCAAAGAGTAGTAGCTCTGGGGATAAATGAATTCTGATAAGCA
Source organism: Paralithodes platypus (assembly GCA_032716605.1). Lineage (NCBI taxonomy): Eukaryota > Metazoa > Arthropoda > Malacostraca > Decapoda > Lithodidae > Paralithodes > Paralithodes platypus. The sequence continues at coordinate 17,729,756 of CM064564.1, read as the reverse complement.
GAAGTTCTGCATTGTGGAGGAGAAAGTGTAAATTCATGGGCGCTCTCAGCTGCCCTAGTTCTACGGGGAATGATGTGGAGAGGCGTCACAATTGCTGTGAAAATATCTGTAGAATAATGCAAGGGATGCAACGTTTCTTCGTATGGATAATGTAGGAAGGTCCTGTGTGATTGCAGGGTTATTGATTAATCTAATAGCTTTATTTTGAATTTTGTCCAACTGCCTCAATGCAACCACTCCACTTCCACCCCACAGAGGTGAACAGTAATCCATCTGAGAACGCACATGACTTTTATATATTACGGCCAACTGCTCTTCAGTGAAGAATTCTCGAACTCTGTACAGGAGTCTCATTTTTTTAGAGGCATTCTTAGCAATGCTTCTAACATAATGTGTCCAGCTCAAGTTAGTAGTTAATGATACACCGAGAATGTCAATACTAAGGGAAGTGGGAATATTTACATCATTAAAAAATATATGGGAGTTAGTGAGATTCTGTCGGTTAGAAAATTGAATGTACTTGGTTTTCTGTGCATTAAAGGAAACTAGATTCTTTTGTCCCCATTCATTAATTCTAGAAAGGTCCTGGTTCAGAGAAATTGCAGTGTTTATTTTTGAATTTATAAGATCGGGTTGGGTGAAAGAATTGGTAAATGTGAAGGAACTGTGGAGTGTTGAGTCATCTGCGTAGGAATGTATTGGATTATGAGTGGTAGATATGAGATCATTGATATGAATGAGGAACAGAGTTGGGGCCAAAACTGATCCCTGGGGAACACCAGCATTTAATGAGTGAAATTGAGAATAAAGGCCATCTACCATTACACATATTTTTCTGTTATGAAGATAAGAAGAAATTAGTGGAACTAATGATGCAAGGCCGTAGTGTGACATCTTCGACAATAAGGATTGATGCCAGACTCTATCAAATGCCTTTGATATATCCAGTGCTATTGTATGTGTTTCACCATGTTGGTCTGTAGCTTGGTTGATTTGATGCGTAAGAAGGCAAAGAATGTCTGCAGTTGATCGACATCGCCTAAAACCATAATTTGCCTATCACTGATTAATTTATTATTCTCAAGATGCTTAATTATGTGATTATTTAATATAATTTCAAAGACTTTACCAAGAGTGGACGTTATAGCTATTGGTCTGTAGTTTGATGGATCTGAAGAGGCACCTTTTTTAGGAACTGGATGGATGTTTGCTTCTTTCCAGGGTACTGGGAAGCATGAGGTATGAGTACACAGACGGAAATGTTTTGCCAATACAGGAGCGAGCACCAAGCAGCAATTCTTAAGTACTATTGGAGGAATTTCATCTGGACCAGGAGCCTTATCTACTGAGAGATTCTGCAAAATAGTTTTGACATGTCTGGTGTGGATCTTAAGTGAGGGAATTTCAGGCGAATTAAAATTAAGTACAGGGACATCTTGATTTATTTCATCTAAGGTGGAGTTGGTGGAGAAAATATCCGCAAGAAGGTTAGCTTTACCTCGTGGGTCACTTACAAGATTGCCAGTCGGAGATTTTAATGGTGGAATGGATGAAGCAGTAGTGAAGTTGCATTTGAATGAGTTAAGAGTAAACCAAAATATTTTGTTATCATTTGGATTATTTAGAAGTTTATTTGCCTGCTTGTGGAGATAGTTTGATTTAGTTAGGTTTAATACAGTTTTGGCATGATTTCTGATGTTTCTAAAGTAATTAAAGGCTTCATGTGTTTTGATCTTGTGTATGCATTGTAGGCTATTGCTTTTTGTTCAGTTACTCTAGCACAATTATGGTCAAACCATTTAGGTGAATTAGATCTTTTACTGTACTTTTTGATGAGGAATAAAAGTTTCCATTCCAATTTTTACAAAATCTTGTATGTGGCTCAAGGTGGAGTGTGCATCATTAGAAAAGAAAGAGGTCCAGGGAATATCAATAAAGAAACCTTGAAGACCCTCCCAGTCTGCCCTATCGTAATGCCATTTAGTCACCAAAACAGGTTCAGAGTGGGAAGGTGTGGTAGGTGACAGACAGGTGGCCTGTATCAGACAGTGATCAGAAGATCCAAGCGGGGACCTCACTGTAACCTCATAATTTTCTGAATTGGTTGTTAAAAATAAGTCCAGTAGGTGGGAATTATGATTAGGATTATCTGGTACACGGGTGGGTTGGTTGACTAGTTGAGTGAGATTAAATGAGTCTGCAAATAGCTCACATTCAAGACCAGCATCATCAGTCCTGGCTGAATGAGTGAGCCATTCAACATTATGGACATTAAAATCACCCAACACAGTGATTTCAGAAGAAGCATTTAAGTTGAGGACACTGAGTTGTTAGGACAGAGAATCAAAAAGACTTTGCTCTGGAGGAGGATTTGGGGAACGGTAGATGCAACATATGTATTTAAATTTACCATCAGAAATTAATTTGTATATAGAATAATCAACATAAGGACAATTGAAACTAGTAACCTCCTCCAGGGCAATTTCAGATTTTGCGAAGCAACATACACCTCCTTTAGGTCTGAAATTTTGGAGCAGTTGATAACCTGGAAAATTAAATCTAGACGTGTCAGATGTGGATGTTACTTGAGTCTCTGTCAAAAAAAGGAGAGTAGGGGATTCTGCTTGAAGAAATTGGTGTACAGAATTGATGTTAGAGTGAAGTCCCCTTATATTACTAAAGAAAGAGCTGCACCGACGAGCAGATTTGCCACTTAATTATTGTATTGGAGACTTTATTGATGTTCACTGTACACTGTAAACATTGTGTGTGCAATATAAATGACATTCATTATTGAGCACAAAACAGACTTGCATCATTTTGGCGGTATAAAAGTTGGAAAAGGTGTTGGGAGTACTACACAGAACTACTGTTTCACACTTATTGTTTATACCCGTTGGAAAAGGTGTTGGGAGTACTACACAGAACTATTGTTTCACACTTATTGTTTATACCCGTTGGAAAAGGTGTTGGGAGTACTACACAGAACTATTGTTTCACACTTATTGTTTATACCCGTTGGAAAAGGTGTTGGGAGTACTACACAGAACTATTGTTTCACACTTATTGTTTATACCCGTTGGAAAAGGTGTTGGGAGTACTACACAGAACTATTGTTTCACACTTATTGTTTTATACCAGTTGGAAAAGGTGTTGGGAGTACTACACAGAACTATTGTTTCACACTTATTGTTTATACCAGTTGGAAAAGGTGTTGGGAGTACTACACAGAACTATTGTTTCACACTTATTGTTTATACCCGTTGGAAAAGGTGTTGGGAGTACTACACAGAACTACTGTTTCACACTTATTGTTTATACCAGTTGGAAAAGGTGTTGGGAGTACTACACAGAACTATTGTTTCACACTTATTGTTTATACCCGTTGGAAAAGGTGTTGGGAGTACTACACAGAACTACTGTTTCACACTTATTGTTTATACCAGTTGGAAAAGGTGTTGGGAGTACTACACAGAACTATTGTTTCACACTTATTGTTTATACCAGTTGGAAAAGGTGTTGGGAGTACTACACAGAACTACTGTTTCACACTTATTGTTTATACCAGTTTTGTTACAGCTTTATTCTGCACACACACTTTATTCTGCCCACATAAGTTATGTTCCTCTCCGTGATCTGCCCACATAAGTTATGTTCCTCTCCGTGATCTGCCCACATAAGTTATGTTCCTCTCCGTGATCTGCCCACATAAGTTATGTTCCTCTCCGTGATCTGCCCACATAAGTTATGTTCCTCTCCGTGATCTGCCCACATAAGTTATGTTCCTCTCCGTGATCTGCCACATAAGTTATGTTCCTCTCCGTGATCTGCCCACATAAGTTATGTTCCTCTCCGTGATCGCCCACATAAGTTATGTTCCTCTCCGTGATCTGCCCACATAAGTTATGTTCCTCTCCGTGATCTGCCCACATAAGTTATGTTCCTCTCCGTGATCTGCCCACATAAGTTATGTTCCTCTCCGTGATCTGCCCACATAAGTTATGTTCCTCTCCGTGATCTGCCCACATAAGTTATGTTCCTCTCCGTGATCTGCCACATAAGTTATGTTCCTCTCCGTGATCTGCCCACATAAGTTATGTTCCTCTCCGTGATCTGCCCACATAAGTTATGTTCCTCTCTGTGATCTTATACATATAATTATAGTGTGCATGATTGCATTACGAGCGTAGTTCCTTATACAGTGGTTATTCATCCCACTAGTCAACTGCTACATAAAAGAGACTTCACTCACAATTCAGCCATGCTAATTTTACTTTCATAGATAAGATCACTACGAGAAACAGATCTTAGGTGGATAACTGTACCTACAGTGTTAAAATGTAGCAATGAAACTACCCATATAGTAACTATTTCAATAGTTTACATGATCGAATTAACACATATGAATAATGAAACACTTCTCATGTAGGATATATCACTGTTGTTACATTTGTAGATTGTAGCTAAGTATCTTCCTATGGTGAGAGTTGGTGGGGGGGGGGGGAGGGGGAGAGAAAATAGAGCGAGAGAGAGAAGGGCGTGGGAGGGAGGGAGGGGGGGGGGGGGGGGGAGTAAGGAGAGAAGATGCAAAAGAGCGAGAGAGAGAGAGGGTGACAGAGTGGCAGTAGGATAATATGTGGAGGTGCAACAGGTAGTGAGAGAGAGAGAGAGAGAGAGAGAGAGAGAGGGGGGGAGGCGGTAATGAGAAGAAAATACAGAAGGTAGAACAGGTAAAGAGAGAGTAGGGGGGGGGGGGAGGTAGGGGGAGCCAGCGAGAAATTATGAGAGTGAGTTAGAGTGCTGAAAGCCGTGACAAGTAATGAGTGGAGGTGCATCAGTGAGAGTGAATGGGGGAAAGGGAGGGTGAGAGAGAGAGAGAGAGAGAGAGAGCTAGAGCTAAAGGAAATGAGTGGGGGTATTACAGAAGGAGCGTTAGTTACACAGAGTTACACAGATACTCAGAACACACAGAACTTGCAATCGCTACTAGGTGGTCCGGCCTTAATACTAATAGACAGCTACAGTTTATAGTGGAAGAATAAGACAGACATTAAACGGCTCTCTCCCCACTCTCCGCTCCCTGGAGAGAGAGAGAGAGAGAGAGAGAGAGAGAGCGAGAGCGAGAGCGAGCGGAAGAGGGGTTAAAGGGATGTAGGATGAAGGAAATTGAAAGTTGTGAGTTTAATGAGAGAGAGAGAAAGATAGTGTGTGTGTGTGTGTGTGTGTGTGAGTGGGGGGGGGGGGGTGAGATGGAGTGTGAATGCGAGTGTGTGTGTGTGGAGGGGAAGGAAGGTAGAGGGGGTACAGTGAGAGGTGAGAACCCCCACCAGTTGCCCGAACCCCTGGACCTACTGGATCGATGGAACCATGGGAAGGGAGAGATGGGGGAGGGGGTGGGGGGGGGGGAAGGGTGGTAGGGAAGGGAGGAGGAGCACTGAGAATGGGGAGGAGGTGGAGGGAACACGGCGAAAGAAGGGGGGTTGCGGAGGAGGGAGGACGCGGCTTGAACTGTAATAGACTGGAGGGGGGGGGGGGGGGGGTGGTAACGAGGATTAGAGTGACTGGAATTGGGTGGACTGGAAGGAACTGAAATTGTGAAGACTGGAATTGTAAGGATTGAATTAACTGGAATCGGGTGGCCTGGAAAGAACTGGAAATAGGAAGACTGGAATTATAGGCATTGTATGATTTGGAATGATTGTGAGTGAATCAATTGATTTGGGAAGCAATCGAATTAAAAAAAAAATTATTGGAACTTGAGTGGCTGGAAATTATCTAAAAATAGGATTTGAATCACGAAAACTGGAACGGTGGAAAGGTAAGTAGATTATTGGAATGGAAGACTGGAATGAAGAGTAATGGAACGACTGGAAGGGATCCGAATAATTAAGAGGAATGGAGTAACGACAATTAGACTGGGATCGGGAGGTCTGGAATTAGGAGGTCTGGAACTAGAAGGCCTGAAATTAGGAAGTATGGAATTAGGAGGTCTGGAATTAAGGGGTTTGGAATTAGGAAGTCTGGAATTAGGGGGCATTGAATAAGGTCTTGGATATGGAGGCTTACAATTAGGAGGTTGGAATTAGGAGGTCGAAAATTAGGAGGTTCTGAATTAGAAAGACTTACATTAAGAGGTCTGAAATTAGATCTAGACTTAGGTCTTGATATTGTAAGTCTTGTATTAGGAGGCCTGGAATTAGGAAGTCTGGAATCATGACGTCTGGAAATAGGAGGTCTGGAAATAGAAGGCCTGGAATTAGGTGGTCTTGAATTAAGGGGTCTGGTATCAGGAAGTCTAGAATTGGTAGGTATGAAATTAGGAGGACGGGGAGAACTGGAAGCATACAAGAACAACAAGGGTCTTGAATAATTGAAAGGAGACTGAAGCAAAGGTCTCTAAAGTCTATGCATTACAATTAGAAGATAAATCTTGATTCCTAATCTTTTATAGGTCACAAAAGGCTTGAGCAAATTGGCTGTAATTTTCAACATTTATTCCCTGATCAAACTCCATCGGTACGACTCCATCCCATAGTTTCTTACATATGTAGATTGGGAACTATAGCATAAGTAAGATACGCAAATTGGGTGACTAACTTAGTTGTAGCACCACAAGTAATAAGCTAATTACCTATAACAATTAACAAATCTACTGATGCAACAAAGGTTATCTTCTATCTATCTATTGCTGGACGCTGTGATCCCCAAAGGGGTGGCCTCGAACGAATCGCTCCCATGCACCTCTCTCCCCCTTCAGTTGACGCCCCTCCTGCCATCCAACATCGCTTTCACGCATATACTTCTTAACTCCATCCTTCCATCTCTCTCTCAGTTTACCTCTCCCTCTGTGTCCTTCCATTTCACTCTCATACACTCTCTTAGTCATTCTCTCACTTCCCATATGTTCCACATGGCCAAACCATGTCAAGGTGTTCCATTTCACAGTACAAGTAGTTAGATCAGAAGATAAGTGTTGCATGGTTATATTACGTTTATTTTTGAGGGATTGCTGGCTGGGGCATTCATGAAAACCAATTGAGTAGTGTAAGGTAGAGTCGTCTGCATATGAACGGATGGGACTGGAGGTACAGTTGAGAAGATCATTTATGAAAATTTGAAAGAGAATGGGAGATAGGACAGAGCCCTGAGGAACACCGGAGTTGATTGGATGAGGAAGTGAGCGATGGCCGTCCACAACCGCAGCTATGGAACAGCCGGAAAGGAAATTAGAGACAAAGGCACAGATGGAGGGATAGAAACCGAAGAAGGCTAGTTTAGAATTTAAAGATTTGTACCAGACTCTATCGAAGGCCTTCGATATGTCTAGTGCAATAGAAAAGGTCTCACCGAAGTCCTGAAAGGAGGATGACCAAGAGTTAGTAAAATATGAAAGAAGGTCACCAGTATAGCGACCTTAAAGTAAACCATACTGGCGATCTGAGAGTAGATTATGAGAAGAGAAATGCTTAACCCTTTATTAGCGGCTCACCACTTAAGTCGTATTTAATAAAGCTGGACTATGTGGCGGCGCTCGACATAACTCGAGTGGCAATTTCAGCACGTAATGTGGCTGAGAGAGAGAGACAAGTGGTGGCAGGAGACTAGCGAGCGTATGACTGCTCCAGACCACCGCGGCGAACCTACTGACACAAATCTCAGCTCCCTCCTCCCTCTCTCACTCGCTACATACTCAATTATGTACCGAAAGTACCGAATTACCTGCTTTTTGCACTCGCGTTGCACGGTTATTGCAAGAAAACTATCCATCATACAAGGATCGTTATGGTGTCATTCGAAAGCTCTGTTTATGCCCTTTCAGGGATAGATACTTGTTTTACGTTCTGGGTCTTATTTAGGCATGAAAATGATCACGTAAACAGCCCTATTTTGGCTAAAAACACCCCGCTGGGCGGTACACATAAATAAACCGCATAGGCCGCTCGTAAGGTGTTAAGAAATTTGGAAGCAAAAGTAGTTAAAAAAAACTAGAGCAATTGGACGATAGTTAGAAGGTTGAGAGCGGTCACCCTTCTTTGGGACAGGTTGAATGAGAGCAAACTTCCAGCAAGAAGGGAAGACGTTAGAGGAGAGACAGAGACGAAAGAGTTTGCCTAGGCAGGGAGTCGGCACGGAAGCACAGTTTTTTAGTACAACAGGAGAAACACCCTCCGGACCGTATGTCTTCTTAGTATTAAGCCCAGAGAGGGTAGAAAATACATCTTTAGAAGAGATTCGGATATTAGGCATAAGTAGGACAGAGGGGGGTGGAGAGGGAGGAATAGCACCGGAATCATCCAAGGTGGTGTTTCTAGCAAAAGTTTGAGCTTTGTCAGAGAAAGAATTGATGGTTGTGCCATCAGAGTGGAAAAGGGGAGGGGAAGACGAGGAAGAAAAATTATTGTAGAGGTTTTTAGGTAGATGCCAGAAAGCTTGGGAAGAGCTAGAGTTGGATAGTTCAGTGCATTTATTATTGATGAAAGACTGTTTGGCAAGTCGAAGAACAGATTTGGCTTGATTCAGGGCAGAAACATAGGAAGAATGAGATTCTTGAGTCTTAAGGCGTCGGACCGTTTGAATGCTTCCTCCTTATTGCGGACAGCAGTAGAACAGGCGTGAGTAAACCAAGATTTGTTTGCATTAGACTGAGGGAAAGAAAATGGAATGTATGCTTCCATGCCCGAGAGGATTACCTCGGTACCCAATAAATAGGTTACGTGTGTACAACGTTTGGCACTTATGCTGGTTTGGTTATATCACATCGTTTCTGAAGTTACGTCGTAAATACGTGTTTATAATTTGTTAATAAAGTAGACGTGCCGTTTTGCCCAAAATCTAAACGGCATACCCAACTCTGCGATGGGTTACCATCATCACTACTAATACCATCATTAATCACAATCAACATAATCACTACTACTGCCATCATCACTACAACTGCCACAATCATCACGAGTACTGTCATCATCACCATTACTATGATTATCATCACTACTACAATTACAATCATCACTACTACTCTCACCATCATCACTGTCCATTGTCACTAGCATCTTAATCACTACTATCATCATTGATACTACAACTATCAACCATCATTACTAATATAATCACCACCATCTTACAATCATCATTACTACTGTTAACATCATCACTACTACTATAACCATCATCATTACTACTGTCACAAGTATTACCATCATGTATCCTACCATCACCATCAGCACTACTACTGCCATCATCACCATTACTATGATCTTCATTTTCACAACTATTGTCATCATCACTACAACTTTCACCATCCTCAATACTACTCACCATCATCACTAATACTCACACCATCGTCACTACCATCATCACTACTGTCATCATTATCACTACAACTAGCATCATTACTTGTCACCATCATCACTACTATTATGACCATCATCACTACTACTAATACTATGACCATCATCACTACTACTTACCTTTTGATACCTTTTGATGTGTTCGCCCCTCTTCTAGCGGCACCCAGGAGCGCGACGCCCCTCGTTATGGGTGGTGATTTGGTGCAGTAGACTGTTTGAAGCGACAGCTCGCTCCCTTGCGAAGATGGGCTCGTCTGGCACTTTTTGCAGTTCGACATCTAGGGCTCTCTTGAAGTTGTCTAACGAGATGTCCCTCATGTCTCTTACTCGCCGTGGGAGTTTGTTGAAGAGACGTGGGCCTCTGTGTGATAACCAGCCCTCTCGCAGAGAGCCCATAGCACCCCTGTTATTCATCCGGGGGATTTCGCATTCCCAGCCTCTCCTATCACTGAATTTCATGACTATCGGAGTATGTAGGTTTGGTACTAAACCCTCTGCGATTGTCCACGTGTATATTATTAGGTAACGTTCTCTTCTACGTTCCAGTGAGTACAGATTCAGTGCTCTTAAACGCTCCCAATAGTGTAGATGTTTTATCGAACTTATATGCGAAGTGAAATTTCTTTGTACACTCTCTACGTCATATATTTCACCTGCTTTGTATGGGGATGTTAATACGCTACAGTATTCAAGCCGCGGTAGCACTAGAGATTTGAAGAGCGTTATCATAGGCATGATACTAATACTAATACTGTCACCATAATATCTACTACTGTCACCATCATATCTACTACTGGCATCATCATCACTACTGTCATCATCAATACAACTACAACCATCATCACTACTATTATCACCATCATCATTACCATCACCATCAATCCCACTATTACTTCCATCACTTCTAATGCCAACTGAACTAATTAACCTAGCAAATGCGTAGCGAGATGTTTTCGCCCCCAGAACGCATTCATTGCTGGGTGGGGGTGGGGGGGTCCGAGGGGGGGTTGGGGGCGGGGCGGGTAAAACCATATTTTGGGTAAAACCATATTTTGGACCTAAAATCATAACTATTGCATAAATTCAAAAAATCTTTTTTGACTGACGTTCGCATTCACGCAACAAATGTTTGTGTGAAATTTGGTGAAAATCCTTCCAACGGTCTAGGAGAAGTTCCGAGACAGAAGGACGACGACGACGACAGACATTTTTTTCGTGTGGTACCCACTATACGGGGGTGGGGGGGGGGGGGGGGGGGGGGGGGGGGGGGCATACCAAACTCTGCTTACGCAGAGTTGATAAGGAAAACATTATTGACCTACCCTTACATAGTGTAAACACGTTGTCACAACATTCTTAGCTGGTAACTGCAAAACGTGTAATAACCTATTTAATACATTTTTTGTTACGTCTTAGGCACGTGCCAAAACAGGAATTACATAATGTGATAATGTAACTTGTATTGAACAAACAAGAAAGACGTAAATAAAACGTTTGTAGTCTATATAATGGCAACGTTTATGTTTTTTTGTTTGCAACATTAACACCTTAAGAGCGGCCTATGCGGTTTATTTATATGTACCGCCCAGCGGGGTGTTTTTAGCCAAAATAGGGCTGTTTACGTGATCATTTTCATGCCTAAATAAGACCCAGAACGTAAAACAAGTACCTATCCCTGAAAGGGCATAAACAGAGCTTTCGAATGACACCATAACGATCCTTTTATGATGGCTAGTTTTCTTGCAATAACCGTGCAACGCGAGTGCAAAAAGCAGGTAATTCGGTACTTTCCCCATATAATTCAGTATGTAGCGAGTGAGAGAGGGAGGAGGGAGCTGAGATTCGTGTCAGTAGGTTCGCCGCGGTGGTCTGGAGCAGTCATACGCTCGCTAGTCTCCTGCCACCACTTGTCTCTCTCTCTCAGCAACATTACGTGCTGAAATTGCCACTCGACCTATGTCGAGCGCCGCCACATAGTCCAGCTTTATTAAATACGACTTATGTGGTGAGCCGCTAATTAAGGGTTAAAGGAACGTCTAATATTATGTTGTGAGCACGTAAAAAGAAACCTAAGTAGGAATGTTACATGCAAAACGTGTAAAAAACGTGTATATTTGGTATCATTGAACGTATTTTCACTACTAAAAGAAAACGTTTAAAAAATATGTGTATAAAATGTAGAGGAAAAGATAAACGTTACGTTATATTAATATTAACATACCACATCTACTACTAAAACGTTTGGTACTTCTAAGGTGTGATAATATTATAACATTTCTAACAATACGTCAATGCAACGTTTCTAGGAGGTTTTAATAAAACATACACAAATTACATTACCACACATAGTGTTAATACGTTGCTACAATGAATGGTTTTAGTAATCACAAAACGTGTTTCATAACCTATGTAGTACATTGTTTTGTTACGTCTTTAGCACGTGTCAAAATAGGAATCACATAATGTAATAATGCAACTTGTATTGAACAAATAAGAAAGACGTAAATAAAACATCTGTAGTCTATATAATGGCAACGTTGTTGTTGTTGTTCCTAAGCTGCCTGGCCGAACAGCCCCGAGTCCCTGAGGAAGGCCATGGCCACGATCGGGCTTTCCCACAGAGCTCTCATTGAGTGTAGATTGTGTTGTTGGCGTAAGTGGTTGTGTGAAATGCAGTCTTTTATGATGTGTTTAATGGTATGGGGTGCTGTGTTACATCCCGGGCAGGCGTCGACAACGGAGTCATCCAGTCTCTTCTGATAGCTCAGGAGAGCTGGATGGTGTCCGCATCTCAGCCTGACCAGGTGGACTCTGTCCTTGAGAGGAAGGGAGGATTCGGAAGGATGGATTTCGGGAGGTCGTGCATGCAGCTGCGTGTTGTCTGTGAGTGAGTGGATGGATCGGTGAGAGATATGAGTATGGATGTGCTTCTGGAAGTTGGTTCGGGGTGGGCAGGGAGGGAGAGAGGACAATAATTGTGTGTGATGCCGTGTGCTGGGTGTTGTTTTGATATTTCTTGGTGTCTGTGGGTGTGTTGCCATGTAGTTTAGTGGGTGGTCTTGGTTCGTGGAGGCTGCTGCCAGGAATTAAGTGCCTCTCATGTCCAGATGGTCTTTGACTTTGAGGATTTTGGTTTCTTGATGTAGGTGATCTGTGGGTGCAGTAGCTGTGCAGCCTGTAATGATCTTCAGGGCTTTGTTTTGAATAGTCTGTAAGGTTTTATGATGTGTTTCAGCTAGGTTAGAAGCCCAGGCTGGGCTTGCGTATTCCATCACTGATCTTATGTATTGTTTATATACTGTGGTGGTAGTTTCTTTGTTGTGTCCAAATTTTGTGTGAGCAAGTGACCTGAGGGCGTTAAGTCTGGGTGTCAGTTTCTTTTAATGTTTGTGGTGTGCTGTTTGAATGTCATATGAGTATCATATGTTACTCCTAGGATTTTGTGTGTGTGTGTATGTGTTAGGGGTGTGTTGTTTATGGTGAGTTGAGGGATGTATTCGTGTTCTCCTGTCCAGCTTGTGAGCAGGGTTGTGGTGGATTTGGCTGGGGCTAGATTAAGTCTGTTTGTAGTGCACCAGCCATGTAGTGTGTTGAGATAGGGTTGAAGGAGATCTGTTGCTCTTTTTGGGTCATGGTGTGTGCATGTGAGTGTTATGTCATCTGCATAGGAGGCTAAGTTTATTTGGGGCGTATTGGGTGTAGTTATATCGTGCATGTACAGATTGAAGAGTGCGGGCGATAGGACGGATCCTTGTGGGACTCCGTTTGGAAAGTTTCTGATTTTAGATGACTGACCGGCAAAAGATACGTGTGCACATCTGTCTGCTAGGAAGTTGGCCAGCCACCTTTTTGTGTTGTTGTGCATGTTTGTGTTGTAGATTTTGTTTGTTAGGTTGTGGCGGGGGATGGCATCGAAGGCTTTACTAATGTCGAGTGTGGCTAATAGTGATGTGTGTGGTGGTCTAGCTGAGTTGATGCCGTCAAAAGCTCTTTGTGTAAGGTCTGTGAGAAGAGTGTTTGTGGAGTGCAGTGGCCTAAAGCCATGTTGTGTTGGAGCTAGGGGTAGGTCAGGTGTAATTAGTTGTAATACTAGGCGTTCCATGACTTTGGAGGGGGAGCAAAGGAGTGTGATGGGGCGGTGCGAGGAGGGTAGCGTGGGGTCTTTGTTGGGTTTGGGGAATGTGATGATGATACCATGCTTCCAAATGTCTGGTATTGTGTTGTTGTGTAATGGCAACGTTAATGTGTGTTGTTTGACAACATCAAAGAAACATCTAGTATAAATTCTGAGCACGTAAAAATTAACCTAAGTAGGAATGTTACATTTCTAACGTGTAAAAAACGTGTATATTTGGTATCATTGAATGTATTTTTACTACTAAAAGAATTTACTACTAAAAGATTTTTTTTTTTAAATCTGTGTATAAAGTGTAGAGTAAAAGATCAACGTTACGTTATATTAATAATAACACACTACATCTACTACTAAAACGTTTGGGGTACTTATGCAGGTGTGGTAATATTACAACATTTCTAAAAATACGTCAATGCAACGTTTCTAAGAGGTTTTAATAAATCCTACAAATATGACATTACCACACATATTGTTAACACGTTGCTACAACGTATGTTTTTAGTAATTACGAAACGTGTTACATAACCTATGTAGTAGACTGTTTTTTAACGTCTTAGCCACGTGTCAAAATAGGAATTATATAATGTGGCAATACAACTTGTATTGAACGAACAAGAAAGATGTCATATAACACGTTAATAGTTTATGCAATGGCAACGTTGATGTTAGTTTGGGACAACATAAAAAAAAAATCCATTATAATGTTGTGAACACGTAAAAATTAACCTAAGTAGTAATGTTAAATGAAACGTGTAAAAAACGTGTACATTAGGTATCATTAAATGTATTATCACTACTGAAAGAAGACATAATAACAAATATGTGTATAAAATGTATAGTAAAAGTTAAACATTACGTTATGTTAATACTAACATACCACATCTACTTCTAAAACGTTTGGTACTTGTACAGATGTGGTAATATTACAAAGTTTCTAAAAATACGTCAATGCAACGTTTCTAAGATGTTCTAATAAAACATACAAAAATAACATTACCAAACGTAGTGTTAACAGGTTGCTACAATGTATGTTTTTAGTAATTACAGAACGTGCTTCATAACCTACGCCGTAGGGTATGAAGCACGTTCTGCACGTTCTGCACGTTCTCCGTAGGGCCTACGGAGTACATTGTTTGTTTACGTCTTTAGCACCTGCCAAAATAGGAATTACATAATGTGATAATGCGACTTGTATTGGACAAACAAGAAAGACGTAAATAAAACGTCTGTAGTCTATATAATGGCAGTGTATGCTTGTTCTTTGACAACATCAAGGAACCGTCTAGTATAAAGTTGTGAACACGTAAAAAAGAACCTAAGTAGGAATGTTACATTTTTAAGTGTAAAAAACGTGTATATTTGGTATCATTGAATGTAATTTCACTACTAAAAAAAAAACGTTTAAAAAATCTGTGTATAAAATATAGAGTAAAAGATAAACAATACGTTATATTAATACTAACATACCACATCTACTACTAAAACGTTTGGTACTTGTACAGGTGAGGTAATATTACAACATTTTTAACAATACGTCAAAGCAACGTTTCTAAGAGGTTCTAATAACACATACAGAAATGACATTACCACACATAGTGTTAACACGTTGCTACAATGTATGTTTTAGTAATTACAAAACGTGTTCCATAGCCTATGGAGTACATTGTATTTTGTCATCTTAGGCACGTGCCAAAATATGAATTACATAATGTGATAATGCGACTTGTATTGGACAAACAAGAAAGACGTAAATAAAACGTCTGTAGTCTATATAATGGCAGTGTATGCTTGTTCTTTGACAACATCAAGGAACCGTCTAGTATAAAGTTGTGAACACGTAAAAAAGAACCTAAGTAGGAATGTTACATTTTTAACGTGTAAAAAACGTGTATATTTGGTATCATTGAATGTAATTTCACTACTAAAAAAAAAACGTTTAAAAAATCTGTGTATAAAATATAGAGTAAAAGATAAACAATACGTTATATTAATACTAACATACCACATCTACTACTAAAACGTTTGGTACTTGTACAGGTGAGGTAATATTACAACATTTTTAACAATACGTCAAAGCAACGTTTCTAAGAGGTTCTAATAACACATACAGAAATGACATTACCACACATAGTGTTAACACGTTGCTACAATGTATGTTTTAGTAATTACAAAACGTGTTCCATAGCCTATGGAGTACATTGTATTTTGTCATCTTAGGCACGTGCCAAAATATGAATTACATAATGTGATAATGCAACTTGTATTGAACACACAAGAAAGACGTAAATAAAACGTTAGTAGTCTATATAATGGCAACGTTGATGTTAGTTTAGGGCAACATAAAAAAAATATATATATATTATTATTATTATTATAGAAGCTGTCTAAGCCTCCCAACAGGGTGCAGATACACCTATAAAAGATGAATCCCCACAAAATACCCGTAAGCACTGGAGAGAGACTAAGACAACTAAGAAAAAGGAAAAGGGCTACAGTAGTTAGAGAGCCCAGAAGAAAAGATCAGTTTGTCAATTAAAACACCATTCTAAAAAGAATAAAAGCAAATCATGATTAAAACAAAAATTTACTGCTGTAATAAAACATTAACTCTGGACTTAAAAGCTGAGATATGGGTTGACTGTACAACCTCGTTTGGCAAATGATTCCAAAAGGGAATCATTGAAGGAATAAAACACCGAGAAAACTGAGATGTAGAAACATTAATTGGAGTCATGGCAAGGTCATTAAGACTCCTCGTAAATCTTGTTTGCGCGAATTGGAATAAAAGGTTCTGGTAAAACACTATGCAATGGATGCTGAGTATTGTTAAAAATTTTAAATAAAAGACTAAGGGCACCAACCCGACGCCGATGATGAAGATGAAGAGATAGAGCAGGGAGAATAAATTTAATAGAATTAAGAGCTTTATCAAGCAATTTCAAATGACAGTCAGCAGCCGAGTTCCAAACAGGAGAGCAGTACTCAAAATGAGGCAAAATAAAAGCATAAAAAGATTTTATGACTGTGGTTTCACAAGCGAATGTTTTATAACACTTGCGAAGTAAACCAATCTTTTGAGCAATAGTAGAAGACAAGGAACGAATATACTTCTCAAATGTCAACTTAGGATCGAGAGTCACTCCAAGCAAACGCAAACCTGACACATCCTCAATTTGTTCACCATAAACATGCAAACAAGAATGAGGAGGAGCCAAAGTACGTGATCTACTGATTATCATGGAGTGAGTTTTCTTAGCATTAAGCTTCATACCCCAAAGTTCACACCAAGAGGTAATCTTAGCCAAGTCCCTGTTTAGAGATGCTGCAACTTCGATTCTACTCTCTGGAGATGGAATTGATGAGTATAAAGTTATGTCATCGGCATAAGAAACTAGTTTATTTTCAAGCTCAGAGCACAAGCAAGCAATAAAAATAATGAAAAACAGAGGCCCAAGCACACTGCCCTGTGGAACACCCGAAACAACAGGCACAGAAACAGAAGTGCACCCATCAACAACAACATGCTGAGACCTGTCTGTCAAAAAATCTTTAAAAATAGATAAAAGACTACCACCAATACCATAAAGTTGCAGCTTATAAAAAAGGGCTTTATGATTAACAAGATCAAAAGCAGAACTAAAATCAATAGCCACAACACGAGATTCATACCCTTTGTCCAACGAAGACTGAAGATCATGAGATAAAGTTAAAAGCGCATCGCAAGTACCCAAACCTTTGCGAAAACCAAACTGTGAATTGGGTATTATATCAAGACGATTACAGTATGAAGAAAGGCGTCTAGCTAAAAGCCTCTCAAAGATCTTCGAGAGAATAGGCGTTATGGATATAGGACGATACTCAGATGGGGATGACGAAGCAGTAGCTCCCTTCGGAATTGGAGTGATGCTAGCTTTTCGCCAGCAAAGAGGAAAACTACCAGATTTCAAGAGCAACCTAAATACTATAGCCAATTTAGGTGCTAAGACAACAGCAATCTTCTTAAAGAAGAGAGGAAATAATCCATCTGGGTCAATCCCACCATAAGTGTCAAGATCCAATAAATATTGTCTCAATTCAGCTGATTTGAATGCTATCGACTTTAGATTAGGACTAGGGAAACATGTCAAGGGCAATTGCAATTCCTGATCACTCTGCTTACCTATGAAAATATTAGAAAGCATATTACCCTTAGTTAATGGATCAAAAGAGATAGAACCATCAGAATCACGAAGTGGAGGCATGGTGGAGTCAATTCCAAATAGTGAGGCCTTAAGTGAGGCCCACCATTTATGTGGCTGAGTAGCACCTGCGAGAACTTCCTGCAAATGGGAATTTTAATCCCTCTCGGCTGTACTATATACTCTCTGCGCAACAGACCGAAGATGTACATAGTCATCCCAAAGCAACTGGGTTCGATTACGTCTCCAGCGGTGATATGCAGCCTGCTTGTTATTATATGCACGCTTACAGTCGTCATTGAACCAAGCTTTATCTTTAATACGGGATTTGATTAACTTAGAAGGGACTCTTCTTTGCAGGATGTCTAAGAGAGAGTTATTGAGGGATGAAACAGGGTCATCAGATCTTAGTATGTGATTCCAGTGGATATTGGTAACATCATCACATACATTTTCCCAATTAACTCGAGATTTAAGATAGACTTTACGAGATATAATGATATCTGGCACAGTAAATTCAAGATTGATTTTACAGGTTACAGCATTATGGTCAGAAGTACCTACAGGAGCAAGAACTGCAGTCTCCACAACACCAGGAACATCTGTTAAGACGAGATCAAGACAGTTTCCAAAAATATGTGTAAGTCCAGCAATCAACTGCTCACACCCAGACAAATTAGCAAAATCCATGGCAACGTGACCATTTCTACTTGTTGGAGAGACCGAGTTCAGCCACTCTTTATGATGTGCATTAACATCCCCAACAAAAACGAAAGATGACTTGACATCAACAGACTGAATTAATGCCAAGGCATTTAAAAGACAGTCATATAGATTGTTATTGGCATCAGGATTTCTATATAGGCTAAAAATGTAGTGGTTATGATATTTACTGGAAACTTTAACCAACTGGATCTCGTGGCAACCACAAAGAAATTTCGTCAAAGGCTGGGCATAATAGCCAGATCGGATGTATAAACTCATTCCACGAGCACGAGGAAGAGAGTCACGGCGAATAAGAAGTGGTTTATTAAAGCCAGGTATGAGCAGTTCTGAAATGTGTCTATGGTCAGAAACAAGAGTTTCGGAACAAAAGACAATGTCATAATCCACTGATGCCATAGTAAGATCTTTAATGTTCTTATGAAGTCCACGGATGTTAGAATACAGAATACAGCAACTTCTTCTCGCAGGATGATTAGGTCTATGAGGACCGGGATTTAATTCTATATCACCGGATAAAAGAGCAAACAAAAACATATATAATTGAAAGAAGCAAACCATACAATATGAAATACAATATATATATATATATATATATATATAATGTGTGCACGTAAAAATGAACCTAATTAGGAATGTAATATTAAAAACATGTAAAAAACGTGTACATTAGGTATCCGTTTCTAACAATACGTCAAATCAACGTTTTTTAGAGGTTCAAATATAACATACATAAATGACTACCACAAATAGCAACTTGTATTGAACGAGCAAGAAAGACGTAAATATAACGTTAATAGTCTATATAATGGCAACGTTAATGTTTGTTGTTTGGCAACATCAAATAAACGTCCATTTTAATGTTGTAAGCACGTACAAAGGAACCTAAGTAGGACTGTTATATGATGCACGTGTGAAAAACGTGTACATTTTGTATAATTGAATGTATTTTCACAACTGAAAATTTACGTATCACAAATCCGTATATAAAATGTAGGGCAAAATTAATTGTTACGTTATATTAATGATAACATACCACATCTACTACTAAAACGTTTGTCACTTATACAGGTGAGGTAATATAGCAACGTTTCTAACAATACGTTAAATCAACGTTTTTAACAGGTTCAAATAAAACAATAATAAATTACATTTCCACACATAGTATTAACACGTTACTACAATATATGGTTTTAGTAATTAGAAAACGTGTTTTATAACCTATGGAATACTTTGTTTTTTTACTTATCTGGCACATGCCAAAATAGTAATTACATAATGTGATAATGTAACTTGTATTGAATACACAAGAAATACGTAACTAAGACGTTAATGTGGAGAAGTGACTGGTAGATAAAGTGGTAGTGGTGGATAAAGTGGTAGTGGTGAATAAAGTGGTAGTGGTAGATAAATTGGTACTGGTAGATAAAGGGGTAGTGGTAGATACGGTGGTAGCGGTAGATAAAGTGGTAGTGGTAGATACAGTGGTAGTGGTGGATAAAGTGGTAGTGGTGGATACAGTGGTAGCATTAGATAGTGTTAATGTTAGATAAAGTGGTAGTGGTGGATAAAGTGGTGTTGGTAGATAAAGTGGTAGTGGTATATAAAGTGGTAGTAGTAGATAAAGTGGTAGTGTTAGATAAAGTGGTATTAGTGGATAAGTGGTTGTGGTGGATAAAATGGTAGTGGTGGATAAAGTGGTATTGGTGGATAAAGTGGTAGTTGTTGATAAAGTGACGCAGCTACCCATTTCAGTGGCCCCACTTTTCGTTGTCACCTCGTCCCACACAAACATGTGTCCTTTGCCACTTTTAGAGTCATGTATGTTGAAATTGTTCATCTACATCTTCCTTTTGTAGAAGGTGATCCAACTAGACACTTTTGGGGTTGGAAGTGCCTGCTGAAGGTACATACACAGGACCATAAATGTGTTTTCGGTGTCATTCACAAGTTTCTTGGGGAGCTTATAACCCGCATCAGCCTTTGCCAGGTATAAGCAGTTTTTAATATCGTTCATCTTCTTTTCCTCTTCTGTTAGGGATGCATCCTTGGATTGGCAGGCCTTGCAAGTAGCTTGACGTGGTTTATAAAGTTTAAGGTCCGGATATTTAGCCTTCAGAATATCATTGTAGCAGTGCCAGGTACTGTACAGGGCACATCACCTGGATGATTCTCCTCCAGCCACACCTTATAAAGGTCGTACATCTGGCGCTTGCAAACAATGTCAGTATCCAAGTAACGAAAATTAGGTGATGATTTCTGTGAATAGTGATTAGTAATGGTAGGAAAACTTTCCATATGCTAATAACTTTCACACTTCGCTCCTCTGCGATCCTGCCATGCCTTCCACTCTTGCCACGTCTGTCAGCAATTGGTACACTTGAGGCTGTCATGTTGTTCTGGGCAGTATCTATTTGTAACATACGTAGATATACCATGAATGTGGACAAAAGCGACCTTGCAAACAGTAATAGGCACACCATCAACAGTGACATGGTATGACCTAGTGCAGCCCTTTTGTTTCTAAGTCATACTTGTAGTTTGTTTTTGTATGTAGGTGGTCTGCGTATCCCAACTTCCCGATCCCAAATAATCTGTAAATATGGTCTCTATGTTGGCTAGTCCGACAAGATCTTAAGATTTAGCTGCACAGCCACAGGGTGGTCCCACTTTCCTTTTCTCTACTTTCTTCCCTGTGTAGGTTGGCATATATTCATGGCAAAGGTTTCTTTCTTCTTTTGCAACATTATTCTTCCACTTCTTCTTATCCCGGGACATCTTCCTCATTCCGGATGGTGATTATAAGTCAAGGCATATGGGCTGTATCACTATCAGACATGGTAGCACTCATAATCACACAAAACAGTGAAAAACAAACGTAAACACTATTGTTTTACGATCAACATGGATAGCGCAGGAGAACTGAATGTGTGTGGGGGGTAGCCGTGTGCCCATTGGCTGGCAGCTGATGACATCATCATGATGCTGAGAGTTAGTTGGTCCCAGCACCTCTCCATGGGGAGTTGTATCACTCCACCATGGAGTTTCTAGTCACACGGCTTTTAGGGGGAAATTCCATGTATTGTCTGGGGATTTTTATACTTACCAACACACCCTTCGTCTTTCAGCTTTGAAGATGGTACCCCATGTTCCAGCAAGCATTGGCCTATTCAAAGCATGCAACTACTCAATTTCCTCTGACTTTGACTCTGCTTTTCAGCAGAGGGCGCCACAATTTATAGGAATTTCAATTTTTCTATTAGATTATTTTGGAGGCATTCTCTCTCTCTCAAAGACAGAGTCTCTCTCTATGTCACACACACACACACACGCAGATGGGCACATATTAAAAAATCTCCTCCCCTCCCCCGCATCCTTAGAAAGAAAAGAAAAACCTAACTTCGGGTAAGAAAAACCGTAAGTGAGGTGGAATTGGAAGAGTTGAGGAGCGAGCAACCCATGGTGGTGGTGGTGGGGGTATTGGTGGACGGAGATTGGGGATTTTCGAGAAGGAGGAGGACAGATATTAAAGGCACATTTTGAGTGAGAGGCAAACTTGCAAGTAAAAAACATTATATAAACAACCTTGTAGACCATTCCAAGGAAACATTATATAAACAACCTTGTAGACCATTCCAAGGAAACACTCTGGAATGTAGACAAAACAAAAGGTGAGTGTCAATTATAGTAAACTCGTTACAATTGCGCACAGTACTATCTGTGCTACTCTGCTCTACTGAGAACATATTTACAACCTCTGAGAGCGTTCTGCTTCAGTTAGAACACTTCATGTTTGTGAAACAGTTATCACGTATTCAGTTCAACTTCATACCGTGGTTATCTTTGGAATTAATAATAATACTAAGTAATTACATATAATCAATATCGTTAAACCCATGACGTATTCTCAAGACTTCAGTTTGGTTTCGTAGTTTTCAAGCAAAATATACATATACTTTCAACTTATTTTCGTAGTTTAGGCCCATACTTTAAGACAAACCAAATAATTGTGGGTGATAATTACTATAGATTTGACGTATTCCTAGCCAGTCAGTTAATTGTTGTAATAATTGCAATGAGAAGTACTCGAACATTATTACAGCACTCACATTACAGTCAAAACAAATATAATATCACATTGACTAGCTTGAAATACGGCAAATCTCTAGTATTTACCATGGATAATGATTAGATTTGTCTAGAGATAAGGGCCTTAGTCGGCAAATAAATGCAATTAGTATCGTACCACTAGCTCGAATTCTTTATAATCGCTCACAATGGTATATGAATAATATGATTTTTCAAATGGCAGTTTAAAAGCATTAATGGTATGGGTCTATTTCGATATTACTATATTAAATTTGTGTTGTATCATAGACCAATACATTCTGGGTTTTCTTTGCCATTCCAGTGTGATGCTTGGATAAATTTAGACAGAGAGACAGAGAAAGCTGATGTGAATAGATAAGGATAATGAAGGTATAATTATGTAGGCAGACAAAGATAAAGTATCAAAATATGGAGAGAGAGGGAGGAGAAGAAAAAAAAGCTGTATTAAATATTTGTAAATGAAGCAATGAATATATATATATATATATATACATATATATATATATATATATATATATATATATATATATATATATATATATATATATATATACTGTATATATACTGTATATATATATATATATATATATATATATATATATATATTAGTAGCTGAAGAAAAAACAAGGGCCAGTTATCTATGTAATTGTGACAGCCATTTGCCAAGTATGAATATGAGGTGTATTTCATCATTATTTCAACTACTCATGCTGTCTTGCAAACACGAAACATGGCAAACTAATTGTGCATATCATTCAGTTATTGTGAGTGGAAGTAAAGGAGAAAATAATTGATTTTCGCTCTCGGGTGTAAAATGGGCAGTCATCTTTCAATGACGAACCATTCAAAGTATTAACCCCTTACGAACGGGGATGTTTGTAACTTCTACTACCTGCCTGGCAGGCATATTTACCCTAAACGAGCTTCATTCCATGCTCTTTTTCATGCATAAACAAGAGCCAGAGCGTTATACAGGGGAGGTGTGGCAGAGTGGTCTTGCCACTGGACTGGTAATCCAATGGACCCGGGTTCGAATCCCAATATGTCAATGGGAAGATATTATTGGGATGGAATTTGTGCTGTACCTAGTTTCAGTGCATTACCACAGCACACCGAAATGCCAAAAAAATACACGCATTGTTCCCTGATTAAATAGCACTGTATGAATATTCCCATATTCAAAATATGCTACAGGGGGGCAATGCCTAGTGAGTTAATTGCTCAATAGGTGGTGTTCTGAGAGTGAGGGTCCGAGTCTGGGAAATGAGACTGTGAAGCGCGGAGGCGGAGCAGCTTCAGGGATGGGATTGCTTCGAGCCGGGGTGCTACGCATGTCTCACTCCCTAGACTGGAACAACACCTCACGGGCCTCACCGTGTTCAGCGGTTGAGTGTGCAGGCTCTCAGCCTATGCCCGAGAGGGAGTAGTTGGAATGTAGAAGAAAAAAAAAGTATCCATGAAATGGCGATAATAGAGCCTTCCAATGACAGCTGAATCATCCTTGTACGACCACGGGTTATCCTGTAGCGATCGCGCAACACGAGGGGAAAAACCCTAAAATATGGTAATTTCCCGAGTTTTTTCCTGGTCTCGCGAGGCCGTGGGTATGGAATTTTGCGGAGGTAATGTCAGTCGCGGTACTGGATCCGTGCTGAACGGTCAGAGCCCGCCTATTGTTCTCCCAACGCGTGGACTCTCTCTCAGAGCCGATAATGTGCTCAAAATCTCGCCCGATTAATGTCGGGCACCGCAGGGGTGGCCATTATTCTCTCGCTCGACATATGTCGGGCCCCGCGGCTTGAGTGTTAAACAATTTTCCTGGGTGGAGTGAGGAGGTAAGGAGGGGATGGTGACTGTTATAGGGAGACTTCAAACCAATCTTTTCATTGGAGCTTGTTCCAATTCTCTGAGGGCTACGGATATGGCTCTAGGGTGACTTATATTGAGCGGAATTAGTGGGAAAATAGCCGCCTGAGCGTATTCTTCCCCGTAGAAGCTGCCACATCAAAAGGGTCAACCCATATGCATTAATCTTTTAATGTTAATGAGATTTATGTATTTATTTATGCTACCGAGATCAAACAAATGTCTAGGATTTCAATGTAAAAATTCATATGAAGCTGATAATGATAGGTCTTCTGTTATTATGGTTAAGTCTTATTACATTTTTTGTCATTGTATGTTTGTCTAGTTCATAAATAGTGCATTTTCTATATATGTGTGATCATTCTTTCTATGTAAACACCTAAATTATATTAACATTATCATTACATTATTATTTTACTATCATTACCATTAGATTTCTTTGAAGTAGTAGAGGATGGGTTGGACGAATTAAAATTAAATTAGTTTGGAGTAGGGTGGGTGAGTTTGTAATTAAGTTAGGAAATAGTTGAAGGGCCCCTGTAGAGAGGCTAAAGGAGGACGTGGTAGGGGTGGCTGGTGGGTGGGGGGAGTCTTAACCCTATCTGGTGAGAGGAAGATTTTTGGACCCTTACTGTTTCACTTAATTTGTTTGGAGATTGTATAATGTGTTCCCTCATTTGACGATTATAAAACATTAAGCCTCGTACAGGTGTCGATTTTTTTTCTGGGCGAGCAATAATGAACCTACAATTTAGGAAAAACATGGTCTTTGGCCAGTACATTTGTCTGCCAATAAATGTACACATTTAGCTTGAAGGGGATCAAGGTAGAGTTTTATAAAGTTTGAAGGGGATCTGAGGAGGTGGATTTTACTTTAGTATGGGGGGCAAACTAAAATACATTGCTCGAAAATTACAACAAATATTCAAACCCTCAATAATGATTTTTTTAAATCGTAATAATCACGAAAGCGTCGCCCCAGCTATTGTTAAACCACCCAGTATAATATTATCATGGTCTATCTATCTATCTATTGCCGGACGCCTTACTCCCCTTACGAGGGTGGCCATACACAGAATGCCCCCAAGCGGACCTATTCCCTGTGAGAAGGACAACCCGAGCCAGTTTAGTGAAGGACTTACAGGATTGACCACTCAATTTAGGATCGGTCCGACTCCGAGGACCTCTGTGTATCTTGTTAGCACTATTTTGTTACAGGGTGTTCGGCTAATCCATCCACTAACCTGCCTTACCCTTAGGTAAGCAGTACGGATTTGTATCAGGTTTACTCCCCTAGACAGGTTGCCAACCAAGGCTGACGAGTCCCATCCACCCGAATTTGTATAAGGTTGTCTCCCCTAGATATAATGGTGCACTCGTTCATTACATGCTACCTATTATTGGACTATCTAAGTAAATGTATAAAGGGTCTGTTGGAGGTAAAGGGTTAGTTAAGATATAGTACATTTATAAAGGGTCTGTGGGAGGTAAAGGGTTAGTTAAGATATAGTACATTTATAAAGGGTCTGTGGGAGGTAAAGGGTTAGTTAAGATATAGTACATTTATAAAGGGTCTGTGGGAGGTAAAGGGTTAGTTAAGATATAGTTTACAACTTTGATCATCTGAGGTCTTTCTTAACCCCTTCTGTTCCGGCGACCTCTGTTTAATTTTGTTCTAGCTATATTTAGACAATGTTGTGTAGTTTTAAAAAGGCTTTGTGGCAGAAATAAGGGTTAACTGATATAGTTCGAAGCCTGTTTGTTCTAGCTATATTTAGACGATGTTGTGTTGTTTAAAAAGGATTTGTGGCAGTAATAAGGATTAAGTAATATAGTTCGAAGCCTGTTAATTGATGGAGGCCTTTTTTTAACTTCATCAAATCGTCTAATAGTAGCCAGAATAAAGTTAGAAGGACGTTGCCGGTACATAAGGGTTTAAAACTGCCTAATTTAAGTCAGACTAAAGTTAATGGTATGCAATTATATTAAGGCTTGGGTTAAGTTCATGTTCAGCTGGACAACTCAAACAAATGGTAACATAGATCATTATTATACAATAGATGTTATTAAGGGGGAGATAGATCGTTTGTCTGGTTCCCATTCTTTCTCATGTTTAGTCCCATTTGTTTTCAGAATATATTACGTTCGACCCATTAGCTTGGCGATTTTAAGACCTTTCGCCCAATTTCTTTGTCAATATTAAGATCTTTTGCGCTATTTAGGTGTCGATTTTTTTCCTGGCTGACGATAATGAGCCTGTAATTTTGGAAGAACCGGCTTTCGTCTGTGACATTTTTCTACCGAAAAATGTACAAATTAATCTACAACGGGGATCTAATGGATGTTTATTTTTTTTAAAGTTTGATGGAGAGCTAGGGAGGAAACTATAAAAAATAATGAATAAATAAAACAAAAAACTACCAAAAAGTGAACCATCTCCCCTTAACATAAAAGGTTAAGGCATAACATAATGTTAATAAAGCTTATTGTATATCTATGTTACTATTTGTTTGAGTTGCCCATCTGAGCATGAAATCAACCCAAGCCTGTTCATCAACAAATGTATAGGTTGTTAATTGTGTTGTTCATTAGACAAATTGTGTCAGTGTTATCGGAAATGTGTATTTTCCACACTCATAGACAGACAAATATATAAATTAATTAATTAATAGAGCACAGACAGACACACACCCAGATGTTCGGAGAGACAGGAGGGAAAACGATAGTGTTAGATACCACATACACACAAACAGATGAACAGACAACAGCCAGACAAACAGACAGAAGGGAAAGAGTTAGACACACATACACACAAACAGATGAACAGACAACAGCCAGACAAACAGACAGAAGGGAAAGAGTTAGACACACATATACACAAACAGATGAACAGACAACAGCCAGACAAACAGACAGAAGGGAAAGAGTTAGACACACATATACACAAACAGATGAACAGACAACAGCCAGACAAACAGACAGAAGGGAAAGAGTTAGACACACTTATACACAAACAGATGAACAGACAACAGCCAGACAAACAGACAGAAGGGAAAGAGTTAGACACACATATACACAAACAGATGAACAGACAACAGCCAGACAAACAGACAGAAGGGAAAGAGTTAGACACACATACACACAAACAGATGAACAGCCAACAGCCAGACAAACAGACAGAAGGGAAAGAGTTAGACACACATATACACAAACCGATGAACAGACAACAGCCAGACAAACAGACAGAAGGGAAAGAGTTAGACACACATACACACAAACAGATGAACAGACAACAGCCAGACAAACAGACAGAAGGGAAAGAGTTAGACACACAAACAGATGACAGCCAGATACATAGACACGGGATAAAACTCTATGTGGGGAAAACGAGTGAGTGAACCAAAATAACTGGGGAGAACAAATAACATGAAAAAGGCTAAGCTGGAGTGTCTCTGGGAATAACCTGGCACAGAGAGAGAGTGAGAGAGAGAGAGTTACACAGAGATACACAGATACTCAGACCACACATACCTTGCGGTCCGAACTAGGTGGTCCGGCCATAATACTAGTAGACAGGGACAATTTATAGTGGAAGAATAGGACAGTAAAGTAAAAGGCTCTCTCCCCACCTTCCGCTCCCTTCGGCTAAAAAGCCGTACCGGAAAATAGGATGAAGTGTAACTTTATGGGTCAGGAAATGCCTACAAGGAAAGTTGTTTTTATATAATATAGGAAGACATTAGTTTGAAAGGGAAAATACACATGCCTACCGATTAATTCATATTAATCCAATCTTCATCATATGATCGTCCAGTCTTTTCTTAAACGTATCAATTGAATTACTGTCGACCACCTCCCTTGGTAAACTATTCCACTCTTTAACCACATTGTATGTGAAAATAATGTGTTTCACATCTAAGGATACCATTTATTCTATTTAATCTAATTCGGGTTGCAGCATTATTATTAATCTACTCTGTCAAATCCTTAATGTATCTTAAAACACTCGATAAGTTGATCTCGCAACCTCCTTTTCTTTAGCGAGATTTTTTTTTTTTTTTTTTTTTTTTTGGTAATCTTTCATAATTATGGTTTGTGTTTCAGAGAGGGAATTAGTTAAGTTGCTCTACGCTGCACAGACTCGAGTTTTTTAATGTATTTCTTTAGATACGGGGACCAGAACTGAACGTCATATTCAAGATGGGGTCTAACAATGCTTTCGAATAACGGCAAAATAATGTTTTCGTTTGCATTGGTAACATTTATTTTAATAAATCCCAAGGCTTTGTTAGCTTTATATTTGCCGCGGCCGCACATTGCTCTCAGGATTTTAGGTTTTCCGATATTATAACCCCAAGATATTTAACCTTAGAGTTTGCTATTATTGGTTGGCCTTTCATTTGATAATAATTCATTGTGTTTTTTAACCATCATGCAAAATTTAACATTTGTCAACATTAAAGGACATTGGACACTTTTCTAACCAATCCACTATTTTGCTTAAGTCGGATTGTAGGCTATTTCTGTTTTCCTTACTCAAGACTATGTTCCCTATGTTTGTATCGTCAGCAAATTTGAAGATAAAGTTATTCAGACCTACATCAATATCATTTATATATACTGTATGATAAATTAAACCGGACCAAGGACCGATCCTTGAGGCACACCGCTGGTAATAGGCACCCAATCTGAATCTATACCATTAATAACAACTCTTTGCTTTCTGTTTGCAAGCCAGCTTTTAATTCATTGATATATATTACCCCTCATTCCAAGCATTTCTAATTTGTCTAATAATGTATTGTGAGGTGCCATGCCAAGCGCCTTTTGAAAATATAGGTTGACTATCTCAAGTGCCTAATTTGAGTCATGAAGAGTAAACAATTTATTATAAAATTCGAGGAGGTTTGTTAGTAACAATGTTATAGTCCTAAGCCCGTGCTGGCTGTTTCTTAGTAATTCATTAGATTAAAGATACTCAACTATTTTATCACTAAAAATGGTTTTATCATTTTTTCCTATTACTGACGTCAAGCTTATAGGTCTGTAATTACTAGCTTTGGCTCGATCACCCTTTTTGAGAATGGGTGTAATGTTGTCTGTTTTCCAATCATTAGGGACGCAACCCTGTTGTAGTGATGAGTTAATGATTATGGTCAAGGATTTGCATATTTCTTCTTTTACTTGTGTTATTATCGTATTATGGAAATGATCAGGCCCCGGAGTCTTGTTGATATTTAATTTACATAATAATTCACTTGCACTGATAGTAAAGTTTCTTGTTTCTTGCGTTGTTACTGCCTAATGTTTTGTATTATTCTTTACTTCTTTTCTTTTTTTAAATAGAACAACAATATTTGTTAAGAGTATTTGCAATATCTATGTTGGCTGTCACTATTTGATAATCTCTAGTTAATGGGCCTATTCCGTTTTTTATTTCTCTGTTGTTATTTACGTATCTATATAAATGCTTTGGGGTGTCGGTGCTGTTTCTGGCTATAGATACTTCATAATCACGTTTAACGGATCTAATCAGTTTCTTAACTTTTCTTCTAGCAAGGTTGTATAATTCCTTTACTTGGTCATTAGAACAATAATTTTTGTTTTAAGCTGGAGCATTTCCTATCTATTTATTATTGCATTACGGATTTCGCTGTTGAACCGAGTTTTTTTTTTCATTTCACTCGCTCGCTTAACTTTGTTTTGGTACGTATTTGTTCTGTGCCATCATAAACATGTTCTTAAACTGTTCCCACATCTCATTTATTTCATTATTTATATCTAGCCGTGAGTGTGTGTTATGCAGTGCTTACCTAAGTTTGTCAAAAACAGCATTTTTAAGATCTGGTACCAGGATTTCTTTTTTCTCTGTAGTATAGCTGCAATTAACATCGAACCTAATAATTATATGGTCGGAATTTGACAGGTGTTCACCTACCTCTAAATTTGTAGCTAAATTTTCATGGGTAGTTATGACAAGGTCAAGAATATTATTTTCATGCGTTGCTTCCTTTACACACTGATATAGGAAATTATCTTCTATGAAATCTATCATGTTGATTGAATTAGGGTTATTTCCTGTGACAAGATTCCATGCTATATTAGAGACATTATAATTGCCTAGAAGAATACATTTATCCGAAAGAGTTTTATTTACCATATCGTAAAATATTACATCGTCACTATCTTTGTAGCTTGGTGGTCTGTAAGCTGTTGTAATATGAATCTTCGTTTTATTGATAGTAATTCTTGCACACACTATTTCTAGATTACTAGGGGAGGAGGGTGATTTTTTATGAAAGAGTGGATAGAAAAGGTATGTGGAAAGTACTTAGAATATACGGACTAGATGGCAAGTTGCTGAAAGCAGTAAAGAGCATGTATGAGGGTGCAAAGGCGGCAGTACGTGTGGAGAATGAGCAGAGCGAGTTCTTTGATCTGAATGTTGGGTTGAAGCACGGGTGTGTGATGTCCCTGTGGTTGCTTACTGTATAATTATATGGATGGAGTCATGAAAGAAATACAAGGAAGAGCAGTGGATGTTGGTGTATTGCTGATAAGGGAGGGAAACGAGTGGAAGCTACCTGTACTGCTGTTTGCTGATGATACAGTTCTGATGAGCGATAATGAATGGGAGTTGTAGGGTCTGATAAATTTGTTTGAAACAGAGTGCGAAAAACGGAATCTGAAGGTAAATGCATGCGGGGAAGAGCAAGTTTATGGTCTTCGAAAAGGGTGAAGCCACAGAGTGTGAGGAGAAGTTGAACGGTCAGGCTATGGAGATTGTCAGCTCATTTAACCCATAACTGGCGGCGCGCAACATATGTCGAGTGAAATAAATTTGGACTATGTGGCGGTGCACGACAGCTGTCGAGTGCCATTTTCAGCACGTAATGTTGCTGAGAGAGAGAGCTGAGCGGTGGGACGAGCGTAGTAACCTTATGACCGCTCCCCATGACCACCGTGGACCCACTGAACTGTATTCCACCCTTCTCCCCCCTTTCTCACTTGCTACACAGGGAATTATGTACGGAAATTACCTTATTTTAGGTTTTTTGCACTCGTGTTGCACGATCGTTGCAAGAGAATCAGTGGTCGTACAAGGATGGTTCGGGTGTCATTGGAAAGCTCTATTTACGCCCTTTCAGGGATAGATACTTGTTTTACGCTCTGGGTCTTGTTTATACATGAGAATGAGCACGGAAACAACCCTATTTAGGGTAAATAAAAACCCGCTGGGCGGTACATAGAAATTACTGCCTAGGCTGCTCTTAAGGTGTTAAGTATCTGGGCAGTGTTCTGAGTAAGGAAGGCAGTATGGATGAAGAAGTACGGGAGAGGGTGCAACAGGGGAAGAGGGTTGTAT
This sequence comes from Paralithodes platypus, assembly GCA_032716605.1. NCBI lineage: Eukaryota > Metazoa > Arthropoda > Malacostraca > Decapoda > Lithodidae > Paralithodes > Paralithodes platypus. The sequence continues at coordinate 17,698,031 of CM064564.1, read as the reverse complement.
GAACGCTGAAAGCAGTAACAAGAAATAGGGTGGTCAGCATGGAAGTGAAGAAGTCCTTGCCTGACAGTGTGGTAATCCCAAAATTGACTTACGGAAGCAAAACATCGACCCTGGTGGAGAGACTCAGACTAAGAGTGAGAGGGGTGGAAATGAGTTACTTGAGAAGTGCGTGTGGAGTTACATGGAGGGATAGACAGACGAATGAGGAAGTAAGAGGGAGATGTGGTATGGAGGTAGATGTGCTGGAAAGTGTGAAAAGGAACACCTTGAGATGGTTCGGCCATATGGAACGTATGGGAAGCGAGAGAATGACTAAGAGGGTGTACGAGAGCGAGGTGGAAGGACAGAGAGGGAGAGGTAAACCGAGAGAGAGGTGGAAGGATGGAGGGAAGAAGTATATGAACGAAGGCGGTGCTGGTTGGGAGGAGGGGCGTTGACTGACTGGGGACAGAGGTGAATGGGGGCGTTTCGTTCGTGACCAACCCTTCGGGGATCACGGCGTCAGGCAATAGATAGATAGATTCATTTAGTTTTTAGTTTCCTCGTTAGACCTCCATAAAGCATAGAAAAACACCCCCTAGACCCCCCTTCAAGCTATATTTGTAAAATGTCCATACCAACGGCCGGTTTCTCTTAAGATTAATCGCTGGCTATCGCTCGCCAGGAAAAAACCGAAACTTAAATGGCATGAAAGGTCTTAAAATTGACAACGAAATGGGGCGAAAGGTGTTAACACTGCCAAACTAATGGGGCTAAATACAAGAGAAAGGGGCCCAGAAAAATGGCTCATCTCCCCTTAAAAGTGAAAAAGGATCGAATTATCTTGTATCTCTCATCGTATTACTTGGGAAGGAGATTAATTGTGTTGTTTTTCGCTGACTGTTAAGCACAGCATGCTCCAATATACGGCCTCATATATCTTACTATTATTTAACCCGTCCTTTTCAGCACATTCGGGACACTATTAAACGATGTTATCAGCTTAGGAAGGACCTCTACTAATGATAATGCTTTAGACTATCTCAACCAACCCTTTTAACTGCCACAGATCCTTCCGAAGCTGCATAATATCTTCTAAATATAGCTAGAATACAATATAACACACGTCGCTGGTACTCAAAGGGTTAATGGTATAAGTAAATAGTTTCATTGAACATTCCTTCTGATGAATCCTAGTGCCCCGTGTTCATACATACATACATTGAGAGACACATAGAATACATCATACATTGAGAGACACATAGAATACATCATACATTGAGAGACACAAATAATACATCATACATTGAGAGACACATAGAATACATCATACATTGAGAGACAAATATAATACATCATACATTGAGAGACACATAGAATACATCATACATTGAGAGACACAAATAATACATCATACATTGAGAGACACATAGAATACATCATACATTGAGAGACAGACTACATCATACATTGAGAGACACATAGAATACATCATACATTGAGAGACACATAGAATACATCATACATTGAGACACATAGAATACATCATACATTGAGAGACACATAGAATACATACATACATTGAGACACATAGCATACATATATACATTGAGAGGCACATAGAATACATCATACATTGAGAGACACATAGAATACATCATACATTGAGAGATACAAATAATACATCATACATTAAGAGACACGTAGAATACATCATACATTGAGAGACACATAGAATACATCATACATTGAGAGACACATAAAATACATCATACATTGAGAGACACATAGAATACATCATACATTGAGAGACACATAGAATACATCATACATTGAGAGACACAAATAATACATCATACATTGAGAGACACATAGAATACATCATACATTGAGAGACACATAGAATACATCATACATTGAGAGACACAAATAATACATCATACATTGAGAGACACATAGAATACATCATACATTGAGAGACAAATATAATACATCATACATTGAGAGACACATAGAATACATCATACATTGAGAGACACAAATAATACATCATACATTGAGAGACACATAGAATACATCATACATTGAGAGACAGACGACATCATACATTGAGAGACACATAGAATACATCATACATTGAGAGACACATAGAATACATCATACATTGAGACACATAGAATACATCATACATTGAGAGACACATAGAATACATACATACATTGAGACACATAGAATACATATATACATTGAGAGGCACATAGAATACATCATACATTGAGAGACACATAGAATACATCATACATTGAGAGATACAAATAATACATCATACATTAAGAGACACATAGAATACATCATACATTGAGAGACACATAGAATACATCATACATTGAGAGACACATAAAATACATCATACATTGAGAGACACATAGAATACATCATACATTGAGAGACACCTAGAATACATCATACATTGAGAGACATATAAAATACATACATACATTGAGAGACACATAGAATACATACATACATTGAAAGACACATAAAATACATCATACATTGAGAGACACAGAATACATCATACATTGAGAGACACATAGAATACATCATACATTGAGACACAAATAATACATCATACATTGAGAGACACATAGAATACATCATACATTGAGAGACATATAGAATACATCATACATAGAGAGACACATATAATACATAAATACATTGAGAGACACAGAATACATCATACATTGAGAGACACATAGAATGCATCATACATTGAGAGACACATAGAATAAATCATACATTGAGAGACACATAGAATACATCATACATTGAGAGACACATAGAATACATACATACATTGAGAGACACATAGAATACATACATACATTGAGAGACACATAGAATACATCATACATTGAGAGACACATATAATACATCATACATTGAGAGACACATATAATACATCATACATTGAGAGACACATAGAATACATCATACATTGAGAGACACATAGAATACATCATACATTGAGAGACACATAAAATACATCATACATTGAGAGACACATAGAATACATCATACATTGAGAGACACATAGAATACATACATACATTGAGAGACACATAGAATACATCATACATTGAGAGACACAGAATACATCATACATTGAGAGACACATAGAATACATCATACATTGAGAGACACATATAATACATACATACATTAAGAGACACATAGAATACATACATACATTAAGAGACACATAAAATACATATATACATTGAGAGACACATAGAATACATCATACATTGAGAGACACATAGAATATATGCATACATTGAGAGACACATAGAATACATCATACATTGAGAGACACATAGAATACATCATACATTGAGAGACACATAGAATACATTATACATTGAGAGACACATAGAATACATCATACATTGAGAGACACATAGAATACATCATACATTGAGAGACACATAGAATACATACATACATTAAGAGACACGTAAAATACATATATACATTGAGAGACACATAGAATACATCATACATTGAGAGACACATAGAATACATAATACATTGAGAGACACATAGAATATATGCATACATTGAGAGACACAGAATACATGCATACATTGAGAGACACATTAATAAACAAAAAATTATATGCGAGTCAGGGAGACAAAAGGCAAAATTGGCTGTGGCGAGTGCCTCCCCCAGAATTGACAGAGTGATAGGGTCAAAATGAAGGGACGTTCGAGCCAAAATGCCTGGACACACAGAGTTTGAAGCAATTTAAGTCATAGGAAGAAGGAAAGACTAACTCTGGGAGAGAACTCTAGAGCTCAGCTGTTGAATAGAAGAAAAATTGAGAATAACGTTTCACTTTTGGGTTGGAGAGTTGCACAGAGTAGGGGTGGGATTGTGTTGCAAGTCGGGTTCTACGTGCTCTACGAAGAGGGGGTGGTATACATTGAGAGAGCTCTGAGGAACACTGATTATTGTAATAGCGGTAGAATAGTGAGAGAGCTGCAACATTGCAGCGAAAAGAGACTGCAGAGAATTGGTTAGTGGATGTGAGTTAATGAGACGAAAGGCTTTCTTTTCTACTTTGTCTAGAAATGCTATGTGAGAGGATCCTCCCCACACGTGTGAACAATACTCAATACATGGACGCACTGTGCCCCTGTATATGGCAAGAATCTGCGCAGGGGTAAAGAACCCCTGGAGGCAGTTGAGCACACCCAGCTTCTGGGAAGCTGTTTTAGCTAGAGTGGTAATCTAATCTTTCCAAGAGAGATCAGACGAAAAAGGGACACCAACAACATTAAGAGAAGATGAAAAGTTAATGTGTATGTTGTTGAAGAGTACGTCATAGTTTTCTGGAAGTGTATGACGAGTACACAGATGGAGAAATTGAGTTTTGCAAGCATTGCAAGTAACAAGGTTTTATCTGCCCCATTTAGAGATAGTAGAGAGATCAGAAGATAGGTGTTTATGGAGTCCTTACGTGAATTTTGGAGTTTCTGCTGTGAATAATTTTGTGGAAAGCTAGTTGAATAGTGTAATGTAGATTCATCAGGATAGGAGTGAATGGGGCTGGAGGTGCAGTTGGGAAGGTCGTTAATGAATAATATGAAGATAATTGGAGATAGGACAGAACCCTGAGGAACAGTGAAGTTAATAAGTTGATTAATTGAACGGTGGCCGTCCACAACCAATGGCCGGAAAGGAAGTTAGAGATAAAGGCAAATATGGAGGGATAGAAACCGAAGGAGGGTTGTTTGGAAAAAAGAGATTTGTGTCAGACTCTATCAAAGGCCTTTGATATGTCTAGCGCAATAGAAAAAGTCCCGAATGGAGGATGACCTAGAGTTAGTAAGATAAGCAAGAAGATCACCAGTAGAGCGGCCCCTAAGGAAGCCGTACTGGCGGTTTGAGAGTAGGTTATGGGAAGATAAATGCTTAAGAGATGTTGAGGTAAGATTAGTTTTATAAAAAAAACTTTAGAGACGCAAGAAATGAGAGCAATTGGACGATAGTTGGAGGGAATATACTCACAAACTGTATACTGTTACTCATAAACCTACACAAACGATGAACTCACCAATGTTTGGGAACACAGAGAGAGAGAGAGAGAGAGAGAGAGAGAGATAAAGAGAGAGAGAGAGAGAGAGAATGCCAACCCAACCCCATAGCGCACAAACAAGCACGCATGCACGCACACACAAATATATAAATATATAAATATATAAACAAACAAACCCACCGCCAGCTGAGAATGACAACACGCAGGGAAAGTTGTTGAATAAATGAAAGGCCTTTTATCCAGACCAAAAATAACTCTCTCAAAGGGGACAGGAAATCGAAGTCATCACGGAAAGCTAATCATTTTGGGAGAGAGAGAGAGAGAGAGAGAGAGAGAGAGAGAGAGAGAGAGAGAGAGAGAGAGAGAAAGAGAGAGAGAGAGAGGAAGAGAAAGAGAGAGAGAGAGAGGGAGGTGGATAGGCACATGAATATACAACAATTATTGAAGTAACAGACCATACTAAGTTGTGAATAATTCTACAATGAATTAAAGTAGGTGTAGGGGTCAGAAAGTTGGGATGGGTTTTTGACTAAGGCCGCAGATTATGTCCACGATAAAGAAATACAACTTATCTGCGTCGAAAGCAAAAAGTCTATGATCGAGTTGTTTGTTCTTTTTCTTATTCTTGGGAAGACAGTTTTGTTGTGTAGCCCTATTATTAATTTTTTCCCAGGTGACAATTTGGTATGTAAATAATATGGAAGCAGTACAAAGCGGCCACATTCCTTAACGGCCATGATCCTAAATGGTGATGGTTAGGTTAGGTTAACTTAGATTGTAGGCTTGGTTAGGTTAGGTGAAGGTATGTTGTTTTTCTAGAACCCCGTCTCTCTCTTACTTAGCCCCATTTGATTTTAAATTGTAAGACTTTCGTCCAATTAGTTTGTCAATCTAAAGCATGTAAATATCTTTCTCCCCATTTTTCTCTCAATATTATAACCATTCCTGCCATTTAGGCGTCGATTTGTATTCCTGGTAAGCAACAGCGGGCCTGTCATTGTTGTGGGTACAGGCCGTCGTCCGGGATATTTCTCTGCCGAAAAATATACACATTTATCTCGAAGGGGAATCTCGAGGATGTTTTATTAAAGCTTGATGGAGGTCTATATATATATATATATAAAATAATATATACAGTATATAAAAACTTGAGCTGCAGTATAGAAAGCCCATCAATCACATTTTGCTAGATATAAATATGCATGCCTACCCCTGGTTAACTCAGGTAATAAATAAATCGGATTTGACGCCGTAATTGTTTAGATACCGAGTTGAAATGTTCCTAGTTCTGTCTTTATGGGAAGGTATTAGGGGTTTCTGGAGCCCCTTACCCATCTTTATTAGCCCCATTAGTTATAAGATTTTAAGACGTTCACATCAATAGCTTGACGATTGTAAAACCTTTCGTCACACTTTTTTGTTTTCAATATTAAGACATTTCGTGCCATTTAGGTATCAATTTTTTTTCCGGCGAGCGGTAGCAATTGAAATATTAAGCCTGTAATTTTAAGAGGAACCAGCCTATGGCTGGGACATTTTTCTGCCCAAAAATGTATTAATTTATCTTGGGGGTGTTTTTAAATGCTTGATGGACACCTAGTGAGGAAACTAAAATATACATGATTGAATAAATAGATAGACCAACAAATAACATACCGTCTCCTTAAACGTATAATTGCATATTGAAAAAAATATGAGGACACTACAATCTTAATGAGTGACTCTGCCGGACTGAGCTGTCTACTATGATATTAAGGGGTACACACAATTACAAAGAAGAAGACGTAGAGAGAGAGAGAGAGAGAGAGAGAGAGAGAGAGAGAGAGAGAGAGAGAGAGATCGGGAAATAATGAGGTAGAAGTATTTTTTTTCATTTTTGATGACGGGAATTAATTGGGGAAATAGGTAGGTAGATCGGCAGATAGATAGTTAGATAGACAGATAGACGGATGGATGTATGGATAATTATATATATATATATATATATCTAGTGATAGACGGATAAAATATAGATAGAGATACAAGCAAACATTATGACAGAGACAGACAGACATAGACTGACCAGGTGATAAGAGGTAAAGATCGATGAGTTTTATTTGTCTTATCTCGTATTGAAAAGAAATTAAAGAGATAGAGAAAGATAGAGTTACATAGATACACATACTGCACAGACCTTGCAGTTTCTACTAGGCAGTCCGGACTTAATTCTAACATGGGATTTGCTTCATTTGTCGTTCTGTGCTCCACTGACTCGAGTTTCTTGTTCAGGTAAGAAGACCAAAATTGCACGCCATGTTTGAAGATGGGGTCTTACTATGCTTTAAAATAATGGTACCATAATGTTATCTTCTTTATAAGTTATATTTGTTTTATTAAAGGGAGAGAGAGAGACGAATTGGTAAGTCAGCCTAGGAGAAAAAGAGAGTGGAAGGCGGAGAGAGGGAAGGCAGAAACAGGGTAGGGTGAGAGAGAACAGCAACAAGTGAGAGAGAGAGAGAGAGAGTTACAAGGAGTTACAAGGAATAGTTAGTATCTCGGTGACTTTGCAGTTAATTCCGTGGAGATACTCGAAGTGGAAGGAGAGAGACTGTACAGTATAGTGCACTACACTCATTACAGAGTGTGCAAAATACGATCTACTCACTTCTTGAACTGCGCTAATAAAGAACTGTTTACAACTTCGGAGGGAAGTTTCCTCCAGGTAGAACAGATTTGATATGTGAAAAAATTTCTACAAATACTAGTGCTGAATCTTTTCAAATCTAATTTCTAGCCATGGTTACGTGTTGTATTCACATTTAGGCTAAATATGTTACTGTAGTCCACATTGTCAAACCCATTAAGTATTTTATAAAACTTCAATGAGTTTACCTCGTAGTTTGCGTGTCTCCAACGGGAAGAGATCAAGAGTTCTCAACCGGTCCTCATAGCTCAATCTTCTAAGCAATGGAATAAGCTTTGTAGCCTTAGCTTTTACTCTTTCCAGTCGCTCTATATATTTGCTGAGTGCTGGAGACCAGAATTGAACAGCATACTCCAGGGGAGGCCGTATCAGAGCGTTGTAAAGTGTGAGAACTATTTCCTTATTTCTATACTTAAATTGCCTCCTAATATAGCCCAATAATTTCTGAGCTTTCTTTTCTACTTCACTGCACTGCTTGGAAAACTTTAAGTCACTGCTAATTAGAAAACCAACATCCTTTTCCAAGTCAGTCACTTCCAGAGAGAGAGTGAGAGTGTCGCGTAACAGGTGAGAGTGAGAGAGCAAGAGAGGACGGCAAAAGGTGTGGGTGAGAGAGAGAGAGTACAAAGGAGTACAAAGGAAATCAAGCAACAACAGGTTTAGTGACGCCTCTTGGCTGTTTGTCCTCCAAAACACAGGATCAAGTGTCCAAACAGTGGTTTAGAGAGAGAGAGAGGGAACGGCAACAGGTGTGAGTGAGAGAGAGAGAGAGAGAGAGAACGGCAACAGGTGTGGGTGAGAGAGAGAGAGAGAGGACGGCAACAGGTGTGGGTGAGAGAGAGAGAGAGAACGGCAACAGGTGTGGGTGAGAGAGAGAGAGAGAGAGGATGGCAACAGGTGTGGGTGAGAGAGAGAGAGAGGGGACGGCAACAGGTGTGGGTGAGCGAGAGAGAAAGAGAGTAAGTGAGTGAGAGTGAGCAACAGGTGAGGGTAAGGTAAGGGGGTGGGAAGAGGGCCAGGTATTGATTGACTACCTCGACAGCTGAGCTACTGCCGACTCTCTCTCTCTCTCTCTCTCTGCCGACCTACCAATCCGTCTCCCCATATAATCTTCTCCATCTCTCTATCCTCCTCTTTTGCATCATCTTTGCCACAATTTTCTCTTTAAAACACTATCTCATCCGAGGCCTTGGGGGATAGTATAACATTGTTTGTATTAATATTATCGGGGATTTTGATTCCTTATTACATTTTCGAGCAATGTACATTTAGTTTTTTCGAGAAAAAAACAATAAAAAAAAACAATGCCGGTCTTCCTTCAACTGAAGTCTCGACATAGCTCGCCCAGAAGAAAAAAAACGACACCTGAATGAGGTGAAGCATCTTACTATTGTCAAAATAATGAGGTGAAGCGTCTTCAAATTTTAAAACTAATGGAGAGAAACAGGGATAGCCCATTAAGAGGCCTTTCACATCAAATAATTAAATATCTACTGGCATTTCAACTACAGTCTCTTTATTATTGTCTATATATTTGCAATTGCATTCAATATAATTCAAGTTATATTGGCATAAACATATACACGTTTATGATTATCAGTATTCATCAACAATTGATTAATATGCAAATGCCAATGGGTACTGGACTGATACTTACAGGTATTATGTCCCGAGATATATTACAACAATTTATTTACTGGGGGCGCAAACGTAACTTTCAAATTAATAAAGGATCCCCCCCCCCCTAAAAAAAACCCACACACACACACAAATAAAAAAGGAATAATAATAATAATAATAATAATAATAATAATATTAATAATGTGGTGGAGTGGTCTTGCCACTGGACTGGTAATCCAATGGTCCCGTGTTCGAATCTTGATGTATCAATGGGAAGATATTATTGGGATGGAATTTGTGCTGTACCTAGTATCAGTGCATTACCACTAAGCCCACCGAAACGCCACAAAAATACCCTAATTATTCACTGATTAAATATAGCACTGTATGAATATTTCCATATTCAAAATAGGCTATAGGGGGGAATGCCTAGTGAGTTCATTGCTCAATAGGTGGCGTTCTGAGTGTGAGGGTCTGAGTCTAGGAGGTGAGACAGTGAAACACTGGGGCAAAGGAGCTTCAGAGATGGGGCTGCTTCGAAACGCGAGTGAGCAATCTAGCCCCATGCATCCTGCGAAGGCAAGATACCAGGGATTGGTTGCAGCAGAAAGTGCTTCACATGTCTCACTCCCTAGACTGGAACGAGACCTTACAGGCTTCGCTGTTCAATGTATAGCGGATGAATGTACAGGCTCTTAGCCTATGCCCGAGGGGGAGTAATTGGAATATAGAAGAAATAAAAAAAATATATATACTGTATATATACAGTATATATAATTTTTTGCAAATGATCACTTCATTTACAGTAGATATAGATATATTTTAATTATGCAAATATTCTTAAACTTTCGCATAAAATAATAACCTTTCTCATCCTTAACCGTTTCAGTTTTCCATGACGGTCCCTCATGTTATTCTGACTCTTATGAGACGATCATATTAAGCTTTGGGCTGGCTTGTTGGAGTCGGGGATTAATATATTGGAAATTTGGTAGAATTCTTGGGCAACCCAACCTTTCTCCCACAAATTATGGTAGGTAATTATGGTGTATGTTTCCTCATAGATAATATCAGAGGTATCCTAGATGAGGGTCTGATACTCGAAGGTGCCATATGTTACGGTGACGGTAGATGCATAGCAGGCCAATCAATTAACTGCGTATACCTTGCCCAATACTTAATCTTCATTCTCAGGAAAATTAGGTTTCATAAGTTATTAAACCCAATATTAAAGCTGCCAAATGTAGGATCCTAGCTGTAATGGTAAGACGATCAAAGGAGGATTAGGAGACGTAAATGTTTTTGAATAGCCTGCTTCCGGGATTATTACACAAATAATATTAAATCACATAAGATAAACCTATGAGAGATGTGTTGAACTAATGCAGTCATAAGTGTCACCGTGTACAAACAAGGTCATCATAAAGGTTAAGCATGGATTTAGACCTGAGGTAGTTGCAGAATTGATTGATACAAGTGTTCACCTTCATTTTGTTAAAGTAGACTAAAATGCATGACTGAGGTAAATAATTATTTTGCATGGTAATCTGTCTTGTACAAATCACTCAGCAGCATATTATACATAAGTGTTGCTGGGAGATACTTCAGAATTCGCCTGTACCCGTCGACCTTTCTTCCCAACGCTTTCCGCCTTCTCCTCCTCCCCCTCCAAGCAGTGCTACGAATATACTGTACATATTTTCCTCATGTGTCATAACCATTGTTTTTTAAGGAATTGTGCTTACCTTGCATTGTGCTGGAATTTGCACTATTTATAAATATAATGAACTATCTATGTTCACTGCAATAATCTTGTTTAGTTAGTTAACTATATATATATATATATATATATACAGTATATGCCTAGGCAAACTCTTTCGTCTCTGTCTATCCTCTAATGTCGTCCAATTGCTCTCATCTCTTGTATTTCTAAAGTTTTTGAAACTATTCTTGCTTCCAAATTTCTTAACCATTTCTCTTCTCATAATCTGCTCTCAGATCGCCAGTATGGCTTCCTTAGGGGTCGCTCTACTGGTGATCTTCTTTCATATCTTACTAACTCTTGGTCATCCTACTTTCGGGACTTCGGTGAGACTTTTTCTATTGCACTAGACATATAGAAATCCTTCGATAGAATCTGGCACAAATCTTTATTTTCTAAACTACCCTCCTTCGCTTTCTATCCCTCCATCTGTGCCTTTGTCTCTAATTTCCTCTCCGGCTGTTCCATAGCTGCGGTTGTGGACGGCCATCGCTCACTTCCTCACCCTATAAACTCCGGTGTTCCTCAGGGCTCTGTCCTATCTCCTATTCTCTTTCTAATTTTTTACCTTCTCAACTGTACCTCAACTCCCATCCATTCATACGCAGACGACTCAACCTTTCACTACTCCATTAGTTTTTCAGAACGCCCCAGCAAGCAATTCCTCAACGAAAAACGGAATGAAGCCATAGATCACTTAAATTCTGATCTAACTACTATCTCTAATTGTGGCAGAGAAAACCTTGTTACCTTTAATGCTTCCAAAACCCAATTTCTCCATCTATCAGTCAGGAACTCCCTGCGGACTATCCCTTATTATTCAACAATACAAAAATCAATCCTTCATCTTCTCTCAATATTCTTGGTGTCTCTTTTTCTTCTGCTGCTCTCAGTTGAAAGGACCATATTACCAGTCTTGCTAAGGCAGCCTCCCAGAAGCTGGGTGTGCTCAACCGCCTTAGGGGGTTCTTTACCCCTGCACAGCTTCTTGCTCTGTACAGAGGCATAGTGCGTCCTTGTATTGAGTATTGTTCACATGTGTGGGGAGGTTCCTCTCACACCGCTCTCCTAGACAAAATTGAAAGGAAGGCCTTTCGTATCATTAACTCACGTCCACTCACCAACTCTCTGCAATCTCTCTCTCTTCGCCGCAATGTTGCATCTCTCTCGCTATTCTATCGGTACTATAATAATCAGTGTTCCTCAGAGCTTTCCCAGTGTATACCACCTCCTTTACGTAGGGCACGTGGTACCCGTCTTGTAACACAATCCCACCCCTACTCTGTGCAACTCTCCAACCCAAGAGTGAAACGTTGCTCTCAGTCTTTCTTTTATTCAACAGCTGAGCTCTGGAACTCTCTCCCAGAATCAGTCTTTCCCTCTTCCTATGACTTAAATTGCTTCAAACTCCGTGTGTCCAGGCATTTTGGCTCGAACGTCCCTTGATTTTGGCCTTGTCACTCTTTCAACTTTGGGGGAGGCTCTCGCTATAGGCAGTTCTGCCTTTTGCCTCCTTCATTCACATAGAAAAAAATATGTATAAATATATATATATATATATATATATATATATAATTATTAGATATATATATAATATATATATTGTCAAATCTGTTCCATTCATTCATTTATTCAGAACATTTGAGGGAGTTGCTTGAGTGGATGAAACACTCATACCGGAGGTTGGGGATAAACTTTATCTCTATTGAACAAGATTCCACCCACTAGCTCGTCAGCCAACCTGAACCCTCAAGTCAAACACAGGTGCCACTGTGTTATACCAGGTAGTCATTCGTACAAACTGATAGATTAATAAATATATAGATAGTGGTTTAAGTTCACTAGTGTTCTTCACACTGTGTCATCATCAAGTAAACCTTAATCATCATTATATAATAAAAAACAAACAAAATCGTCACGTATGTGGATAGTGTTATAAGTATTAATATTGTTATAATAGCCGACTCATATTAACTGACCTATTGGAGACAGATCAGTGTTTGATGATGTCATTCACCCTGAGTGATCAATACGATGATTGCTCAAGAGGATCAAGATCGGTAGAGTGAATGTACCCAAAGATCATGGTTTCCGTGGGATGAAGAAGCACAGATGTCTCCTTTCCAAATGTCTATAGCAGATGAAAATTTTGCGTGGCACCAGTTTCGAATTGTTCTCAAGTATCTCACTCACTCGCTTAATTCTTCATGCTCTCTCTCTCTCTCTCTCTCTCTCTCTCTCTCTCTCTCTCTCTCTCTCTCTCTCTCTCTCTCTCTCTCTCTCTCTCTCTCTCTCTCTCTCTCTCTCTCTCTCTCTCTCTCTCTCTCTCTCTCATATCGTTTGTCCTTTCCTTTCGACTCGTCTCTCCCCTCCCCCATCCCCCTATCCCTCTTCATCCCGTCTCTTCAGCTCATCCGGCTTAGTTCCTCTCAGTCCTGCCCTCTCACCCAACTCACTCATTTCTACCTCTCACCCCTCCCTTTTTACCCCACTCACTCCTTCCTTTTCACCCAACTTATCCCTCCTCTCTACCCCCACTTATGCTTTCCCTCTCCCCCACTCACTCATTCCCTCTCACCCCACTCGCTTCTTCCCTCTCGCCCAACTCACTCGTTCCTTCTCACTCCATATTGGAAACCGAAAGGAGAAAGCAAATTATTCAATGAATGGCTTAAGAGTGTAGACAGAGAAAACAATTTTGGAGTAAGAATATCGAGTACTGGGTAGCTTAAAACCCAGTCAACAATGTACATAAGTTGTTAAGAACGCAAACAATACAATTGGCTTTATTGGCAGGCCGTTTGAGTATAAAATCCAAAGATATAATCTTCAATCTTTGCAATTCTTTGGTTCGTCCTCTTCTGGAACATTGTGTTCAATCCTGGTGCCCTTACTACCAAAAAATATGGAACGAGTTCAACGTAGAGTTACCAAAATTATACTTAGTCTAAAGAGCAAGCCATACGAGGAGTGTCTTATAGAATTAAATCAACTATTTTAAGCCCAGCGCAGATTAAGAATTGGCTAATGCAAGTGTTCTAAATCATCAAAGGCATTGACAACATGAATTAGTATGTTCCCTCCACCAACCGACTTTACTGTAATAAGTACTTTACGATCGACCAACACGAGGGGAAAGGGATGCGAAATCATCGGTAAATCTTTCAACTCGCATGAGTCTAAGAATGTTTTCTTCAATCGAATTGTCAACTTGTGGAATGGGCTTCTCGAAATGCTATACATTGTAGCACCGTTGTTTCCCTTAAACATTGCCAAGACAAACCCTTTGTCTTAAATCCACAACTGATTGCATTTGTAAACGAATACAATTTTTTTTGTTCTCAGATACATCGAGGATCACTACCTGTATATTTATAAATATATAACTAAGATGTTACTCTCTTATCCCCAGATACACAAAGGATCACTAACTAATGTCTCAGAGCTGTGTTATGTAATAACCCTAATTGTCCCCTACCATCTCCTAACCATGCCATGGACATTAGTCCCAATGCAGTACTTCCCTTTCCAATTGTCCCTTACCCACTCTAAACCACCGTTGAACACTGAACAGCAGTGATTTAGAGGGCAAGTAACCTCGAGGGGTCACTATATATGTTGTTGCTTGACTTCCTTTATACTCCTTTGTACTTCTTCCCTCTCACCGACTCCCCCTGCCATCTCACCCGACTCATTTCTTCCCTTTCACACCACTCATCTCTTCCCTCTCACCCCATTCATCCCTTCCATCTCATCCCACTCACCTTTTCCCTCTCTCCCCATTCCTTCCCTCTCAACCCACTCACTTGTGTCCTATTACACCTTCTTTCCCATCCCACTCCTTCCTTTCCTCTCACCCCACTCACTCTTCCTTCTCACCCCACTCACTCCTTCCTTCTCACCCCACTCACTCCTTCCCTCTCACTTCACTGTAACTGTTTTCTCTAAACTTTTCCAAGTCAAACGTTTTTTTATTGCAGGATGGTCGATTCTTACTTTGTCCTGCCGGTTTGTAGGGTGTTAGTTTTGCATGGTAATTTGTTTTTCCTTCTTTTGCCAACTAAGTACCCCTACAAATATTTTATGTATGTACAATGTCCTTGATAATTGTTACTCTTTCTGTTGATGCTTGTGTTATATTTTGCACGTGATTTCGAATCGCCTATTATGAATATATATTTGCATATGTATTACATATATTGCAATATGTAAAAGCATTATATATTATAACTTCATTCCATTCCTATATGTCTCAATGCTTTCCCTGTTATATTTATATTCCATAAAGGACTTTCTTCTTGCTTATTCATTCCGGTTTTGTTATATGAGTGTCTAAAAGTATTATTTAAGGATGGTTTCTAACCTTTTATGGGCATTGAGTTTATTTAAAATTATTAATTGTATTACTGTACAGTGTATATCACCTCCATATTGGATCATGTTGAACTGTAGAGTCTACTGGTTATGGAAAGCCTATAGGTGGTTCGAGAGTTGGAACACAAAGTTAAGCACAATTGCGTACAGAGTCTGTTCATGTGGAAATGTATTTTTAATGGTAGTGTTGGCTTTGGCAGCAAGCCAGTTTATTATTATTTCAATATTCCCAAAGGACTAGAATTATCAACTCTGCGAATCAGAGTGGTATCACGCACACAGATCCCGCCCGTATACTGTGCACCACCAGCCAGCCTGTCTGTCGTCGTCGTCGTCCGTCTGTCTGTCTGTCCGGAAACTCCTCCAAGACCGTTTGATGGATTTTCACCAAATTTCACAGGTATATTCATTTGGTCAATGCAAAGGTCAGTCAAAAAGAAATATTCCAATTAACTTAAAGGTTAAGGTCAAAGGTCAAGGTTAAATATAAGGTAAATATTTCATATTTTTTAGTTCTTACTCAAATGTCTTCATTTTCACTATACAAGTTACTGGTAACATATATATCATATTGACCAAATTTTAGGTAAATATTTTTAAGGGTAAGGTCAAAGGTCAAAGGTCAAAATAAGTTTTTCACTAGTATTTCTTATACTAACTGTTAGATTCTCACTAGGCTTACCATGTATATTCGGAATACCTAGGCGAAGGTCATACAAGAAACTATACAATTCCATAATAAAGGTCAAGGTCACAGGTCAAGGTCAAATAAAAGGTCAATATGCTATTTTCTTTACTTTTCATGCAAACTTCACAAAATTTGGTGAGATAGTTGCACTTTAAATGAAAAGGAAGATAATACATTTGGACACACATATCATAAAGGTCAAGATAAAGGTCAAAGGTTAAGGTCAACTATTCTATTAATATATATGAAACTAACTGATGGGTTTTAATGAAATTAGGCATGCTTATTTGATTTTCCGGGGCAATGTCAATAACAAAACAAAAAAACAGTCTTACATAAAGGCCCAGGTCACAGGTCAAGGTCAAAGGTAAATTTTTACTATTTATTTTACTTTTTATTCAAATGTCTTCATTTTCACTATACAAGTTACTGGTAACCTATATATCGTATTGACCAAATTGTTATGTAAAGATTCTTAAGGGTAAGGTCAAAGGTCAAGGTCATAGGTCAAAATAAGTTTTTCACTAGTTTTTCTTATACTAACTGTTAGATTCTCACTAGGCTTTTCATGTATATTCGGAATACCTAGGCCAAGGTCATACAAGAAACTATACAATTCCATAATAAAGGTCAAGGTCACAGGTCAAGGTCAAATAAAAGGTCAATATGCTACTTTCTTTACTTTTCTTGCAAACTTCACAAAATTTGGTGAGATAGTTGCACTTTAAATGAAAAGGAAATAATGCATTTGGACACACATATCATAAAGGTCAAGATAAAGGTCAAAGGTCAAGGTCAACTATTCTATTGATATATATGAAACTAACTGATGGGTTTTAATGAAATTAGGCATGCTTATTTGATTTTCTGGGGTAATGTAAAAAAAAAAACAAAAAAAAAAAACACTCTTACATAAGGTCCAGGTTACAGGTCAAGGTCAAAGGTCACCTTTTACTATTTATATTACTTTATACTCAAATGTCTTCATTTTCACTATACAAGTTACTGGTAACGTTGATATCGTATTGCCTACATTTTAGATACATATTCTAAAGGGTAAGGTCAAAGATCAAGGTCAAAGGTCAAAATGTGTTTTCTACTAGTATTTCTTATACTAACTGTTAGATTTTCACTAGGCTTACCATGTTTATTCGGAATACCTAGGCCAAGGTCATGCAAGAAACTATGCAATTCCATATGAAAGGTCAAGGTCACAGGTCAAGGTCAAATAAAAGGTCAATATGCTATTTTCTTTACTTTCCATGCAAACTTCACAAAATTTTGTGAGATAATTGCACTTTAAGTTAAAAGTAAAATAATAAATGTCGAGACATATAAAGGTCAAGATAATGGTCAAAGGTCAAGGTCAACTATTCTATTGATATATATGAAACTATCTAATGGGTTTTAATGAAATTACGCATGCTTATTTGATGTTCATGGGCAATGTCAATGCAAACAAAAATTTACTCTTACATAAAGGTCAAGGTCACAGGTCAAGGTCAAAGGTCAACTTTTATTATTTATTAAGAAAGATTACTCAAATTTTGGAAAACTGGCTGTGTTATGGCTTATTACTTAAATATTATATATGTAACAAATTTCACATACATATTGTAATAGTTAAGGTCAGAACTCAAGGTCAAAACAAGAGTATTTGTCATTTTCCCTAAACTCCTCCTAGACTGTTTAATGTATTGTCACCAAGTTATACAGGCAAATTCAGTTGGTCAATGCGACGACCATCCAAATATATGTATTTTATTTTATGTCAAAGGTCAAGGTCACAGTAAGCCTATATGATCACTATTTGTAATAAATATTCAAAATGCTACAAAATAGTGTTACGCTGACCTTATTATAGAGAAATATTTTAATAGTTATGATTCAATGTGATCATAAATGTAATTATATATATACATATAATATACTCCCAGGCGGACATGAACCACCAACAGTCAGGACGAGTGTCTATGCTTTAATCCACTACACACAAGTATCCTCTATCACGCCGTAGTATAGTGGATTAAAGTATAGGCACTTGTTTTGACTGTCGGTGGTTCAAGTCCGGCTGTGAGTATACATTTTTTTAATATATATACAGTATATATAATTATAAATTGCATATAAACCGATTTCACCTAAGAGATTCAATACTACTTGCAGAATTCTAGGTTGCAGAGTTGCGTATGCAGTTTTTTATTTTATTTGTATTTTTTGGTAACGCGAAAACTGCATACCTACTTTATTTACATAATGTGTGTGTATATATATATATACTGTATATATATATATGTATACTGTACATAGTATATTGTTTATCATGTCGGTTTATGTGTGTCATAGGACACTTATTTTATATGTCGATTTGATAATACATTTATTCCTTATTACTAAGTATTTTATATACATTAATTGCTGTTATACATTAATATTATTTCTTTATTTTTTCTTACCAAACTGAAATTTCTTTTCACTTTTCTTAGCGGTTCTGTTCGGGAAGTTTTATTAAAAGGGAGGATTTTTTGTGGTGACCTTTCTTCTCAGTTCTACATTAAGAGGGGCTTATATGCTCCAAAAATACGAAATAACCTCTCAAAAGGCCAGCGAGGGAGGGTTCCTGTTCTTATTTCTTGTTTGCTCTTTTGCATATGCTGTGTGATCCTATGTAGGCTTATTTGGGTGTAGTACCTTTACCTCATGTATATCTTCTGTCCTGTCTCATATTATTGTATCGCACTGTATATATTGTATCTCTTATATTAAACCTGCACAATATTGTCCTCTCTCTCTTTCTCTCTCTCTCTCTCTCTCTCTCTCTCTCCTATTTTTTGTGGTCCACTTAAGGGGAGATCTCCACTTGAGGGTTTTTTTTCTTGACCCCTTTCTCCCTCGTGTTTAGCCCCATTGCTTTTGATATTATAAAACGTTCGCCCCGTTAGTTTGGCGATTTTAAGAACTTTCACCCCATTTTAAGACCTTTGTGCAATTCAGGTGTCGATTTTATCCTGGCGAGCGATAGCGAGCCTGTAACTTAAGAGGAAACGGCCTTCGGCCGGGACATTTTTCTACCGAAAAATGTACAAATTAATCTTGAAAGGGACTCAAGGGGGTGTAATTTTAAGCTTGCTGGAGGTCTAGGGAACAAACCAAATACCTCCCCTTAAATGAGTGTTTTGAAGTTGTTGTATAATTGATGAAGGGGGAATAATTTGGAAAGAGAGAGAGAGAGAGGGGGGCCGGGGGGATGATTGGAGAAGGAGTGGGATGAAGAGTGAGGAGGGGGGGGGGGGGGGCCTCTCATCTTATTGTTGTTGAGCTGAGTGGAGAAGAAGAAGAAGGAAGAGAAGGACGTGGTGGTTGTGGTTGAGGAGAATGACAATAATAGGAAGTGAAGGAAGATAAAGAAGTCGAAAACAAAACATACAGAGGAGTAAGATCAAAACGACGATAATGAATATATTAATGATTGATGATGATGAACATATTGATGATAATGGTGATGATAACGATGAATATATGTTGATGACGATGAAGTTATTAACAAATGATGATATTGGTTATGATGACGATGTCTATTTATATCATTGATGATGACCATGATTATGATGATGATGAATATATTAATAATTGTTGATAGTACTTTTTATGATGCAGATGAATATATTGATAATTGATGATGATAATGATGAAAATGACGATGATGCTTGTGATCAATTTCAATACATTGTTAATAATGATGAACTTAAAATTAATTAAAGAAGGTATGACAACGGTAATTGAAGTGACAACTACCTCATCTACCACAATATTACCATTATCATAACTACCACCAACTACCACAACTACCTCCATCTAACACAACTACCACCATATACCACAACTACCACCATCTACCACAACTATCACAACTAACATGGACCATCTACCACAACTACCACAACTACCACCTTCTACCACAACTACCACCATCTGCCACAACTACCACAACTACCATGGACCATCTACCACAATTACCACCATCTACCACAACTACCACCATCTACCACCGGGCGGGTGCCCAACACCGAAAGGGGTTGAAATAGGGGAGCTATCCCTCCTCCAAAGGCGGCTTTCTAGGGCCTTTCCTACCTGATGCTGAGAGGATTGGGTTCTAGTCATGTGGTGATGGGCTGGTCTATCAGAGTGAGAACTGAGCGATCTCTGCCATACCCATAGCTTACTCTGACTGTTCGTTTTACTTATATATGTTCTAGATCTCAAGTGACGGCGTCTCTTCCGTGGATTGACCTCCCAATCTACCAAGATTGGAAGCCAAAGCGCCACATTTTTCCTTTGCCCCTCAACTTTCTCTTCATAATTGCTGAGGGGCACAGGGCCCTGGGTGGGGCTTTGGTTTCCCGGGCGTTTCTGCACCCTCCTCAGCTCCCCGCCATGGAGTGGCTTCGGTCACCCAGGCTTTATTGTGGTCAGCAGGGAGGGTTCTGTGGGGGCGCTCGGTTATGGCCTTGGCCTTGTTCGGGGCCTTGGGGCTGTTCGGCCAGGCAGCTTGGGGAACAACAACAACAACAACAACTACCACAATCTACCACAACTACCACCATCTACCACAATTACCACCATCTACCACAACTACCACCATCTACCACAACTACCACCATCTACCACAACTACCACCATCTACCACAACTACCACCATCTACTACAACTACCACCATCTGCCACAATTACCATGGACCATCTACCGCAACTACCACCATCTACCACAAGTACCACAACTACCACCATCTACCAAACCAACCATTATCTACCATCTACCAAACCAACCATTATCTACCACAACTACCACCATCTACCAAACCAACCACAACACTACCACCAATACCACCATCTAGCACAACTACCACCATCTACCAAAACAACCACAACTACCACCATCTACCACAACTACCATTATCTACCCCGGTCTCAGGAATCAAGAGGCTTCGGATTTAATTAACAACATGATTCTTTTCCTCCCTTCCCTCCCTCTTTTGTCTCCTTCCTGCCTTTCTTCCCTCCCTTTTGTGTCTCCTTCCTTCCTCTTGTCTTTCCTTCCTTCCTCCCTGCCTTCCTTTCTTCCCTCATGTCTTTCCTTCCTTCCGTCCTTCTTCCATTCTTGTCTCTCCTTCCTTTCTTCCTCTTGTCTTTCCTTCCTTCTCCCTTCCTTCCCTCTTGTCTCTCCTCTCCTTCCTTCCTTCCTTCCTTCCCTCCCTCATGTCTTTCCTTCCTTCCTCTTGTCTTTTCTTCCTTCCCTCCGTCTTGTCTCTCCTTCCTTCCTTCCTCCCTTCCCTCCCTCTTGTCTCTCCTTCCTTCCTTCCTCCCTCTTGTTTATCCTTCCTTCCTTCCTTCCCTCCCTCTTGTCTCTCCTTCCTCCCTTCCCTCCCTCTTGTTTCTCCTTCCTTCCCTCCCTCTTGTTTCTCCTTCCTTTCTCCCTTCCCTCCCTCTTGTCTCTCCTTCCTTCCTTCCTTCTTTTCCTATTGTTTCTCCTTACTTCCTTCCTTCCTCCCTTCCCTCCCTCTTGTCTCTCCTTCCTTCCTTCCCTCCCTCTTGTTTCTCCTTTCTTCCTTCCTTCCTTCCTCCCTTCCCTCCCTCTTGTTTCTCCTTCCTTCCTTCCTTCCTCCCTTCCCTCCCTCTTGTTTCTCCTTCCTTCTTTCCCTCCCTCTTGTTTCTCCTTCCTTCCTCCCTTCCCTCCCTCTTGTCTCTCCTTCCTTCCTTCCCTCCCTCTTGTTTCTCCTTCCTTACTCCCTTCTCTCCCTCTTGTTTCTCCTTCCTTCCTTCCCTCCCTCTTCTTTCTCCTTCCTTCCTCCCTTCCCTCCCTCTTGTCTCTCCTTCCGTCCTTCCCTCCCTCTTGTTTCTCCTTCCTTCCTTCCTTCCTCCTTTCCCTCCCTCTTGTTTCTCCTTCCTTCCCTCCCTCTTGTCTCTCCTTCCTTCCTTCCCTCCCTCTTGTTTCTCCTTCCTTCCTTCCTTCCCTCCCTCTTGTCTCTCTTTCCTACCTTCCTCTTGTCTCTCCTTCCTTCCTTCCTGCCTTCCTTCCTTCCCTCCCTCTTGTTTCTCCTTCCTTCCTTCCTTCCTCCCTTACCTCCCTCTTGTCTTTCCTTCCTACCTTCCTCTTGTCTCTCCTTCCTCCCTCCCTTCCCTCCTACTTGTTTTCCTTCCTTCCTTTCTCCATTCCCTCCCTCTTGTCTCTCCTTCCTTCCTTCCTTCCTCCCTTCCCTCCCTCTTGTCTCTCCTTCCTTCCTCCCTGCCTTCCCTCTTATCTCTCCTTCCTTCCTTCCTTCCTTTTATCATGTATCTCCTTTCTTCCTGCTTTCCTTTCCTCTTGTCTCGCCTTCCTTCCTTCCTCTTGTCTCGCCTTCCTTCCTCTTGTTTCACCTTCTTTCCTTCCCTCTTGTCTCTCCGTATTTCCTTCCTTCCTCTTGTCTTTCTTTCCTTCCTTCCTTCCTCCCTCTTGTTTCTCCTTTCTTCCTTCCTTCCTTCCTTCCATCTTTCTCTCGTTTATCTCCTTTTTTCCTTGTTTTCTTCATTTATGTTTTTCTTCCCATCTTTTCCTCTTGTCTCTCCTTCCTTTCTTCCTTATTTCCTTCCTGCCATCTTTCTCTGGGTGTCTCCGTCTCTCCTATTTGCCATCACTTTTGCTCTTCCTTCCATCCTTCCTTCCAATCTTTCGTCTTGTCTCCCCTCCCTGCCTTCTATCCTTCCATAGTGACTTCAATTTACCAGTAACTAAGTGGAGCGATATGCCAATTACTTCTCATTCCGGATATGACCTCTACGCCAACTTGCAAGAAATTTCACTTTTTTTAATTTGTTCAATCTCCAACCCGTGGTAATAATGTGCTTGACCTTGTACTTCCAACGAAAGAAGACATAGTGGAGGGTTTGAATGTTGGTGAAGAATTCAGTAACAGCGAATATTGAAGGATCAGTTTCACTATAAAGTTTAATAGTAATGAATCAAATAGCAGCAATGAGAAAGTCCCAAATTTAAAAAAAACACACTTTAATAAACTCAGAGCAATACTTAATCCAAAAACGTCGATCGTCCTCAGTAGAGGTTTTTCTGGTGCACTGTGACCGTCCTCAATAGATCCAGAGCATTTGTAAAAGCCTTAGAAAACAACCCAGTGGCAGTTCAGTGCCACAAAGCAATTTGTGATTAGGTGAGATAATTGCCCTCCATTACTTGCTACCACTCCTACATATGTGTCCCCCCCCCCTTCCCCCCTCCTCAATTATCAGCTATTTTTCCTCTTCTTCCCCATTTTATCGGGTAATTTTTGGGTCGAATTTCTCTCTCCCGGCTCTTTAGCACGAGTGAGGCAGATAGAGATCCTTGCAACACTACTCTGTCCTGTCAGTGTTGCTCTACAGCTCAGAGAGGAAGGATGTACACCCCCCAACTCTCTCCTCATGATACAACCTTGTGGCAATAATACGTCTTTTTCACTCCCCAAATGCTATTCCCACTTCTTTTATTGTTCTTAAATGTTCATATGTTCATAATAAAAGCAAAATAGTCACATATGGATAAGTAATAATTATATATATGTCTTATGACAATTTTCGTCAGAATAGAACCAAATACCTTCGCTTGGCGGGAGGGTTTGAACTACCACAGCTTCGCAGTTTATGAGTTAAAGAAACCGATTGGAACTATTTGAGTAACAATAATGACATAAATAAATCATAGGAATTTTTCACTACCATGTACTTCAAAACGATGCAAGCGTGCATACCAGAGGTGGGCACTTCCGTAATCACTTCCGTAAACCACTAATTCCGCTGGAGCGGAAGTCCTATCTTGATAAACGGATTCATATAAGGGATAAATTCGGCAAATATCCGCAGGTTAGAAAAGTGTAACTGCTTCCGCAATCGCTAGAAGCCTTTCAGTGGTACTCAACCTCTCAGCATCTCCATGGGGGTACTATTTATAGACGACAAGCTCCAACAGGAATCCCGTGTAATGCTATAGGCAACGAGGCATTGTGAAGTGACAGTTGCCACGAGTGGAAGGGTACTTGGTAGTGGTTTGCGTATCGATACCAAAGTATCGATAAATCAGATACCAACTCTGTACTTGAAAGTATCGATTCTGAAGGCTTGGTATCGAGTGTTATGAGTACTAGAGAAACCTACGCAAAATATTAGTGAAATTTATAAAATTAATTCCAAATAATGCAAATAATAGATAAGTCTATTATATCCATACAGTATTACTAGTCTACTAGCCTAGTACTCCTGAATTCCATAATAAATAAATAAGCAATATTATACAATATATAAGAAATATGAAGTCAAACTCATCATGATCACTGGTAGTGTAGCGGCTTAGTGGCAGAATTTGTGGGAATTATGCATTTCGTGATAAAAATATCAAAATAGTCCATATAAACAAAACTAGATATCGGGCCATCATAGGTTTACTCTACATTGGCTTTGGCAACCCCCTTTCAATTACTTTCTATAAGAGTTCTTAAGCACTGATATTTGCCCAAACTGTATACCATGGTAGAAGAGATGTCAAACTAGTCTCAAATGACTCGTCTAGACAAGGGTAACAATGTATATTCAGATATTGTTTAGCTAATGTTGACCGTTTGATTAGTAGTCTGCTGTACTTTATCATCATGCCACAAATTGGTAAGTAATGTTGCCATTTGCCACTAATTTGTTGAACTACAGGGACCAGTACCAGTCAAACGGTCAACATTTGCCAAACATTGTTTGAATTTATGTTGTTACCCATGTACATCCAAACGAGTCATTTGAGACTAGTTTGACATCTCTACCATGGTGTATAATTATAATTTGTACTAATTTATCCCGGTCCAAATAATACAAAAAAAAAAAATAGGTTAAATCTATATAATATTTTCGATTGTCTGTCTGTGTGTGTGTGTGTTCTTAATAGGCGGCTGCAGTTTTGGACCTGGGGAGCTGAAACTTTGCATGTGGGTGTCAATTGACCTGGGTCAGGTCATAGAGGGGGCGAGGCCACGATCGGAGGTCGTTTCAAGGCCGAAATTTAAAAAAAAAAAAAAAATGAATAAATTGCCGTTTGGGGCAGAAGGAGGCCTCCGATCGAAAAGGTGTATGGAACGAAAGTTGTTCGCAGCCCTCCAAAATAGGGGTACAGATGAGGTCAGATCCAAAATCGGAGGTCATTTAGCGGCCGAAATCGAGGTCGCCGTTTAATGAGGCACAGGGAGGTCGAGGCCGGTGATTATGGTAGTAGTAGTATTGTGATGATTGTGGTAGTAGTGATTGATGATGGTGATTATGGTAGTAGTAGTGGTGGTAGTAGTGATGGTGATTATGGTGATTACCCGGGCAACGCCGGGTACCCCTGCTAGTATAACTATATAATGAGTGAGGCCTGACTTGAGGTGAATTATGGGTTAAAACACATGTGAGGGTTAAGCATGTGATAAATAATAAGTAAAGAAATAAATTTACTACACTACCAAATGATTTACCTTTGTTTCTCCACTGTTTTAATTAAAAATCCCAATCCGGATTGTGTTTACGTTTAACGTTCAGCGCGAACATATCAATTAATTAATTAACGGTCTAGCGGCTGCCGAGGGTAACGATTACGAGATGCGGCATTGCGATTACAAAAGTGGAAAATTATTACTGATGCCCACCACTGGTGCATACCACTGAAAAAACGATGTTCATTCCATAATGATAAGCCTAAATGGTGAAATAAAGAGAAAATTGGTCATGAAAGATTTAAGACCTCGGAAAATTATGAAGAACAAATAAAACTCATACATATACGACATAAAGCCAAAACGTTAATTAAGGAAAGTAAAAGACCATGGAGTTACATGTTGTGAATCAAAGTAAAACAAACCCGAAAACATTCTATAGTTACATCAGAAAGAAAAAAGTAGTCACTTCAACTATTCGACCGTTAGTAGATGAGAACGGAGATTACACCAAAAACGAAGAACAGATGAGTGATGCCCTCAATACCTTATTTGCATCAGTTTTTACAACAGACCTTAGTGATATCCCTACAGCACCGCCAATTCAGTTAGACAATTCTGATGCTCTAAGCTATATCAACATTACTGAGAGAGAAGTACTGACATATTTGGAGAAACTTAAGTCAAACAAATCACCTGGACCTGACACAAAATCCCCTAGAGTTCTAAAAGAAGCTAAATGTGAGCTCTCCAAAACACTGACATTCCTTTTTAATAAATCTTTGAAGTCCGGGACTATGCCTGATGAATGGAAACTTGCTAACGTAACACCAATATTTTTAAAAACGCAGCAAATCTATACCTAGTAACTATCGTCCAATTAGCTTAACCTCAGTTGTCTGTAAAATGCTAGAAACACTCATAAGAGACATACTCGTAAATCACTTAGAGGAACATATCATACTCAAAGATACCCAGCATGCCTGCCGTAACAAACGTTCCTGCTTGACGAACCTCATAGGCTTCTTCTACGATATCCTCAACCTATATGACGAGAGTAAAGCTGTAGATATTATATACCGGTACCTTGATTTTCAATAGGCCTTTGACAAAGTACCCCACAAACGTTTATTTATAAAATTAAAAGTGCATGGAATACAAGGGGGAGTGTTGAGATGGATGGAAAATTGGCTCAGTGCAAGAAAGCAAAGGGTTGTTGTTGTTGTTCCCCAGGCTGCCTGGCCGAATAGCCCCAAGGTCCCGAGCAAGGCCAAAACCATAAACGAGCGCCCCCACAAAACCCTCCCTGCTTACCACTAACAAAGCCTGGGTGACCGAAACCACTCTAAGGCAGGGAGCTGAGGAGGGTGCGGAAATGCCCAGGAAACCAAAGCCCCACCCAAGGCCCTGTGCCCCTCAGCAATTATGAAGGGAAAGTTGAGGGGCAAGGGAAAAATGTGACGCTTTGGCTCCCAATCTGCCAACTTTTAGGTTGGCAGTAGGGAGGTCAATCCACGTAAAAGACGCCGTCACTTGAGATCTAGAAGATATATAAGTAAAAGGAACAGTCAGACTAAGCTATGGGCATGGCAGAGATCGCTCAGCTCTCACTCTGATAGACCAGCCCATCACCACATGACTAGAACCCAATCCTCTCAGCATCAGCTAGGAAAGGCCCTAGAAAGCTGCCTTTGGCGGGGGGATAGCTCCCCTATTTCAACTCCTTTCGGAGTTGGGACTAATTTAACCGGGACATTTTTCTACCGGAAGGGGGGGGGGGGGGGGGGTTACCCCAGGGATCGGTTCTAGGGATAGTTTTCTTCCTAATTTATATAAATGACATCGATGAGGGCCTCACCTGTACAATCTGAAAGTGTGCAGATGATGCATAAATTGCAAATACTGTACTGTACTCTCAAACGAACATGTAGAAGATAATGTAAAATAACACAGATAAACTATCAAGTTGGGCTAAAATTTGGAAAATTAATTTTAATGCGGATAAATGTAAAGTACTCCATATCGAGACCCGAAATGAGAAAGCATAATTATATTCACATGGATTGATACGAACTAATTGGCAGAACGATCAAATTATTTCCGTAAGATATTTAACTATAATCCCTCATTAACTAGGTCATTAACGTAATTTTGAGCACACCGAGAGAATGTTTCAGCAACAACATGAACTATTCAATGAATGGCACTCTGATTAAGGGTGTAGACAGAGAAACTGATTTGTGAGTAACAATATCGAGTAAACTAAAAACCCAGTCAACAATGTTCAGAAGTTTTTAAGAAGGCAAATACAATAATTGGTTTTATAGGCAGGTCATTCGAGCATAAATCCAAAGATGTAATCCTCACACTTTACAATTCTCTATCCGTCCTCTTCTAGAATATTGCGTTCATTCCTGGTACCCCTACTACCAAAAATATATACAAAAGTTACCAAAAGGATACCCAACCTAAGAAACAAACCATACGAGGAGAGTCTTAGAGAATTAAGTTTATTTCCTTTAACCCAGCACAGGTTAAGAGGTGACCTAATTCAAGTCTTCAAAATCATCAAAGGTATCAACAATATGAACTGTAATGAGTACGGTACTTTACGATCGACCAATCAAACTAAACAAGGGGAAATTATTGCAAAATTATTGTTAAATCTTTTAACTCGCACAAGTCTAAGAATTTCTTCTTCAATCGAGTTGTGAAGTTGTGGCATGGGCTTCCTCGAAATGTTATAGACTGCAACACCGTTGATTCCTTTAAATATCTCCTGGACAAGCACCTCACCTTAAACCCACAACTGATTGCATTTGTAATTGCATTACCTTTTTCTCAGATGATACATCGTGTTATGTTATTAACCCAAATCTTTCCCTATTAACATCTCGTAACTCTGCCAAGGACATTGGTCTCTCTCCCTCTCCAATTGTCCCTTACCCATTCTGAACCAATGTTAGACACTTTGAACAGCAGTGATTTAGAGAGCAAGCAACCTCGAGGGGTCGCTAGATCTGTTGTGGCTTGACTTCCTTTGTACTCCTTTGTATTTCATTCCTCCCTTTCTTCCTTCCATCCATTTTGTCTCTCCTTCCTTCCTTTTTTATCTACCTCTTGTCTCTCATTCTTTCCTTTTCCCTTTCTTCCTCTATTCTTTCTACCTTTCCTTTTTTTGTGTCCTTCCTTTCATATTGACTCTCCTATCTTCCTCCCTTTCCTTGTTTACTTCGGTTCTTCCATATTTATTCGTCTCCTACAATGTCCTTCCTTCATTAACTTCTACAGCTTCTTTTCTTTCTGTTGAAGCTCCTTCCCCTTTGCCCTCCTTCTTGCTCCTCTACATATTCATTCATTAATGTATTCCTTCCATCTGCCTTGTGCTTCCTTCTCTCTTTTGTGCTGTCTTCTCTCCTTCATACCGTTTTGCCTGTTCCTTCATTGTTCCTCCCCAGCAAAATTTTCCTTTCTCTCCTATAGTTCCTTTCACTCATTCAGTAATCGCTAATTCCTTCTTTACATTTACGTTGCCTCCCCTACTTACCCATCTTATCCTTCTGTCTCTCCTTCCTTCCATTTTCCTACAGTTGCTTTCCTTCTCTCCTAATATCTTATACTTCCTTCCTAACCTCGTCTACTTCCTTCTACCTCCCTTCCATCCTAAATTACTCACCTTCATTCCTTCTTCTTCTACTGCTTCCTTCACTCGTTCAAGTTTCTCCTTTCTTCCTTCCTTTCTCTCTTTGCCCACCCCCCAATTCCTCTGCTTCTTCTTTTCCTTTTTTACTCCCTTCCTCCCTGCCTTCCTCGGGTCCCTCCTTCCTTCCCTCAATCTTCCCTTCTTTCCTTCCTCCATTAGGTGTTTGTGGCGAAAATAATACAATTATGAAGGTAATTTTCACCTTTTAACACCCAAACCTTGTTTACTATGTGTGTGTGAGAGAAAGAGTGAGGACGAGATGGTTTGCGTGATAAAAGAGTAAATCATAAATGAGGACAAATATAGAACCTGTTGCTATTAGTAAATAAATTTAATAACAAATGTTACTAGAAAGAGATGACCTCGTGGCTTGTATTTCATAATTTCTATTGTTATGATTGAAGTGCGTACAAATCAATGTATTTTCCCTTGAGGATTATGACGCATTTTGACAGTTTGTTCTGACTATCATTAGACGATTATATGCAACTTGGGAATTATCGGTGGGCATCAAAAGGGTGAATACTATCTCAATTGTCTGACTTCCATATGCCCTTCCTAGTCTCAATAAAATCGTCAAATTATAGCCAATGTAAACTGTCAAAATGTGTGATACTCTTGAAGGGTTAATGAAAGCAATTAACATACTGAACTGTACGCCCACATAAAGCAATTAACATACTGGACTGTACGCCCACATAAAAACGGTGTCTCAATGTCAATGCTTCAAATAAATATTCCTCTATTGGTTTAACACAAATGTATTCTCGAACCACGTTGAACAAGTTTGAATACAGAGGCTTTGGGTGTGTCTGCTAAGCCTTATATATATATATATATATATATATATATACTGTTATATAAAATAGTTTTTTTCTGTTTATTATGGCTATCGGTAGACGATATTATTTTGTTTAGGATGGAATTTTGGAAGTCAAAATGGATAATTGATATACTTTACCTCTTTGAATCTTCGAGTTCCTTCTAAAACTGACACGACTATTTCCGTGTCTTTGCAGATAGCTTTCTGTAACACCTTCACAAATTACTAATTTGTTTGATTCGATTTTCAGGAATAATCTTTTGGTAAAATTACCATTCAATTGTTTTCATAAATATAGCTTTATTTAGGTTGGTTAAGGATTAAAACAATAACCAGAGGAGAGTCTAAGTATACATGTATTTTAAAGATATTGACTTAATTTCTACTTCACTGTTTGTAATGGAAGCGTTTCCAATTTAAGTTAGAACAAACAAAATCATAGTGAGCTATACTGTACATAAAGACATCATAATTTGAAGAAATATTATGGAGTTCCTTACATAAATTTCAGAATTTCATTCCATATTATTTTATATTAATAGTGTGTATGTTGTGATATATGTTATTATCTAAGCAAATTTCGAATATTTTATCAGCACTCGAACATTTTATGGTAGATGTAAAGGAAGGAACTAATAACGAGTAAAACTGTCAGTATTTGTATATAATCGTGACTAACATTAGAAGATATTAATCAGTTTTGGAAATGGTTCAAATATGGGTATCTGTTTAACTTCCACTTCAGTGGTTTGGTGATCAAAATCAATAATACACATAATTAAGTTTGTAAAGATGTCTACATTTATTCATATTTTTGGGATTCTTGCAATGGATTATACATTTACTTTTCGTTAATCCCCCTGTCGACAGATCTTGTCTATAATTGTCACTTCAGTATCGTGTACCGTAGCTATTATAGTTTACTGGTATCATAGTTAATATTTGACCTAGTCATGAGTTAGCTATTATTCATGTTTTATAGTATGTTTCTTTTATTAAGTTAACGAAGTATTGACTTGCCCTATCTTATTCTTACTCTGCAGTGTCAAACTGTATATAGCTATACATACGTTGTTACTTGCATAAACTGTATATAGCTATACATACGTTGTTACTTGCATAAACTGTATATAGCTATACATACGTTGTTACTTGCATAAACTGTATATAGCTATACATACGTTGTTACTTGCATAAACCTCACCTCAATATGGTACACAGAGCTGGCAGTTTCTTATTTTCCCATCAATTAGAGAACAATCAGCTGACAATGGAGTAAGCCTTTTGCCATGGTACAAATAAAGAAAACAACAAAAAACTTTAGTGATACTGTAGGTAAGAGTGCGTTATAATGGCATGAGGTGGGTGGAACATGAATTAAGATGCGAGTTGTAGGTAACGTCATTGCTGAGTAGTATTCATAGCCTACGTTTCAAGTGGCCTAAAGTCTACTTAAATAAATTCAATACACTACTTGTTGAGAGAGAGAGAGAGAGAGAGATGGGGGGGGGGAGGGGAGGGGGTAGGTGAAGAGAGAGAGAGAGTTTGGTAGAGGTAGGTGTGTTGCGAAGGGTACTCCATTTTTCATGCGGTGCTTGACAAGGAGGGGAAGCTCGATTACTCTCTCTCTCTCTCTCTCTCTCTCTCTCTCTCTCTCTCTCTCTCTCTCTCTCTCTCTCTCTTTAAATGATATTGATGTAGGTCTGCTGAATAACTGTATCTCCAAATTTGCTGACGTTACAAAAATAGGGAACATAGTCTTGAGTGAGGAAGACAGAAATAGCCTTCAGTCCGACTTACGCGAAATAGTTGAATGGTCAGAGAAGTCGCAAATGCCTTAAATGTTAACAAATGTCAAGTTGTGCACGTTGGTTCATAATACAAAAATTATGATTATCAAATGAAAGACCAATCAATAATAGCAGACTCTAAGGTTAAAGATCTCGGGGTTATAATAGAAAACCTAAAATCCTCAGAGCAATGTGCGGCTGCGGCAAATAAAGCTAACAAATCCTTGGGATTTATCAAAAGAAATTTTACCTATAAAAACGAAAACATTATTTTACCGTTATTCAAAAGCATTGTTAGACCCAATTTTGAATATGGCGCTCAGTTCTGGTCCCTGTATCTCAAGAAAGACATTAAAAAAACTCGAGTATGTGCAGCGTAGAGCAACTAAACTAATTCCCTCTCTGATAAACAAGCCATATTATGAAAGATTAAATAAATGAAATTTGTTCTCGCTTAAGAATCAAAGGTTGCGAGGCCAACTTATCGAGTGTTTTAAAATACTTAAAAGATTTGACAGAGTAGATATCAGTGCACTGTTCACGGTTAATAACAGTGCTGCAACCCGAGGTAATGGAACTAAATTAATTAGAAAAAAAACATCCTTAGATGTGACGCAACATTTCTTCACATACAATGTGGTTAAAGAGTGGAATAGTTTGCCAAGGGAGGTGGTCGACAGTAATTAAATTGATACGTTAAAGAAAAGACGATCATCTGATGAAGATTGGATTGATATGAATTAATCAATAAGTATGTGTAATTTCCCTTTCAAACTAATTGTTATCTATACTATATGCAAACTTTCCTTGTGGGCATTTCCTGACCCATAAGGTTACACTTCATCCTAGCTTCCGGTACGGCCTATTAGCCGGAGAGAGTGGAGGGTGGAGAGAGAGCCTTCTACTTTACTGTCCTATTCTTCCACTACAAACTGACCCTGTCTAGTAGTATTAAGGCCGGACCACCTAGTTGGGACTGCAAGGTCTGCGTGGTCTGATTATCTGTGTAACTCTCTCTCTCTCATACACTTTTTTTCGTTTGGAATTCTTACAAAGCGGTGCCAACTCATTGATGTTTATAATTCTAGACACTGAAGGTTTGACGACGTCCATGAATGATAGCAATATGAATACCACCCACAGTATCGTTGGTGGGACTTAACCCTTTCGCGACACGAGGACGACCTTTATTTTCTAATTTTATTGAACGTTAGATTACTTTTATCAGATTTGGAAGGTTCTCCAGTCAAAGGAGTTAAATGTATCTTAATTAACGTTTTAACTCCCACGATTCCTTCCTAAATTTAATACAATCGTTTAATAATAGCCTGAATAAAATAAGTACACCGAAAGGGGTAATGAGCATTACACGAGAGATTCTATCAATATTGATATACCAACATATAATGTATATTGCAAAATTAATGGACAAGTTTACATTGGTATCGAAAGCTAGACTGCAGATTAATTAAAGTATGTGACTGATTCAAGTAAATGTTTTCCTCATAAGCTGCCAGACCAGTATTGACAATTTACTTAAGTTGAGGAAAAATGTTATCGTGTGGAATCAGTATTAGAGGTAATGGGGATTAACGCTAATATATTTAATAACCTCTTGACACACACAATATCTGCTCTTCTTGGAACAAACTACCCTCGGAGGTTGTTACTATAATAGATACCGCTCGAGGATTAAGATGCGTTTTGACAGTTAATTTAAAGGTTTTACGCAATTGATTGCTTAGATCCTCCCTAAATTGCGTTAAATCGTCCAATGATATTCAGAATAAAGTGTAACAATGCGTTCTCAAACTCTGAAAGAGTTAAACAGAGAGTAGCAGGAAAGTTCCCACAATGCAGTGACTGCTTTATACTTTACTGTACAAAGTCTCTCTCTCTCGCTCTCTCTCTCTCTCTCTCTCTTAATTAGAAAAAAAAGGCATCCTTAGATGTTTACCAAGGGAGGTGGTCGACAGTAATTCTATTGATACGTTTAAGAAAAGACTGGACGATCATCTAATGAAGATTGGATTAATATGAATTAATCAGTAGGCATGTGTAATTTCCTTTTCAAACTAATTTCTTCCTATACTACATAAAAACTTTCCTTGTGGGCATTTCCTGAACCATAAGGTTACACTTCATCCTATTTTCCGGTACGGCTTATTAGCCGGAGGGAGCGGCGGGTGGGGAGAGAGCCTTCTACTTTACTGTCCTATTCTTCCACTATAAACTGTCCCTGTCTAGTAGTATTAAGGCCAGACCACCTAGTTGGGACTGCAAGGTTTGTGTGGTCTGAGTATCTGTGTAACTCTTGTGTAACTAACTCACTCGCTCTCGCTCTCTCTCTCTCTCTCGCTCTCTCTCTCTCTCTCTCTCTCTCTCTCTCTCTCTCTCTCTCTCTCTCTCTCTCTCTCTCTCTCTCTCTCTCTCTCTCTCTCTCTCTCTCTCTCTCTCTCTCTCTCTCTCTCTCCTACCATAGGTGAACATAAAGACTATAAGGTATTGATCAGAACATCCTTAGAACATGACCTCAATTCTCGACATAATACTATACTGCGAAAAAGTATTAAAAACTCTTGACTGCCCTAGGAACACTCTCAGTAATATACATAAACAGCCCCAAGGTGTAAAAGATGATGGTAATGAGGTTGTGCACAAACTCCCTTCGTCTGAAAAACAGTTCTGTCAAAAGCTACGCCACAGAGGATTTAGGTATATACAATATGGGACATGTGAGAATAATTTAAGCTGGCCAGTTTAGTGCAAGTCAAGTATAACATCAATGTATCTATCTATCTATCTATTGCCTGACACCGTGATCCCCGAAGGGGTGGCCACGAACGAACCGCCCCCAAGCACCTCTGTACATCAATGTATGTACAGTATTATTATTATATTTTTTAGTGTCTGTCAATCTGATTGTTTTATACACTGATCACATATTATCATATATTTCAAAAGATACATACAAGTTTCAACACATAATGTGAAAAGTTCACAGGATGTTTTAAATGCCATCAAGGGTGGGGTGGGGGGGGGGGGGGATGAGCAGGGTTTGATTCCCGGTTAGGGCGAAACTATTTGGGCGAGTCTTCAACAATCGGTATCTCTGTTCACTTAGCAGTAAATAGGAACCACGAACTAATGGCCACTTGTAACGCCCTATCCAGATGGAGCACCCTCCAACGTTACTATCTCAACGTTATTGCACTATGATGTTTACTTCCCTGAGTTCACACACACACGCATTACAGATCAATATGTGCACTTAATATATGGTGGAATCCATTATCCACACGTAATTAGATCAATACATCTCATAAAACAACACAGTACTGTATAACATAGTACAGTATAACATAGTACAGTATAACACAGTACAGTATAACATAGTGCAGTATAACATAGTACAGTATAACACAGTACAGTATAACATAGTACAGTATAACATACTACAGTATAACATAGTACAGTATAACATAGTACAGTATAACATAGTACAGTATAACATAGTGAAGTATAACACAGTACATTATAACATAGTGCAGTATAACATAGTACAGTATAACATAGTGTAGTATAACATAGTACAGTATAACATAGTGCAGTATAACATAGTACAGTATAACATAGTACAGTATAACATAGTACAGTATGACATAGTGCAGTATAACATAGTACAGTATAACATAGTACAGTATACCATAGTACAGTATAACATAGTACAGAACATAGTACAGTATAACATAGTACAGTATAACATAGTACAGTATAACATAGTGCAGTATAACATAGTACAGTATAACATAGTGTAGTATAACATAGTGCAGTATAACATAATGCAGTATAACACAGTACAGTATAACATAGTACAGTACAACATAGTATAGTATAACATAGTACAGTATAACATAGTACAGTATAACATAGTGCAGTATAACATAGTGCAGTATAACATAGTACAGTAAAACATAGTGCAGTACAACATAGTACAGTATAACATAGTGCAGTATAACATAGTGCAGTATAACATAGTACAGTAAAACATAGTACAGTGCAACATAGTGCAGTATAACATAGTACAGTATTACATACTACAGTATAACATAGTGCAGTATAACATAGTACAGTATAACATAGTACATTTATAACATAGTACAGTATAACATAGTGCAGTATAACATAGTACAGTATAACATAGTGCAGTATAACATAGCACAGTATAACATAGTACAGTATAACATCGTACAGTATAACATAGTGCAGTATAACATAGTACAGTATAACATAGTACAGTATAACATATTACAGTATAACATAGTGCAGTATAACATAGTACAGTATAACATATTACAGTATAACATAGTGCAGTATAACATAGTACAGTATAACATATTACAGTATAACATAGTGCAGTATAACATAGTACAGTATAACATAATACAGTATAACATAGTACAGTATAACATAGTACAGTATAACATAGTGCAGTATAACATAGTACAGTATAACATAGTACAGTATAACATAGTGCAGTATAACATAGTACAGTATAACATGGTACAGTATAACATAGTGCAGTATAACATAGTACAGTATAACATAGTACAGTACAACATAGTACAGTACAACATAGTACAGTACAACATAGTACAGTATAACATAGTGAAGCATAACATAGTACAGTATAACATAGTACAGTTTAACATAGTACAGTATAACATAGTGCAGTATAACATAGTACAGTATAACATAGTACAGTATAACATAGTGCAGTATAACATAGTGCAGTATAACATAGAACAGTATAACATAGTACAGTATAACATAGTACAGTATAACATAGTGCACTATAACATAGTACAGTATAACATAGTACAGTATAACATAGTACAGTATAACATAGTGCAGTATAACATAGTGCAGTATAACATAGTACAGTACAACATAGTGCAGTACAACATAGTGCAGTATAACATAGTATAGTATAACATAGTACAGTACAACATAGTGCAGTATAACTAAGTGCAGTATAACATAGTGCAGTATAACATAGTACAGTAAAACATAGTGCAGTACAACATAGTACAGTATAACATAGTGCAGTATAACATAGTACAGTAAAACATAGTACAGTGCAACATAGTGCAGTATAACATAGTACAGTATTACATACTACAGTATAACATAGTGCAGTATAACATAGTACAGTATAACATAGTACATTTATAACATAGTACAGTATAACATAGTGCAGTATAACATAGTACAGTAAAACATAGTACAGTATAACATAGTGCAGTATAACATAGTGCAGTATAACATAGCACAGTATAACATAGTACAGTATAACATCGTACAGTATAACATAGTGCAGTATAACATAGTACAGTATAACATAGTACAGTATAACATATTACAGTATAACATAGTGCAGTATAACATAGTACAGTATAACATATTACAGTATAACATAGTGCAGTATAACATAGTACAGTATAACATATT
The DNA here is from genome assembly GCA_032716605.1 of Paralithodes platypus. Taxonomy (NCBI): domain Eukaryota; kingdom Metazoa; phylum Arthropoda; class Malacostraca; order Decapoda; family Lithodidae; genus Paralithodes; species Paralithodes platypus. Next base: position 17,660,515 of record CM064564.1, on the reverse strand, counting down.
ACAGTATAACATAGTGCAGTATAACATAGTACAGTATAACATAGTACAGAACAACATAGTACAGTACAACATAGTACAGTATAACATAGTACAGTATAACATAGTGCAGTATAACATAGTGCAGTATAACATAATACAGTATAACATAGTACAGTATAACATAGTACAGTATAACATAGTGCAGTATAACATAGTACAGTATAACATAGTGCAGTATAACATAGTACAGTATAACATGGTACAGTATAACATAGTGCAGTATAACATAGTACAGTATAACATAGTACAGTACAACATAGTACAGTACAACATAGTACAGTACAACATAGTACAGTATAACATAGTGAAGCATAACATAGTACAGTATAACATAGTACAGTTTAACATAGTACAGTATAACATAGTGCAGTATAACATAGTACAGTATAACATAGTACAGTATAACATAGTGCAGTATAACATAGTGCAGTATAACATAGAACAGTATAACATAGTACAGTATAACATAGTACAGTATAACATAGTGCAGTATAACATAGTACAGTATAACATAGTACAGTATAACATAGTACAGTATAACATAGTGCAGTATAACATAGTGCAGTATAACATAGTACAGTACAACATAGTGCAGTACAACATAGTGCAGTATAACATAGTATAGTATAACATAGTACAGTACAACATAGTGCAGTATAACTAAGTGCAGTATAACATAGTGCAGTATAACATAGTGCAGTATAACATAGTGCAGTATAACATAGTACAGTATAACATAGTACAGTAAAACATAGGGCAGTATAACATAGTACAGTATAACATAGTACAGTACAACATAGTACAGTACAACATAGTACAGTATAACATAGTGCAGTATAACATAGTGCAGTATAACATAGTGCAGTATAACATAGTACAGTATAACATAGTACAGTATAACATAGTGCAGTATAACATAGTACAGTATAACATAGTACAGTATAACATAGTACAGTACAACATAGTACAGTATAACATAGTGCAGTATAACATAGTACAGTATAACATAGTACAGTATAACATAGTACAGTACAACATAGTACAGTATAACATAGTACAGTATAACATAGTGCAGTATAACATAGTAGAGTATAACATAGTACAGTATAACATAGTACAGTATAACATAGTACAGTATTACATAGTACAGAGTAACATAGTACAGTATTACTTAGTACAGTACAACATAGTGCAGTATAACATAGTGCAGTGTAACATAGTACAGTATAACATAGTACAGTATAACATAGTACAGTACAACATAGTACAGTATAACATAGTACAGTATAATATAGTGTAGTATAACATAGTGCAGTATAACATAGTACAGTATAACATAGTGTAGTATAACATAGTACAGTATAACATAGTACAGTATAACATAGTACAGTATAACATAGTACAGTATAACATAGTACAGTACAACATAGTACAGAACATAGTACAGTATAACATAGTACAGTATAACATAGTACAGTATAACATAGTGCAGTATAAGATAGTACAGTATAATATAGTACAGTATAACATAGTACAGTTTAATATAGTACAGTATAACATAGTGCAGTATAACACAGTACAGTATAACATAGTGTAGTATAACATAGTACAGTATAACATAGTGCAGTATAACATAGTACAGTATAACATAGTACAGTATAACATAGTACAGTATGACATAGTGCAGTATAACACAGTACAGTATAACATAGTGTAGTATAACATAGTACAGTATAACATAGTGCAGTATAACATAGTACAGTACAACATAGTACAGTATAACATAGTACAGTATGACATAGTGCAGTATAACATAGTGCAGTATAACATAGTACAGTATAACATAGTACAGTATAACATAGTACAGAACATAGTACAGTATAACATAGTACAGTATAACATAGTGCAGTATACCATAGTACAGTATAACATATTACAGTATAACATAGTACAGTATAACATAGTGCAGTATAACATAATGCAGTATAACACAGTACAGTATAACATAGTACAGTACAACATAGTACAGTATAACATAGTACAGTATAACATAGTACAGTATAACATAGTGCAGTATAACATTGTACAGTATAACATAGTGCAGTATAACATAGTGCAGTATAACATAGTACAGTAAAACATAGTACAGTACAACATAGTACAGTATAACATAGTGCAGTATAACATAGTGCAGTATAACATAGTGCAGTATAACATAGTACAGTATAACATAGTGCAGTATAACATAGTACAGCATAAAATAGTACAGTATAGCATAGTGCAGTATAACATAGTACAGTATAACATAGTACAGTATAACATAGTGCAGTATAACATAGTACAGTAAAACATAGTGCAGTATAACATAGTAGAGTATAACATAGTGCAGTATAACATAGTGCAGTATAACATAGTACAGTATAACATAGTACAGTACAACATAGTACAGTGCAACATAGTGCAGTATAACATAGTACAGTATTACATACTACAGTATAACATAGTGCAGTATAACATAGTACAGTATAACATAGTACATTTATAACATAGTACAGTATAACATAGTGCAGTATAACATAGTACAGTAAAACATAGTACAGTATAACATAGTGCAGTATAACATAGTGCAGTATAACATAGCACAGTATAACATAGTACAGTATAACATCGTACAGTATAACATAGTGCAGTATAACATAGTACAGTATAACATAGTGCAGTATAACATAGTACAGTATAACATATTACAGTATAACATAGTGCAGTATAACATAGTACAGTATAACATAGTACAGTATAACATAGCACAGTACAACATAGTGCAGTATAACATAGTACAGTATAACATAGTGCAGTATAACATAGTACAGTTTAACATAGTACAGTATAACATAGTGCAGTATAACATAGTGCAGTATACCATAGTACAGTATAACATAGTGCAGTATAACATAGTACAGTAAAACATAGTGCAGTATAACATAGTACAGTATAACATAGTGCAGTATAACATAGTACAGTACAACATAGTACACGACAACATAGTGCAGTATAACATAGTGCAGTATAACATAGTACAGTAAAACATAGTGCAGTATAACATAGTACAGTATAACATAGTACAGTATAACATAGTACAGTATAACATAGTACAGTACAACATAGTACAGTATACCATAGTACAGTATAACATAGTGTAGTATAACATAGTACAGTATAACATAGTACAGTATAACATAGTACAGTATAACATAGTACAGTATAACATAGTGCAGTATAACAGTACAGTATAACATAGTACAGTATACTATAGTGCAGTATAACATAGTACAGTATAACATAGTGTAGTATAACATACTGCAGTATAACATAGTACAGTATAACATAGTACAGTATAACATAGTACAGTATAACATAGTGCAGTATAACATAGTACAGTATAACATAGTACAGTATAACATAGTACAGTACAACATAGTGCAGTATAACATAGTACAGTATAACATAGTGCAGTATAACATAGTACAGTACAACATAGTACAGTACAACATAGTGCAGTATAACATAGTGCAGTATAACATAGTACAGTATAACATAGTGCAGTATAACATAGTACACTATAACATAGTGCAGTATAACATAGTACAGTATAACATAGTACAGTATAACATAGTGCAGTATAACATAGTACAGTATAACATAGTGCAGTATAACATAGTGCAGTATAACATAGTACAGTATTACATAGTGCAGTATTACATAGTACCATATAACATAGTGCAGTATAACATAGTGCAGTATAACATAGTACAGTATAACATAGTACAGTATAACATAGTGCAGTATAACATAGTGCAGTATAACATAGTGCAGTATAACATAGTACAGTATAACATAGTACAGTATAGCATAGTGCAGTATAACATAGTACAGTATAACATAGTACAGTATAACATAGTACAGTATAACATAGTACAGTATAACATAGTGCAGTATAACTTAGTATATACAGTATAACATAGTGCAGTATAACATAGTGCAGTATAACATCGTACAGTATAACATATTGCAGTATAACATAGTACAGTATAACATAGTGCAGTATAACATAGTGCAGTATAACATAGTACAGTATAACATAGTGCAATATAACATAGTACAGTATAACATAGTGTAGTATAACATAGTGCAGTATAACATAGTACAGTATAACATAGTACAGTATAACATAGTGCAGTATAACATAGTGCAGTATAACAGTACAGTATAACATAGTGTAGTATAACATAGTGCAGTATAACATAGTACAGTATAACATAGTGCATTATAACATAGTGCAGTATATCATAGTACAGTATTACATAGTGCAGTATTACATAGTACAGTATAACATAGTGCAGTATAACATAGTGCAGTATAACATAGTGCAGTATAACATCGTACAGTATAACATAGTACAGTATAACATTGTACAGTATAACATAGTACAGTATAACATAGTACAGTATAACATAGTACAGTATAACATAGTGCAGCATAACATAGTACAGTATAACATAGTGCAGTATATAATAGTGCAGTATAACATAGTGCAGTATAACATAGTACAGTATAACATAGTACAGTATAACATAGTGCAGTATAACATAGTGCAGTATAACATAGTGCAGTATAACATAGTACAGTATTACATAGTGCAGTATTATATAGTACAGTATAACATAGTGCAGTATAACATAGTGCAGCATAACAGTACAGTATAACATAGTACAGTATAACATAGTACAGTATGACATAGTGCAGTATAACATAGTGCAGCATAACATAGTACAGTATAACATAGTGCAGTATAACATAGTACAGTATAACATATTACAACATAGCATATCACAACAGAACATTGTGCAACGTGACATATTGCAACATATCATAACTTAACATAACAGCATAACAAACAAGCGTAGCATTTTACATCATAATGTAATATCACATGAATGATTACAACATAGAATACCTTAACAACATAGCAAACAAACATAACATATTACATAGTATAACATAACATATTACAACGGCACAAAACATCATAACAGGGAAGCAACACATATTTCAACATAGCATAATGCAACACGACATAGCATTACACTACAATATAACAACAAAACATACCATAACATAATCGCATAACATCATAGCATAATAATCTAGCATATAACATCATAGTAGAATAACATAACATAATTCATCCGAGGAATAACACCTCATCTGGTGACTGCATTCTTATATATACATATACCTCTTTAACTTGTCTTATCGGTAATATCAGTGTATGTCTGTCTGTCTGTGTTTGTCTGTCCGTCCATGTGTCTGTGTTTGTCTGTCTGTCCATGTGTCTGTTTGTCTGTCCGTGTGTCTGTGTTTGTTTGTCTGTCCATGTGTCTGTGTGTATCTGTCTGTCCGTGTGTCTGTGTGTGTCTGTCTGTCCATGTGTCTGTGTGTCTGTCTGTCCGTGTGTCTGTGTTTGTTTGTCTGTCCATGTGTCTGTCTGTCCGTGTGTCTGTCTGTCCATGTGTCAGTGTGTGTCTGCCTGTCCGTGTGTCTGTGTTTGTCTGTTGTGACATTAACCACTCCGTTAGAACCGCATGGCTTGTCCTACAGTGACTCGCTAGGATCGCCAGGGCAGTGGATGGGGCTACAGTTTATGTATTAGAGTGTGCTTTATTTCATATGAAAGCTTGTGTCATGGGCAGTCCAGAAAGGCTCTTTGTTTTCACCCATGTCAAGGCTTTATATATTTAATTGTAAAGTATTTGTTTTATCATTAACTAGTAATGATGGGATCTGGGAGAGAGAGAGAGAGTAGAACAGAGTGAGAGGGAGCATGCAGTGTTTTGTCCCGCTCGATGACGTCACGGCTGGCTGCCTCGTGGGGGTTGGTGGAGAGAGGTCCTTACCATGCTGCTAGCTCCCTTGCTAGTGGCTAGAGGACTTGTAACCGCTTTTTTCCCACGCGCCTCCAGCTAGTGCGAGTATATATACAGTTCCTCGCCACTCTCTCCCTCAGATCTGGTTTCTAGAACGCATCCATCTTTTTTCCTAGCTACCTGTCACCCGCACCGCACCTGAGAATCTTTTCCTCTGCCTACCTCTCTCTTTTTTCATATCTTTCACCACCTTTTATTAATATTATACCCCCTCTGGTTAACTCTGCAAAATCAGCTTCATGCTGGCCAGTTGTATTGTGCGTTAAGGTCTGATATAACCCATGTATGTTAGTTGTTAAGATAAGTGGATCACGAAGCATTGGTTGGCATTTATATTGTTTAAGTACCGCATCCTATAATTATTAGTGTTCTGCTGGATTAGATAATGCTAGACTAGGAGTCTGATATTATAAGGTATTGTTTCCTATGGGTGCTGGCTTTAGTTAAAAGCTGCACGACATACCTGAGAACTGGAGTTGATTGAGTAAATTCTAGTCTGTGTGCCATTGAGAGTAGAGCATGCACGAATGAGGGCTTTTTGCCTATACCATTCTGCACTGTTCTAGTCTCGATTGTTTGTCTTTGAGGTACGCCAGGAGAACGCTTAATACTTCGGTATTAAGGTTTCTCAAGAGAGCTACCCTTCATTATAACGTAATATTTGACGCACAGACTTGAGATTTACACTAGGCTATGCGGCCATGCGCACCAGTATCTCGTATAATTGACTCTAGCTAGACTTCATCAATCATAGTAGACATTAAGTATATTAATCCAATTACTCTTTTTATGCATACCCATTTATGATTACACAAGCATTTCGCAGCCTAGTTTGATGTATGGAGACACAAACGACTTAGGCTCTTTTTGTTGATAGGAATACTGCATTGTCGTGGCGATTATTATTATTGTTGTAGTGTTTAGGATATTCTTGGCTCCGACGGCATTATATATTCTGCCTTTTTGTGTGCATAGCCTGCACGAGCATTGTTCCGCTGCCTGCCTTTTTGGGTTCCATTTCCGATACGAGCATCTTTATAGCATCTAACATTTAAAGAAGATTCCTTGTTAGTGTTGAAGGACTTTAGTGCACTTTCTTTCATGCAGGAGTGCCTGACATTTATTGATTAAAGTAACGTAAGCTGTAACTTCTCTTACCACCTTACTTTGCATACCATAACCAAGCACCTTCGGTTATAGGTAGTAATAGGCTGTTTTCACATAACATTAAGCCTAGAGTAGACGCACATTTATTGAGAGTTTGATAGCCTATTATTGCATACAGAACTCTGTAGAGTATTTGTGTTCTTTGTTCACTGGGAATATACATCAGAGGTTGGAGCTAGCGCTTTCCGTTGTAACATTTATGCCATTACTAGTCCAATGAATAAGAGCCCTGATATATTTGAACCCCAGTCGTAACACTGTCTGTCCTTGTGTCTGTGTTTGTCTGTCTGTCCATGTGTCTGTTTGTCTGTCCATGTGTCTGTGTTTGTCTGTGTGTGGCTGTCTGTCCGTGTGTCTGTGTTTGTCTGTCCGTCCATGTGTCTGTGTTTGTCTGTCTGTCCATGTGTCTGTGTGTGTCTGTCCATGTGTCTGTGTTTGTATGTGTTTGTCTGTCCATGTGTCTGTGTTTGTTTGTCTGTCCATGTGTCTGTGTGTGTCTGTCTGCCCATGTGTCTGTGTGTGTCTGTCTATCCATGCGTCCGTGTTTGTCTATCTGTCCATGTGTCCGTGTTTGTCTGTCTGTCCGTGTTTGTCTATCTGTCCGTGTGTCTGTGTGTGTCTGTCTGTCCATGTGTCCGTGTTTGTCTGTCTGTCGGTGTTTGTCTGTCTGTCCATGTTTGTCTATCTGTGTGTGTGTCTGTCTGTCCATGTGCTGTGTGTGTCTGTCTGTCCGTGTGTCTGTGTTTGTTTGTCTGTCCATGTGTCTGTGTGTGTCTGTCTGTGTTTGTCTGTCTGTCCTTGTGTCTGTGTTTGTCTGTCTGTCCATGTGTCTGTTTGTCTGTCCATGTGTCTGTGTCTGTCTGTCCATGTGTCTGTATTTGTCTGTCCGTCCATGTGTCTGTGTTTGTCTGTCTGTCCATGTGTCTGTTTGTCTGTCCATGTGTCTGTGTGTGTTTGTCCATGTGTCTGTGTTTGTCTGTCCATGTGTCTGTGTTTGTTTGTCTGTCCATGTGTCTGTGTGTGTCTGTCTGCCCATGTGTCTGTGTGTGTCTGTCTATCCATGCGTCCGCGTTTGTCTGTCTGTCCGTGTTTGTCTATCTGTCCGTGTGTCTGTGTGTGTCTGTCTGTCCATGTGTCCGTGTTTGTCTGTCTGTCCGCGTTTGTCTATCTGTCCGTGTGTCTGTGTGTGTCTGTCTGTCCATGGGTCCGTGTTTGTCTGGCTGTCCATGTGTCCGTAATTATCTGCCTGTTTGCAAACGGTCCAAAACATACAAATTAAGGTAATTTCACGAATATAGACGAGTACCTTATTCCAACCATAAACATGCCTGATTAACTCGTTCAGTACCGGTGACATCCGTTTTATTATATTCTGTCAACTATTATATTTGTTTTTATTTAGCTTAGGAAAGACGTTTACCCATTCGGCCCCATTCAGCCTACTGTTTTAAGACGTTTATCCCCATCCAGGTGTCAATTTTTTACTGGTGAGCGGTAGCGAGCCAGCATATTTTTTATTTTTGTTTGACAGCAGGCTAAATTTGTACATTTTTCGATAGAAAAATGTCTCCGGCGAAGCCGGATTTCTTCATATAATGCAGGCTCGCTATCGCTCGCCAGGAAGAAATCGACACCTGGATGGGGATAAACGTCTTAAAACAGTAGGCTGAATGGGGCCGAATGGATACAAGCCAGAGAGAGATAGAAAAGGACAGAACAAAAACAGGTCACCCCCCTTAACGTCTTTCTTACTATTTTCTGGCTACCAATAACATAAGAGAAAGAGAGAAAAGGACAGAAATAACAAAAAGCAGGTCACCCCCCTTAAGTTGTGCCAATAGTTATATAAATGTCTCACCTCTCGTTACAGATTACCAGGAGCCTATGTTTAGTATTCTAGGACGCAGTACTGTTCTGTTTTCTGGCCATTATCAGACGAGTTTATTCAGATTAGGGAGGCTAATTGTATATCAATGGGTTAATTGAGACCATTTTTACCCTATTAACTTACACCGATCCTTCCTAAGCTGTATCAAATCGTCTAATGATAACCAGACTAAACTGCTAAAACATTAAATTCCTTATAGAGTTAAGGCATTATCACATGTCATGTTTGTTATCAGTATTGTTTCACTATACTTCTGATACTGGAAACTAGTATGGAGATATAGTGTCCTAGGTGACAGAATTTGTTAACAAATGTACAGTATAACTGAAGGTGGTAGATCAAAGTTGCGGAGAAAGCGCTCTCGTGTGATAGCACTTGATATATTATGAGACACCAAAACGTGCATGTATGTCGGAAGTACGCGCTCTACTGACCTAGCTCGGCAGTCATAGAAAAGTGTAGGGATTGAGTCTTACTAAAATCTATTTTTCATTATTTAGAGAAGTATAATTATGTTATATTTCTTACTGGATATTTTCGAATTTTTAAAGTTAAAACACATACCTTGTATAACGGGCTAAAAACACTAATTTTGACTCATTAAACAATAATTATCTCAGTAATTTGGTAAAAGGCCCAGGACAGGACGATAATGAAGTCTGGCGTAAGATGTTAGGTAATATCTCCAGCTGAACACGGCAGAGGCGGGGAGAAGCACAAGAGACTTTAAGGAGGGGATGGCCGTACTTAGTTGGTGATTTAAATATTTGTATAATATTATGGTCTTCGAAATGGGTGAAGTCACAGAGTGTGAGGTGAAGCTGAACGGTCAGGCTATGGAGATCGTCAACTCTTTTAAGTATCTGGGCAGTGTGTTGAGTAAAGATGGGACTATGGATGAAGAAGTGCGGGAGAGGGTACAACAGGGGAAGAGGGTTGTAGGAACGCTAAAAGCAGTAACAAGAAATAGGGTGGTCAGTATGAAAGTGAAGAAGTCCTTGCATGACAGTGTGGTAATCCCGACACTGACTTACGGAAGCGAAGCATGGACGTTAGTTGAGAGACTCAGACCAAGAGTGAGAGCAGTGGAAATGAATTACTTAAGGAGTGCGTGCGGAGTTACATGGAGGGATAGACAGACTAATGAAGAAGTAAGAAGGAGGTGTGGTGTGGAGGTAGATGTGCTGGAAAGTGTGAAAAGGAACAACTTGAGATGGTTCGGCCATATGGAACGTATGGAAAGTGAGAGAATGACCAAGAGGGTGTACGAGAGCGAGGTGGAGGGACAGAGAGGGAGAGGTAGACCGAATGAGAGGTGGAAGGATGGAGTGAGGAAGTACATGAACGAAGGTGGTGTTGGTTGGGGGGAGGGGCGTCGACTGACTGGGGACAGAGGTGCGTGGGGGCGGTTCGTTCGTGGCCACCCCTTCGGGGATCACGGCGTCAGGCAATAGATAGATAGATAGATAATATTATTTAGTTTCCTCCCCAGACCTCCATCAAGTTTTATAAATAATACTTTAAAAACCTCCTACAAGATAAATTTGCAAATTTTTCGGTAGAAAAAATTCCCGGCTAAAGGCCGGTTCCTCCTAGATTACAGACTCGCTATCGCTTGCCAGGAAAAAATCGACACCTAAATGGAACGAAAGGTCTAAATATTGACAAAGAAAGGGGGTGGAAAGTCTTAAAATCGCCAAACTAATGGGTCGAACGTCTTAAAATCTGACAACTTAAGAGACTATACTGTACATGAGGGGGAAGGGGGGCCAGACAAACCAACCGTCTCCCCTTAAGGCCTTATCTTGCCAACCCTGTTACCGGCAACGTTTTGTAATCCCTATTCTGTACCGGCGACGTCTTTGTAATCCCTATTCTGTACCGGCGACGTCTTTGTAATTGTATTCTGGCTACAACTAGACAATGTTATTCAGTTTAACAAGGGCCTCCAACAATTACCCTCTTCTGTGCCGCGACGTCTTTTTTATTATTTTCTAGCTTTATTTAGAGGATTTTGTGCAGCTTAGGAAGGATCTGTGGTAGTAAAAAGGGTAAGTGAGATAGTTCGAAGCCTGTTACTTGCTGGAGGTCCTCTTTAAACTGAATAATATCGTATAATAGTAGCCTGAGTAAAGTTTAAAAGACGTCTCCGGTACAGGAGGGGTTAACAGGATTCGAACTATCTCACGTAGCCCTTTTTATTACCATAGATCCTTCTTGAACTGCATAATATAGTTTAAATATATCTATAATAAAACTAAAGAGATGTTGCCGGTACAGAAGGGTTAAGGCCACGTTTCTGGTCTGTTCTACACTGGTGTCCACACAGAGGGCCTTATTGTTTTAAGTTTTGTAGTAAATATTTAAACGTATTTCAAACCAAGCCTTATCTTGATCTGGGTAGCTTATAGACAGCTGAAGTTGTCTTAACCCTTCAAGCTAACATTAGATAATTGATTTCAGTTTTGTAAGGCCCTCTATAAATAAGAGGGATAAAGACTATCTCAATTAATCCTCCGACTCCTACCACTCCTTTCCTGGATGAGCGATAGCGAATCTGCAATTTAGGAGATCCCAGAACTGTTGGCAGAAACCTGTTGCCCATAAAATGTTGACAATAAAGTCTCTGATGTGGTACCCACCATAGTGTAAACAGTGCACAGGATGTTGAGGCTGACATATTACAACAGCTGGAGGGGGTTTATTGCAAAAAAATAGTAAATGTAATCAATACCAATGATTACTGAAGTAGGGCAAGGATTTAACTCTAGCTGGTGCAAAGTCTTGGGGGTTGTTAATTTAAGATATTATGTTATATTATTAAGGGTTTTGATTGTTGTTGCAATTTTGGAACCAGTATACTTTTAGTGTCTCCCTAGACCCCCTTTAAAAAAATTATAATAATACTAATAAACAATAATTAATATATATATATATATATATATATATATATATATATATATATATATATATATACTGTATATATATATATATATATATATATATATATATATATATATATATATATATATATATATATATATATATATATATATATAGCATTGTATATATATTATATATATATATATATATATATATATATATATATGTATATATATTATAATATATATATATATAGTACATATATATATAAATATATATATACAATATATATATATATATATATATATATATATATATATATATATATATATATATATATTATATACTGTATGAATATATATATATATATATAATATATATATATACCGGTATATATATACATATATTTTTGTTTTGTTCTATGGGAATAAGGGAGAAAAAGGTACTACTGCCTGCATCGAGTGCCTCCCCCAGAATTGAAAGAGTGACAGGGCCAAAATCAAGGGACGTTCGAGCTAAAGTGCCTTGACACACAGAGTTTGAAGCAATTCAAGTCATAGGAAGAGGGAAAGACTATTTCTGGAAGAGAGTTCTAGAGCTCAGCAGTTGAATAGAAGAAAGTCTGAGAATAGCGTTTCACTCTTGGGTTGGAGAGTTGCACAGAGTAGGGGTGGGATTGGGTTGCAAGGCGGGTACTACGTACCCTACGTAGAGGAGGTGGTATACACTGGGAAAGCTCCGAGGAACACTGATTATTGTAGTAGCGATAGAATAGCGAGAGAGATGCAACATTGCGGCAAAGAGAGAGAGATTGCAGAGTGAGTGGAGGCGAGTTAATGATACGAAAGGATTTTCTTTCTACTTTGTCTAGGGGTGCGGTGTGAGAGGATCCTCCCCACACATGTGAACAATACTCAATACAAGGACGCACTGTGCTCCTGTAGGCCTACAGAGCAAGAAGCTGTGCAGGGGTAAAAAACCCATGAGGCGGTTGATCACACCCAGCTTCTGGGAGGCTGCCATAGTGAGACTGGTAATATGGTCTTTCCAAGTGAGAGCAGAAGAAAAAGAGACACCGCGAACATTGGGAGAAGATAAAGGGTTGATTTTTGTATTGTTGAAGAATAAGGGAGGTTCCTGACGGGTAGTAAGATGGATAAATTGAGTTTTGGAAGCACTAAATGCAACAAAGGTTTTCTCTACCCCAATTGGAAATAGTAGCTAGATCAGAAGATAAGTATTTTATTACTTCATCATGTTTGCTTTTGAGGAACTGCTGGCTGGGGCGTTCTGGAAAACTAATTGAGTGGTGTAAGGTTGAGTCGTCGGCATATGAATGGATGGGACTGGATGTACAGTTGAGAAGATCATTTATGAAAATTAAAAAGAGAATAGGAGATAGGACAGATTCCTGAAGAACACCGGAGTTGATAGGATGAGGAAATGAGCGATGGCCGTCCACAACCGCAGCTATGGAACGGACGGAAAGGAAATTAAGTGACAAAGGCACAGATGGAGGGACAGAAACCGAAGGAGGGCAGTTTGGAAATTAAAGATTTGTGCCAGACTCTATCGAAGGCCTTCAATATGTCTAGTGCAACAGAAAAAGTCTCACCGAAGTCCCGAAAGATGGATGACCAAGAGTTAGTAAGATATGAAAGAAGATCACCAGTAGAGCAACCCTTAAGGAAACCATACTGGCGATCTGAGAGCAGATTATGAGAAGAGAAATGCTTAAGAAATTTGGAAGTAAGAATAGTTTCAAAAATTTTAGAGATACAAGAGATGAGAGCAATTGGACGATAAATGGAGGGTTGAGAGCGGTCAACCTTCTTTGGGACAGATTGAATGAGAGCAAACTTCCAGCAAGAAGGAAAGATGTTAGAAGAGATACAGAGACAAAAGAGTTTGCCTAGGCAGGGGGTCAGCACGGAAGCACAGTTTTTAACACTCAAGCCGCGGGGCCCGACATATGTCGAGTGAGTGAATCATGGCCACCCCTGCGGGGCCCGACATATGTCGCAAGGGATGTTGAGCACATTATCGGCTCTGAGAGAGAGTCCACGCGTTGGGAGGACGATAGCCGGGCTCTGACCGCTCGGCATGGACCGAGCAAGGTGACTGAGCTCCCCACCACAACATCCCACACCCCTGGCCTCGCGAGACAAGGGAAAAACTCAGGAATTTACCGTATTTTAGGGTATTTGCCCTCGAGTTGCGCAATTGTTGCAAGAGAACCTGTGGTCATACAAGGATGATTTATGTGTCATTGGAAAGCTCTATTATCACCCTTTCACGGATATATAATTGTATTACGCTCTGGCTCTTGTTTATGCATGAAAAAGAGCATGGAATGAAGCTCGTTTAGGGTAAATATGCCCGCCAGGCAGGTAGTAGAAGTTACAAACATCCCCGTCCGTAAGGGGTTAAGTACAACAGGAGGAACACCGTCCTGACCGTACACCACCTTAGTATTAAGCCCAGAGAGGGTAGAAAGTACATCTTTAGAAGAGATTGGAATATTAGGCATAGGTAGGAGAGAGGGGAGTGGAGAGAGAGGAATAGCACCGGAATCATCCAAGGTAGAGTTTCTAGCAAAAGTTTGAGCAAAGAGTTCAGCTTTGTCAGAGGAAGAAGTACAAAGGAGTACAAAGGAAATCAAGCAACAACAGATCTAGTGACCCTTCTAGGTTGCTTGTCCTCCAAAACACTGAGGATCAAGTGTCCAAACAGTGGTTTAGAGTGGGTAAGGGAACATTGGAAAGGGAATTACTGCCCTGGAACTAATGTCCGTGGCAGGATTAGGAAGTTAGTAGAGGACAGATGGGTTAGTAACTGAGGGGGGGATAAAATAAAGTTATTAATTTACAAACGCAGTCAATCGCGGGTTTGATGAGAGATATTTGTCTAGGCGGAGTTTAAATGAATCAACGGTGATGCAGTCTATAACGTTTCGGGAAGCCCATTCCACAAGTTGACAACTCGATTGAAGAAGAAATTCTTAGATTCGTGCGAGTTAAAAGATTTACCAATAATTTTGCAACCGTTTCCCCACGTGTAATAGTGATGGTTGTGCCATCAGAGTGGAAAAGGGGAGGGAAAGACGAGGAAGAAAAGTTGTTGGAGAGGTTTTTGGCTAGATGCCTGAAAGCTTGGGAAGAGCTATATATATATATATATAAATATATATAAAACGCCACTCAGGCCCACTTCAAGACAAACACATACATTTTTCGGTTGAAAAATATTCCGGCTGGCTTCTCTTGAATTATAGAAAAAATAGAAAGAATAAACATTTGAAAGGGGTGAAGTGTAATACAATCGTCAAAAAAATGAAGTGAAACGTTTTAAGATCTCCAAAGCAATGGAGTGAAACAGGACGATTCCAAAACGACCCGCCCTGCACCAGATAGGGTTAACCCTAACATCATGATAACGTAATGTTCATCTCAGTTCGGTTATCAATAGACGATTTTGTTTAGCTTGTTACCTAACTCCAGGATTCAGAGGGGTAAATGTTATCTCAATACACCATCTGAATAAGATATGTTTTTCTTAAACTGCATAACACTATCAAATGTTAGCCAGTTCAATGGGCTAAAATTGTGTCATCGTATTGAAGGGATTACAAAAATGTAGACAGCCCATCTGCTCCGTGTCAGAAATAATAGGGTATGAAAAGGGAATATAAAGTGGCCGTAATAACCTACGGTCACCTACCCTTATATTAGTATATTGGGAGTGATAACCCATCTTATGCAATTTCAAAGGTAAATCACTATCAATACACTCAATGATCTTATATACATTTTGCATACCCTTTATATACTCTAGAATCCTAGAGTATTTCTAGTGTAGGAGAAGGGTTGAGGCAGGAAGTCAATACAATGTCTGTCTTCAGTGGGACAAAAGAACACAAATGTGTCGCCAGATGAATAGAGCTCTGTCGAGAAAGAAGCTCCAAGTTAAGATATTCAAACTTAAACCCTATGTGGGGCGAGGCAGATATTCAAACTTAAACCCTATGTGGGGCGAGGCAGATATTCAAACTTAAACCCTATGTGGGGCGAGGCAGATATTTTGTAATCCCCTCCCTACTCTTGTATAGGGATAATGGTGGTAATAAACACATTAGAAAGGTATAATATAACACCATCAATATACCCAATGATCTTTATCTTATATATACTTTATATATTGAGCCTAGAAAAGTAACGATATAAGCAACATTGTGAACAATCTAGGATATAAATTTTATATCCTAGATTGTTCACAATGTTGCTTATATCGTTACTTTTCTAGGCTCAATATAATTTAGGCAACATTTCGTGTAACTTTTGCATTGGTATCGGAAAATAGACTAGCGATTGATTATTTTAAACCTCAAAATAATTTTAAGCGTTTACTCCACAAGCTGCCAGCTCATTGTTGAGGATCAATGTTGAGGGAAAAATCGCTCGTGTGATACTGGTTTAACACTACCTGGTGCGAAGTCTCGGGGTCACTGTGATAGCTTGTGTAATTATTACTAAGGTTTTTGATGACCTTTGCCATTTTCACGCATTGTATTTTTAGTGTGGCTCGTGAAAAAGTAAAACGGCTCCTCAGACCCCCTCCATACTAAACAAAAGTAAAACGGCTCCTCAGACCCCCTCCATACTAAACAAAAGTAAAACGGCTCCTCAGACCCCCTCCATACTAAACAAAAGTAAAACGGCTCCTCAGACCCCCTCCATACTAAACAAAAGTAAAACGGCTCCTCAGACCCCCTCCATACTAAACAAAAGTAAAACGGCTCCTCAGACCCCCTCCATACTAAACAAAAGTAAAACGGCTCCTCAGACCCCCTCCATACTAAACAAAAGTAAAACGGCTCCTCAGACCCCCTCCATACTAAACAAAAGTAAAACGGCTCCTCAGACCCCCTCCATACTAAACAAAAGTAAAACGGCTCCTCAGACCCCCTCCATACTAAACAAAAGTAAAACGGCTCCTCAGACCCCCTCCATACTAAACAAAAGTAAAACGGCTCCTCAGACCCCCTCCATACTAAACAAAAGTAAAACGGCTCCTCAGACCCCCTCCATACTAAACAAAAGTAAAACGGCTCCTCAGACCCCCTCCATACTAAACAAAAGTAAAACGGCTCCTCAGACCTCCTCCATACTTAACAAAAGTAAAACGGCTCCTCAGACCCTCTTCATACTAAACAAAGAAAACGGCTCTTCAGACCCCCTCCATACTAAGCAAAAGTAAAACGGCTCCTCAGACCCCCTCCATACTAAGCAAAAGTAAAACGGCTCCTCAGACCCCCTCCATACTAAACAAAGAAAACGGCTCCTCAGATCCCCTCCATACTAAACAAAAGTAAAACGGCTCCTCAGACCCCCTCCATACTAAACAAAGAAAACGGCTCCTCAGACCCCCTCCATATTAAACAAAAGTAAAACGGCTCCTCAGACCCCCTCCATACTAAACAAAGAAAACGGCAGCCAGATGCAGTTCAAGATAAATATGTACATTTTTCGGTATAAAATATGTCCCAGCCATATTTTTTTGAAGTTTCTCTTAATTTGAAGGCTCGCTTTTGCTCGCCCAGAAAGAGACGACACCAGAATGAGGTGAAGCGTCTTATAATCGCCAAGCAAATGAGGTGAAACGCCTTAATATCTCCAAACGGAATGAGTAATACAGGGGGAGCCAAAAAGACCCATTTTGCACTATAATAGGGTTAAGCTTAGGATTAGTTCACGTTGTCAGAGGGATGAAAACACGAATGTTGTCAGATTAGGGCATGTTCTCAGTAGTTTACATAAAGGGGAGGTTTCTAGTTTGTTTCCTACTCCTCCAGCAATCTTAAAATTTCACCCCCTTGACCCCCTTTCAAGATAAATGTGTACATTTTTCGGTAGAAAAATGTCCCGGGCGAAGGCCGATTACTCTTAGATTACAGGCTCGCTATCGCTCGCCAGGATAAAATCGACACCTAAATGGCACGAAAGGTCTTAAAATTGACAGAATGGGGCGAAAATTCTTAAAAATCACCAAACTAGTGGGGCAAACGTCTTAAAATCTCAAAAGCAATGGGTCTAGACATGAGGGAGAAAGCGGTCAAGAAAAAAGTCCCTCAAGTGGAAATCTCCCCTTAATAGCTTGAGGGAATCAAAATTAGGATATCATCGAGCTTTGCCAGAAACTCGCGTAATGATGTAAATAAAATCCTTGCATATACTCAAAAGACTAGTCATACTTCCATCCATTAAATACTTTGCTTATATCTTTAGTAATTCTATATTTAAAAAGAAAAACGAAACCTTATAAATAGGTTGGCGTTTTACCATTTACTTCTAGCTAAAAATAGGCGATAGTAATTACTTCATGTAGGATCTTACATTTTGTTGTTATACCTTTTAAGGGGGGTCACCGGCATTTATTATCTTTCTCTCCTTTTCTCTCTTTCCCTGGCTTGTATCCATTCGGCCCCATTCAGCCAACTGGTTTAAGACGTTTATCCCCATCCAGGTGTCGATTTCTTCCCGGCGAGCGATAGCGAGCCAGCATTGTATGGAGAAATCCGGCTTCACCGGAGACATTTTTCTATAATTTTGTTTACAAATTTAGCTTGCTGTCTAAACAAAATTATATTTATATATGCTGGCTCGCTACCACTCGCCAGGAAAATATTGACACCTGGATGGGGGTAAACGTTTTAAAACCGTAGGCTGAAAGGGCCAAATGGAGAAAAAACAAAAAGAGAGGGAGAGAAGGAAAAAAAAAGCGAGGTTGACTCTCTTAACTCTATCTGGAGTGAGGCGGAAATTGAAAACGGTTCACCTCATTAGCTTAGCAATTTTGAGACACTTAACTCCTTTTACTCGTCGATTTTGTCTGGGCAAGTGATTGGAAGCCTGCAATTTAGGAAGAACCGTCCCTTGGCCGAGACAAAGTTTCTACCAAATAATGTACATAATTAGCATAAAGGGGTTTTGACGGGCGTATTTTAGTTTGCAAGAATTCCTGGGAGGCGTTATTTTAAGTCTATGGGGCAAACTACAAATAACTTGATCAATCAAATCCATCAATAATAGTTGACACATTCATTGCAGCCAACAAACTGGTACGTCCTATGTAAATATATGCCTATACTGTGGGCGACGTACCCATTTATTTTGGTAGTACCGGCTGAGTTGGTTGCACCAACCTGCGTCGCTTGTTGCCAGATACTTCCATGAGCTTCCGAGTTTGCCACCCATACTTATATCAATCTGATTCATGCATTGGTTGAGAGAGGGTGTGTGTCCAAGCAGGTGTTTTAAAAGCTGCATTGCAGCGGAAACAGGTCTAATTCTTTACTTGTTTGTGACAGATATATACTTGGTATGAATGTGAGCTTCATATCATATTACAGACAATAACTCATTCGGTTTACTAAACACAACACGTGATAAAAGTCAAAGTAAACCGATTCTCACCCCATGTCTCGCGCGAGACCTATTCAGTGTTGCCAAGGGCAAATGTAGTGGAATATTGCTAATTCTTAGCGAATATTGCCAATGTCTACAGCAACACTATGGGTGAACCACATGATATAGAAAGGATGTTTAGGTGTCATTTGAAAGGTCGTTTCTTCTAGGGTTTTGATGCAAACACTTCATTTCATTGAGGCACATACTTAAGCAACCAGGAATGCCTGAGTGAACCCTAACAGAGAAGAAAATCTAACAGTACATAACAATGCAATACATGTCAGCATAACATAGTACAGCATAACACTGCACATCATAATCATAGTATAACATAACATATCACTTCAGTATTGCATAACATGGTAGAACATAACATAACATATCTTAGCATGATATACCATAATACATTTTCCTTTTTTCAATTATTTTGTTACATACAGTAATGGAGGAAGGTGAGAGAAACTAAAGGAAAGCCAAGTCCAAGCTCCATTCCATCCTTCCCTCTCGTATTCCTTGTCTATCCTTCCTTCCTCCCTCACCCTCTCATTCTTTACTTTCCTTTCTTCCTTCCCTCTCATGCTCTTTTCATCCATTCTTCCTTCCCCCATTCCTCCCCTCCTATAAATCCTTCCTCCCTCTTTTGCTCCCCCTCCTCTCCCCTCTTTTTCCTACTTACTTCTCTTCCCCATCTCTCACCCTCTTCTTTCTTCCTTGTTCCCTCCATCCTCCATACACCTCTCTCTCTTATCTCCCTCTTTCCTTTCTCTCTCTCTCTCTCTCTCTCTCTCTCTCTCTCTCTCTCTCACACACACACACACACACACACACACACGTGTATCAGTCTTCCCCATTCATTCTTCTCGTCTAGCACGCACACCATTCAGTGTTTTGTCCATTCAATCTCTTACCCTTTCATCTTGCTCACCATTTCATTCATGTGTTCTCCTATTCATTCCCACTCACTGTGAATCGTATTTATTTATCACCTATATTTTACTGTGTATCGATTACACTGTTTCTTCACTTTTATCTAGTCATCAGCTATTTCCTCTTAAATTGTGTGTTCTTTTTTAATTAATTACTTCTTCTATTGACATACGGCTTCCCTTCATCTTTTTCCTTCTTTACCCTTTCTACTATTCACAACAATCTCCTCTTATTTCTTCAACTCCTCTCTTCCTTCCCTCTTTCGTATACTCGAGTTCATTCTCTATCTACTCTTCTTCCTCCTCTTCCTTTTCTTTCTTCCTCCACCACCTCCTTCCCCTCCCCTGTCCCAACCAGTCACCCTCTGAAGTCTGTGATCAAGAGAGCCAATCACTATGCGGGTTGTAGGAACCAGTCCCCCGCCACAGCCAATCACAAAGCAGGATGGAATAGAGGATGGTTTATCATTGGTCGAGGAGAGAAGAGGAAGGAAAGTGGTTGGGAGTAAGTGTGGTTGGTGTTGGTGGGGGTAACTGTGAGGGAGATAGCCAGATATCGAGATGAAACATAGCTTAGGTACTGTGGTGGTTATCATGGGTGTGTGGTGGTGGTGGTAATGGTACAGCTGGTGGTGAGGGTAATGTTGACAGTGGTGGAAGTAGTTTGAGTAGAGGGAGTGGTGATGGTGTTGAAGGGGTTACTGCTTTTGATGTTGGTGGTAGTGGTGATTATAGTGTTAGTAGTGGTGGTGGTGATGGTGATTATGGTGTTAGTAGTGGTGGTGGTGATGGTGATTATAGTGTTAGTAGTGGTGATGGTGATTATAGTGTTAGTGGTGGTGGTGGTGATGGTGATTATAGTGTTAGTGGTGGTGATGGTGATTATAGTGTTAGTAGTGGTGATGGTGATTATAGTGTTAGTAGTGGTGGTGGTGATGGTGATTAAAGTGTTAGTGGTGGTGGTGTTGATGGTGATTATAGTGTTAGTGGTGGTGGTGGTGATGGTGATTATAGTGTTAGTGGTGGTGGTGGTGATGGTGATTATAGTGTTAGTGGTGGTGGTGGTGATGGTGATTATAGTGTTAGTGGTGGTGGTGGTGATGGTGATTATAGTGTTAGTGGTGGTGGTGGTGATGGTGATTATAGTGTTAGTGGTAGTGGTGGTGATGGTGATTATAGTGTTAGTGGTGGTGGTGGTGATGGTGATTATAGTGTTAGTGGTGGTGATGGTGATGGTGATTATAGTGTTAGTAATGGTGGTGGTGATGGTGATTATAGTGTTAGTGGTGGTGGTGATGGTGATTATAGTGTTAGTGGTGGTGGTGGTGATGGTGATTATAGTGTTAGTGGTGGTGATGGTGATGGTGATTATAGTGTTAGTAGTGGTGGTGGTGATGGTGATTATAGTGTTAGTGGTGGTGGTGGTGGTGATGGTGATTATAGTGTTAGTGGTGGTGGTGGTGATGGTGATTATAGTGTTAGTGGTGGTGATGGTGATTATAGTGTTAGTGGTGGTGGTGGTGATTATAGTGTTAGTGGTGGTGGTGGTGATGGTGATTATAGTGTTAGTGGTGGTGATGATGATGGTGATTATAGTGTTAGTGGTGGTGGTGGTGATGGTGATTATTGTGTTAGTAGTGGTGGTGTTGATGGTGATTATAGTGTTTGTGGTGGTGGTGGTGATGGTGATTATAGTGTTAGTGGTGGTGGTGGTGATGGTGATTATAGTGT
>CM064564.1:17564835-17638331 GCA_032716605.1 Paralithodes platypus | reverse complement strand
CCGTGTGTAGTTGGGTTATTGAGGTTCCCGTGTGTAGTTGGGGATTGAGGTTCCCGTGTGTAGTTGGGTGATTGAGGTGAGGTTCCTGTGTGTAGTTGGGTGATTGAGGTTCCCGTGTGTAGTTGGGTGATTGAGGTTCCCGTGTGTAGTTGGGTGATTGAGGTTCCCGTGTGTAGTTGGGTGATTGAGGTTCCCGTGTGTAGTTGGGTGATTGCGGTTCCCGTGTGTCTTTGGGTCTTTCTGTTTTCCCTTCGTGATAGTTTGGGTGAATTGAGGTTCCTGTGGGGTAGTTGTGTGATTGAGGTTCAACCGTGTGTAGTTTGGGTGATTGAGTTTCCCCGGTGTAGTTGGGTGAATTTGAGGTTCCCGTGTGTAGTTGGGTGATTGAGGTTCCCGTGTGTAGTCCAGGATTGATTGAGGTTCCCCCGTGGGTAGTTTGGGTGATTGAGGTTCCCGTGTGTAGTTGGGTGATTGAGGTTTCCGTGTGGTAGTTTTGGGTGATTGAGGTTCCCGTGTGTAGTTGGGTGATTGAGGTTCCCGTGTGTAGTTGGGTGATTGAGGTTCCCGTGTGTAGTTGGGTGATTGAGGTTCCCGTATGTAGTTGGGTGATTGAGGTTCCCGTGTGTAGTTGGGTGATTGAGGTTCCCGTGTGTAGTTGGGTGATTGAGGTTCCCGTGTGTAGTTGGGTGATTGAGGTTCCCGTGTGTAGTTGGGTGATTGAGGGTTCCCGTGTGGTAGTTGGGTGATTGGGTTCCCGTGGTGTAGTTGGGGTGATTGAGGTTCCCGTGTGTAGTTGGGTGATCTGAGGGTTTTTTCCCCGTGTTGTAGTTTGGGTGATTGAGGTTCCGTTGTGTAGTTGGGGTTAGTGAGGTTCCTGTGTGTAGTTGGGTTTGATTGAGGTTCCCGTGTTGGTAGTTGTGGGGGTGATTGAGGTGGAGGTTACTGTGCCCGTTGTAGTTGGGTTGATTGAGGTGTCCCGTGTGTAGTTTGGGTGAAGTGCAGCGCCCGTGTGTAGTTGGGTGATTGAGGTTCCCGTGTGTAGTTGGGGATTGAGGTTCCCGTGTGTAGTTGGGTGATTGAGGTTCCCGTGTGTAGTCGAAACAACACATACAGTAAACACACACACACACACACATGCATTATTTCTCCTTACATTATTCACCAATGTTATGCCACATTTTCAAGAAACGTGAGACAATCTGATTTCCAACTTAGGAAGCAGCGTTTATCATCAACTTAGGTACCTCTCCACTGGGTGAGGACTGGCTTTAATTCTCTTAATCAACACAATAGTAATAAGCAATGGACACGAAACACATAGGTAAAGGATATACAGGTTTTATTCCTTAACTGCTAGGGTACAATATTAATATGTCTCTGGAGAAGTAAACATAGTAATCATATACAAATAATAATAATGTTGCTAATGAACACACAAACATGCACACATACATGCAAACACAAGCATACACACACTCTCTCTCACACACGCTAACACACAATCAATAATTTAGATGAATATACACAAACACACAAACAAATCATAAAATACACATATAATCCAAGACACAATCACAAACCAAAGCGCACACACACTTACACAAACCAAACCACATACACATATACACACGCCATTTATACTTTGAGTTTTTATTGGAGTTTAATTGTGTTGTTATTTTCTTTGTTCCTAGTATTAAAGGTAGGGTTGACTGAGCCACTGAGATACTGACCTGCATTACTGAATCGGTCTGTAACCCACAATGCACTCACAACGAGCGAATGGCGTCATACATACATAAACATACCACAGTTACACACCCTTCATTTTTTTTTTTGTTAGAAAGACTTTTTTTTTAGATTTTTTTTTTTTTTTTTTTTTACATGTATAATTATATACATACATACAGACACATACACAGAGAAACAACGTAAAACCACATATTCTAAAGCAGAGAAACATAAGCACAAAAATACAAATATTAAATCAAATGTACAGACACAACAAAACACAAACACTGATACACAGACAAACCAATAAACAAAAGCATACTATAAACACCTATCACAAGGCCTTTATAGTGTAAATAGAATGTCATGTAACATCAAGGACAATGTCTTACTTCCCTCCTTCCTTGTATTAAAGGTGGAGTTGACTGAGGCGGTGGGTAACTGACCTGCCCTACTGCCGGGGTTTGTAGTCTGCATTCTGTCTGTCTCACTCACTCTCGCTCTCTCTCTCTAACTCTCTTTCTTAAAATGTATGGAAGGGCTA
Source organism: Paralithodes platypus (assembly GCA_032716605.1). NCBI lineage: Eukaryota > Metazoa > Arthropoda > Malacostraca > Decapoda > Lithodidae > Paralithodes > Paralithodes platypus. The sequence continues at coordinate 17,636,059 of CM064564.1, read as the reverse complement.
AATACCTTTTAGGATTCAAAGTAGAATGAAGAAATCTGGGCTATAACACTTTGTGTATATACAGAATATTTATGTTATTCACTATTTCAGCATGATGCCCACCTATAACATCACATAGTACCACACCAAGACAGAAAATGGAATGCCAATTGGCAGCACTAGCCATCAAAACAGGGGATGCTATGACACAGCATCAATCTCCACCCTGAGACTCAGGACAACAAGGGCATGCCTCGCTAACGCTCCCACCATTCCAGCATGCCTCTCTTCCACTCAATGCGTGTACAGTCTAAGCCACCTCCGAACTCAACAATACCTCAGCTAACTCTTCATTTGGTAGCTCAGGTGTGTCTTACCCTAAAGGCTCACTACCAAAGGCACACATAGAACCCTAAAAAACAAACTGTTGGGAAGTACGGCCTCCACTGGTAAGTCAGGAGGGCAAACTCAATGTTAACTGTAACATGGTGTCTTAGGAACTACACTAAACAAAGAGGACAGGTGCATCACTGAACACCCAGCCAGTACAGGCAATAGAGGACTAGGTAACTGAGGACTTACGTAGTGCACGGCCATCAATAGCATTTTCAACAACCTACGAAGACCACCAAGAAGGCACACCACCATCTTCACCAGTACAGGAAGTTGAATCGCCATTGCCTCCATCCAGAATACTCAAGATGGCTGTAGAAGCGACATTTGGGGACCTGTAGTGAGACTGCTCTCCAAATTTGTATGCTAATCTCGTATTGCCTATATTTAATGCTTATGATGAATAAATGAGTCAATGTACAGCAGTGTATTTACCCCCTCCGACTCATATGACGCTAGTGCGTCATATGATCCTATCTTAATATCTCTCTAATAAGTTATATGACGCTCTAGCGTCATTTAGGTCTCAGTAAGTTAGAAAAGTTAGATCAGAATCTGTCGAATGGTGGCAACCCTAAGTTCCTCCGTCTTCTAATGGTCCCTCAGTGAGATTTTGACAGTTGTGGGGATAATACCGTGCGGTCCGCCTCCTCGTCAGTCAGTTAACTATTTCAGTCTGAGGGGGTTAAAGAACCCTTGTAACACATCACAAACATCCCCAACATCATCCTGGGTGGTGATTTCAACACCAAGTCGTCGTCCTGGCACGTCAACAATCTCGATACAGAAAGAGGGCTGGTGATAAACAACAAAACAGGTAACCTTTTCATCCTAAATAACATCAATCAGCATACCCATACTGCCACCAAACCTACATCCCCTCATCACCAGACATCACCTTTTGCTCCCCCAACCTTGCCCCCACGACATCTTGGAAGTTGGTCAAAACCTCCTGATCATCATTACCACCAAAACCAGAATCACCCAAGCTGGCTACATATAAACATACACTAATTATATAAGAGACAACTGAGAAGCTTTTACAACTGAGACAAAACAGCACCTCGAAACTCTAAGCAGTACACTTATCACAAACATCAACGATGCCTTAAACACCTTCAATACAAATGTTCAAAATGCAGACAAATACACATCCCTAGCGGTAACAGAAAGTAACACAACCCCAACTTTACACCAGAAATTAAAGGCTTCATCAGACAATGCAACACACTAAGACACTTCCCAACACCCCACACACAGGACACTGCACAACAAATACATGCACTAAACATTTATATATACAACAAAAATACTAACATAACCAAACACCAAAACACTTGATCACAAAACAAAAACTAGCAAACTCTACAAAGCACTTAACGGCATAACACTCTTCAACAGTAACACAACACAATCAGGTGTTGCCATCACAACAACAGACACCATACATTCAAACAATCAACAAGCAAACATATCATCATTTCTCGTGAGTTACCCACCAACCCGGACTATGCGCCCTTCATTACCAGTCAGACAAAGTACATCATCAGTAACCTCAAACACTCATTCACCTGTGGCCTAGACAATATAAGTAAATACACCTCAGACACCTGGGACCAGAAGGCATTCAAGCACTCGCCAACATATAAAAGTACAGCTATTCACACAACACAATACCCAACATTTGGAAGCTTGGTATTATCATCACAATCCCCAAACCAAATAATAACTCCACGCTCCCCTCCTCACACCGCCCCATCACTTTCTCTGCACACCTTCAAAAGTTACAGAACTCCTTATACTATAACTAACCACACCTCACATTCCCCTAGCTACATCACAAAACAGGTTTAGGCCACTACACTCCACAAACACCCTTCTTACAGACCTCACACACAAGTGTTTGATGGCATCAATTCAGTTAGGCCATCACACAGAATGCTTCTTGTTACAATGGACATTAGTAACGCTTTTGATGCCACAACCTTACAAACAAAATTATCCACACAAACATGCAGAACAATGCAAACAGATGGCTGGCCAACTATCAGGCAAGCAGATTTGCACATGTATCATTTGCCGGGTAGTCATCGAACACCAGAAATTTTACAAACAGAGTCCTTCAAGAATCCTTCTTGTCACCAACCCTCTTCAACCTATACATGCACGACCTACCCACACCCCACACAGCCCAGATATACACAGCTTCTTACGCAAATGACATAACACTCACATGTACACACCGAGATGTAAACACAGCCGCACACCTACTTCAACCATACCTCAACACACTACATGATTGGTTCACCACAAACATAATTCAAACTAGTCCCAGCCAAATCTACAACGAACCATCTCACAAACTGGACAGCAGGGCAACGCCATATCCCTCACCTCACCTTAAGTAACATTCCCATAACAAACACCCACACACCCACAATCCTTGGTCTTGTTGTTGTTGTTGTTGTTGTCATTCCCTAAACTGCCTGGCCGAACAGCTCTGAGTGGGCTTTCCCACAGGGCTCTCATGGATTGTACAGTAGATTATGTTGTTGGCATAAGTGATTGTGTAGAATGCAGTTTTCTATGATGTGTTTAATAGTATGAGGTGCTGTGTTGCATCCTAGGCATGTGTCGATGACGGAGATATCAAGTCTCTTCTGATAGCTCAGAAGAGCTTGATGGTGCCCACATCTCAGCCTGGCCGGTGAACTCTGTCCCCGCGAGGGAAAGAGGATTCAGAAGGATGGATTTCCGAAGGTCGTGGCTGCAGTTGCTTGTTGTCTTTGAGTGATTGGATGGAATGGCGAGAGATTATGCTTCTGGAAGCTGGTTTGGGGTGGGCAGGGAGGGAAAGATTACAGTGTTTGTGTGTGATACTGTGTGCTTGGTGTTGTTTCGATATTCCTTGGTGTCTGTGGTTGTGCTGCCATGTAGTGTAGTGGGTGGTGTTGGTTTGTGGAGGCTGCAGGCAGGAAATGAGTGCCTCTCATGTCCAGGTGGTCTTTGACTTTGAGGACTTTGGTTTCTTGATGTAGGTGATCTGTAGGTGTAGTAACTGTGCAGCCTGTGATGATTTTTAGGGCTTTGTTTTGAATAGTCTGCAAGGTATTGTGATGTGCTTCAGTTAGGTTAGAAGCCCAGGCAGGGCCTGCATATTCCATTATTGATCATATGTATTGTTTGTATACAGTGGTTGTAGTTTCTTGTTGTATATAACTGTTGTGTGGGCAAGTGACCTGAGGGCATTACATCTGGGTGTCAGTATATTTTTTATGTTTGTGATATGTTGTTTGGATGTCATTAGAGTATCATATGTTACTCCTAGGATTTTGGGTGCATGTGTGTGTGTTAGGGGGGTGTTGTTTATGGTGAGGTGCAGTGTGTATTTGTATTCGGCTGTCCAGCTTGTGAGGAGGGTTGCAGTGGATTTGGCTGGGGCAAAATTGAGTCTGTTTGTGGTGCACCAGTCATGTAGTGTGTGGCATACAATACATCGATGTCATTTTAACAATATATTACAAGCATCACAAACAAATTGAAACTCAGACTAAATGCCCTCAAGTCACTTGCCCATACAACATTCGGACATAACAAAGAAGCTATCTCCACAGTATACAAACAAATTATGTTCAGTGATGGAATATGCTAGGTCTGCTAGGGACATCACAGCACCCTACAGACTATACTCAAAATGATCAATGGCTGCACAGCTACCACACCTACAGACCACCTACACCGCAGCCTCCATAAACCAAAACACCACCCACTACACTACTTGGCAAAATACTCACATCAAATCCTAGCACTCGTTATCATGCACAAATACTGTCATAACTTCCCCATCGCCCACCCCAAACCAGACACCAGAAGCATATCCACACTTAAATCACCCACCGATCCATCCAGTCACTTTAAGACAACACTCAGCTATTTGGACAGCCTCCTGGAATCCATCCCTCAAAAACCCTCCTTTCCCGTAAGGACAAAGTCCACCTGGCTAGGCTGCGATGAGGGCACAATCCAACCCTTCTGAGTTATCAGAGGAGGCTGGATGACTCCGTCCAGGATGCCTATCCTGGCAGCCTAAGGAACAACTACCACTACTACCCTTCACTACATCACACATTTTAATATATACTATATACATATATATATATATATATATATATATATATATATATATATATATATATATATATATATATATATATATATATATACCATATTTATTCACGAAGTTGTAATAATGTGTACTGTATGTTTAATAGAACAAATATCTGTAAAACAGCTGGTACACATCCAAAGTGTACGTATTTCAACATTTTGTTTACCTCTTCATTACTTTGAAATGCATAACATAGCATATGGATAATATTCATTATTGTATTGCAAAAGTATAAAAAAGGGTTGTACTAGTTACGTAAACATGATATTACAGTTTTTATACGTACCCGTTTTGTTATGTGTATAGTATGTGGTGTATGTTACAGTGGTGGAGTTGTATAGTATGTGGTGTATGTTACAGTGGTGGAGTTGTATAGTATGTGGTGTATGTTACAGTGGTGGAGTTGTATAGTATGTGGTGTATGTTACAGTGGTGGAGTTGTATAGTATGTGGTGTATGTTACAGTGGTGGAGTTGTATAGTATGTGTGTATGTTACAGTGGTGGAGTTGTATAGTATGCGGTGTATGTTACAGTGGTCGAGTTGTATAGTATGTGGTGTATGTTACAGTGGTGGAGTTGTATAGTATGTGGTGTATGTTACAGTGGTGGAGTTGTATAGTATGTGGTGTATGTTACAGTGGTGGAGTTGTATAGTATGTGGTGTATGTTACAGTGGTGGAGTTGTATAGTATGTGGTGTATGTTACAGTGGTGGAGTTGTATAGTATGTGGTGTATGTTACAGTGGTGGAGTTGTATAGTATGTGGGGTATGTTACAGTGGTGGAGTTGTATAGTATGTGGTGTATGTTACAGTGGTGGAGTTGTATAGTATGTGGTGTATGTTACAGTGGTGGAGTTGTATAGTATGTGGTGTATGTTACAGTGGTGGAGTTGTATAGTATGTGGTGTATGTTACAGTGGTGGAGTTGTATAGTTTGTGGTGTATGTTACAGTGGTGGAGTTGTATAGTATGTGGTGTATGTTACAGTGGTGGAGTTGTATAGTATGTGGTGTATGTTACAGTGGTGGAGTTGTATAGTATGTGGTGTATGTTACAGTGGTGGAGTTGTATAGTATGTGGTGTATGTTACAGTGGTGGAGTTGTATAGTATGTGGTGTATGTTACAGTGGTGGAGTTGTATAGTATGTGGTGTATGTTACAGTGGTGGAGTTGTATAGTATGTGGTGTATGTTACAGTGGTGGAGTTGTATAGTATGTGGTGTATGTTACAGTGGTGGAGTTGTATAGTATGTGGTGTATGTTACAGTGGTGGAGTTGTATAGTATGTGGTGTATGTTACAGTGGTGGAGTTGTATAGTATGTGGTGTATGTTACAGTGGTGGAGTTGTATAGTATGTGGTGTATGATACAGTGGTGGAGTTGTATAGTATGTGGTGTATGTTACAGTGGTGGAGTTGTATAGTATGTGGTGTATGTTACAGTGGTGGAGTGTTGTATAGTATGTGGTTTATGTTACAGTGGTGGAGTTGTATAGTATGTGGTGTATGTTACAGTGGTGGAGTTGTGTATAGTATGTGGTTTATGTTACAGTGGTGGAGTTGTATAGTATGTGGTGTATGTTACAGTGGTGGAGTTGTATAGTATGTGGTGTATGTTACAGTGGTGGAGTTGTATAGTATGTGGTGTATGTTACAGTGGTGGAGTTGTATAGTATGTGGTGTATGTTACAGTGGTGGGTTGTATAGTATGTGGTGTATGTTACAGTGGTGGAGTTGTATAGTATGTGTGTGTATGTTACAGTGGTGGAGTTGTATAGTATGTGGTGTATGTTACAGTGGTGGAGTTGTATAGTATGTGGTGTATGTTTACAGTGGTGGAGTTGTATAGTATGTGGTGTATGTTACAGTGGTGGGAGTTGTATAGTATGTGGTGTATGTTACAGTGGTGGAGTTGTATAGTATGTGGTGTATGTTTCAGTGGTGGAGTTGTATAGTATGTGGTGTATGTTACAGTGGTGGAGTTGTATAGTATGTGGTGTATGTTACAGTGGTGGAGTTGTATAGTATGTGGTGTATGTTACAGTGGTGGAGTTGTATAGTATGTGGTGTATGTTACAGTGGTGGAGTTGTATAGTATGTGGTGTATGTTACAGTGGTGGAGTTGTATAGTATGTGGTGTATGTTACAGTGGTGGGAGTTGTATAGTAGTGGTGTATGTTACAGTGGTGGAGTTGTTTAGTATTTGGTGTATGTTACAGTGGTGGAGTTGTATAGTATGTGGTGTATGTTACAGTGGTGGAGTTGTATAGTATGTGGTGTATGTTACAGTGGTGGAGTTGTATAGTATGTGGTGTATGTTACAGTGGTGGAGTGTATAGTATGTGGTGTATGTTACAGTGGTGGAGTTGTATAGTATGTGGTGGTATGTTACAGTGGTGGAGTTTATAGTATGTGGTGTATGTTACAGTGGTGGAGTTGTATAGTATGTGGTGTATGTTACAGTGGGGAGTTGTATAGTATGTGGTGTATGTTACAGTGGTGGAGTTGTATAGTATGTGGTGTATGTTACAGTGGTGGAGTTGTATAGTATGTGGTGTATGTTACAGTGGTGGAGTTGTATAGTATGTGGTGTATGTTACAGTGGTGGAGTTGTATAGTATGTGGTGTATGTTACAGTGGTGGAGTTGTATAGTATGTGGTGTATGTTACAGTGGTGGAGTTGTATAGTATGTGGTGTATGTTACAGTGGTGGAGTTGTATAGTATGTGGTGTATGTTACAGTGGTGGAGTTTGTATAGTATGTGGTGTATGTTACAGTGGTGGAGTTGTATAGTATGTGGTGTATGTTACAGTGGTGGAGTTGTATAGTATGTGGTGTATGTTACAGTGGTGGAGTTGTATAGTATGTGGTGTATGTTACAGTGGTGGAGTTGTATAGTATGTGGTGTATGTTACAGTGGTGGAGTTGTATAGTATGTGGTGTATGTTACAGTGGTGGAGTTGTATAGTATGTGGTGTATTTTACAGTGGTGGAGTTGTATAGTATGTGGTGTATGTTACAGTGGTGGAGTTGTATAGTATGTGGTGTATGTTACAGTGGTGGAGTTGTATAGTATGTGGTGTATGTTACAGTGGGGTGTATAGTATGTGGTGTATGTTACAGTGGTGGAGTTGTATAGTATGTGGTGTATGTTACAGTGGTGGAGTTGTATAGTATGTGGTGTATGTTACAGTGGTGGAGTTGTATAGTATGTGGTGTATGTTACAGTGGTGGAGTTGTATAGTATGTGGTGTATGTTACAGTGGTGGAGTTGTATAGTATGTGGTGTATGTTACAGTGGTGGAGTTGTATAGTATGTGGTGTATGTTACAGTGTTGGGTTGTATAGTATGTGGTGTATGTTACAGTGGTGGAGTTGTATAGTATGTGGTGTATGTTACAGTGGTGGAGTTGTATAGTAGGTGGTGTATGTTACAGTGGTGGAGTTGTATAGTATGTGGTGTATGTTACAGTGGTGGAGTTGTATAGTATGTGGTGTATGTTAAGTGGGTGGAGTTGTATAGTATGTGGTGTATGTTACAGTGGTGGAGTTTGTATAGTATGTGGTGTATGTTACAGTGGTGGAGTTGTATAGTATGTGGTGTATGTTACAGTGGTGGAGTTGTATAGTATGTGGTGTATGTTACAGTGGTGGAGTTGTATAGTATGTGGTGTATGTTACAGTGGTGGAGTTGTATAGTATGTGGTGTATGTTACAGTGGGTGGGTTGTATGAGTATGTGGTGTATGTTACAGTGGTGGAGTTGTATAGTATGTGGTGTATGTTACAGTGGTGGAGTTGTATAGTAATGTGGTGTATGTTACAGTGGTGGAGTTGTATAGTATGTGGTGTATGTTACAGTGGTGGAGTTGTATAGTATGTGGTGTATGTTACAGTGGTGGAGTTGTATAGTATGTGGTGTATGTTACAGTGGTGGAGTTGTATAGTATGTGGTGTATGTTACAGTGGTGGAGTTGTATAGTATGTGGTGTATGTTACAGTGGTGGAGTTGTATAGTATGTGGTGTATGTTTACAGTGGTGGAGTTGTATAGTATGTGGTGTATGTTACAGTGGTGGAGTTGTATAGTATGTGGTGTATGTTACAGTGGTGGAGTTGTATAGTATGTGGTGTATGTTACAGTGGTGGAGTTGTATAGTATGTGGTGTATGTTACAGTGGTGGAGTTGTATAGTATGTTGGGTATGTTACAGTGGTGGAGTTGTATAGTATGTGGTGTATGTTACAGTGGTGGAGTTGTATAGTATGTGGTGTATGTTACAGTGGTGGAGTTGTATAGTATGTGGTGTATGTTACAGTGGTGGAGTTGTATAGTATGTGGTGTATGTTACAGTGGTGGAGTTGTATAGCATGTGGTGTATGTTACAGTGGTGGAGTTGTATAGCATGTGGTGTATGTTACAGTGGTGGAGTTGTATAGTATGTGGTGTATGTTACAGTGGTGGAGTTGTATAGTATGTGGTGTATGTTACAGTGGTGGAGTTGGTATAGTATGTGGTGTATGTTACAGTGGTGGAGTTGTATAGTATGTGGTGTATGTTACAGTGGTGGAGTTGTATAGTATGTGGTGTATGTTACAGTGGTGGAGTTGTATAGTATGTGGTGTATGTTACAGTGGTGGAGTTGTATAGTATGTGGTGTATGTTACAGTGGTGGAGTTGTATAGTATGTGGTGTATGTTACAGTGGGTGGAGTTGTATAGTATGTGGTGTATGTTACAGTGGTGGAGTTGTATAGTATGTGGTGTATGTTACAGTGGTGGAGTTGTATAGTATGTGGTGTATGTTACAGTGGTGGAGTTGTATAGTATGTGGTGTATGTTACAGTGGTCGAGTTGTATAGTATGTGGTGGATGTTACAGTGGTCGAGTTGTATAGTATGTGGTGGATGTTACAGTGGTGGAGTTGTATAGTATGTGGTGTATGTTACAGTGGTGGAGTTGTATAGTATGTGGTGTATGTTACAGTGGTGGAGTTGTATAGTATGTGGTGTATGTTACAGTGGTGGAGTTGTATAGTATGTGGTGTATGTTACAGTGGTGGAGTTGTATAGTGTGGTGTATGTTTAGTGGTGGAGTTGTATAGTATGTGGTGTATGTTACAGTGGTGGAGTTGTATAGTATGTGGTGTATGTTACAGTGGTGGAGTTGTATAGTATGTGGTGTATGTTACAGTGGTGGAGTTGTATAGTATGTGGTGTATGTTGTGGTGGAGTTGTATAGTATGTGGTGTATGTTACAGTGGTGAGGTTGTATAGTATGTGGTGTATGTTACAGTGGTGGAGTTGTATAGTATGTGGTGTATGTTACAGTGGTGGAGTTGTATAGTATGTGGTGTATGTTACAGTGGTGGAGTTGTATAGTATGTGGTGTATGTTACGTGGTGGAGTTGTATAGTATGGTGTATGTTACAGTGGTGGAGTTGTATAGTATGTGGTGTATGTTACAGTGTGGTGTATAGTATGTGTATGTTATGTGGAGTTGTATAGTGTGTATGTTACAGTGGTGGAGTTTGTATAGTATGTGGTGTATGTTACAGTGGTGGAGTTGTTATTATGTGGTGTATTTACAGTGGTGGAGTTGTATTAGTATGTGGTGTATGTACAGTGGTGGAGTTGTATAGTATGTGGTGTATGTTACAGTGGTGGAGTTATAGTATGTGGTGTATGTTACAGTGGTGGAGTTGTATAGTATGTGGTGTATGTTACAGTGGTGGAGTTGTATAGTATGTGGTGTATGTTACAGTGGTGGAGTTGTATAGTATGTGGTGTATGTTACAGTGGTGGAGTGTATAGTATGTGGTGTATGTTACAGTGGTGGAGTTGTATAGTATGTGGTGTATGTTACGTGGTGGAGTTGTATAGTATGTGGTGTATGTTACAGTGGTGGAGTGTATAGTATGTGGTGTATGTTACAGTGGTGGATTGTATAGTATGTGGTGTATGTTACGTGTGGAGTTGTATAGTATGTGGTGTATGTTACAGTGGTGGAGTTGTATAGTATGTGGTGTATGTAGTGGTGGAGTTTTAGTATGTGGTGGTATGTTACAGTGGGGTTGTGTGTATAGTATGTGGTGTATGTTACAGTGGTGGAGTTGTATAGTATGTGGTGTATGTTACAGTGGTGGAGTTGTATAGTATGTGGTGTATGTAGTGGTGGTTGTATAGTGGTGTATGTATGTGGAGTGTATATGGTGTATGTTACAGTGGTGGAGTTGTATAGTATGTGGTGTGTTACAGTGGTGGAGTTGTATAGTATGTGGTGTATGTTCGTGGTGGAGTTGTATAGTATGTGTGTATGTTACGTGGTGGAGTTGTATAGTATGTGGTGTATGTTACAGTGGTGGAGTTGTATAGTATGTGGTGTATGTTACGGGTGGAGTTGTATAGTATGTGGTGTATGTTAGTGGTGGAGTTGTATAGTATGTGGTGTATGTTACAGTGGTGGAGTTGTATAGTATGTGGTGTATGTTACAGTGGTGGAGTTTGTATAGTATGTGGTGTATGTTACAGTGGTGGAGTTGTATAGTATGTGGTGTATGTTACAGTGGTGGGAGTTGTATAGTATGTGGTGTATGTTACAGTGGTGGGAGTTATAGTATGTGGTGTATGTTACAGTGGTGGAGTTGTATAGTATGTGGGTATGTTACAGTGGTGGAGTTGTATAGTATGTGGTGTATGTTACAGTGGTGGAGTTGGGTATAGTATGTGGTGTATGTTACAGTGGTGGAGTGTAGTATTAGTATGTGGTGTATGTTACAGTGGTGGTGATGTTTAGTTTCTGGTGAATGTTACACGGGTGGAGTTGTATTGTTTGAGGTGTATGGTACAGTGGTGGAGTTGTATAGTGGGTGTATGTTTACAGTGGTGTTGTATAGTATGTGGTGTAGTTACAGTGGTGGAGATGTATAGTATGAGGTCTATGTTACAGTGGTGGAGTTGTATAGTATGTGGTGTATGATACAGTGGTGGAGTTGTATAGTATGTGGTGTCGTACAGTGGTGGAGTTGTTATAGTATGTGGTGTATGTTACAGTGGTGGAGTTGTATAGTATGTGGTGGTGTTACAGTGGTGGAGTTGTATAGTATGTGGTGTATGTTACAGTGGTGGAGTTGTATAGTATGTGGTGTATTGTTACAGTGGTGGAGTTTGTATAGTATGTGGTGTATGTTACAGTGGTGGGTTGTATAGTATGTGGTGTATGTTACAGTGGTGGAGTTGTATAGTATGTTGTGTATGTTACAGTGGTGGAGTTGTATAGTATGTGGTGTATGTTACAGTGGTGGAGTTGTATAGTATGTGGTGTATGTTACAGTGGTGGAGTTATAGTATGTGGTGTATGTTACAGTGGTGGAGTTGTATAGTATGGTGTATGTACAGTGGTGGAGTTGTATAGTATGTGGTGTATGTTACAGTGGTGGAGTTGTATAGTGTGGTGTATGTTACAGTGGTGGAGTTGTATAGTATGTGGTGTATGTTAAGTGGTGGAGTTGTATAGTATGTGGTGTATGTTACAGTGGTGGAGTTGTATAGTATGTGGTGTATGTTACAGTGGTGGAGTTGTATAGTATGTGGTGTAGTACAGTGGTGGAGTTGTATAGTATGTGGTGTATGTTACAGTGGTGGAGTTGTATAGTATGTGGTGTATGTTACAGTGGTGGAGTTGTATAGTATGTGGTGTATGTTACAGTGGTGGAGTTGTATAGTATGTGGTGTATGTTACAGTGGTGGAGTTGTATAGTATGTGGTGTATGTTACAGTGGTGGAGTTGTATAGTATGTGGTGTATGTTACAGTGGTGGAGTTGTATAGTATGTGGTTGTATGTTACAGTGGTGGAGTTGTATAGTATGTGGTGTATGTTACAGTGGTGGAGTTGTATAGTATGTGGTGTATGTTACAGTGGTGGAGTTGTATAGTATGTGGTGTATGTTACAGTGGTGGAGTTGTATAGTATGTGGTGTAGTTTACAGTGGTGGAGTTGTATAGTATGTGGTGTATGTTACAGTGGTGGAGTTGTATAGTATGTGGTGTATGTTACAGTGGTGGAGTTGTATAGTATGTGGTGTATGTTACAGTGGTGGAGTTGTATAGTATGTGGTGTATGTTACAGTGGTGGAGTTGTATAGTATGTGGTGTATGTTACAGTGGTGGAGTTGTATAGTATGTGGTATGTTACAGTGGTGGAGTTGTATAGTATGTGGTGTATGTTACAGTGGTGAGTTGTATAGTATGTGGTGTATGTTACAGTGGTGGAGTTGTATAGTATGTGGTGTATGTTACAGTGGTGGAGTTGTATAGTATGTGGTGTATGTTACAGTGGTGGAGTTGTATAGTATGTGGTGTATGTTACAGTGGTGGAGTTGTATAGTATGTGGTGTATGTTACAGTGGTGGAGTTGTATAGTATGTGGTGTATGTTACAGTGGTGGAGTTGTATAGTATGTGGTGTATGTTACAGTGGTGGAGTTGTATAGTATGTGGTGTGTATGTTACAGTGGTGGAGTTGTATAGTATGTGGTGTATTTACAGTGTGGAGTGTATAGTATGGTGTATGTTACAGTGGTGGAGTTGTATAGTATGTGGTGTATGTTACAGTGGTGGAGTTGTATAGTATGTGGTGTATGTTACAGTGGTGGAGTTGTATAGTATGTGGTGTATGTTACAGTGGTGGAGTTGTATAGTATGTGGTATGTTACAGGTGGAGTTGTATAGTATGTGGTATGTTACAGTGGTGGAGTTGTATAGTATGTGGTATGTTACAGTGGTGGAGTTGTATAGTATGTGGTGTATGTTACAGTGGTGGAGTTGTTAGTATGTGGTGTATGTTACAGTGGTGGAGTTGTATAGTATGTGGTGTATGTTACAGTGGTGGAGTTGTATAGTATGTGGTGTATGTTACAGTGGTGGAGTTGTATAGTATGTGGTGTATGTTACAGTGGTGGAGTTGTATAGTATGTGGTGTATGTTACAGTGGTGGAGTTGTATAGTATGTGGTGTATGTTACAGTGGTGTTGTATAGTATGTGTGTATGTTACAGTGTGGAGTTGTAAATGTGTGGTATGTTACAGTGGTGGAGTTGTATAGTATGTGGGGTATGTTACAGTGGTGGAGTTGTATAGTATGTGGTGTATGTTACAGTGGTGGAGTTGTATAGTATGTGGTGTATGTTACAGTGGTGGAGTTGTATAGTATGTGGTGTATGTTACAGTGGTGGAGTTGTATAGTATGTGGTGTATGTAACAGTGGTGGAGTTGTTAGTATGTGGTGTATGTTACAGTGGTGGAGTTGTATAGTATGTGGTGTATGTTACAGTGGTGGAGTTGTATAGTATGTGGTGTATGTTACAGTGGTGGAGTTGTATAGTATGTGGTGTGTTACAGTGGAGTTGTATAGTATGTGGTGTATGTGGTGTATGTTACAGTGGTGGAGTTGTTAGATGTGGTGTATGTTACAGTGGTGGAGTTGTAGTATGTGGTGTATGTTACAGTGGTGGAGTTGTAGTATGTGGTGTATGTTGGGGTGGTTGTATAGTATGTGGTGGTTACAGTGGTGGTTGTATAGTATGTGATGTGTGTTACAGTGGTGGAGTTGTATAGTATGTGGTGTATGTTACAGTGGTGGAGTTGTATAGTATGTGGTGTATGTACAGTGGTGGAGTTGTATAGTATGTGGTGTATGTTACAGTGGTGGAGTTGTATAGTATGTGGTGTATGTTGTGGTGGAGTTTCCTTGGTGTATGTTACAGTGGTGGAGTTGTATAGTATGTGGTGTTACAGTGGTGGGTTGTATAGTATGTGTGTATGTTACAGTGGTGGAGTTGTATAGTTTGGTGTATGTTACAGTGGTGGAGTTGTATAGTATGTGGTGTATGTTACAGTGGTGGAGTTGTATAGATGTGGTGTATGTTACAGTGGTGGAGTTGTAAGTATGTGTGTATGTTACAGTGGTGGAGTTGTATAGTATGTGGTGTATGTTACAGTGGTGGAGTTGTATAGTATTGGTGTATGTTACAGTGGGGAGTTGTATAGTATGTGGTGTATGTTACAGTGGTGGAGTTGTATATGTGGTGTATGTTACAGTGGTGGAGTTGTATAGTATGTGGTGTATGTTACAGTGGTGGAGTTGTATAGTATGTGGTGTATGTTACAGTGGTGGAGTTGTATAGTATGTGGTGTATGTTACAGTGGTGGAGTTGTATAGTATGTGGTGTATGTTACAGTGGTGGAGTTGTATAGTATGTGGTGTATGTTACAGTGGTGGAGTTGTATAGTATGTGGTGTATGTTACAGTGGTGGAGTTGTATAGTATGTGGTGTATGTTACAGTGGTGGAGTTGTATAGTATGTGTGTATGTTACAGTGGTGGAGTTGTATAGTATGTGGTGTATGTTACAGTGGTGGAGTTGTATAGTATGTGGTGTATGTTACAGTGGTGGAGTTGTATAGTATGTGGTGTATGTTACAGTGGTGGAGTTGTATAGTATGTGGTGTATGTTACAGTGGTGGAGTTGTATAGTATGGTGTATGTTACAGTGGTGGAGTTGTATAGTATGTGGTGTATGTTACAGTGGTGGAGTTGTATAGTATGTGGTGTATGTTACAGTGGTGGAGTTGTATAGTATGTGGTGTATGTTACAGTGGTGGAGTTTATAGTATGTGGTGTATGTTACAGTGGTGGAGTTGTATAGTATGTGGTGTATGTTACAGTGGTGGAGTTGTATAGTATGTGGTGTATGTTACAGTGGTGGAGTTGTATAGTATGTGGTGTATGTTACAGTGGTGGAGTTGTATAGTATGTGTGTATGTTACAGTGGTGGAGTTGTATAGTATGTGGTGTATTACAGTGGTGGAGTTGTATAGTATGTGGTGTATGTTACAGTGGTGGAGTTGTATAGTATGTGGTGTATGTTACAGTGGTGGAGTTGTATAGTATGTGGTGTATGTTACAGTGGTGGAGTTGTATAGTATGTGGTGTATGTTACAGTGGTGGAGTTGTATAGTATGTGGTGTATGTTACAGTGGTGGAGTTGTATAGTATGTGGTGTATGTTACAGTGGTGGAGTTGTATAGTATGTGGTGTATGTTACAGTGGTGGAGTTGTATAGTATGTGGTGTATGTTACAGTGGTGGAGTTGTATAGTATGTATGTTACAGTGTGGAGTTGTATAGTATGTGGTGTATGTTACAGTGGTGGAGTTGTATAGTATGTGGTGTATGTTCCGTGGTGGAGTTGTATAGTATGTGGTGTATGTTACAGTGGTGGAGTTGTATAGTATGTGGTGTATGTTACAGTGGTGGAGTTGTATAGTATGTGGTGTATGTTACAGTGGTGGAGTGTATAGTATGTGGTGTATGTTACAGTGGGAGTTGTATAGTATGTGGTGTACAGTGGTGGAGTTGTATAGTATGTGGTGTATGTTACAGTGGAGTTGTATAGTATGTGGTGTATGTTACAGTGGAGTTGTATAGTATGTGGTGTATGTTACAGTGGTGGAGTTGTATAGTATGTGGTGTATGTTACAGTGGTGGAGTTGTATAGTATTGGTGTATGTTACAGTGGTGGAGTTGTATAGTATGTGGTGTATGTTACAGTGGTGGAGTTGTATAGTATGTATGTTACAGTGGTGGAGTTGTATAGTTGGTGTATGTTACAGTGGTGGAGTTGTATAGTATGTGGTGTATGTTACAGTGGTGGAGTTGTATAAATGTGGTGTATTACAGTGGTGAGTTGTATAGTATGTGTGTATGTTACAGTGGTGGAGTTGTATAGTATGTGGTGTATGTTACAGTGGTGGAGTATAGTATGTGGTGTATGTTACAGTGGTGGAGTTGTAGTATGTGTATGTTACAGTGGTGGAGTTGTATAGTAGTGGTGTATGTTACAGTGTGGAGTTGTATAGTATGTGGTGTATGTTACAGTGGTGGAGTTGTATAGTATGTGGTGTATGTTTACAGTGGTGGAGTGTATATAAGTATGTGGTGTATTACAGTGGTGGAGTTGTATAGTATGTGGTGTATGTTACAGTGGTTGGAGTGTTGTATAGTCTGTGGTGTATGTTACAGTGGTGGAGTTGTATAGTATGTGGTGTATGTTACAGTGGTCGAGTTGTATAGTATGTGGTGGATGTACAGTGTAGTTGTTCTCCCACCATGTGGTGGATGTTACAGTGTGTGTGGAGTTGTATGTGGTGGTGGATGTTACAGTGGTGGAGTTGTATAGTATTGTGTATGTTACAGTGGTGGGTTGTATAGTATGTGGTGTATGTTACAGTGTGGAGTTTGTAGTTAGTATGTGGTTGTATGTTACAGTGGTGGAGTTGTATGTATGTGGTGTAGGTTACAGTGGTGGCGTGTATAGTATGTGTATGTTACAGTGGTGGAGGTTGTATAGTATGTGGTGTAGTGTTACAGTGGTGGAGTTGTATAGTAGGGGTGTATGTTACAGTTGGTGAGTTTGTATAGTATGTGGTGTATTTTACAGTGGTGGAGTTGTATAGTATGTGGTGTATGTTACAGTGGTGGACTTCTCTTGGTTAAATAACTGGATTTATTGAATTTTAGGGATAACTAATTGGGTACTAGAGTCGGTATATTCCAGCTGATG
Organism: Paralithodes platypus; assembly: GCA_032716605.1. Classification (NCBI taxonomy): domain Eukaryota; kingdom Metazoa; phylum Arthropoda; class Malacostraca; order Decapoda; family Lithodidae; genus Paralithodes; species Paralithodes platypus. The sequence goes on along the minus strand of CM064564.1, from coordinate 17,618,901 downwards.
GCAAATTGAATCCTTTAGCAACTGATTTCTCGATACGTAATATAATGTGAAACTACTATGTCTGCATCATCTTATTGCCATGTTGTCATAATCAGCAACATATCTCGCTACAAAATCTTCTTAATAGCTAAGTAATTAAGATGAAGATATGGCAATTTACCATCAGCTGGCTTTCTAGGGCCTTTCCTAGCTGATGCTGAGAGGATTGGGTTCTAGCCCACGGCAATGGCGGGAGGGATGAAGGGTGCGGGCGTAGCCCTCTCTCTATGTATCATCCTTCTCAACATCCAGAGGGGCTGTGCTGATATACAGGTGCAGAGGGGACCGGTAGTGTACCAGGTCAACACTAAACAAGTATTGAGGGACCTCTTCACACAGAAATCACACAAGAGTGAAATTTCTGTCACCATTCCTGCCTGGTCTATTTCATATATCGGGAAGACGCCGCGACTGGGCAAATACTCTGGCACAACCTCGCTACAACACCTATTGTGCTACACTCTAATTAGCTGCGGAGATGTAGAGACCAACCCCGGCCCTAGTTCAACGTTGAAGAAACCTCACCACCAAACAAGTAAGGCAGACACCGACATTTCAACAGTCCCTAGCAGTAAAATTCGTTATAACAAACTGGGCCAGCAGGCACCCAAGTCTCCCGTCACGCTCCAACTCACAACCAAGACCGCAGGGCAACCGCCAGCACAGTGCCAACATTCTACCTACTCAACATTACCCTCAACTGTATCATCACTACCACAGATATCGGTGACCCATGTAACATGCAACCAGAACACCCAAACAAACAGGAAGCTCTAGCAAACACATCGACAATGAAGTAACAGCAACAACGGCCAAGAACAAGGACATAAAACAACAAATACAGGTAGGGGTGGGAGGGGGGCAAGGGGGAGCCACAACCTGTCCTCATCTCACGCGCTCACACACCATCAGCCGCTCACGGCGCACAGCTGATCACCACACCGCCAGACGTACGATGAACAGTAACAGGAAAATATGTATAGTGTGCGATTTTGGATTCAACAAAAGGAGTACAACGTCACAATGTAGTAGTTGTAATGAAACAGTACACGATCGATGTACTTACATTACTAGCAGAAAAGAAGTGGAATGCGATAAATGTAGGGAAATAGCTATTAAGGGTCCGAAAATCATTTGTGAAATATGTGAATCACTCATAACAAGAAAACAAAGGATCATAAACTGTGTTAAGTGTAAAACTGTAGCTCACATGAAGTGCATCTCTAAGAAGACCAACAGTGAAGAACGGGAATTCCTATGCAACATATGTGCCTTGCATTCATTACCGAATATTAATGTAAATGAACCAATTAGTATTAACAACTCAGAATCCAGCCAGGACACATTCAAAATCAAAGATGAATACAGAGTGTTCACCAACAAAGGGCTCCATCTTATCCACATTAACGCCAGATCAATGTACCATAAATTGTCAGAATTTAACTTGTTAGCTAATAAGGCCAAAGCTTCAATAATTGCAATCACAGAAACCTGGCTGGATTCAAGTATAAACGATGGTGAAATAAACATTCAAGGTTTCAATATGGTTAGGAATGATCGCAATAGGCATGGGGGAGGAGTATGTCTGTATGTAAAAAACAACCTCACACACACAACCAGGACCGACCTCCATGTAGAAAATCACGAAGCTCTGTGGATCGATCTACACCTGCCGAGGACAAGACCCATCACAATTGGGGTATGCTATAGGCCACCAGACGACACACAATTCTTGACCAAATTTGAACGAACGTTGTCATCGCTAGACCCTCGGAATGAATCCATCATACTAGGGGATTTTAACCTGTGTTACAAACAACGAAATGGTAGGCTTGTACGAGAATATAGGCATATACTGACAATGCACAATCACAAACAACTCATCACAACCCCCACACGTATCTCTGAGAACACTGCCACAATAATAGACCACATAAACTGTAACAGAGAGGACAAAATATCCCAATCAGGGGTTATACAGACTGGGATAAGTGATCACTTCGTCACATATTGCACACGAAAAACCACAAAAATTACCCTAGAGAATCACAAGATTATCAAAACAAGGTCACTCAGAAACTACAATAAAGAAACATTTCTGGACATTTTATGGAATACAGACTGGTCTCCAGTGTTTGGAAGTACAAACGTTAATGACGCATGGGTTGGCTTCAGAACCATCATCACAAACATTCTAGATGAAATAGCTCCTCTGAAAGACATACGAATTAAAGCAAGGTCAGACCCATGGATCAACAATGACATACTACACCATCTGGAACACAGAGACAATCTGTTAAAAAGGCTAGCGAAACATAGACAGGATCAAAGTCTGAAACATGAGTTCAACAGGGCCAGGAATAAACTAAGTAGGAAAATAAAATCAGCGAAAACTAATTATTTTCACAATAAGGCAGAGGAATATCAGAATAACCCAAAGAAACTATGGAGGCACCTAAAAACAACAGGCTACAGCAACAAGACAAGGGATTCGTCTAACACTAATATTGCTCTCACCATTAATGATCAGATTTGCCACGATAAACGACAAATTTCAACCTACTTCAACTCCTTCTTCACCTCCATAGCAAACACACTTGCACAGAACCTACCTCAACCTCTCAATAAATACACGACAACAACGGCCACCTTTCGAAATTTCTACAGAGATAAAGACATACACCCAAACACATTTGGATTGCAAAATGTTACACCAAAATACACTTTTGACGAGCTGTCTAACCTAAATGTACATAAAAGCACAGGACCAGACAAAATTCCTGCCAAATTTCTACGAGATGGAGCCATTGGTATAGCAGGCCCCCTAACTCACATCATCAACTTGTCAATTAACACCAACACTGTACCTGCTGAACTGAAGGAAGCTATTGTAACCCCTCTATTCAAGAAAGGAAATAAACTAGAAGTTGGTAACTACAGACCAGTTAGCATATTATGTATTGTATCTAAAATCCTTGAAAGAGCGGTATACACCCAAATTGAACACTACCTCAAACAAAATGATCTATTCTATAAGTTTCAATCAGGTTTCAGATGCATGTACTCGACAGACTCCTGTCTCATCCACTTAACGGATCACATTCGTAAAGAAATGTCTAAAGGTAACTACACCGGTATGGTTCTTCTTGATCTACAAAAAACGTTTGACACAGTAGACCATGATATCCTATGTAATAAACTACAAGCAATGGGCATAGGATCTGTGAACTGGTTTAAATCTTATCTTAGTGGTAGAACCCAAAGAGTCAAAATTGATGATAATATATCTGATCCTATGCCAATTAACTGTGGGGTCCCGCAGGGAAGCATCCTTGGTCCCTTACTCTTTCTCTGTTATGTGAACGACATGGAACTGAGCGTGTCATGTAAATTATTACTGTATGCAGACGACAGCGTGCTCCTGGTTTCAGGAAAAGACCCAATAAGTATTGCCGCTTCACTTTCCAAAGAACTAGAATCATGTAGTGAATGGCTAGTGGACAATAGACTATCTCTTCACCTGGGCAAGACGGAAGCCATCTTATGTGGAACAAAACGCAAACTGAAAGACATTGTGGGCTTCTCGGTCAACTGTAATGATATTCCTATAACAACAGTGTCACAAGTTAAATATCTCGGACTAAAACTGGACGCGAGTTTGTCAGGTGAAACAATTTTGGAATCTATCCTGAGTAAGTGTAGAGCACGTATAAAATACCTGTATAGACAGGTGGGATGCTTGCCCGCGGCGACCAAAAAGACCCTCTGCCAAGCGCTTGTTTAATGTCATTTTGACTATTCTGTGTCATCCTGGTACTCTGCATCATCTAAATCAGCACAGCACAAACTTCAGGTCACTCAAAATAAAATGGTTAGGTTCATGCTGAACCTAGGACCCAGATCACATGTTGGCCAGGAACAACTTCAGTCACTAGGTATGCTCAATGTCGCTGACAGGGCCAAACAAATCAGGCTCACTAATGCCTTCAAAATTTTCTATGACAGAGCTCCAGAGTACCTAAAGAATGATTTTGTTAAAGCAAATGAGAGGAGTGGACATAATACAAGAAACAGGATGTTTAATTTTAAGGTCCCGAGAATCCAAGGACAGGGTAAGCAAACATTCTTCTTCACCGCCATCAAAGACTGGAACGACCTACCCCAGTCAGTCCGTGAAAAGAGAACACTGTATTCCTTCAGACGTAGCCTGAAGGAACACCTGAACCGGACAGCTGCGAGAAGGGAGCACCAAGCTTATGTCTACTACTAAATGCGACATAAGAGATAGACAAACCAAACTGAAATGATTACTGATTACGGATTTCTGATATTTACTATAGGATGTAAGGTATCTTAAAATAACCCCCTAGAAATACTTTTTCTAAAGTATCCATTTCTTTATCCTCCCCATTTTTCCCCAGCTAACCTAATCCCACAAGGACCCCAATGGAAATACGCCTAACGGCCTTATTGGGCTATCCTTAGTTGGAATTATGCAAGGCTGGTACATGTCATATTTGTAACAAACTATGTGGGACCAACTCTGTAAATTGCTAACTGAATAAATATTATTATTATTATTATTATTATTATTAGCCATGTGGTGATGGGCTAGTCTATCAGAGTGAGAACTGAGCGATCTCTGCCATACCCATAGCTTAGTCTGACTGTTCCTTTTACTTATATATTTTCTAGATCTCAAGTGACGGCGTCTCTTCCGTGGATTGACCTCCCAATCTACCAAGATTGGAAGCCAAAGCGTCACATTTTTCCTTTGCCCCTCAACTTTCTCTTCATAATTGCTGAGGGGTACAGGGCCCTTGGTGGGTCTTTGGTTTCCCAGGCGTTTCCGCACCCTCCTCAGCTCCCCGCCATGGAGTGGCTTCGGTCACCCAGGCTTTATTGTGGTCGGCAGGGAGGGTTCTATGGGGGCGCTCGGTTATGGCCTAGGCCTTGCTCGGGGCCTTGGGGCTGTTCAGCCAGGCAGCTTGGGGAACAACAACAACAACCATCAGCTGGACAACAAATAGACTATAGTGGTGTAAAGCCGGTATTACAACACCAATTTGTTCCTCAACTTTTTTCTGCAACTTGGATCTGCTAGCTATGATAAAATCACTCGCGTGATAACTCTTTTAACACTTACGCTGCGGGCTTATTTGCGCTATTTAGGGCATATTCAGGCACTCCTGAATGATTAATCAAGCATCTGCATTAAATGAACTATATTCTGCCGAAAACTAGGCGAAAATAGCTTCAAAATGAGACCAGAACGAGCTTCGTAGGTGGCGGGGTTCACCCGCAGCGTTGCCATAGACATTCGGGAAAACTCACTAATTATTAGCTCTCGCTCGTTTGGCAACTCTGTTGTGAGACACCCGCGCTAGACACAGTCTCCCTCAGTGAGCGGCTGGCTGCTCTGAGGGTCGGAGGGAGGTCCCTCATGCTACCGCCCACTGACACTCAATTTCTACAGCTTTTACAGGCTTTTAAAGCCTGGAAATTTCTGTAAATTGCCTATGCGTTCCAGAACGTCACCCGCAGGGAATGGGTTAAGGGGCGTCACATTTTTTTTTTTTATCTTTCTCTCCTGTTCTCTCTTTCCCTTTGTTGTATCCATTCGGCCCCATTCAGCCAACGGTTTTAAAATGTTTACCCCCATCCTGCAATATCTCTCTGTTCGCCGCAATGTTGCATCTCTCTTGCTATTCTATCACTACTACTAGGCCCCTGCATCCCGTGAGCTGACTCCTATTTGGTCTGAGTATAGGTGACTACTATAAGTGTGTTTGAGGACTCGAGGAACGAATTTAAATGAGGGTGGCTATAGTCGTGATCCATGGCTCTGGTATGGATACTTTTGTTCCCTAGGTTTACCAGTGAGTCTATCTCGATAAACATAAATCAGGTAATTTCTGCTGCACATTTGAGATTCAAATGGTCCAAATGCAATTTTTCTTGCATCTCACTCCATTCCCTTAGTCCCATGATAGTCTTGGGATACTGTCCGTGATCCTCTCCACTTTGCTTTCCTCTTCCCATCCTTTTGCGGGTTTGTGGGGACACTGCTTATGGCGCAAAACTGGGTCCGGTTTGTGAACTCGAACCCCGAGTTTACTTCGAGCAGTCTGATATCCTTCTCGAAGTATGATGGGTCGTAAATCGCAAAATGTTGGGTAACAAACATGATTTGGCAGTATTTGCATGAGTTGTTAGAATATAGTCTTATCTAAATCTGTTAGAGTAACTTGAGGGTGGGCTGTGGTCGCATGTTTCTTGAGTATACCCATGGTTTCATCTAGGTCACCTGTCAACATGATCACGTTTCATTTTTTAGGGGCTACAATTGGGCCTAACGCTAGCTGAAGTGAATTTATGAGGAGATCTTACAACTCCTCCCACTTAAGGTTCTTTGGATGTTTTCTGGCTATCAAGAATGTTTTAATGCATATGTTTGCAAGTAATGCTACGACTCTCTCTGTATCGTTTGAGTGAACTATTTCAATTGTCGGTTCTATCATTTGTATGTAGTGTACGTTCTGATGTCTGTTGATTTCGAGTCAAATGGTTGGAAGGGAATTATACTAACCATATTTGCTTTTTTTACTTATATTTTGATCTAACTATAAATACTGATTTCTCTGAGAAGGGTTCCACTGGTCATCTCACAGTGCTATAATTTGATTCAAGTTAAAAAAGGTGGATCAAATTATTCATTCACCAAAATACTACAAAATATCGCTTGGTCGTATCTATGTTAAGTCAGTTCTTCTAATTATTGGTAGCACTCTCATCTGTCTACAGCCGCACAGTCAAATTCAACGAAAACCTTGATGGTATTATAGTATGCCTCAAATATAGTGGATCATTTACCTGAAACTTCTACGATGTGGAGCAAATGGTACTAGTCACAGCCTATTAGACACACATGAAGCTGTCAAGGAGAAGTGATAATAATTCAGATTACACATATTATGAGCGAGATAGGTTGTAGAACTCCGGTGTTCCTCAGGGCTCTGTCCTATCTCCTATTCTCTTTCTAATTTTTATAAATGATCTCCTTAACTGTACCTTAATTCCCATCCATTCATACGCAGACGACTCAACCTTGCACTACTCCATTAGTTTTTCAGAACGCCCCAGCCAGCAATCCCTCAACGACAAACGTAATGAAGCCATAGAACTCTTAAATTCTGATCTAAATACTATTTCCAATTGGGGCAGAGAAAACCTTGTTAACTTTAATGCTTCCAAAACCCAATTTCTCCATCTATCTACCCGTCAGGATCTCCCAGCGGACTATCCCTTATTCTTCAACAATACAAAATCAACCCTTCATCTTCTCTCAATATTCTTGGTGTCTCTTTTTCTTCTGCTCTCATTTGGAAGGACCATATTACCAGTCTTGCTAAGGCAGCCTCCCAGAAGCTGGGTGTGCTCAACCGCCTTAGGGGGTTCTTTTCCCCTGTACAGCTTCTTGCTCTGTACAGGGGCATAGTGCGCCCTTGTATTGAGTATTGTTCACATGTGTGGGGAGGTTCCTCTCACACTGCTCTCCTAGACAAAGTTGAAAGGAAGGCCTTTCGTATCATTAACTCCCGTCCACTCACCAACTCTCTGCAATCTCTCTCTCTCCGCCGCAATGTTGCATCTCTCTCGCTATTCTATCGCTACTATAATAATCAGTGTTCCTCAGAGCTATCCCAGTGCATACCACCTCCTTTACGTAGGGCACGTGGTACCCGTCTTGCAACTCAATCCCACCCCTACTCTGTGCAACTCTCCAACCCAAGAGTGAAACGTTACTCTCAAACTTTCTTCTACTCAACAGCTGAGCTCTGGAACTCTCTCCCAGAATCAGTCTTTCCCTCTTCCTATGACTTAAATTGCTTCAAACTCCGTGTGTCCAGGCATTTTGGCTCGAACGTCCCTTGATTTTGGCCCTGTCACTCTTTCAACTATGGGGGAGGCACTCGCTATAGGCAGTTATGCCTTTTGCCTCCCTCAATCACATAGAAAAAAAAAAAAAAAAAAAAAAAAAAGACGAACAATAATGCTTTGGACTGTAAGGTACTGTCCACTTGGAGACCCTCCTACACCATATACTGTACAGTGCATTACATTGTTGCACTCTCCAACGCGGGCACAGACCACCTAGGACCTTTACACTAATGTAAAAACAGACTCAATCGTCGGACTGGATATCCCAACAAATCTACCGATCTCCTGTACTCAGCAATGTATAATCAATCTTTACCATTGTATTCTAATATCACAACCAAACTGGTGTTCCTCAGTACTCACCAATGTAGTCAAGGTCTGGCTGTGTCATCTTTGGTACTCTGGAGGTCCAGGGCTGTACCGTCACTGTTTCGTGCCCCTCTCCCTCCCCGACCTTCTCTGTGGGGGCAAACAGATACAAACAAATGTTAGTAGGTTAAATAATATACACAGTTACGAATGATATACTCTACCATTAACTCTAAACAAATACAGTGTTAAATAATAGCTAAGCCTAGAATAGTTGGTTACCTGAAATTCTACAGAATTTACGATCATATGTTGGGCAGCTGCAAATGACATGGCCCAGGTTTATAGACAAAGCATAAAGTATTGTGTGTGTGTATGTATATGCTTTCCGTGTACGGTCAAATGTAGCAACAAAAATATACGTAATTGAGTAATATTCGATTTAACTGTTCAAATTAATAAATGTAACTAGAATTATAATTACATTTGAACACACATTTACTCGCAGTGTATTCCCAAAACTCAAAACAAATACAGTACGGTAGGAAACAGCAAGAAACTTAGAAATGCAAACCTGGAAAATATGGACCTCTAAGAAGTTAATATAAAATCTTAAGTATAGACTCACCATTATGATACCTCTCAATAAAAGCATCTAATAGATATGCAGAAGTTTTCCGTATTATAAAAAGTAAAATATAAAATATACTGTATATCTTTAAACATTGCAAATCGCAATACCAACCCTATCATTAATGCCCCTTTCCCACTGGTGAGACAAGTCACGATTTTCGTCGCCGACACCAATAAATTGGCACATTCGTGACATATCTCCACACCTCTCATGAACAATATCGTTTCACTCTCAAGGCCTCTCAAGGCCCCGCAAGGGCCTTCGCAAATGTTCGGACAGTTCAAAATTTTGGACGAGGACTCACGAGGATTGGTTACCCTCGCAAGCATCGTCGAACATCGCCGAAGGATCTGCGAGGGTATCTGCGATCATCTGCGACATCGGCGAGACATCGCGGAGGGTTTCGCATAAAAAGACCTTTGCAACGCTGCATTGATGCTCACTGATGCTCTGCTCGCCGATGCTCTCAGATGTTCAGAGACATCGACGATGCCAAAGAGCACCTTCGGCGAGGTGGGAGACAAAGAAAAGAAAAAAACGAGGAGGGAGAGAAAGAGAAAACAGCGAGGTGGGCTCAATGTTTACGTTACGGCTTAGCCTAATTGAGCCCACCTCGCTGTTTTCTCTTTCTCTCCCTCCTCGTTTTTTTTTTTTCTTTCTCTCCCTCTCTCTTTGCCTATAATCCGTTCGGCCCCGTTCAGCCTACTGTTTTAAGACGTTTACCCCCATCCAGGTTTCAATATTTTCCTGGTGAGCGGTAGCGAGCCAACATATATATATTTTTGTTTTTGGGTCGTTTTTCTGGTCCCCTTTCTTCCTCATGGTTAACCCCATTAGTTTTCATATTTTGGGGATGGTGGGGGGAAGGTAGAAGGGTAATTGACTCGTGTTACAAATATGAAGCCGATTGGTGAGGTAGTTTCGCCACCACCGATTTTCCTTTTTTTCCTTTTCTTCGTACGGATACGCTGGAAGTGGGTGGTGGTAGGGAGGTGGGGGTGTGGTGGGGGGACGACAGAAGGGTAGGGGACTTGTCACACAAATATGGAACCGATTGGTTCAGTCGTTTCGCCGCCACATATTTTCCTTTTTTTCTTTGTGAGGCGACCGATAGTCAGCGAGTGGGTGGGGGGAGGGGGTTGTGTTGGTGGTGGCAAGAAGCCAGAAGGGTATAAGGTATTGTACATGTGGTAGAAATATGAAAGCCATAGGTGCAGTCGGTTTCGCTGCTACGATTTTTTTTCGGCGAGTCCGTATATATACGGACCTGGCACTGGGCGTGACAAGACCCTAGTCCGTATATATACAGACCTGGCACTCTGGGGGTTTTAAGACGTTTACCCCCATCTAGGTTTCAATTCGCCCGAACCATCGCTTGAATCGCCGAAGACGTCGCAGAACATACGGCGAGTTTTCTTTCATCCTCGCATGATTTTGCAAGATATTTTTGAAAATGTGACATGCCTCGCAGAGGTCATCGGCGAAACATCGCTCACTTCGCCGATAACGTCGCAGAAGGTCGGCGATTGCGTCGCCGACATCGGCGACATCTTCGCCGAGTATAATTTGTCATCTGTTTGTAACAGTCAAAATCGTGAACGTCGCGCGACGTATTCTTGCGAATTTGACAAAACTAAGTCATCGGCGACGAAAATCGTGACTTGTCTCACCAGTGGGAAAGGGGCATAAGAAGCAAGTCATACAACACAGTATTACTATTTAATATTACCAACTCCAAACAAATTAAATTTATGGGTAGGCAAAAACTATTTGATAGAACTAGATGGTGATGGGCTGGTCTATCAGAGTGAGAACTGAGCAATCTCTGCCATATCCATAGCTTACTCTGACTGTTCCTTTTACTTATATATTTTCTAGATCTCAAGTGACGGCGTCTCTAACGTGGATTGACCTCCCAATCTACCAAGATTGGAAGCCAAAGCGTCACATTTTTCCCTTGCCCCTCAACTTTCTCTTCATAATTGCTGAGGGACACAGGGCCCTGGGTGGGGCTTTGGTTTCCCGGGCATTTCCGCACCCTCCTCAGCTCCCCGCCATGGAGTGGCTTCGGTCACCCAGGCTTTATTGTGGTCGACGGGGAGGGTTCTGTGGGGGCGCTCGGTTATGGCCTTGGCCTTGCTTGGGGCCTTGGGGCTGTTCGGCCAGGCAGCTTGGGGAACAACAACAACAACAACTAGATGCAAAAACAATATCTTGAATACACGGAGACATACATGTATTATATATAGAAATAGGCATTAACTATGTAATTATATTTAAGAATGTCCAAACTCTCCACTATAAGAAATCAGGGGTATAAAATGGTATATCAAATTATTGGGAATATTGATAGTAATTCAGCTTTCTATCCTTAAAATAAATGGATGTATTATATATACATTCCTTTATTTAAGGTATAGGCTATAAATATGTACACCATATTGACCCTGTTTTATTTATTCATACCCATAATTTAAAGCTACTAAGAAAATATTTAACTTCACGAGCAGTCTCTGAGTAAATACAAACATTATTTTGCTGTTTATATCTTACGGTTAGTTCAGTAATGTCAAGTTATCTCTATACTCTTTTTACTTTACTCCCACTAGCACTATATATCAAAAGTTGGACAAAATTATGCTATGAGAGAGAGAGAGATACAAGGAGTTACAAGGGATAGTTAGTATCTCAGAGACCTTGCGGTCCATTCCGAGGAGATACTCGAAGTGGAAGGAGAGAAAGACTGTTTAGTGCACTACACTCTTTACAGTGTGCAAAACACTATCTACTCTCTTCTTGAACTGCTCTACTGAAGAACTATTTACAACTTCGAAGGGAAGTTTGTTCCAGGTAGAACAGATCATATATGTGAAAAAGTTTCCACAGATACTAGTGCTGAGCCATTTCAATTCTAATTTCCAGCCATGGTTGCGTGTTGTATTCATATTGAGGCTAAACATTTTGCTATAATCCACATTTTCAAACCCATTAAGTATTTCAAAAACTTCAATGAGCTGACCTCGTAGTCTGCGTGTCTCCAGTAGGAAGAGATCAAGAGCTCTCAACCGGTCCTCATAGCTCATTCTTCTAAGCGATGGAATAAGCTATGTAGCCGTAGCTTGTACTCTTTCCCGTCGCTCTATATTGTTTCTGAGTGCTGGAGACCAGGGTTGAACAGCATACTCCAGGCGAGGCCGAGAGCGTTGTAAAGTGTGAGGACTATTTCCTTATTTATATACTTAAATTGATTCCTAATATAGCCCAATCGTTTCTGAGCATTCTTCTCTACTTCAATGCGCTGCTTGGAAAACTTTAGGTCACTGCTAATCAGAACACCCAAATCCTTTTCCAAGTCAGTCACTTCCAGAGGCATTCACAATAGTGAATAGCCTGTATTGGGGTTTGCTTGGCCGATATGCATCACCTTGCACTTTTCCAAGTTTAGAGAGAGAGAGAGAGAGGGGGGGGGGAACAAACATAAAATATATGATAATATAGAGAGTATAATGTATAGGAATTAATATATACATACAACATAATGCCACACTTATTAATAACAGTATGTTCATAATAGTAATATCAGTGTAACTACGATGGAATACAATATTCCAATAATTATCTAGAACAGAAATCAAAATATGTGCCATATATAATTTCAAACCAAGTTTGTGATAGATCAATATATTTCTTAACACAAAATTAAAAAGTGGCACAGTAACAGTAACATATATTGCACATAATAATCAAGATCAAAATATATAATTTTATAAGATACAAATTGTAATTAACGTTTTTTTGGTTTTTGTTTTTTTGTATATGCGAGTGAGGGCGACAAAAGGCAGAAGTGGCTGTAACGAGTGTCTCCCACAGAGTTGAAAGAGTGACAGGGCCAAAATCAAGGGATGTTCGAGCCAAAATGCCTGGACACACGGAGTTTGAAGCAATTTAAGTCATAGGATGAGGGAAAGACTGATTCTAGGAGAGAGTTGAAGAGTTCAACTGTTGAATAGAAGAAAGATTGAGAGTTGCACAGAGTAGGGGTGAGATTGTGTTGCAAAACGTGTGCTACGTGCTCTACGAAGAGGGGGTGGTATACACTGAGAGAGCTCTGAGGACCACTGATAATTGTAACAGTGGTAGAACAGTGAGAGAGATGCAACATTGCGTTGAAGAAACAGCGAGAATATTAAGAGAAGATGAAGGGTTAATTTGTATGCTGTTGAAGAGTAAGTCAGAGTTTTCTGGAAGGGGGCGACGAGTAGACCGATGGAGAAATTGAGTTTAGGAAGCATTGAAAGTAATAGGGTTTTCTCTGCCCCAAGTAGAGATAGTAGAGAGAAAAGATCGACAGTATAAGCGGAAGAGTTAGATCTCCCAAGCGATCCGAGATAGGGGTGGGTTGGTGGACTAACTGCTCTAGGTCATTTAGGATAGAAAAGATGTAGGCTTGTTCACCAGGTTGGTCAGTGGAAAGAGAGGAGAGCCATTGGCGGTGGAGAACGGTGAAATCTCTTAAGATGGAGATTTCTGCGAAAGGAGAGATAGTAGAATGTGTTCAACTTCAGAAATTAGATAGTCAAAGAATTTTGGATAGTCAGTAGAATTTGGGGAGAGGATAAACAGCACAGAACTATTTAGTTCGTGAGTGACACAAATGCTTTAGCCAGAGAGTTGATAATTCAGAAGAATCAAAGTTAGGAACACGAGAGAAAGCAAGATTGTATCGTACATATACACAATATCCACCTTTGGCTTGAAACTGGGGATAGAGATAGTCGGAGGATACAGAAATGGGTTTGCTGTAAGTTTTACCAGACATCTCAGTTTCGGTGAGAAAGAGAAGATCAGGGTTGGGAGAGGAGAGGTGGTGTTCCACAGAGTGGAAGTTAGAGAATAGGCCACTAATGTTGCAGAAATATATAATAAGAATAGAATGTAGTGGTCCAGAGCATTTTGGCGAGTCGCTGCCAGGGGTCTGACCAATGGGGGCATTTCTAGCCCCCCACCCCACACACACACACACCTGGGGACTGCGAGGCAGGTCGTGGTTTACTACCAGGTTTAGTCATCATTCTTTGTAAAAAGGTAGTGTAGTATGTAAGGTGTTTGTAATATAATGTATTGATAGGAGGAGAAGGTGTCTTGGAGGGAAGCCTGAGGTTACCCTCAATATTGATGAGGAACAGAAAGGATGTGCGAAACTCTGCCACTCAGATGACATAGCATTGTATCTCCCAAATTATGAGGGGTTTATCTATTGTCAGACGTCATGATCTCTGCAGGGGTGACCACGAATGAATCGCCCCATGCACCTCTGTCCCGTCAGCCGACGCCCCTCCTCTCAATCAACACCACTTTCACTCATATACCTCTTAACTCTATCCTACCACCACACTCTCGGTCTGCCTCTTCCTCTCTGTCCTTCCACCTCTCCACATGGTTTAACCATCTCAAGGTGTTCCTTTTCGCACTTTCCTTCACATCCACATTCAGACAACACAGCTCTATTACTTCTTCATTCGTCTATCTCTCCCTCCATGTAACTCCACATGAACTTCAAAAGTAACTAATTTCCACCTCTCTCACTCTTGATTTGTGCCTCTCCAACAACATCCACGCTTCACTCTCGTACGCGAATGACAGGATTACCACACTAGCATGCAATAACGTTTTTACTTCTATGCTGACCACATTATTCCTTGTTATTGCTTTCAGCGTTCCTACAACCCTCTTCTCTTGTTTCACCCTCTCCTGCACTTCATCCTCCATCCTCCCCCACCCCCTTCTTTACTCATCACACTGCCCACATACTGTACTTAAATGAGCTGACATTTTCCATAACCTGATCATTCAATCTCACTTCACACTCAATAACTGCACACCTTTCAAAGACCATAACCTTATACTTCTCTGCATTTACCTTCAGGTTCCCTTTCTCATACACGCTTCCAAACATATTTATCAAACCATGTAATTCCCACTCATTATCACTCATCAGAACTGTATCATCAGCAAACAGCACTGCAGCGCTACAGGCAAATTCCACTCATTTCCTTCCCTTTTCAGGGGTACACCAACATCCACTGCTCTTCCTTGAATTTCTTTCATGACTTCATCCATATAAATATTTAACAACCATGGGGACATCACACATTGTTGCTTTAGCCCCTACTGTACCAGAAGGCATTACCATAAATGTACCCTCCAGTACCAGGCAATGTGGCAAAAATGGTTTCAGAGTCGACAGAGTTGACCTCAAAAGTTGGAGGAATACTGATCCAGCCAGCCTGAGGGAGCTTGGATAAAGCTGAGAAGCGTTGCCCATGTCTAATAGCAGTGCGTACAAGTCATGGTGCCAGGTTCTACTCGATATGGGTAGGTACAGGGACCGCATACTACTGACGTCGATCTTCAGTTGCTGGTACAGGCGAGTTACTTTTTTACTGATGGCGATTCGCCGTCGCTGGTACAGTACAGGTTAACCCAACTTTCAGATCAAGAAACTTGCTCTGTTCATTCTCCACACGCACTGCCGCTTTTGTACCCTCATATTTGCACTTCACAGCTTTCAGTAACTTACCAGCTTCTTTGTATATTCTCAATACTTTCTACAGACCTCTTCTATTAACCCTGTCAGAGGCTTTTTCCAAGTCCATGAAAGCAGCATACAACTTTTGTCCCATCTCCATAAATTTTTCAAAAAAAAAAAAAAAAAAAAAATGAAAAAATCTGGTCTACACACCCTCTTCCCTTCCTAAACCTGACCTGTTCCTCATCTACCCATTTCTCCGTTCTTACTCTCACTCTCTCGATTACTACCCTACTGTACATTTTCTGTACTATGCATAGGAGACATTTCACCCTGTGATTGCCACACACTCTTCTTTCCCCTTTACCCTTATACAGGCGGACTATAATGCCTGTCTTCCAGTCTTCGGGCCCACTTCCCTTCCCCCATGGTAGTCTACACATTTTCCATACCCATTCAATCACTATCTCACTACCATACCTCAATACTTCCCCACACACTCCATCTATTCTTGATGCTTTCATCATATTCGCCCTTTTCAAGGCCTCACACACTTTCTCATTTTAGATCAATGTACCAGTTGATGATTTATTTTAAACATACATATATATATAGAGTATATATATATATATATATATATATATATATATATATATATATATATATATATATATATATATATATATATATACACAATACTTATCTTCGGAGCTAACTACTATTCCCGATTGGGGCAGGGAAAACCTTGTTGCCTTTAATGCTTCCAAAACCCCAATTTCTCCATCTATCTACCTGTCCGGAACTCACAGCGGACTATCCCTTATTCTTCAACAATACAAAAATCAGTCCTTCATCTTCTCTCAAAATTCTTGGTATCTCTTTTTCTTTTGCTCTCACTTGGAAGGACCATATTACCAGTCATGCTAAAGCAGCCTCCCATAAGCTGGGTGTGCTCAACCGCCTCACAGGATTCTTTACCCCTGCACAGCTTCTTGCTCTGTACAGGGGCACAGTGCGTCCTTGTATTGAATATTGTTCACATGTGTGGGGAGGATTCTCTCAAACCGCACTACTAGACAAAGTAGAAATGAAGGCCTTTTGTATCATTAATTATCACCCACTCACCAACTCTCAGCAAACTCTCTCTCTTCGCCGCAATGTTCCATCTCGCTTGCTATTCTATCGCTACTACAATATTCAGTGCTCCTCAGAGCTCTCCCAGTGTATACCACCTCCTCTATGTAGGGTACGTGGTACCCGTCTTGCAACACAATCCCAGCCCTACTCTGTGCAACTCTCCAACCCAAGAGTGAAACATTACTCTCAGACTTTCTTCTATTCAACAGCTGAGCTCTGGAACTCTCTCCCAGAATCAGTCTTTCCCTCCTCCTATTACTTAAATTGCTTCAAACTCTGTGTGTCCAGGCATTTTGGCTCGAAAATCGCTTGATTTTGGCCCTGTCACTCTTTCAACTATGGGGGAGGCACTCGCTATAGGCAATTCTGCCTTTTGTCTCCCTCACTCACTTAGAAAAGAAAAAACAAATATATATACTGTATATATATATGCGAATATGCTTCCACACTAAAGGTGTGTAGAAAAGGGCAGGTTCACTGCACAAAGTTTAAAAAATGTTAGTGCTAAAATTAAATTGCATCTAATAAACTGCCTTCGTGGTGTAATACATAAGGTGTTGATATTCGGTGTGAGCGTCCTGGGTTCGAATCCACGGACTGCCACATGTGTTTGTAATATTTCATTAATCGATTTTAGGAGTAGAGTTGGTTGTTGGATAGAACATAATAATATATTACATGCACAAAATAAGGGTTTAAAAAGTATGTCCGAGTATCTTATTAGAAGGCTCGGCCTGTTGTGTACATATTAAAATAATGTTTATGTTTATGCACAATCCGCAATTGCCCTATTAAAAACCTCTCAAGAAACTAAGCATATATTTAAAGATGTTTCATTAATAAAGTCGAAGAAACAACCCAGTAACCTTAAGAATTTGCTAACCAAGGCCAGATTCAATACGGTACAAAATCAAGGGGTGACGAAATGTGGTAACCCAAGATGCAAATTATGCACACAAATAATACAAGGGAATCAATTCAAATTTGTAGATACTAATTACACATTTGAAATTAATCATAATATGAATTGTTCCACAATCAATTGTATCTACGTGATTCGTTGTAATGGCTGTAATTCCATCTACATTGGCGAGACTTGGAATCTTAGACTTAGAACAAACCTGCACAGGGACCACATTAGACATAATACAGGGCTATATGTTAGTACTCACATATCAAAATGTGCTAAAGATAAATCTCCTAATTTTAATATAATGCCCTTTTACAAAGTGAAGAAAGATGACGTTGCTTTGAGAAAGAGTAAAGAAAGTCACTTCATAAATAAATTCAAGTCTCATTTGAATAAAGAACTATAAATAGACTCTGAACGAAAAACAATATTGGAACAAGAACGAAGTATTTTTTTAACTATCATAACCTAAGATAAACATTTTATTGTCTAAACCAGTGCCTGGAAATCCACAGAAGTGTACAGCACAAATACCTGACTCTGGAGCCAGCCACTCTTGCAAATTTTTATAATAACTGGAGATCTACGAAAGTAGAGAAATGCATTTTAACACTTTTACATACTTTTTAAACCCTTATTTTGTGCAGGCAATATATATTAGATGCAATTTAATTTTAGCACTAACAATTGTTTAAACTGTGTGCAGTGAACCTACCCTTTTCTACACACCTTTAGTTTGGAAGCATATTCGCATATATTTTTACCACAAGAATCAATATTGTTCATGTTTTATATATATATATATATACACAGGGTGTCCCAGGAGGAAAGGGCATATCTTTGGGAAATGATAACACAAATTATTCTAAGCCTAAAATGTTCTATAAGAAATACTCCAAATCTCAACCAGTAGAGATATTGCATGTTGAAAATGGCATTTTCTCAAGTATTTCCCCATAAGGGTGGCATAGCTGTCCTAGTACCTACCACACCTCCATCTAACTGCATTTATTTTACCATGTTATTGTAAAGATATTATAATTATGTAAGTTTCAAAATGATTATAGATATAATAGCTCACTTTGGACCAGTTAGAAACTACCTGACATGGAAGAGTCCATTACAGTGAGGTGGGGGAGGACACTATATATAACCTTCAATATCTGTTTAACGGTTGAGATTTGGACTTTTTGTTATAGAACATTTTAGGCTTAGAATACCTTGTGTTGTCATTTCCCAAAGTTATGCCCTTTCCTTCTGGGACACCATATATATATATATATATATATATATATATATATATATATATATATATATATATATACGGTATATATATATATATATATATATATATATATATTATATATATATATATATATATATATATATATATACGGTATATATATATAATATATATATATATATATATATATATATACCCGGTATATATATACATATAAATAAATATATATGTATATATACCGTATATATATATATACATATATATATATATATATATATATATATATATATATATATATATATATATATATATATACCGGTATGTATATACAGTATACTGTATACAGTATATGTTTTTTTTTTTTTTTTTTTTTTTTGTATCTGTTTATTGAGTTTATTACTATTAGCTAAATCTATGTTTGCATATACTTCAATCACTGGTCAAATAGTTTTGATATTGTCCTCAATCCTGATCAGCAACACGATGAGTGATTTGCCGGCCATGCAATTCTCTCTCTCTCTCTTTCTCTCATATTCTGTAACCTTACCTATCCTACCCTATCCTAACCTAACAAATTAGCGTATTATTCTAACCTAACCTATAACCCAACTTAGCTAAGTTAACCTAACCGAACCTAAGCTATGTTTATGCTAATATAAGCTAACCTAACCAAACCTATCCTAACCTAATTGTTCTATGCCAATCTGACCTAATCTAACCTAACCTATTTAGCAGGTTAGGTTAGATTAGGTCTAACCTAACTATTCTAAAATTATAATTCTAGTCCACCCCAACTTATATCCACATATGAGACACATAATTTCCGCTCTACTTCTACAGCAAAGATACACAATATTGATAACATATCTTGAAAAGCGTGCACATGTTCTAGCACAAATCTTACTAACATGATCATTAGATATCAGTCTTCAATTCAATTCAAAGCAAAATATTTCATTTGTCATGAAAGTTGTGTACATTATACATCCACTTATTACATTATTTTGTATAAACTACATAACAAATGAGGACTTGATACCCTATGGTTCACTGTATATGTCCTCTACTAAGCAAAAACACATTCGTTATTAGGCAGGCAAACGCCAAGACAATGGTGCATTATGAAATAAAGAAAATAGTGAACTGAATGGCGAGAATGATCTTGGTAATAGCAACAATACTAATAAAAAAAAAATATTAATTATAATAATAATCTAAATAATAATAATTAATAATAATAATAATAATAATAATAATAATAATAATAGTACAAATACAAAATAAAAACAATAGTAACTAATAATAATAAACTAATATATATTTTTACCTGATTCAGTGATAACGCTGTAGCTATATTAACTTAATTAACAAACATATATTGTTTGAATATATTTGTATATATGATAGAAGAGCAATGGTTATCTACCTTTCCTGTCAAAGTGTTCCATATATTAGTTCCCATATATCTTAATATACGGTGTACCATACTGGTTCTTCCTCTTGGCACATGTACAAGATATCTTTGTCTAGTAGGATAAGAATGTATAGCTTCATTCGTTACAAACATGTCACTCATAGCTTCAGGTATAATATTATTCATAAATTTGTACATTGTCTTCGCCATGCAAAACTCGTACACTCGTGGAAATGGTAGCAATTTTAAATGTTTAATTAATGGTCTGGTGTGTTCTCTATAACCAGCAGAGGCAATAATCCTAATTACTTTTGTTTGTACCCTAACAAGATACTGAATGTGACAGTTACTGGCACCACCCCACATTTCAAATAAGGATACGTCAAATAAGGATAAATAAAGCTATTATATATTGTCACCAATGTTGATATGTTGAGTAGCTCCCTAGCCTTACTTAGTAGTCTTATACCCTTAGATAGTTTAGTTCTAATGTTTCGTATATGTTCACTCCAAGTCAGTTTTGAGTCTACAATTATACCCAAATATTTGATAGTTTCTACTTGTTTTGAATGTACATTACTCACAAATTAGTCCGCGCTGGTTTGCCTTTCGTATGGAAGATCATGTAATTTGTATTATTGATATTTAAAGATAATTTGTTCACATAAACCCATTCATATAATTGTTTAAGTTCAGTATTCATTGTCATTATTAGATTGTCTAAATGTGTATCACTCAAAAATATATTAGTGTTGTCGGCAAACAAGAGCGGAAATAATGAAGAAGATATGTTAGTAATATCATTGACATACACAAGATACAATAAGGGACCAAGAATAGATCCTTGTGGTACTCCACATTTAACTCCACAAGGCAAGGAATCTTTACCATCATAACAAACATATTGTTGTATATTACCGAGATAACTCGTGAACCAAATATGGGGTATTCCTTTTATGCCATGTGTATACCATTGTTGTAATAATATATGATGGTTGACAGTATCGAACGCCTTGCTAAAGTCTAGAAACACACCAAGTACATAATCCCCTTTATCTATTAAGTTACTAATTCTATCTGTTGAGTAAATTAGGGCAGATCTGTGCCGTGTCTCTCTCGAAAACCAAACTGAAATTTATATAGCAATGTATATCTACTAACAAAGGAATACAGTCTTTTATACATAATTCTTTCAAGTATTTTTTGAGAATGCAGGTAGAATGGAAATAGAGCGGTAATTATTCATTAACGCATCGTCACCACCCTTGTACAAAGGCATAATTCTGGCGAGTTTTAGTTCGTCAGGGAAAATTCCTTAAAGATAGATTAATAGCATGTACTAATGCATACCAAGGAAGATATGTTTCTTTTATGCTGGTTACAGTTATATCATCCCATCCTGGACTTTTGTTTTGTAATGCCAGAATTATTTCTTTTACATTTTTACAATTAGTTGGCTGCAAGAACATTGAATTTGGGTTGGCTTCGGGCATATAAGAAGACAAATCTGTATTACATGCGGGTATAGACTGGCTTAGGTTATGACCAATACTAGCAAAATAATGATTACATCCATTAGCTATAGTTTACCCATAATATACTACTTTACCATCCACAATTATTGACTTTGCTTTAAAAGATTTCCTATGTTTACTTTTATCTATTACTTCCTTAATTAACTCCCATTATTTTCTATTGTTACATACATTATAATGAGCACGCTCCGCTTTACGCAATACACCCTGGAGAGTTCTCTTAATTAACACTGCTATATCTGTTTTTATTATATACATTTTTTTATGATAAAACATATAATTTATTCTTAATTTTTATAGATTGTTTTAATTCTGTAGTCAACCATGGCTTTCGATTACGATAATTGAGTTTTATTCTTACCACAGGAAAACATTCATTATAAAACCTAGAATATTGTCCATGAAAATAGGAGAATGGCTCTTGACAATTATTTTCATCCAAGATACTATCCCAACTTGCTGTATTCAGTTTATCTTTAAATCTCTGTATACAAGCTGCATTACAGTATTGTAGTTATATAGGTATTATCATCATCTTTGGTTATTTTAGTACTTACACAGAAAATTGGGAAACGATCCGAGATATCTGTATACAATATTCCGTTAAAAAGACATGAATCAATGGCATTGTTACAAAATATGTTATCTATTATCTAAAGCAGATGCTTGAGTAACTCGAGTTGGTTTATTGATAATCGATAAAAAAGAATACGAAAACATGGTTTCCATAAAGTTATGATGTATGATTATGACAGTCAGCATTAAGGGGGGTGACCTGCTTTTTGTTCTGTCCTTTTCTATCTTTCTCTGGCTTGTATCCATTTGGCCCCATTCAGCCTACTGTTTTAAGACGTTTATCCCCATCCAGGTGTCAATTTTTTAGTGGTAAGCGGTAGCGAGCCAGCATATTTTTTTTTTTTTTTTACAGCAGGATAAATTTGTAAATTTTTCGATAGAAACATTTCTCCGGCGAAGCCGGATTTCTTCATATGATGCTGGCTCGCTATCGCTCGCCAGGAAGAAATCGACACCTAGATGGGGATAAACGTCTTAAAATAGTTGGCTGAATGGGGCCGAATGGATACAAGCCAGAGAAAGAGAGAAAAGGACAGAAATAACAAAAAGCAGGTCACCCCCCTTAAGCATATTCAAGTGTCCCATTATATATGTACATATATTTTCCAGTTTAATTATAGCTAGCATATTATCTAAACAATGTATACAGTTATCCACATTAGAGCTTATGCGGGTCTACTGTATATATAACACCAACAATATATTTGCCTCTACCATTTTCTATATAATTTATTTCTAAAAATATAGATTCTATATCAGCATTCATCACACATAAATCCTCTCTTCTGGCAAAGTTTAATTTGTCCTTAATATATATTGATACACCTCCACCTTTTATATTGGTTCTAATGTTCTCCTCCTGTGAATAACCTTCAACATTGTACCTATTTATATCTGACACTACTATAAATATTTCACTGATAATACGCTGGTTAATATAGTACTATAGATTGATATCCGGTATTCGAAAATGGATATTAATCGTAGTCATGTACTTAATCGTTAACTGTCTTGTTGGTATAATGGTTAAAGCGTGGCAGCTTTGTATGTGGTGTCCTGGGTTCAAATCCCCGGAGGATCATATGCTTTCATTATTTTAATTGGGAGTTATTGGTTTAAGAACGATATCAGTTAATACTATAAAATCACACACATGGACCCAAACACACACACTCCCACTCTGTCTGACAAAAACGAATAGACACACACGCATGCACACACCAACACACAGACACACACACACATACATATACTGCACATGCACGCATGCAGACAGGCAAACACACACACGCAAAAACCGCATACACACACACATTTTTATGAAGTACACCCCTCACCACCATACATACTGTACACAGACCTCTCCTCCTCCACACACACATACACACACACTTTTATTAAGTACACCGCTCATCACCATACATACACAGACCTCTCCTCCTCCACACACACATACACACACACTTTTATTAAGTACACCGCTCATCACCATACATACACAGACCTCTCCTCCTCCACACACACATGCACACACACTTTTATTAAGTACACCGCTCATCACCATACATACACAGACCTCTCCTCCACACACACACACACACATACACACACACTTTTGTTGAATACACCGCTCATCACCATACATACACAGACCTCTCCTCCACACACACACACACACACACACACATACACACACACCTTTCTTGAGTACACCGCTCATCACCATACATACACAGACCTCTCCTCCTACACACACACACATGTATACAGTATATATATTGTATACTACATCCCTCAACACCATATACTGTACACACAGACCTCTCCTCCTACACACACACACACACATGTATAATATACAGTATATATATATATATACTGTATACTACGTCCCTCAACACCATATACTGTATACACAGACCTCTCCTCCTACACACACACACACACACATGTATAATATACAGTATATATATATATATACTGTATACTACGTCCCTCACCACCATATACTGTATACACAGACCTCTCCTCTCCCACATACACACACCCCAGCATCTCACAACATAAACATACTAAACAAACATTCCCAATATTGTACAGACTTATGTATATTAATTTTACTCTAAGATCGACGAGTTGACAACCGGTGTTTGTCTTAAATAAACAAGAAGCGATATTGTAAAACAAGAAAAAAAACCTCTATCCTCGAGAACAAACCTGGTAAAATAATGTTTATAGTATTATGGATAAGTTAGTATTAGCATGATACTGAATACAGCCATTGATATTGTGTAGGTAATATATTAATTACTTTGATAGGTCATAATGATGCCGATGATGTGCTGAGGGTATTAACGCTCATTATGGGTCCTATATTGGTGTAGCCGGTGGAGCAGCATGTGATAAATAGTTGTGGGTGTGTTTGTGTGTGTGAGAGAGAGAGAGAGAGAGTACAAAGGAGGAATACAAAGGAAATCAAGCAACAACAGGTCTAGTGACCCTTCTAGGCTGCTTGTCCTCCAAAACACTGAGGATCAAGTGTCCAAACAGTGGTTTAGAGTGGGTAAGGGAACATTGGAAAGGGAACTACTGCCCTGCCACTAACGTGGCAGAACTAGGAAGTTAGTAGGGGACATATGGGTTAGTAACTGAGGGGAGGATAAAATAAAGTTATTCATTTACAAACGCAGTCAGTCGCGGGTTTGATGCGAGATATTTGTCTAGGCGGAATTTAAATGAATCAACGGTGCTGCAGTCTATAACGTCTCGGGGAAGCCCATTCCACAAGTTGACAACTCGATTGAAGAAGAAATTCTTAGATTCGTGTGAGTTAAAAGATTTACCAATAATTTTGCAACCGTTTCCCCGCGTGTAATTAGATTGGTCGATAGTGAAGTACTTACTCCAGTTCATATTGTCGATGCCTTTGATGATTTTGAACACTTGAATTAAGTCACCTCTTAATCTGCGCTGGGTTAAAGGAAATAGATTTAATTCTCTAAGACGCTCTTCGTATGGTTTGTTCTTTAGGCTAGGTATCATTTTGGTAACTCTACGTTGAACTCGTTCTAGCTTGTTTATGTCTTTTTGGTAATAAGGGCACCAGCATTGAACGCAGTATTCCAGAAGAGGGCGGACTAAGGAATTGTAAAGGGTTAGGATTACGTCTTTGGATTTCTGCCTATAAAGCCAATTATTTTGTTTGCCTTCTTAACAACTTCTGAACATTGTTGACTCGGTTTTAGGTTACTCGATATTGTTACTCCCAGATCGGTTTCTCTGTTTACATTCTTAAGCTGAGTGCCATTCATCGAATAGTTTGCTTTCTCATTTAGGTATCCGATATGTAGTACTTTACATTTATCCGCATTGAAACTCATTTGCCAAATTTGGGCCCAATGTGACAATTTATCTAGATTGTATTGCATATCATCAACTTGATCTTTTGAGAGTACGCTATTTGTAATTTTTGTATCGTCAGCAAATTTTGAGATTGTACAGGTGAGACCCTCATCTATGTCGTTGATGTAAATTAGAAAGAGAATTGGTCCTAGTACCGATCCCTGGGGTACCCCGCTACTTACATTGGTCCATTTAGATGCCTTACCGTTTATGACAACTCTTTGCTTTCTGTCGCTGAGCCAATTTTCTATCCATTTCAACACACCGTCTTGTATTCCATGCGCTTTTAGTTTTAGCAGTAAACGTTTGTGGGGAACTTTGTCAAAGGCCTTTTGAAAATCAAGGTATATAATATCTACAGCTTTACTCTCATCGTAGAGGTTGAGGATATCGTGGAAGAAGTCTAAGAGGTTTGTTAAACAGGAACGTTTTTTACGAAAGCCGTGTTGAGTATCTTTAAGTATGTTATTTTCCTCGAAGTGATTTACGAGTCTGTCTCTTATGACCGTTTCTAGCATTATACATACAACTGAGGTTAAGCTAATTGGACGATAGTTACTGGGTAGGGATTTGCTGCCTTTTTTGAATATCGGTGTTACGTTGGCTATCTTCCACTGATCAGGCATAGTTCCAGACTGCAAGGATTTATTGAATAGTAATGTCAGTGGTTTGGAGAGCTCATCCTTAGCTTCCTTTAGAACTCTAGGCGAGATTGTATCAGGTCCAGGCGTTTTATTTACCTTGAGTTTATCTAAACAATTCAATACTTCTCTCTCTGTAACGGTGATATTGCTTAGAACATCTGAATTATCAATCTGAATTGGCGATGGTGTAGGGATATCACTGAGGTCTTCTGTTGTAAAAACTGATGCAAAGAAGGTGTTGAGGGCATTACTCATTTGTACTTCGTCTTTGGTGTATTCTCCATTTTCATCGACTAACGGTCCAACAGTTGAAGTAACTACTTTTTTCTTTCTGATATAACTATAGAATTCTTTCGGGTTTGTTTTACTTTGATTCGCAATATGTAACTCTAGGGTCTTTTTACTTTGCTTAATTAACTTTTTGGCTTTGCGTCGTAGCTCTACAAATTTCACCCGTTCTTCGTCATTTTGTGAGGATTTTAATCTATCATTAGCAAATTTTTTAGCAAGCAGGCAGTTTGAAATATCTTTATTCCACCATTTGGGCTTATTATTATGGCCTGGACGCCGTATTTTCGATGGTATGCAGTCTTGCACTGCTTTTAGGTAAGTGGTTTCGAATGACTTCCAAGATGTATTTATGTCGTTATTGTTAATTAAAAAGCTCCAGTCAGTTTCTTTAAACATAGCTCTAAGTTTATGAAAGTTTGCTTTCTTGAAATTAGGGACTTTTTCGATGCTACTATTTGGTTCGTTACTAGTAAGTTAAATGAAAGTTATCGTACGATGGTCGCTGTTACTGAATTCGTCACCAACATTCAAATTCTCTTAACTGACAAGCGCGATATAGACCTAGGTGCTAGGGTAGTTATTTGTGCATTTCTAGCCCTGGATTCTGACAGAATTCGTTATATTTACAATATAAACCATATTTGCGGTATGCTTTTATTTACATATATGATGTATATATGAACCTTCAGAGTGCTAAAATAAGTGGGAAAAGCATTTGGGTGGTGAAAAACGAAGATATTGGCCACCCGGTCATAATCTCAGGCGAGAGAGAACCACAGGCAGCCCTCCCCTCTCGCTGTCTGGGAGTCTGAGACGAGCGGGGCGGTGTGTGCCGGTGTCTGGGTTGCATAACGATCTTTTATGCAACCCACTTGTGCTACATTATTAGGAGAAAAATAACGGATAAATTATGATAAAAAGTGTAAAAATAGGTGATAAGTGAGGGGGGGGGGGAGGGGGGAATAAGGTGTGGATGGAGGGGAGGGGGAGGGGTGAGAAACACATGGATGAGTACTAGAGTATCTCACCTAGAGACAAATCCTTTGTTTTGATAGGCCCTTTTTTTGGGGGAAGGCTTTTTTTATGGTCCTGCTTCCGTGAGGCCTCGCGTTCCCTTAGGAATTCGTGAGGCCTATCGCGCTTGCCGGGTTAATTCTTCTTTTGTTGCAAGTACAATGTCAAGAACGTTATTACCACGGGTCGGTGTTCGAACAAATTGATAAAGCGAACTCTCTTGCAAGTTCGTATACAAGTCATGTCCGGAGTGTGAAGTAAGAGTATCGCCCCACTTGGTCACAGGTAAATTAAAGTCGCCAAAAAATGCGGTATCTTGTGAGTTACTTACATCTGCAATTTGTTCATAAATTTCTCGGTCAGTTTGCACTGATTGAGCTGGAGGTCTGTATATTAATGCAAGTATTATTTTTGTACCTTTATTATTCTTTATTAGCACAAAAGATGTGTCGACGTTCACAATTTGAGGTTTTGACAAGAGGGTCGGGTTAAGACTTTCTTTGATATAAAATAAAACGCCACCTCCATTTTTATTTATTCGGCTTTTCTCAAACATTACATAACCGGGAAGTGAATACTCTGCTAAAAAGTCTCTATCTACTGTATTGAGCCAAGATTCTGTTATACCAATCACATCATAATTTTCAGTAAACACTAGTTCCTCTAAATCTGAAAATTTATTGCGTATGCTACGAGCGTTTGCATAGAAAACCTTTAAAGTTGCGGTTTTAGAACTCACAGAACGTTCTTTAACCCTTAATTAGCGGCGAGCAACATAAGTCGAGTTAAATAAAGCTGGACTATGTGGCGGCGCTCGACATAGGTCGAGTGGCAATTTCAGCACGTAATGTGGCTGAGAGAGAGAGACAAGTGGTGGCAGGAGACTAGCGAGCGTATGACTGCTCCAGACCACCGCGGCGAACCTACTGACACAAATCTCAGCTCCCTCCTCCCTCTCTCACTCGCTACATACTCAATTATGTACCGAAAGTACCGAATTACCTGCTCTTTGCACTCGCGTTGCACGGTTATTGCAAGAAAACTATCCATCATACAAGGATCGTTATGGTGTCATTCGAAAGCTCTGTTTATGCCCTTTCAGGGATAGGTACTTGTTTTACGTTCTGGGTCTTATTTAGGCATGAAAATGATCACGTAAACAGCCCTATTTTGGCTAAAAACACCCCGCTGTGCGGTACATATAAATAAACCGCATAGGCCGCTCGTAAGGTGTTAATCAAATTTTTGGTTCTGATCGGATCTACATTTACATTCATGGCTGACATCGGTCCTCGGTCGTTATCCCTGGCGGTTTTGAATTGGGGTCGTGTTGGTGGAGCTTTATCCAAATTCGCGGTTCTTGACAGATTAGCATTTAATTCCTTCGCAGGTTGCCGCCCTCGCTGTTTTCGGTCCTCCTTCCTGGTTGTCCTGTGCTGAGTCGATTTCTTCTCCGAAAATCCTTCACCGCATCATTGAGAAGACGCCCAAAACGTGCTGCTCCCACCTGGTTCAGATGAACTCCATCATCCGAAAACAAATAGTCATCGTAGTAGAAATTGTCCCAGGTGTCGACGAATCCCACGTTTTCCTTCCTGCAGAGGTTTGCTAGACAACGATTTGTGCTGCTGGCTATGTTGTAAAATCGGCTCTCTACACCAAGCCAGGGGACGATTCCTGAGACGATGATCCTTGATGACTTCTCCTTAAACGACTTGATCAGCTGCTGGTACTTTAAAAGCAAATCTTCTGACCGGGTTCGCTGTACATCGTTGGATCCAACGTGGATGACGTACATTGTATTAGCAGGGGCCAGCTTAGATACTTCGTCAACTGCAGCAACTACGTCGTCCACACCACCACCAGGGATACAAAAACGCTTCCTGGTCTTAGGTGCTCTGGCGCAAAACTCTGTGAGCTGACCACGTATCATCGAGTCTCCCACGAGCCGGACTTCTTCTATTTCCGCTTCGTCATCTGAGTCTGCGAGTATCTGGAAGCGGTTTTGACACTCGGTAATCGGTATGGGTTTCCTGGTCTTGGGGCAAACGTTGTTCCTCACAACACGGAAGTTGTCTTGAGGGGGAAGAGAGTTACTATTTGTTTCTTGAGTATCGGAACCATCAGATGAAATGGCTACTGCAGGCGTTGAATTGTTGGCAGTTGACGTTGGGGCGTTGGTGGCTGCTGGAGTTGCGGTGACAATTGAAGTTTGTGGTACTCCAACGTTGAGTGTTACAAACTCTTGGAGTGATTCCAGCTTCATGGTGAGGACGTTGATCTTGTTGTAGGCTTCATCTAATTTCACTGTCAAATTCTCTTGTTGCTGGCAGAGACGGCAGACTTGAAGATCGACAGTGACAAACATGGACTCACCAAACCTACTGGCGCAGTTCGTACAAGTGCGAGGCATGGTAACAGTCAGTTTCTTCAGATCACTTCACTCACTTTAAAACCCTTAACTCACTTTAAAACACTTAACTCACTTTAAAACACTTCACTCACTTTAGAAACACTTCAATCACTTCAACCGAAAACAATGTTGAAATACACAACAATAGGTTA
The DNA here is from genome assembly GCA_032716605.1 of Paralithodes platypus. Classification (NCBI taxonomy): domain Eukaryota; kingdom Metazoa; phylum Arthropoda; class Malacostraca; order Decapoda; family Lithodidae; genus Paralithodes; species Paralithodes platypus. The sequence goes on along the minus strand of CM064564.1, from coordinate 17,588,718 downwards.
TCAGGGGTGATAGCCTAACCGAAAACAAAAAATTTGAGATACGCAGAATTAGGCTTCCACGGGCGATAGCCTAACCAACAGTTTTTTTTTAAATTTAAATACGCACCAATAGGCTACCAGCGTTGAATAGCCTAACCGAAAATAATAAAATTGAAATACGCAGAAATAGGCTACCAGGTGTGATAACCTAACCTTAAACAAATATATATATATAAAAGAATATGTAACTAAATATACAATTCACCAAATAGAGATTATATAAAAATAAAGTGTGACCGCACACAAGGGGTGAGAGAGAGAGAGAGAGAGAGAGAGGGGGGGGGGGGTGAGTGATTGCGTTGCTGCACGTTTCTTTATCAGTAATGCAAATCTATATGTTTTTCATTGCTTTATTTTCCATTGATATCTGGTCTCCATATTAGGCATAACACATAGTTTAGTTCATGATCGGTTATTATATTGAATCTCTACCTCTGGTTCTCACTCTCTCATACAAGTAATATCTCGTCCGTTGCCCAACATTTATCTTTATTTTTCTCTCTAACACACACACATCACACTCCTCTATTTGTTCACTTCCGCTCCCTCTCCTCCTCTCTCTCTCTCTCTTTCTCTCTCTCTCTCTTTGACTTGTATCCATTCGGCTCAATTCAGCCTACTGTTTTAAGACGTTTACCCCCATCCAGGTGTCAATATTTTCCTGGCGAGCGGTAGCGAGCCAGCATATACTGTATATGTATTTTGTTTTGACAAGGTAAATTTGTACATTTTTCGATAGAAAAATGTCTCCGGCGAAGCCGGATTTCTCCATACAATGGTGGCTCGCTATCTCTCGCCAGGAAGAAATAGACACCTGGATGGGGATAAACGTCTTAAAACAGTTGGCTGAATGGGGCCGAATGGATACAAGGCAGGAAAAGAGAGAAAATGAGAGAAAGATGAAGAAAAAAACGGAGACCCCCTTTAACACTCTCTCTCTCTCTCTCTCTCTCTCTCTCTCTCCTCTCCTCGGAATAAATGTAAATACAATTGTTATTCCGATAGATATGGGGGGGGGAGTCGTACAGCTATATGGGGGGGGGAGTCGTACAGCTATATGGGGGGGGAGTCGTACAGCTATATGGGGGGGGGGGAGTCGTACAGCTATATGGGGGGGGAGTCGTACAGCTATATGGGGGGAGGAGTCGTACAGCTATATGGGGGGGGAGTCGTACAGCTATATGGGGGGGGAGTCGTACAGCTATATGGGGGGGAGTCGTACAGCTATATGGGGGGGAGGAGTCGTACAGCTATATGGGGGGGGGGTCGTACAGCTATATGGGGGGGGAGTCGTACAGCTATATGGGGGGGGAGTCGTACAGCTATATGGGGGGGAGTCGTACAGCTATATGGGGGGGGGAGCCGTACAGCTATATGGGGGGGGGGGAGTCGTACAGCTATATGGGGAGGGGGGAGTCGTACAGCCATTTGGGGGCGAGTGGGGGGGGAGTCGTACAGCTATATGGGGGGGAGGGGAGTCGTACAGCTATTTGGGGGGGAGGGGGGGGGGGAGTCGTACAGCTATATGGAAAGTTTGCCGACAACGTTGAAGAAAATGTGTGTGACATCAATAGAGAAGTACATCAACTCAACACTTGTGATATAGACCAATAGTGATATAGGTCCAACATGTGCTTCCTATAATTAACAAAATCGTCTAGAAATAACAAGAATATACTGTCAAAACTGTTTATAAACTTTAATTTTTAACCCCTTCACTACCGAGGATGTATTTTGTGTTCTTTCAGCTATATCTAGACAATTTAATGCAGCTTAGAAAGAATCTGTGGTAGTAAAAACGGGTAATTGAGATAGCTTGAAACATTTTAATAGCTCTACATCCTTACAAAGTTGCAAACATCGTCTAATGATTACCAGAATATATTTAAAAAGTCGACACCGGTAAAGAAGGGGTTAAGGGTTTATTCTAACCTAAGCCACGTATGTATACACTTATATAAAAAACAAAACAACGTATTAATGAATATCATAATGAGACTGTGAGCGTGACTGTAGGGAATCAAACAAATGATAATTAAAACAGAATAAAGCTAAAATGTATATGCCAGAACACCAGGTTGCAATGGTGCAGGATTACAACGATTGCCACCAACCAATATTGCCAACCACTACCATTGTTGCCGGCACCCTTGCCATCTAGCACGCCCTTGGGGGAATCCCTGCCCCTAATATCTCCCTACCAGAGACACTACGAAAGAAGACCCTATGTCACGCCAGAAATAGATCAGTTTCCCCTAAGTATTATCATCAAAGAGAACGAAGCAGACAGACTACCCTCCCCAGCCAGCCAACCGTAAACAAGAGACTTCAGTACCTGCCTTACCACTCACTAGGCCTACAATTAACACCTCTATGATAGAGGGGTTCACCTTTGGCCCCATCATAAGGAGTAGAGATCCTATGGTAAATAAGAGACTGGTTACTTGTTTAAGGAACTAGGCTCTGATTGGCTGGCAGATTTGTATTGTCTTTTTGTGTCCTGTCACTTGTTTCTACACTTCATAAGGACCACCATATATTCACCAATTATCTGCAGTTTCTACCTCTTCGCCGAAATGTTGCATCTCTCTCACTATTCTACTATTACAATGATCAGTGTTCTTTAGAGCTCTCTCAGTGTATATCACCCCCTCTTCGTAGAGCACGTAGCACACATCTTGCAACACAATCCCACCCCAACTCTGTGCAACTCGCCAACCCAAGAGTGCAACGTTATTCTCAATCTTTCTTCTATTCAACAGATGAGCTCTGGAACTCTCTCCCAGAATCAATCTTTCCCTCAACCTATGACTTACATTGCTTCGAACTCCATGTTTCCAGGAATTTTGGCTCGAACGTCCCTTGAACTTGGCCCTGTCACTCTTTCAATTCTGGGGTAGGCACTCGTTACAGGCAGTTCTGCCTTTTTGTGTCCCTCACACACATATTAAAAAACAAACAAACAAACCTGTCTGTTTTCCCCGAAAGCCAGCCCTTACAGTTGGTCAAACACTGAAAAAGGGTAGAGGCGAGGCTGTGGAAATTACTCGTCAGCTCATATCCAGCGCTTAACCTATTCAGTACCGGTGACATCCTTGCATTATATATATTCTGGTAACTATTAGATGATTATATTCTGCTTAGGCAGGACGGTTCCCCATTCAAAGGTTACATTAATCTTTTTAGCTACCATATATCTTTTCTAAGCTTCATTTAACCGTCTAAATGTAGCTAAATACAACACAATAGACGTCACCGGTACAGAAGGGGTTATGCAGTCTGGAGGGGGACCACTTACCCAGGTTCTCTGTTGTTCTTTGCTTACCCAGGTGGAACAACCAGTGCCGCTTACCCGGGACACTTTTTTTATTTGTTTTATTTTTTTTATTCCAACTACTCCCTCTCGGGCATAGGCTGAGAGCCTGCACACTCTACTGCTGAACACAGTGAGGCCCGTGAGGTCTTGTTCCAGTCTAGGGAGTGAGAGATGCGAAGCACCCATTCCCGGCTCGAAACAACTCCATCTCTGAAGCTGCTTCACCTCCGCGCTTCACCGTCTCATCCCTCAGACTCGGACCCTCACTCTCAGAACGCCACCTATTGAGCAATTAACTCACTAGGCATTGCCCCCCTGTAGCATATTTTGAATATGGGAATATTCATACAGTACTATTTAATCAGGGAACAATGAGGGTATTTTTTTTTTTGGCATTTCGGTGTGCTGTGGTAATGCACTGAAACTAGGTACAGCACAAATTCCATCCCAATAATATCTTCCCATTGACATATTGGGATTCGAACCCGGGTCCATTGGATTACCAGTCCAGAGGCAAGACCACTCTGCCACACCTCCCCAACTGGCGTGGTAATGCTTCCCCAGGTTACTGCAACTTCACTATACCCTAAGCACACAACACCTTCTCCAAACCAGCCACCAGCCCAGCAGAATGAAAGGGAGGACCTGGCGTCATGGCTATTACCCCGGACGACACACGAGAAACACCAACAAACCCTGAGCACACAACACCTTCACCAAACCAGCCACCAGCCCAGCAGAATGAAAGGGAGGACCTGGCGTCATGGCTGTTACCCCTGACGACACACGAGAAACACCAACAAGGAAGGAAACAAGCGGACCAGGGCCTACCCAGAACTACTGGAAAGACTATCCTTCTTAGAAAGTAGAGCATTGTACCTTCAGCTAGTATTGCTTTTATCTATCTGTGAGATTCCTACTAAAGTCTTTGCATCAACAATATACACAACTATCCCTTTGCCAATAACGATATAAATATCTATGTTAAACATACTGTATATGAAGTCTCTCAATCTCTAATAATAATAAAATATAATATATATACTTGAGCTCAAGTAAGGTCATTCATCAGAGGTAACGTACTTTATATGAAACAATAGCTAACCCACAATCCTAACCATCATGTGCTCGAGCTATACTACACCTAACCTTATCTTATAGCTAACGCAGAATCCTACCTATCACAATCAATAAGTATTATATCTTACCTGATCTTATAGCTAATCCTACCTATTATAATTAAAGTGTATTATACATCACCTGATCTATTAGCTATCCCAGAATCCTACCTATCACAATTTAAAGCTATTATTACCTTACCCGATTGGATAGCTAACTTCGAATCCTAGCTATCACAAGTCAGAACTATATACGGTACTCCTTATATGATCATTACTGTTAACTCTGAATCCTACCTAATACATGTTCGAGCTATTATATTTGACTTGATCTTATAGCTATTCCAGAACCCTACCTATCGTAAGTCAGAGCTATTATACTATACCTCTGCTGATATAATAACTAACCCAGGATCCCACCTATTATATGTTAGAACTATTATACCTTACCAGATAGCATACCGGTACCTATAACACACCATCATACTCATCAAGGATTGGAAATATATTTCAATATTTGGGCTCGGTTCCTCTAATCCGCTAACAGCTAATTAGCGAAGCTAACTTTTTCGTTAGCTGGTTAGCGTTTCAGCTAACTTTGAAAATCGTTAGCGGACTGATTAGCTTCAGGTAAATTTATTTCCGATAACTTTAAGTTTGCTAACATGTTTTCACCGGTAAAGTAAATAAAGCTTAGTGGTCGAAAACGTTTGTAAACCCTAAAATCACAAATATTGACAGTGAAACGTCTTATATCTGGAAATCTATCAACCTGAACGACCTAATAACCAGCAGTTTGTGGCAGTGGAATAAATAGTATTAAATACATTTGTCCAACAACTTTCCACCTTTTTGGCTCAATCTAAATAACTGTTTTTTGTATTTTATGACTCCATAACCCTAAATCTACAACTACATCTATGATGTACCTGGCCAATTAAACACATACATCATCTTTACTTGGACAAAAACAAAATCAGCTTGGTGACATGAGTTGTGTGTGTTGTTCTTGGTGTTGCTATATATCGGACGCCAATCTACTGACTTCAATAAAAATGTCCATGATTTACAGTTTAATGAAGTTTTCTTTGACTTTTCCTATAAATATTATCAAATATAATTTCCTCACAAACATACTAAAGTATACACAAACATGGTTAAGTGATATATTATAATAGTATATCATTACGTTAACGAAAGTGGCAGAGATGACTCAGGTTTAGGCTCCCCCTTCAGATCAATCGATACTAAATGTGTGTGTGTGTGATGATTGTTATGATCCCTGAATTTTGTGTACTCTTTTTCCATAAGTTTTTCATGTAAATGCCTATAGCATCATAAATGCCTATAGCATCATAAATGCCTATAGCATCATACATTCATAATTGAGAATAAATTTAAATCGGTTAGCTTAGCGTAGCCTAACTGTCATTTCGCCTATAGTGTAATTCCCCCATTTGTTCAATGTAGAGACGATCGATACTACTGGTACACATTAGTATACCGGTAAACAAAACACAACACATTAGATGTGATGTACACAATATACATATACACATTCATTGATCATTATCTGATCTTGCCATGTCTATCATTCTTCTAGCCCATGTTTTTGGAAAGTTCTGTCTAAGCAGTAAGCAACAACCTATAACATATTACATTTGTTACTCATAGTTCTGTCTAAGCAGTAAGCAACAACCTATAACATATTACATTTGTTACTCATAGTTCTGTCTAAGCAGTAAGCAACAACCTATAACATATTACATTTGTTACTCATTGGTCTGTTTGTAAGGGTTTCAGAGCCAAACCAAAACAAACTGATGCTTAATTTTTATTATGAAAGATAGCTGTTAGCGGTTATCATGATGTGTTTCCACTAATTCCTTTAGCAATTATCAGCTTAGCGTTATCGTAGCCAACCTTTACGTTAGTGGATTAGCGGTTATCGAAGCTAACTTTTCGATTAGTTGTGCCCAAAGAATCAAAAGCATTATAAATCACCTATTATACACCTTATACAACTGCAAATAACCCAGAACGGTGTTACAATTTAGAGATTTAAGGGGGGTCACCTGCTGTTCTTGTCTCATTTTCTCTTTTTCTCTGGCTTGTATCCATTCGGTCCCATTCAGGCTACTGTTTTAAGACGTTTATCCCCATCCAAGTGTCGATTTATTCCTGGCGAGCGATAGCGAGCCAGCATTGAATGGAGAAATCCGGCTTCGCCAGAGACATTTTCTATCGAAAAATGTACAAATTTAGTCTGCTGACAAAAACATTATAAAACATATGCTGGCTCGCTACAGCTCGCCAGGAAAAGTCAACACCTGCATACTAGGGATACACGTCTTAAAACAGTAGGCTGAATGGGGCCGAAGTAATTCAACGCAGAGAGAGAGAGGGAGAGAGAGAAAAACACAAATAAAGTGGGCTCCCTTAATGCTTTACCGGATCTAATCAAATAATAACGCCTATCCTACCTATCACAAGTCAGCACTATCGCACGTCATCTGATCAATACTTAAGTTAAGCCGGTATCACACGAGAGCTTTTATAGTCAACATTCGATAATAAAAAAAAATGCTGGCAACATTTCTGGATTATTTTGTACTGGTATCGGAAACTAGACTGATGATAGATGAATTTAGGTAACAGAAAAATGTTAAATGTTGACCTCATAAGCTGCCAGACCAGTGTTGAGGATAAATGTTGAGTGAAAAAGCGCTCGTGTGATACCGGCTTTACACGGCCTCCTACCCGTCAAGAATCATATGTTATACTTTACTTGATTTTTAAGGGGGTGACCTGGTTTTGTTATTTCAGTCCTTTTCTATCTTTCTCTGGCTTGTATCCATTCGGCCCCATTCAGCCAACTATTTTAAGACGTTTATCCCCATCTAGGTGTTGATTTCTTTCTGGCGAGCGATAGCGAGCCAGCATTATATGAAGAAATCCGGCTTCGCCGGAGAAATTTTTCTATCGAAAAATGTACAAATTTAGCCTGCTGTCAAACAAAAATAAAAATATGCTGGCTCGCTACCGCTCACCAGTAGAAAATTGACACCTGGATGGGGATAAACGTCTTAAAACAGTAGGCTGAATGGGGCCAAATGGATACAAGCCAGAGAAAGATAGAAAAGGACAGAACAAATACAGGTCACCCCCCTTAAGCTAACTCGAGACCTACTTAACAACTATTATACAATACCTTGATCTGATAGCTAACACAGATCTTATAGTTACCAATAATTCTACCTATTATGAGTCCGAGTTATTATATATATCACTTGATCCTAAAGTAATCAACCCAAAACCTATCTATCAAAAAACAAAACTAATACAATTAAACTCTTGTTATCCTAAAACTATAGCCAGAGGTTGTGCTGGATTATAAAAAAAAAAATGCCTTACTATTGGCTGGAGTTGATATAACGTATCCATCACACTTGTTTATCCTCTATGCATCTCAAAACTCCTTCAATATAAATGGAAATTGCATGAAAAGGCTAAGAAACAATTATGTATACTGTATATTTCAGCTAAAGATCACTGAGTATAGAACAAATATAATAGCACATATTAGACTTGAAATTGGTCGTTGGCATAGTCTCGACTATTGTTACCAGGTGCCAAATTACAGGACTTTTACTGTACTCTTCATCAGATCCTACTGCTAACCCAACACTTTACCTAGCATGTGTCAGAGTCATATATCTTACCCAGAATATATATATATATATATATATATATATATATATATATATATATATATATATACAGTAAATATATATATACTGTATATATTTGTCTATGTCTTTGAAGGAGACATAAGACAGGCTGCCTGTAGCGAGTGTCTCCCCTAAAGCCAAAAGAGTGACAGAGAGTAATATACAAGGGACGTTGGGGTCATAATGCCTGGACACACGAAGCTTGAAGCAGTTTAAGTCATAGGATAAAGGAAAGATTGATTGAGGGATAGAGTTCCAAAGTTCATTAGTTGAGTAGAAGAAAGACTGAGAAAATTTGTCTATTCTTGGATTGGAGAGTTGGACAGGATAGGAGTGGGAATGTGTTGAAAGACGGGAGCCTCGCACTCGCCGCACGGGAGGGTGTGTACACTGGATGTGTACACAGAGATGCAACATTGCAGTGTATAGAAAGATATTGTAGAGGAAGTAAGTTGATGAGGCGAAATGCTTTGGACTCAATTCATTCGAGAAGTTTGGTATGGGTAGAACCTACCCACACATGCGAACAATACTCAATACATGGGCGCACTGTGCCTCTATACAGATCAAGAAGCTGTGCGGGGCGAGGAACTCACAGAGACGATTGAGCACACCAACAAAATTGGAAGCAGTTTTAGCAAGAGTTGTAATATGATCTCTCCAAGAAACGTTGGATGAAAAAGATACTCCAAGAATATTGAGAGAATATGAAGGATTGATTTGTCTGTTGTTGAAGAGAAATAGATAGTCTTGTGGAGGATTGCAAGGGGTAGATAGAGGGAGAAATTGGGTCTTGGAGGAATTGAAAGTATCAAGATTTTCTCTGCCCCAATCAGAAATAATTGATAGATCAGAAGATAGGCGTTCCATGGCCTTGTCACGTAACCTTTGGAGTGATTGCATGTTGGGTTGTTGTGAAGAACTAGTTGAATAGTGTACGGTAGAGTCATCAGCATATGAGTGGATGGGACTAGAGGAGATCATTAATGAATATTAGAAAGAGAACTGGAAACAGGACAGAACCCTGAGGAACACCGGAGTTGACAGGTTGAGGAAGTGCGACATTTCCGTCCACAACTGCAGCTATGGAATGGTCAGAAAAGAAATTACAGACAAAGTTACAGATAGAGGGATAGAAACCGAAGGAGGGTATTTTGGAAATGAGAGATTTGTGCCACACTCTATCGAAGGCTTTTGATATGTCTAGCGTAATAGAATATAACAATATTAGAATAACAATGTTAAAATAGCCTCCCGGAAGTTCTTCAAACACCTACGCAGCTCTGAGATAATTATATACGCCACATTTCCCCCTCCCCCTGAAAAAAACAAAACAAAACGTAAAAAAAAAACTTTAATGTCAAGGGGTTCTGTTGTAAAGGTCAGATCCTCCGGCTAAAGATATGGTCTGGGGTAAATAACAATAGATGTTATGACATAGATACAGATGGTACTGTACCAGACTGTCTATATTAAGAATATGTTAATGCTCAACCTTCATATGCCGGGTTTGATGATAAGTAGAGTGAACTTCCAGAAGTTCCTTCACAATTGGTATAGATTCTCTCTCTCTTTCTCTCTCTCAGACACACACACACACACATTCTCTATATTTGCCTCTATTTATCTCTTGTATTTTTAGGAACCTTAGGAAATACCCAATTATTCAAAGGATACAAATATTTTTCAAGAATGCTCCAGCTACCATAAGTCCATCTAAATTGAACAAAATCGTGTAATTATAGTCAGGAAAATGAAAAATAAAACATATATAATATTATTGTGCTTAGAGGTTAACTATAAGCATATGTTGGCCCATAGTATACAGACAACATTAAACTCTATATTCCCCCAAAGATAATAACAAAGGGATGGGGATACCTAATGGCGTCACACATTTCGATAACATAAAATCAATTTCTAAGCTGGAATGAATAAAATCAGAATAACATGACAACACATACATGGTTAACAGAGGTATTTGTAACGACACCTAACTACATTAGTTCATTATTAAGTCTAACATTATCGTCTTCCGTTATCCAGAGAGAAACTATGAAAGCAACAGTTAACAGTTGATCACTAATTTTATATATATATACTGTATATACAGTATATATACTGTATATATATATATATATATATATATATATATATATATATATATATATATATATATGTGTGTAAAGTGAAAGACATCAATATTCTTCCTCTCCTACCACTTCTCTCTCTCTCTCTCTCTCTCTCTCTCTCTTTCTCATTTTCCAACTTCCTCTTCTCTTCCTCTTCCGCGTTCTCTGGCTTTATCACCGACTTCATGCCAGTGTGTGCTATAGTCATCAACCCACTATGTATTCCTCACAGTCCTCTATTTTGATTATCACTGCATACCTACATCTTAATTGTATTTCTCTATTCTTCATATTCCTCTTCTCCTCTTTTCTCTTCTGCTTTCTTTCATTGTCCTATCTAACTTCTCTATTTTTGAGCATATTGTCACTCTGTCTCTGTCCCTCTTTCGTAATAATTAACTTGCAATAACTCGATGAAATACACATTATTTTATCAAGGTCTATGTTTAGAAGACAGGATTAGTTTTGGCCCGCAACATGAAAGGAAGTTCACTTTCGTACCTGGTGTATAATAAGAACATGTAGAAGTAAACCTGTCTTCTTTTATTGTTTGGTTCGTACAGACCTTCACCCAACCGATGCCTAAAGCAGGCTGATATTACTATAGGAGGGAAAGTATATTATATATACTGTATATACTATATATATATATATATATATATATATATATATATATATATATATGTATATATATATATATATATATATATATATATATATATATATATATATATATATATATATATATATATATATATATATATATAATGTATTATATATACTTACTGTATATATATATACATATATATAATATATATATATATACTGTATATACTATATATATATATATATATATATATATATATATATATATATATACGTGGAAGTGTCCGGAAAAAAGGGGAGTGGCTCGGTACTACCAACTCACCTCATAATATTAAGGGGAGATGGATAATTTTTCTGGACCCCTTTCTAACTCGTGCTTAGCCCCATTAGTTTTGAAATGTTAAGACGTTCTGCCCATTATTTTGCGATTTTAGCTCCATTTCGTTGTCAATTTTAGGACCTATCGTGCCATTAAGGTGTCTATTTTTTCCTGGCGATTGATAGCGAGCTTATAATTAATTATAAGACGAACCGGCCTATGCCTGGGACATTTTTCTACCGAAAAATTTAAAAATTTATCTTAAGGAGGGGGGGGGGGGGGTGTCTAGGAGTGTTTTTCTAAGTGTAAAGGAGGTCTTACGAGGAAACTAACAAATAAATGAATAAATAAATTAATAGACCAAACAAACCGCCACAAACCCATGAAGACATATGTGTACATCACCCGCATCAACATATGTGTACATCACCCGCATCAACATATGTGTACATATGTTGCCAATTGCCATTACGCCCATCCCTAGTCTAATCTGTGAGGACTTTGTATTCACCTGGGCTTACTCACAAATCCGTCACTTGCTAGATCCCCAACAGTTTGGCAACGTAAAAACCTCCTCCACCACTCACTGTCTTATTAGCTTCCTAGATTATATTTACACAAATCTTGAGAAGAGAAAGACTTCCCTCGCCCTTGCCTTTATTGACTTCAGGAAAGCATTTGACCTTGTTGACCACACCATCATCATCAACAAAGCCATAAAGTTGGGGCTACATCCTACCCTGGTTGCGTGGTTGACCGACTTCCTTAGTGACAGACGACAAGCAGTGCGATACCAAGGCTTCATCTCCACCTTCCTAGACATCACATGTGGAGTCCCACAGGGCACAAAGATGGGGCCTCTATTGTTCCTCATCTTGATTAATGATGCCCTAAAGGACACCCCATTCCACTGGAAGTACGTGGACGACTCGACAGTCGGCATTACTGTCGATAACACCTCCCCTAACTATGACCCCCTACAAGACATCCTCGACCGTCTTCAAGCCTGGACCACAGACAATCATGTGACTATCAATCATGACAAGACAGTGGTTATGCACATCAACACTTCCGTTACCGACCTTCCTCCACCCACTGTCACAATTGGTCCTCATCCCCTTCAGCTTGTTGAGTCCACCAAACTCCTCGGAATCACTGTGGACAACAAACTGAACTGGAAGAAACATGTAACTACCACAGTCAGGACCGCCACTTACAAGTTATTTATGCTAAGGCGGTTGAGATCCCTGGGGGCGCCGGATAATGAGCTGAAGAGTATATATAACACCTTTATACTCCCTAAGCTCACCTACGCCTCTCCCGCCTGGTCCTCCTCTCTAACCCTAACACAACAACGTCAACTGGAGAGAGTTCAGAGGAGGGCATGCAGGATCATCCTGGGTGGCACATATCCAGGGTACGAGGAAGCTCTCACCACCCTTAGCATACCTGCACTTTCAACCCACCACTACAACACACTCAAACAGTTTGCATCTAAGCTGCTTGTTCACCCACGACACAGAAACTTACTTCCACCAGACGCCCCTAGACCTACACGTGCAGCTCGTCATTTCAACACACTCCAACCAATAAGAGTAAGAACTGACAGATATAAAAATAGTCCTATCCCAACCATTGTTAATATTATTAATAATGTGTAATAACGGTCTGTCACACCATATATACGCGCCCACCTTTAATAATATATGCATAAGTGTGTGTGCGTGTGTGTATTAGAATATAATTATGTATGTATTTGCTTGAGTTTGTTTATGTATATGTGTATATATGTATCTATGTATGTGCAGTATATGTGTATGTATGTGTGCGTATATGTGTATGTATGTATGCGTTATTTATGTATATATATATGTGTATAGTGTATACTGTTTGTGGTTCGAGCCCGGCTGAGAGTATCAGGTAGGATAAGAGAAGAGCATATATGCATGTAATGTGCATATATTTATGTATATGTATGTCTGTGTGTACGTGCTGTCAATGGTTCGAGCCCGGTTGAGAATATAAGGTATATATATATGTACTGTACGTGTATTTATATTTATATGGTCATATGCACATATGTATGTAAATATACGTACATATGAGCGAGAACATATTGCTCACTAGCGCAACTTCTGATTATAAATCTATGCATAAGCATTATCTATTATTAAGTGTTCGCGTATCTTCATCCATGTATTTCCACCCTTAACAATAGAACGCCCAGCTCTTCCATATTTCGCCTTCTGTCTCACACACACACACACACACACACACACACACACACACACACACACACACACACACACACACACACTACCGAGGATTAACCTCCCATTGTAGTACCCGCACCGCACCCTCTTTACCTCACTTACCAAAACAGTTTCTGTATGTATGTATGTCTGTGTGCATACGTGAGCGTTTGTGTATACGGACATGTGCACACTTACTGCATGTTCTTATGTTCGTATATATGTATGTATATGTATGTGCGCACGTACGTGTATATACGTATGTTCTGTATATGAGTAAGTTAATAAATGTGTAAATGTACTGTATATCACTTACTCTCATGGTTATTTTATGATAATTTGTATTCTGCACATGCATCATTATTGTATTTATTTATTTTGTTTGTAAACTAAGCTTACCATCCTCATATCTGTACATCTCATGTTGATCCACTAAATTGTAAAATGTGTATTTTCAGCTCATGAGGCTGCCATTCTTTAATAAACCGTTTATTATTATTATTATTATTATTATTATTACATCACCCGCATCAACATAGTTTATACAAAGGATGTACCAGTCTGTCACCATCAGTGAAAAGGTTAATGATCAGCTAAATTCATGTCTTAAGGGCTAGTGTCTGTTTGTTTGGTCAATTAATTAATTTATTAATTTATATTTTAGTTTCCTCGCTAGACCTCCCTCACACTTAGAAAACACCCCGTAGAACCCCCCTCAAGATAAATTTGCAAATTTTTCGGTAGAAAAAATCCCGACCAAAGGCCGGTTCTTCTTTTAATTACAGCCTCGCTATCGCTCGCCATGAAACAAATCGTCACCTAAATGGCACGATAGGTCTTAAAATTGACAAAGAAATGGGGGTAAAGGTCTTAAAATCGTGAAATTAATTGGCCGAACGCCTTAAGATCTGAAAACTAATGGGGCTAAACACGAGGAAGAAGAGCCAGAAAAACAACCCATCTCCCCTTAATCTATATTCAATAAGGTGGTTATATTTCTATCTTTGTCTATACTTTTTGTCATCAGTCATGACTTTCTCCTCATTATTAATTCCCCCCCTTCGCTCTCTCTCTCTCTTTCTCTCTCTCTCTCTCTCTCTCTCTCTCTCTCTCTCTCTCTCTCTCTCTCTCTCTCTGTCTTCGACTTCCTCCTGTGACTGAGTTTCTGCTACAGTGACTCTGCATGCCTGGCAATGCTGAGATAGATATAGAGAGATAGATAGATAGAGAGAGAGAGAGAGAGAGAGAGAGAGAGAGAGAGAGAGAGAGAGAGAGAGAGAGAGGGAGAGAGAGAGAGAGCGGGGGTTAAGGGTATCAGATCCACCTTGCAACTCATTCCCCTGGGACACTAGAGATAATAATTATACTGGTGGGGATTCTTGTACACCATATTAATACTCTTTACAAAGTGTACACACTACTATCCTATCTCTGCACACTAAGGCCGAGCAAACTGCAACAGATCAACAGCAATGACAGTAACATAAATAAATACAGCAGGAACAGGAGAGAGAGAGAGAGAGAGAGAGAGAGAGAGAGAGAGAGAGAGTATAAAGGAATGTGTCTCCAATACGGGACTAAAGAAAATCGTTGTCTGACTGTTCCTCTCTCTATCTCTCTCTGTCTCGTGTTTACAGTTAATGTATATTCATTTTATCTGTTTCTACACATCTAATCATAGATGGCAATACAGTATAATACAGTATATATATTATATATATATATATATATATATATATATAGATAGAGATAGAGATATATAGATAGATATTATGCGATTGGATATTGATATTCACTTCAATAATGATATGCCTGTAGTTTGTTGTTGCATTCCTATTTCGATGGTACACTCGGATACCATAGTCTCTAGCCCACTTAGGAAATGCGAGGACCCCCTATGTATTTCTTTATGCAATGTTAACTATCTGGATTGAATTTTGCATAGAATTTGCTTTTCAATAAACAAAATATATAGTTTTGTAGTTGATCTATAGACAATTATATTCATATATTCGTTTCACTAGATATACCTCCATAATTAGAAATAGGTGAAGTACACGTATATATATGAGTGGGCTAGAGACTATGGCATCCGAGTGTACCTTTGTATGCTATGGCTTGAAATTGCGATCAATACCTACCTATAATATCCTGCTTTGGTAGTTAAAAGGGTTGGTTTTGATATTCTGAAGTGTTATTATTGCTAGAGGTCCTTCCTGAGCTGAATGAAATAGTCTAATAGTTGCCAGCATATTATATAAGGGCACTGAATGGGTTAGAGACTTTCCCGTACATATATATATATATATATATATATATATATATATATATATATATATGATTTTGATATGATTTTGATATATTGATATGATTTTGATATATTTTGATTTTGATATGATATATATATATATGATTTTATATATGATTTTGCTAGTTATTCCTACATCTAGATAATTAATATAAATGATGAACAGCATCAAAAACAGCACCAAAAAAAAAAAAATATATATATATATGCCGGTAATATATACAGTATATATACTATATATATATTATATAGATATATACTGTATATATACCGGCATATATATATATATATATATATATTTTTTTTTTTTGGTGCTGTTTTTGATGCTGTTCATCATTTATATTAATTATCTAGATGTAGGAATAACTAGCAAAATCACAAAATGTTCAGATGACACTAAACTAGGAAGAGTGATAAATTCTGATCATGATATTCAGGCTCTCCAAAGAGATCTAGATACACTACACGAATGGGCAGTAAATTGGCAGATGCAGTTCAATGTAGATAAATGCAGTGTAGTAACATTTGGGAAATCGATAGAAAATGCAGGATATACAGCAGATTAGATACCGTGAATATAAGAAACTCATATAATGACAAATATTTGGGAGTCATCGTCAACTGTGATTTGAAACCTAGAAATCAATGCATTAGTGCTCGAAATAAAGCAAATAGAGTTCTCGGATTTATATTTAGAAGTGTGAGTAATAGAACAGCAGACGTAATCTTAAAACTTTATCTAGCGTTAGTAAGACCACACATGGATTACGCTGTCCAATTTTGGTGTCCCTATTACAGAATGGACATAGATTCATTGGAGAGAGTACAAATTAGTATGACAAAATTGATCCATAATATTAGAAATGTTTCATAATTATGAAGAAAGGTTGAAGAGATTAGGCTTACATTCGTTAGAGAGACGCAGAGAGAGGGAATATGATAAGAGGTGTTCAAGTGGGTTAGTGGGATTAATAAAGGAGACATGAAAGATGTACTAAAGCTCAGTGATAGCGAAAGAACTCGAACAAATGGTTTCAAATTAGATACATTTCGTTTCAGAAAATATATAGGCAAATATTGGTTTGGTAACTGAGTTGTAAATAGGTGGAATAGGCTACCAAGTGCTATAGTGGGATCAAGAACGATAGAGAGCTTTAAGATAAAATTAGATAGGCATATGGACGAGGTGGGTTGTGTGTGAGGGGGATCTGCCGGGTGTGGGCCAATCGGCGCTCTGCAGACCCCGATTTCTGGCCTCTGACTGTTTTGGTGGGGTCGGTCCTCGTGGTGTTGGTGAGCTGGGCCTATAATTAGGCCTTATAATTAGGGTTGGGTGTGAGAGGGATCTGCCTTCTGTGGCCCAATCGGCTTTCTGCAGACTCGCATTTTCTTATGTTCATAATTATATATATATATATATATGTTGGTAAAGCCAGGTAATACATTTTCTTTAATACATACGAGGTTGAAAGAAATGGCAATTTCTGCGTTGGAAATTTTATTATTCAAAGTTTCCAGGTCTCTGATGAGTTTTCGCTGGGTGGCAGGAAGTAGATGAAGGAGATGAGCAAAATTCATGGTGGTACAGGGTTACATTAAAGTACATGAAGATACAGGATATACGACGCGTTTCACTGGACAACCAGCATTATCAAGTAAGGAAGGAATGATATAAAAGGTAAACAGGAAGGGTATATATAGAGGGTGGAGGATCAGGGCCACTACCACCATGGCTCGCACACACATCACAGGCTACAACTACCGCAACCCCAACACTATGATAAAGACCAATATATCGGGATTTGTCAAGTGGTATAATGTAAAACAGGGTTATGGTTTCATCACAAGATTGGATAATAAGACAGATATATTTGTTCATCATAAATCAATATCTAAATTCAACTCCAATTATTACCCATCCCTAGGAGAAGGTGAAAATGTGGAATTCAACATCAAATCCGGGCAGAAAGGACCAGAAGCTCACCAAATCACTGGCCCTGGAGGTGCAGCAGTAAAAGGCTCACATCTTGCTCGCCGAAAACACCAAATCAGCAAGTCACCAAGAAACAACGAGGAACCCTGACACCATGGCTATGTGCCTGTATTCAAGCTGCCACAGTCATTGCTGGCCCCAACAAACATCATCTATGTCAGATAATCCCTCAAATACTCCAACATAACGGAAGGGTCTCACCTGCACAATCTCAAAATTTGCTGACGATACAAAAATTGCAAATAGCGTACTCTCAAAAGAACAAGTTGACGATATGCAACACAATCTAGATAAATTGTCATGTTGGGCCCAAATTTGGCAAATGAGTTTCAATGCGGATAAATGTAAAGTACTACATGTCGGATACCTAAATGAGAAAGCAAACTATTCGATGAATGGCACTCCGCTTAAGAATGTAAACAGAGAAACTGATCTGGGAAACAATATCGAGTAACCTAAAACCGAGTCAACAATGTTCAGAAGTTGTTAAGAGGCAAACAAAATAATTGGCTTTATAGGCAGGTCATTTGAGCATAAATCCAAAGAAGTTATCCTAACCCTTTACAATTCCTTAGTCCGCCCTCTTCTGGAATACTGCGTTCAATCCTGGTGCCCTTATTACCAAAAAGATATTAAACAAGCTAGAACGAGTTCAACGTAGAGTTACCAAAATACCTAGGCCTAAAGAACAAACCATACGAAGAGCGTCTTAGAGAATTAAATCTATTCTTTAACCCAGCGCAGATTAAGAGGCGACTTAATTCAAGTGTTCAAAATCATCAAAGGCATCGACAATATGAACTGTAGTAAGTACTTCACTATCGACCAATCTAATTACACGCGGGGAAACGGTTGCAAAATTATTGGTAAATCTTTTAACTCGCACGAATCTAAGAATTTCTTCTTCAATCGAGTTGTCAACTTGTGGAATGGGCTTCCCCGACGTTATAGACTGCAGCACCGTTGATTCATTTAAATTCCGCCTAGACAAATATCTCGCATCAAACCCGCGACTGACTGCGTTTGTAAATGAATAACTTTATCCTCCCCTCAGTTACTACCCCATCTGTCCCCTACTAACTTCCTAGTCCTCCCACGTTAGTGGCAGGGCAGTAGTTCCCTTTCCAATGTTCCCTTACCCACTCTAAACCACTGTTTGGACACTTGATCCTCAGTGTTTTGGAGGACAAGCAACCTAGAAGGGTCACTCGATCTGTTGTTGCTTGATTTCCTTTGTACTCCTTTGTACTCCTTTGTACTCCTTTGACTACCAACCATCTACATCCCTCCTGAAGTCTTGGTTTTTCGAAAACAGCAGAAGAAACCACGAAGGAAAGCAGAACCCAACACACACCACAGAAGATGACTCCCTACAACCTAGAAGACCTTGAGAGGAGGACAATGCTGAAGAAGATGATGAAGATCGACGAAAAGATCCAGAAGAAGAAACTCCTGAATATCAAGAGAATACTCCTTCTCCTCAACCTAAGCTAAAGCTGAACAAATGATGAGAGTCAAGAAGATACTTACCCCTCAAGTTGAAAAAAGGGTGAAGAATCTTACAAAGACCGTCTGGAATTTTACCAATTTACAGACGATCTTGAAAAACTTACTCCTGCTGAAATGAAAAAAAAGTACCCAAAAGACAACATAGAGATGGCAACTACACCTTCAGGAAGACGATTTTTCGCCACGACATACAACTTTGAAGATGAAATTTATGAGGCTCATCAAGTTATTAGATACCCAATAACAGCACAAGAATCTCTTCTCCAAGCACTGAACATCAAAATACATTTTCTTTTAACGACATTATCTAATTTAATGTGTTGTATTATTATTTATTTTAATTAGATTTAAGTATTATTAGATATATTTGGTTTTCCTGTTTATAATAATACAGTGGCCCATACCTAAATAAAGAAAGTGGTATGGCCCACGACTTTTAATCTATACTTTATTTCAAAATTGCCAGGTATTTTATTCTTCCTGTACCAAAAACTCTACTTTCCCCCTCCTTCCCCCGCTAGGGGATTTAAAAAAAAAAAAAAAAAAAAAAAAAAAAAAAAAAAAAAAAAAAAAAGGAGGCGGAAAACAGGGGGCAAAAGTCTGCTATTGGTGGAAGGGTAAACTAGGAGAGAGAAAGGGGGTAACCGCTTCACGCATGCGCACTGGATGCGGGTGATGGTGGTCAATAGGTGGGAGTCGAAGCTGATTGGCTGCGTGTACGAGGGGCGGGGCCTACAGTTTGTGTGGCCGCCTGCCAGAAGACGAAGCTGAAGGAGGGTAAGGGGGGGGGCGCGGGGGGGCTGCCGTCAAGGGCACCGGGGGCGAGGAGGGGGGTGTAGGTCCTGTAGGGTAGTGGCCTGTTTTGGGCAGAAGGAAGGATCTGAAGGTCCAGAGTTTGGTTGTTGATGTTGGTGATGTAAGGCTTGGATATATAACAGCTTCGAGTATTAGGTTAACTCCTTGGGTCACTCTCTTTATCGAGTATGGTGGTGTGTTTCTCTAACTCGCTTGCGTGTGAGGTGAGGGTGGTTAGGGAGTGAGATAGGGGTCTTTGATGGACTCCAGCACTCGAAGGTGAAGAGATTAACCGACGTGAAAGACGAGTCTAGCGTCATACCAATATAGGATATGAGGTCCACAGTCCTCATAATTACAGGTATGTTGGTTATTTAAAAAAAACAAACTGACGTGATCGTCGGTCATCGGGCTCTTTATCTTGGTGGAGGCTGGTTTGTTGCGGAGAACGGAGGTTGTAGGGCTCCTTTGGGCGGATTTGTAATAAATTATTAATTTGATTTTGTGTTTCCGGGTTGGTTGGGTGGGACATGGCTTGGAGCATTATTTCTTTTAACGACAAACTTGTCATTTTTGTGTTCAGAGGACACTGTAAATTGGCGCGTAGAGAGACTTAATTTCATTGGGGGGGGTCAATGTTGGGAGGGGGGGGCTTTGGGTGTACCATTTTTCAAGATGGTGGTTTGATGGTGCTGGGAGATGTCGGAGTTGGGTACAGTTTATTTACTAAAACTTGGGGATAGTCTTTCTATGTCCTGGTGGGTGGGTGGCGGCCCAGGTAGAGCAGTGCGTGAGGGCTCTCCTAACATTAGGCGGAGCTGGAGGATAGAAGATATCGGCGGGGGCACTTCACTATCGCCGTTGAGGCATTGTCCTGTGTTAGTTGGTTTAATGTAAGACGGTGGTTTTGAACCAATGGTCGGTTCAGAGAGCTACGAGGATGTCGAGGAAGGGGAGTTGTCCATTGTTAGATTTTTCTAAAGGTTGAAGTTAAGTCCGGAAGGGCCGAGGTCATTGAAGCGACGCTGGAGTGCCTGTTAGTTCGTGGAGGTCCTTGATTTGCACGAAGATGTCAGCCACGTATCTACACGTAGAGACGGCGGGGCGTTGGGCAGCTAGGAGCTCTTGCCTCGATGGTAACCCATGAAAAAAGTTCGCAAAAAAGAACTACCTAGGGGGCTGCCCATCGCCCAAACACAGTCTATCTACGCTTGTACAATGTTGCCCCGGGGGCAAAGGCAAGGGGGCCTCCTTGCGTACATAGCTCCAGTAGTGTCTTGTAAGGGCCTGCTCCGGGATGTCCAGTGTAGGTGTATCAGGGCAATGATAAATTCGACGTAGAATCATGTCAAGGGCTCCTATCCACTCGGCACGTTGGTGAACAGGCTTTCTACGTCGAGGAAGTCGATAGTGTGGTTGTTGTTACGGGGGGTTGTCTCGTAAAATTTACAAGTAAATCGTGGGCTGAGTTAAGGTTGTATTGGCTGGGCACGTAGGGGGTGAGGAGGTTGTTCAGGGCCTTGGCGATCTGGTAGGTGGCAGTGGGGATCTGGGAGATGATGGGGCGGAGGGGGTTCCCAGGTTTGTGTTTTTGATGGTTCCGTACGCATAACCAGGGGTGTATTCTCCGACGAGTTTTTTAAGGTGGACCCCTCCTTGTTTGGCGTTGATGGCGGTGATGGTGGTGTTGGCAGTACGTTTGATTTCGTCGGTTGGGTTGCGGGTGATCTTTTTAAATTTGGTGTTGTCATTTAAGATGACGTCCATTTTTCTAAGATATTCCTCCTTGTCATGATCACGAGGCAGGAAGCTTTATCCGCACGACGGATGATGATGTTGGGGTTGTCTCTTAATTGTTTGGCAGCTTGGAAGTGTTGTTTGTTGAGGATTTTGCTATGCTGAGATCCTCTGGTTTTGGCGGCTTCAGCGAGCAGAGCAGGTTGTAGAGCGGGAGTAGTGGTGATTGCCATCCTTCTTGAGTCGTAGGATGTCTCCAGGATGGTTCCGTTTCTAGTTTCTACGTGGGGGCCAGGGGACTGTAGTGGCAGTTGTTTGTGGTTTCATTGGTCCATGATTCTACGTCGAATTTATCATTGCCCTGATACACCAACACTGGACATCCCGGAGAAGGCCCTGAAAACACTACTGGAGCTATGTACCAAGGAGGCCCCCTTCCTTTGCCCCCGGGGCAACATGTACAAGCAGATAGACGGTGTGGCGATGGGCAGCCCCCTAGGAGTTCTTTTTGCGAACTTTTTCATGGGTACCATCGAGGAAGAGCTCCTAGCTGCCCAACGACCCGCCGTCTACTGTAGATACGTGGATGACATCTTCGTGCAAATCAAGGACCTCCACGAACTACAGGAACTCCAGCGTCGCTTCATGACCTCCTCCGGACTTAACTTCACCTTTGAAAAATCAACAATGGACAACTCCCCTTCCTCGACATCCTCGTAGCTCTGAACGACCATGGGTTCAAAACCACCGTCTACATTAAACCAACTAACACAGGACAATGCCTCAACGGCGATAGTGAATGCCCCCGCCGTTATCTTCTATCCTCCATCTCCGCCTATGTTAGGAGAGCCCTCACGCACTGCTCTACCTGGGCCGACACCCACCAGGAACTAGAAAGACTATCCCAAGTTTTAGTAAATAACGGATACTCCAACTCCGACATCTCCAGCACCATCAACCACCATCTTGAAAAATGGTACACCCAAAGCCCTCCCAACATTGACCCCCCCAATGAAATTAAGATCTTCTACCGCAATTACATGTCCTCTGAACACAAAAATGACGAGGCCGTCTTAAAAGAAATAATCTCCAAGCATGTCCACCCAACCAACCCGGAAAACAAAATCAAATTAATAATTTATTACAAATCCCCCAAGACCTCCAACCTCGTTCTCCGCAACAAACCAGCCTCCACCAAGATAAAGAGCCCGATGACCGACGATCACGTCATTTACCAACATACCTGTAATTATGAGGACTGTGGACCTCATTCCTATATTGGTATGACGCAGACTCGTCTTTCACGTCGGTTAACTCTTCACCTTCAGGCTGGAGCCATCAAAGACCACTATCTCACCCCTAACCACCCTCACCTCACACGCAACGAGTTAGAGAAACACACCACCATACTCGATAAAGAAAGTGACCCAAGGAGATTACCTATACTCGAAGCTTTATATATCCAAGCCTTACATCCCAACATCAACAACCAAACTCTGGACCTTCAGATCCTTCCTTCTGCCAAAAGGCACTACCCTACAGGACCTAACGCCCCCCCTCGCCCCCCGGTGCCCTTGACGCAGCCCCCCGCGCTACCTCCTTCAGCTTCGTCTTCTGCAGGCGCCACACAACAACTTAGGCCACGCCCCTCGACACGCAGCCAATCAGCTTGACCCCGCCAACCGACCAACACCATCCCGCATCCAGTGCGCCTGCGTGAAGCGGTTCCCCCTTTTGCACTCCTAGAATACCCCTCCACCAATAGGAGACTTTTGCCCCTGATTTTCGCCTCCTCTGATCCTCCACCCTCTATATATACCCTTCCTGTTTACCTTTTATATCATTCTTCCCTTACTTGATAATGCTGGTTGTCCAGTGAAACGCGTCGTATATCCTGTATCATCATGTACATTTATGTAACCCTGTACCACCATGAATTTTGCTCATCTCCTTCATCTACTTCCTGCCACCCAGCGAAAACTCATCAGAGACCTGGAAACTTTGAATAATAAAATTTCCAACGCAGAA
>CM064564.1:17490335-17564735 GCA_032716605.1 Paralithodes platypus | reverse complement strand
CACAAAAATCGTCTAAATATAGCAAGAATAAAATGAAAAAGACGTCGCTGTTACAGAAAGGGTTAATTCACAATACTTTAGCCCAGTCCTAACCCTGACGGTAACCAGAAGCAAGCGGCGAGGCGAACTGCAAAGCAAGGTAGTGTAGTAGATGTGCTGTAGCTGCAGGTACTAAATAAGAGTTTATTTTGTAATTCTCTTATTCCCTCCGTCCCCATCAACCTCTATCCCTCCTCATCTACCTCCCTCACACTCTCCCTCCATTACTTCCCCTCTCACACCCCCACCCTTTGCCTCCCTCCCTCCTTCTACTCCTCTCCCCTTTCCCTCTCCACCCCACCCTTTCCCTCCCTCCTCTCCATTTCTTCCCTCTGCCCCTCCCTCCCTCCTTCTACTCCTCTCCCCTTTCCCTCTCCACCCCACCCTTTCCCTCCCTCCCTTCCATTTCTTCCCTCTGCCCCTCCCTCCCTCCTTTTACTCCTGCCCTTCCCTCTCCGCCCCCACCCTCTCCCCCCTGCCCCTCCCTCCCTCCTTTTACTCCTCCCCCTCTCTCTCTCCTCCACTCCCCCCATCTCCCCCACCTTCTGCAAGCGACGTTATCTCTATTCTGACTCAGATTGGCAGCCAATCAGATAAGAGAGATAGAGGGAGGGAGGGGGGGGGGGGGGGAGGGAGAGAGGAAGAAGGGGGGAGAGAAAATGGGAGCAAAATAAACAAGGAGGAGAGTGACGGGAGAGGGGAGGATTGAATAAGGGAAAGACAGGAAGTAGTGAAGGAAGGAAAATTACAATGAAGGAAGAAAGAAGGAATGTAATATGAGGAGAGAGAGAGAGAGAGAGAGAGAGAGAGAGAGAGAGAGAGAGAGAGAGAGAGAGAGAGAGAGAGAGAGAGAGAGAGGGAGAAGGGGGGTCATAAACTAAAAAAGACTCCATGTTTAATAATGAAGCAGAATACTATATTCTGACGAAAATGGGGAAAATGTTGACACTCAATTTGGATATAGTATCAGGAAGATATACCCATTTACAAATATTATATATCAATAGTAGAATAAACGGCCCCTAGGTCTTTCATATGCGTTTATCCATGCTGCTAAAATGAAATTACAGGTATATTTAAATCCCTCCATTCACAAACTATGGCGGTATAACCATTCAGCTGGGTTATCTCATATTGGAGCCGGAGAATTGGACAACTTCTATTATATTAGAGATGCGGATACTGACATACACACACAGTAAATAATGTGTGTTTAGATGTAACAACAATGGTATTACATATGAACACGTTTTTTTTTTGTGTACAGTAAAATCGCTTTATACAATGAAACTATATTTTTTCTGTTTTGCCTTATCCCAATTTAAGCTGAGGGTTGTTTTTTAGACGATTTACTTCGCCCCAATAGTTAGGCGACTTTCAGACGTTGTGCCCCATTTCTTTGGTAATTGTAAGTAGTTTCGCTCAATTCAAGTGAGTTATTTTATATTCTGGCGAACAACAGTGATGCTGCAATTTAGGAAAGCCCGTCTTCGGCAGCAACATTTTTTTTCTACCAAAAGAAATGTAGGCCTACACATTAAAATGTACACTCAAAATGCTTGAAGAGGAGTCTGGTGGGTTTTTTCTGTCATTGTTTAACGTTTGAAAGGAAGTCTAGGGAGTCATTTATTCATATTTGTATCTTAGATGGGATCTATGAAGACACAAAAATATCTCGGAAATTGCAAAAAACAAGCAAACCCTCCATAATAATAAACAAAAAACCTAGATAGTGATAATGGTATTTTGGCAACACCTAGTACCGGAAGCCATATTGGGGATCTCAAAAATATATTTGAAAGGGTTAGGAGTTGTTTCATCGTCACTGTGTGTACGTGTGAACACTAACAAAAAAAAATATATATATACTGTATATATATATATATACTGTATATATATATACAGTATATATATAAAATCGTTATTCCTTTCTATCCTAATAGTATTACATAGGCTTATTATTTCCAATATACCATTAAAGGGGTGGATAATTATTGGCGTATTATATACCCTTTTCGTAACCTTTTAACCACTTCAGGTTATAAATGACGTTATTTTACTTTTCATTCTAGCTTAAATTAGATGATGTTTTGCAGTTTAATAAGGGCCTATGTTAACAAGAGTTTTTTTTAGATCGTAATTACTCATTTGAGTCTTAGAGGTATATTATAAACACAAGAAAATAGTCTAATACTACCCAAAAAGTTACGTACTAATGGTGGTGTAGGGGTTAAACTCATACTTGTTTTTCAGTAGTTGACTTCAATATGGGGATTAAACATGTAGATGCCTAATTTGTTCTATGATGTGTTTACTATTCTTAAGAGGACAGTGGTTATTTTGGGGGGTCTATTTATTTATATATTAATTTATTATATAATTTCCTCACTAGACCTTCATCAAGCTTAAAAAAACACTTCTTAGACTCCCCTTCATGATAAATACTGTATGTACATCGACAAACTAATGGGCCAAACGTCTTAAAATCGCTAAACTAATTGTGCTAAACACGAGGGAGAAAGGTGGCCAGAAAAACGAACCATCCCCCCTTAAATACCCTATTCCTTCCCTTCCTGATTCTACTCTTCCTCTTCACTGTCTTCTTCCTCTTCCTCTGTTTCTCCTCCTTGTCCTTTTGTTTATCTTTGTCCTCTTTCTCCTCTTCTTCTTCCTCTGCCGCCTCCTCCTCTTGCTTTTCCTGTTCCTTAATCTCCTCTTCCCCTTCCACCTTACTACTACCAACGCTAGTCTTACCCCTCCTACTATTTCGCCCTTTCCACTCCTCCTCCCCGTTTCCTCTCACTACTAGCCATACGTATTACTATTCTTACTATTCCCCTCTCTCCTCCTTCTCCTCCTCCTCTTGCTCTTCCTCCTCCCCGTTTCCTCTCACTACTAGCCATACGTATTACTATTCTTACTATTCCCCTCCTTCTCCTCCTCCTCCTCCTCCTCCTCCTCTTGCTCTTCCTCCTCCTCAATCTCCTCTTCCTCCTCCTCTATTTAATACTATCACTACTACTCTTATTATTCGACTCTCCCTTTTCCCCTCATCTCCCCCTCCTCTTCCTCCTTCTTCTCCTCCTCCTCCTCCTCTTGTTCTTCATCCTCAATCTCCTCCTCTTCCTTCCCTCTTATTACTACAACTACTCTTCCTATGCTTACTATTTCCCCCTCCCTCCTTCTTCTCCCCATCTCCCCCTCCATATTTCAATTTCCAACCCCAGCTTTGTTAATGTCCCCTTTAATACAAGCTGGCTATAGAAAACGGGATTTTAGAGGCGGTAATACCCGTGATAGTAGGGGATTTGTCAGGCTTTTGTTGGTACCTTCTATGACACGGGCAGATATATAATATATATATATATATATAATATGCAAGACAGTCGCATCAACACGTGAACTTATATAAAGCTGAATATCCACAGGGAAGGAAGGACAATAAACACGGAGTCCCAAGCGCTTTCATGTATTACATCTTCAGAGGACAGGTAGAGAATGATCATATACAGTGTGATATTATTGAAGTACAAATACATACACATACAAACATGAAAACAATCATACTAAGAGATATAAAACATGAAAACAATCATACTAAGAGATATAAAACATGAAAACAATCATACTAAGAGATATAAAACATGAAAACAATCATACTAAGAGATATAAAACATGAAAACAATCATACTAAGAGATATAAAACATATAAAGGAAAGATTCAAAGGATTATTTGAGGTTTCGATTGTACTAAAATCACGTCATAAATATACGGTTCAGTACAATAACAAATAATAACGATCAAAAACCAATTGTTTCGAAATGTGGCAAACAGATCGAGTCAATAATATATATGAGTTAAAATACAGAAGGTACTGTAAGTCTGCAACAGTT
Source organism: Paralithodes platypus (assembly GCA_032716605.1). Taxonomy (NCBI): domain Eukaryota; kingdom Metazoa; phylum Arthropoda; class Malacostraca; order Decapoda; family Lithodidae; genus Paralithodes; species Paralithodes platypus. The sequence continues at coordinate 17,560,802 of CM064564.1, read as the reverse complement.
ATAAAACCTTATCTCTAATACAAAATTTGAAACCCTAAATTTTGATTTGTTTACAAACACAATTGACAATGAAATGATCTAGTTTGTACATGCCACTGTTTATATTCATATTTACATTATCAGTATGCTTAATGAAACTGGATTCTATTATATTCCGGTCAACATATAACAATTGATGAGGCATTATCCCAATCAATATTATGGTCATAATCTCGTACATGTGTAAAGACACCGTTTGAGACTTGTCCTGTTTGAACACTTGTCACATGTTTAATTTTAATGACTAGTTGTTTTCCAGTTTGTCCAATATATATCTTATTAAATTTTTGCAAGGAAGTTTGTATATGCATCCACCGTAAATATCAGGATAATTCTTTATGAGTATATTCTTAATAGTGTTGCTGTTACGAGAAAAAAACACATTAACATTAAAATGCTTCAGCATATGAAATACATGGAGGAGATTAGCGTTGTACGGTAACTTTAGCATATTATGAACATTAGTTTCTGGTTTAGGATTGACTATAAAATTATTATTATTTTTTTTTTTATAGAGAGAGAAACGTCAATGAAAGATTTAGGGTATTTTAACTTTGTACCTGTGTCGTGTATACATTGAATTTCGTCATTTAAAAATTCTGGACTACAAATACGAAAGGCTCGCAGAAACATGGACGAGAAAACTGAATGCTTCACTTTATCATGGTGTGAGGAGTAATAATGAACATAAAATTATACATTAGTTGGCTTCCTATAAATCCTATCTTTGAATCCATTACTATGTCTGTGGATTACGCAATCTAAATATGGTAAAATATTGTTCTGCTCAACCTCCACGGTAAACTTAATAGAGGGAACCATGGCAAGTTATTGAGATAAACCAAAAACTAATCTAAGTTTCCATCACTCGGCCATAAACACAGGACATCACCAACTTAACGAAACCAATATGCATTTGAGGGGAGAATATCAAAAAGTAAATTTGTTTTAAAAATTCCATGTACGAGTTACTCAGGGTGGGTGAAAGTGGATTGCCCATCGCCATACCCACCCAAATTTTGTGAGAAAAATTATCTTCATTCTCTGTCTGACCTCCCCTGAAAATATAATACACGAAAGCGCTTGGTACTCCGTGTTTTTCTTCCTTCCTTGTGGATTTTCCTGCCTCTGTTGGTTCAGTGACTTTGTTGTTATATATTTATATATATATATATACAGTATATATAAATATATATATATATATATATATATATATATATATATATATATATAATGGAGAATGCTAGTGAATAGATGAGTGATAACTCGGTCGTTGGGAGAGGGGGGTCGGGCGCCAGTTGAACTTGTTAATAGTTTCTCAGGCGCCTGGCCTGGGGATGACGGTATATATGAAGGGTCATGCCTGGATGTGAGGTGGGCGGGCATTGTGGTCTGCCTGCTGAGACCGGAACCTCTCCTGGAGGTCTGGGGCCAGGGGAGTGCCTGAGGCTCCTAGTGATCCTTGGTCTCTGGGTCTTCTCCTGGATGACCTAGATATGTGTGAATATATATTTTGTTTTATACGATGTGTTGTGTTGTCCCTGTTTGGGCTCTGTCTCGAGTTGGCAACTCCCAACTCCCAACCATTGGGCATAGCTTGTGTCTATACATACTTACATACATATTTGACCATTGATCTTTAACTATATTGGAATATTTATTAGTGGCCCCTCCATCATTGACGAACATGCCTATTACATAAGGCATCCTCTTCAAACACTAATCCGCCGTAGTTTGAATCTACCGCGCAGAGCATTTAAAAACTGAGGAGCCTTCATCATGAGCGCACGCAACCTCACTCATGGCTTCAGTCATTATGAATTGGGTTCTCACTACGAAAAAACTTCGTAAAAAATAAAAACAAAAAGAAAATAAGAATAACTATCCAATAAGCTTTCCATCATATCGTGGATGTACTTGTGTGGATTTCTGACCAGACGCTGATTCAGGCGTCATTCCTCCTTCTCTGCTCTGCGCTCAGCCTGCCCGGACGTACCTTCCAGGCTCCGCTGGTTCCGCATTCGTTGCGTCCCTAGTGAGTTTTTTCTCATTTGTTTACTCTAGGATGTATCGAGTAAGGTTAGGATAGGCGTAGCAGGAGTGTCCTGGGCTGGTTGCCCGCAGTGCAGTGTATTTTGGGTCGTGTGTATGGGGCATCTATTTCGGATGTACCCTCGTGGTCCTGTTGTGGACACGTGAACTTTTCACAGTTGTGTTAGTTTGTGATGCAGGCGGCTTTCATTACGCGTTAATTATTGCTGCCTTTTATCCTCCTGATGAGGTAAGCTGTGTTTTTCTGACGTTCCCAGCGTATTTTTCTTCACTTAGTGAAGTTTTTTCTGGGTCCGTGTCAGGCTTCCCGGGGTGGGAAGTTATCGCTACGGTGGTGTGTTGGCGGTGGTTCCTGTTGTGATATTCCAATGTGTGTTTATATTTCAACTATTTTCATGCCGTCTACCTAGGCCTAGCCAGCCGCTCGTAGCTTTGCCACATGTCTAGTGTTATTATTTATTTATAAATATGCCCTACTGTGTCATGTGTATCCGGGTTTTAGTTGTGTATTGGCTAATTCCTCGGACTATAATTGTTTCCTGGTTTAGTTGTGTATTGGCTAATTCCACGGATTATGTTGTGACCTTGGTTAGTCGTGCGTGACTCTCCTCGTGTCGTATTGTTCAGATGGTGTCTGTTCAGGGTGGGGTTTGCCTTCCGGCGGATTTTTTCTCGGTTTCACCATGAAAAATCCTGACCGATGAGCAGTGTTGGGCCACACGTGGTTTTTAACTGGCTGGTTCCCCGGCGTGGGGAGGTGTCTGTGGCTCTCCAGGACTGCGTCTCTGTGGGTGCCTGGTTTCAGGCCTCCTTTAATTCCCGGCGGGATAGCTGTACCCATCCTTATATATATATATATATATATATAAAAACGACGTTCTTGCGAACATTCGTTTTTATAGGTTTTTTCTACCTGGTTTACGACAACCACATGGAAAACCTAGCTGTTGTTTAGGCGTTCCTCCCCGGCAATCTTTTACAAAGAAGTTGGGTCAGGAACTTGTGGGGTTAACTTTTAGACTTCTCACCCGGCGGGTGCACCTGAGCAGGGTGGGATAAACGACTTAGGTCTCATATAGTTAACCAATCCATTTTAGTGATACTCTGTGTATCGCTGCCTTTACTCTTACGGCAATTGAAGGTTCAATGAGGTTTAACCAAATCGATTCCCACACCCGGCGGGTGCTCCTAAGTGGAGGAACTAAGGAATTTATAACAAATTCAATTTCGATTAACCTTAATTTGGTGATACATTCAGTATCGCCGCCTTCTATTTTTACGACGATCTTTTGGGACAATTCGTTAAAATATCAGATCTCGTATATTCCTGCCCTGGGCTATTCTACTAAAATATTTCAAGGGCCGGCGTCTTTATGAGGGGGGCTTTGTTACAAAATTGAATCTTGAGACAGTCACCACCTCCTACAGACTATAAGTGCCATACTGGACCATTATATCAGAGGGTATTCTTCATGTTCTTTAGCTAAAAAGATTTGTTTAGCCTCTTTACACCCCGCCGCGTAGCGAGATGTGTTAGCTGTGTCTTTGCATCCCGTTACCCGGCGGGTTATTAACACTTGTATGCGAACACTTGGGTTAACCTTATGAGCATTAATTCCTGGAAATTTTTCTTTATTTTTCCAGAGCTGAGCTCCGGCGGACCAATACAGACCCGGCGGTAGTTTCCTCACACCAGTCTCTGTCATGGCTACTGTGGCCCCAGTTTTTGCCCTGTGCATTACCCCTACTTGCGCGGGTATCCCGATTTTTGCGCATACCCTTTGCATAAGGTGTGTTAAATGTCTAGACCGTTCAAGGGGTCTCTGGGTTACACTTAATTGTTCCTTTTGCTCCCAATTAGCCAATAAAGTCCTGTGTGACAATGACAAGACCGCGGCGGTAGCGTTGAGAGAGGTCAGACAACAAATGTCGGCCTACACTACCATTGTCGCACATAAGTCACTTCAATGTGACAACGTCCCACTTTGGGATAAGTTACTGTCAGAGCACCCTCCCCCTAAACGTACCTCTAGAGTAACGGGTTTTAAGCCGACAGAGACTAGCCAGGGTTCTGTATCGTCTGTGGATACGTCTAAACGCCCGAGAGAGCCTACTCCCCCGGCAGCCACCTCCTCGTCGCAGGCGAGATCGAGGTCAAGGTCACCTCTCAGACAGCAGTCTTCAAGTCGTGCCTCTTCCCCGGCGAGTAAGAAGAGTAAGACGGAAGCTTCCACCAGGGGTCATGGTGGTGATTCTTCCAAATCTAGGTCTAGTTCGCGGTCACACCGTAGCCACAAATCCTCCAAAAAGGATTCCCATAGGAAGTCCTCTCGACATTCTCCTAAGTCTAGTGCCTCTACACCTGAAAATGTTTCTGTTACAGCCTCAGAGTATAGTGAAGCGCCTGTCCCTAAACAAGATTTACCTATTGATATTTTAACCCTAGAAATGGAAAGTTCAGGAAATTCAATAATTGAGAATGTTTCAGACTCTCAAGAGAGCGTAGGCCAGAGCCTCGGTGTTTGGCGGTTTGCTCAACCAGGGTCTGACCATCCACGTCCGACTCATACGAGTCACACAGTAGCCGATGTCCACAGGGACACGGCGACCCCATCCTCTATCCCTGACTTATCTTGGAAACAAGGTGCCCCTGCCTCGGCGGGGTCTTCTCAGGAGGATCGGGAGGAACAAGATGAAGTGTCAATAATTTCAGATAGGGATGGACAAGGGTCAGGCTCAGGCCTGGACGCCGCCCATGATAATACTGATTCACCTGAAAGTTCTGCATCTAACCAGTTTGTTACAGCACAAGAAATTGATGGGTTACTTACTCATGCTCTATCTAAATTCTTTAGTCAACAACGAGAAAACCCCACAATGGACTTGGGGGCTCCCTTGACAAGTTCTGCCGGTACGGCCTCTGATAACGTCAATCGATTTATCTAAGATTCCTAACCCTCCTACTCTGTCACCGGCAGGGAGCTCTAAGCCAGCTACGGCGGCATTCACTACGTCAAATGTCAGGGTCATCACGGATGTTAATCCACCCCCTCTAGACAAAGCGCCTCTTAGAAAGGTAGCTATGCCCCTGCTTTATGAGCCAGACGAGTCATGGGTTCTTTTGAACCCCTCTAAGCCAGAGCTTGCCCAGCCTACCTTGTCAGGGGAACTCCCGGTACCACGTGAGTGGTTTATCCAGGGAAATAAGTCAAAGAAATTAAGGGCATTGGATGCCTTGGGTAATGTTTTGGACGTAAATATCAAGGCTATACCTAGTTATTATCATCAGGATTATTTTGTTTATGCATCTAAGCCTGCTTTACCCCCTGCCTCAGCTTCAAAACTTTTTTCAGACTGGTCTAAGCTGGATGGGTTTAATGATATTAAGGCTCTGTCGGCTCTTACTCCTGAACTAGATTTACAGACCGTCACAGACGAGACAGCTAATCCAGTGTTGAAGGTGGGACAGTTGGGACCAGGACCTTGGGTGGATTGGGAGGTAGAGGCTCAAAACTTTGCAACCACTTTCACTTCTAAATCTTCCCACCAGATCCCTCAGGATACACATTCATGGTTCTCCATGCCGGTAGGTTCTGCCGGCGGAGTTCCGTCAGCTTTATTTTCTTTCTAGCTGCCCCTAAGATTAATCTTTGTGAACTAAAGGACCCATTCACTACCCCTACCCCTACTCACCTAGACAGAGAATTTAGGCTAAGGGGAAAAGCTTTCCGCCTGTTTTCCCAGTACATAGTTTCTCAGCAGGTGGCTAAGTCTTTACTCCGGTCTACTCAGGCAATCGCAGACGCGGATGCTCGAAGATCAGTTGAGTTATCCCGGCGTCTGATTCTTCAGTCGTCGATTCAATCCTTAGGTGACATACGCACAGCCTTACTTGAGGCGGTGCGAGCACGACAGGATCTTAGGATGTCATTAGTTCGCAAGCTGCCTGATCGCATTGCTAACCAGGTGGTAATGTCCCCAGTACTTACTCCTTCTTTAATGTCCCCTGATGTATGGCGAACAGTGTTTAACATGGCACAGGCCGTGAAGCACAGTCCCGCACAGGCTAAGAAACCTGCATTTAACTTCCCCAAACCTAAGCCTCCTACTAAAGCTCAGCCAGGGGGTTCTAAGCCGTTTCTTCCGCCTAAGTCCTCCCAATCCCCCTGGGTCAGTACAGGCATAGACAGAGAGGGTTTTCAGGACAGAGAGGATGCGGCCAGTATAAGCCGGGGCAGGGCCAGTCTTCGGCCCACACCAGCCAGCCGGCGAAGCGTCCAACACCACCAAACCCACCATCAAAAAACTAAAGTCTCTCTCACTCCCAGTGCCTATCTTAAGGCCGGAGGAACCGAGGGAAGTACAGCCGGCGAACCCTTGTCTGCTAACTGGGTCGTTCCGAACGTGTCACCAAGCATGGCCGTTAAAAACCTGGGCACGGATGGTGGCATGCAAAGGCATCACTTGGCAGTGGCTCCGGCGACCTCGCTTACGTCAGCCGACAACGGCAAATTGTGTTTCATTAGAGGTGGAGTCGCTGGTCCAGGAGATGATTGCCAAGAATGTCATCATCCCGGTCCCTCCAGATTACCCTGTATTCACGTCAAAACTGTTTTTGGTTCCCAAACGGGACAGTGTTCAGATGAGGCCGGTCGTAGACCTGTCTTATCTGAATCTTCACATTTACAACGAGTCTTTCAGAATGTTAACAGTTCATCAAATCAGGCTAACACTTCCGCCGGGAGGCTGGATGTGTTCCCTAGACCTGACAGACGCCTATTGGCACGTGTCGGTCAACAAAAGATTTCAAAGGTTTCTGGCCTTGAGGATCAGGCACCAAAATTTTGTTTTTCAGAAGATGCCGTTCGGTTTGAACCTAGCACCTCGACTATTCACGAAACTAGTCCGGCAAGCCCTGATGCCGTTGTTAAAACAGGGAATCAGAGTGTTGTGGTATCTAGACGACTGGCTGGTGGTGGCAGAGACACAACAATTATGCATAAAACATGTCAATATCATTTTAAATCATGTCAAAACTCTAGGCTTCAAGGTAAATCTGGTAAAGTCAAACCTTGTTCCCTCAAGAGTAATTCAGTGGATAGGGCTGGTCTGGGACACCGCCGCTCTCACTCTGAGTCAGAGTGTGGACAATCGCAACAGGTTTCGCAGGAAACTGTTCAGGTTTCTTCACAGTCTGACTACGACACGAAGAGTCTGGGAGTCTCTGGTCGGCTCTCTCAACTGGATTCAGCTAACTGTCAAGTTGGGCCGGTTGAAAGTAAAACGATTAATATTGGAAGGCAACAAATATTTCCCACTCTTACCGGCGGGAAAATTATGGCCCATACCAAAATTAATCCACACCTTACTAGCGGTCTGGGCGAAGAGGGAAACATTGCACTCAATCATGTCATGGACCTCTCCTCCTCCAACGGTATGGGTAGACACGGATGCGTCAGGCACCATAGGGTGGGGATTTCAGTCAAATCAGGGGCACCAGGGTCAGGGACTTTGGTCCCACTTAGAAATCTCTCACATAAATGTCAAAGAGTTACTAGTCCCCTTGTATTTCCTTCAGGCTCACGGCCCGGCGTTACGGGGCAAGTCGGTGGCCTTCAGAATGGACAATCTGAATGCAGTTCACTGTATTCAGAAACAAGGGTCAACGAGGTCAAGGAAGTTGCTACTCGTGTCGGAAGAGATTTTTGTTCTAGCCAGCAGTCTAGATATTTATCTTCACGCATCTTATCTCCCAGGCGTAGCGAACGTCTGGGCAGACGCTCTGTCCCGGAGACAGAGCACGACAGTAGAATGGGAGCTCAAGCAACCCATTTTCGACCTAATGATTGCGGAGCTCTCCCATCCACAAGTGGATCTTTTTGCGTCCGACGAGACTCACAAGCTCCCTCTATACCTCACCCGCCGGGCGATAACGCCGGCAGGGGGGCCAGACGCCCTAGTGACAGACTGGAACAGATGGAGCTCCATCTATCTGTTTCCGCCGCCAGATGCGTCACTAATGTGCCACGTAGTGAACAAACTACGAGTTTATCGAGGCTTAGTCTCGCTAATCGCGCCCCTGTGGCCGGCGCAGGTGTGGTACCAGCAATTAATAATGTGGTGCCCGGACCCGGTATCGCTCCCGGTCGGGTACTTCCACTTAGACACGATTGGCAACCTAGCGACCTCGCTGACTTTTGCATTATGGACATTCAGGAGGCCAAGTGGCTAGCACCATACGGTAGGGATGTGACCAATAAATTGCTCAATCAATATACTCAGTCTACTAAGCGACAATATCAATCTCATTGGAAAGCTTTTACTTCTTGGATTGTTAGAACGGAACAAACTGTACCCTCAGTGGCATTGGTTTTTAATTACTTGAACTATCTGTTTGAGCAGAAACGTTTATCTGTGGTAACTTTGAAGAATCACTTAACTGCGATTAGAGTGCCCTTTTTCGACCTTACAGGTCTATCCATACCGGTGGCGGAGGAAACAGGATTTATGAGAGCGTGTTTTAAACTCCGCCCACCTCCCCGTCAGCTCATGCCTACTTGGTCTCTGGACAAAGCTTTGTCTTTACTTCATTCTCGTCTGTATCAAAATACTGCAAACTTTGCTTAATCTTAAAGAAGGCAGTTTTCCTTTTGGCTTTGGCCACCGGAAACAGAGTGTCTGAGCTGGCGGCGATGAGCAACACACCTAATTGTCTTAGGTTTGGTAGACTTAATGATTCAATTTCCATTGCACCCTCCCCGGCGTTTGTAGCCAAGAATGAGCATAGTGCACACGTGTTTTCTGAGTTCACGGTGCCGGCGTTAAAAAGGGGAAAGGTGCATCATAATTTATGTCCAGTGCAAGCTCTAACCAAATATTTGAGAATAGCTCCTCAAAACCCCCAAGGTGCTTTATGGGTAGCGAGTACGGGTAAACGCTTACTTAAACGGCGATTAGCCTCTCTTCTGGTAGAAGTCATTAAAGAGAGTAATCCCGGCGTTGTGGGTAGGGCCCACGATTTACGCAAGTGGGCGGCCTCTTTACGTTTCCTGAAAAACTTTTCAGTTGAAGATATTGCGTCCACACAGTTGTGGGCGTCTAATCATACGTTTCTCTCTAGATACTTGTCAGTTGCTCTAGACAAACCTTCCTTACCATGTATAGCTTTAAGGCAGAGGGTCTAGGTGGCCCTGCAGTCACTTATGTTACTTTCACGGAAGGGGGGGGGGGGGGTGCAGTCAGTTGACATAGGACACCCTAGACCCCGCCGGAGTATGAGAGCTGTGATACAATTTAAGGTTAAAATGTGATATGAAAATTTCTCTGCGAGAAATTGTGCTAGTACAAGGTTTAGTACAAAACAACGGTGTTGTTATAGTAGTTTTAGCTGCGAAAGCAATGTAATATTAGTTCAATGGAGTTCATTTGCAATTGATCTCCACATGTATTTTGGGGTTTATGATGTGCACATATAAACTTATAACTTATTATTTTTGTCACCACTCGTTGAGTGGGGTGCCTTTTGTAACTACAGATCTGTGTTCAGAATCTTCAGGGTTACCCATTTTTGTCGGGCAGGCTTCTTTGAAGCACGCACCTGCCTGAACCCCTTTTTCTTGTATATTTCCGGCCTACGCCGTATTAAATACATTTTTCAAAAGTAAGAATACTATGTGGTTGTTTTTATTATCTGCTTTTCTAGAGTTATGATATGATTACGAATGTCCCCCTCCAGTCTTAGATATCAGGCATGTTCGTCAATGATGGAGGGGCCACTAATAAATTATAGGTTTGACTCCTGTAAGGAGATAAAGAAAACCTAATATTTAGTAGTGGCCCCGTAATCATTGACGACTGGGGCCCTCCCGACCGTCCCCTTCCCATTCGTTGATGTATTAAGGATTTTGGTTTACTTGATATGTCAGTGAAGGAGGAATGACGCCTGAATCAGCGTCTGGTCAGAAATCCACACAAGTACATCCACGATATGATGGAAAGCTTATTGGATAGTTATTCTTATTTTCTTTTTGTTTTTATTTTTTACGAAGTTTTTTCGTAGTGAGAACCCAATTCATAATGACTGAAGCCATGAGTGAGGTCGCGTGCGCTCATGATGAAGGCTCCTCAGTTTTTAAATGCTCTGCGCGGTAGATTCAAACTACGGCGGATTAGTGTTTGAAGAGGATGCCTTATGTAATAGGCATGTTCGTCAATGATTACGGGGCCACTACTAAATATTAGGTTTTCTTTATCTCCTTACAGGAGTCAAACCTATAATTTACTTAAAATGTTATCAATCTAATAGCATTATTCGCATTATCTAGTGTTATGGATGTGGTGTAATTCAAATTAAAATTAGCCCAAGAGTCTTTGGTAATTATGCAACGAGCTAACTCCACCTCTCACGTCCATATTTAACACCTACATCACTCACAGAAAATTACCTTCCTCGAAGCAGGCTCATATTGTATCTGAACAAAAGAAGAAGAGCAACACAGACATCTCAAATTACCAACCAATTTCCCTGTGTTCAAATATTATTAAATTGCAGGAGAACATAATCTCCATATGTAGCACTAAAGTGTTTGACACTCTTATGCTTCATAATGACAAACCATATGGACTTTGGAAAGGAAAATCAGTTACAGGCTTCCTACGGAATTTCTCCACTAAACGGAATCAGGCACTGGACAGCAGTGAAGACTGCTTCCTGATTGCCCTTGGCATCGCTGGTGCTTTTGACCGAGTTTGACACCAGTCCTTGCAAAGCTCGAGGCACTTGGGCATGGTGGCAATGCTCTAGCACTAATTGAAAACTACCTACAACTATACTCTTTGCAGGTGGTTGTATATGAAGGCAACCCTACCAGACACCACATAAGAGTCAGCATCTAACAAGGAAGTGTTTTGGGTCCTCTACTTTGAAATGTCTACTTCAATGACCTCCTAAGCCTTAATCCAAAAGCTTATGCCTATGCTGATAGCTGTAACTTAATGCAACATTTAGGAATGGGACCCCACAGTGTTTAAACATTTCAAACATTACAACCTGGGGGGCAGATTTGGCAAGTCTTCCTTGCACCAGAAAACCCCAAACAAAAGGTGTCCTTCAGGAAGAGGTGAATTTAATCTTGAGCACAGAAAAGACTGTATAGTGATATTGGGAGTAAAGTTGACTAAAAAATGACAATGGTTTCTTATGTCCAATACCTGGTTACAAATGTTACCCATAACTGAGCAATATTCCTTGACAATGTAAGCTGTAGGATTCTCTATGATGCCCAGATGCGCTTCCATCTTGAATATGCACCCTTATCTTGGCAGGGAAGCCGCCTTCCAACATACATGCTCTTTATAAGATTGAAGAATGAGTCTGAGGTCTGATTGCAACTCTTTGAGTAGAACAAAGGCAGCATTGACCTCAATAAGAATATTAAGATGCCACATCTACATCTCCTAAAGGTCAAGAAGAATGAGATACTCAGCAATACAAGAAGCTCCCTCCTCAACTTCTGGCCCCTGGTTGTCCCATTCTCCCAGACTGTTTTCTACCAGCAAACTTTCATTCCTCGGTTCACAAGAATATGGAACACGTTTGTCCATTTTGTATGTCAGGACAATACCTTCAACTCTCGAAATTCTAGCCCTGGCCCACTACTGTTTTCTGGCTTCAAACTCACTACGAGTCAATGGATGGCGGAGTAATTGACATATATATCATAAAGAGAAAACAACCTCTAAAATTAAACTATTATATTTAGAGTTTAAGGAATAAGGTGAACTATAAGATGGGAAGGATTCAAACCTACCCTCCAGTAATGTCCCAGCACATGCCTGCGAGTCATCTTCATTCATAATAGTCCCAAGCTAGTGTTAAAGAAAAATGTATACAGTTGGGGAAAGGGGAGGATGTACGAATGAAAAAAATATAAGAGAATAGAGAGATGAGATATTTACATAGATTTACATATATTTACATAGAGAGAGAGAGAGAGAGAGAGAGAGAGACGCCCCCGACCATTTGAGAGGGAGTAATGTAATTGAACCCTTGTGTTGAGTAATATCCGGTGGGCGACACGAGAGGAGAGTGAGAAGGAGGTGAGAGAGATAGATAGATAGATAGAGAGAGAGAGAGAGAGAGAGAGAGAGAGAGAGAGAGAGACTAAGACTGGGAATGTGTGGGTAACGCGAAGATAAAGGGTGAACAGAAAATAGGAGGAGAGAAGTGTTTAAGAAAAAGGTCGAGTGGAGGATTAATTAAGGGAGGTTAGGGGAAGAAAGGGGAGAAGAGGAGAGAGTAAATGAGGATGGAGGAAAGTAGAAAAGAGGATACGGGAGTAAAAGAGAGAAGAGGATAACAGACAGACAGACAGACAGACAAACCTTTATTTCGTAATATATACATTACTATATACATTACATATCTTTAAAAAAGTAACATGTAATAGATTTACATATATTTACAGATATAATTAGACACACTGACCACACAGACCCCACGACCAAAAATTAAAGGCCAAGAGTTAGTTCAAGAAGAGAATGGAATACCTGACATAAGGACAAATTGAACACAATATACTGTAGATGATTCCATAACATAGTATATCTAAAATAGCTGAAAACCCAGTGTACAGAAGCAGTCATGTATTATTAGGCAACACTACAGGTTGTCGACGAGGCTCATGCGTTTGTACCCACCACAACCTAGATTTAATTACATCCAAATCATTATCATATATAGTTATATTATATTTGTCATAAAACATTTTATGTAAATACATACAGAAGAAAACTTTCTGTAAGTAAGCAAAATTTAAGCTAATTAATGAACTTCTTGAGGATGATATTCTTTTATAAAAACGAGCTTGGATAAGAGAAAGACAATGTTTAAGAAATAATTGTTCACAAGTTTCTGCTCATGACTACTACTGTATTTAGGTACATTATGACTACTACTGGTATTAGGTACATTAATGACTAACATTTGTACTACTGTATTCTTTTAGGTACATTAATGACTACTACTGTATTTAGGTACATTAATGACTACTACTGTATTTAGGTACATTAATGACTACTACTGTATTTAGGTACATTAATGACTACTACTGTATTTAGGTACATTAATGACTACTACTGTATTAGGTACATTAATGACTACTACTGTATTTAGGTACATTAATGACTACTACTGTATTTAGGTACATTAATGACTACTACTGTATTTAGGTACATTAATGACTACTACTGTATTTAGGTACATTAATGACTACTACTGTATTTAGGTACATTAATGATACTACTGTATTTAGGTACATTAATGACTACTACTGTATTTAGGTACATTAATGACTACTACTGTATATAGGTACATTAATGATACGTTTTAAAGCATTAGAGAAGGCGATTTCAAAGGTCTTAAAAATAGCACTCCTCTGAACATCTCTGTTCCACAAGCAGAGACCGTAATCAGGCCTACAGTATGAACTAAAAAGGAAAATAAGTGCCTCCGTATCAAGATGCTTGAAGTCTCTGATAATACTATTGAAACTAGAGTAGAATATTTTCAATCTCATTTCAACATCACTCACATCGCATAGATTATTCTGAATTAATGTCCCAATATTTAAGACTTGACAACATCAAAGAATCATTTGAAAGAGTTATATTAACAGTATTATCATATGTTTACCAAACATACAATTACTTTTATTTATTATTTAATTTATGTATTTTTAACTCTTCTTGTTATTTTACATAAAATAATAAGGGAGGAATGAGAAATACAGAGGAAGAAAATAAAATGGAGTGGTAGGGGAATGAAGGAGTGGAGAGAAGGGGATATGTAGGGGAGATAAAGCAGAAGAGAAGTCAAGTACAAGAGGGGTGACCTGGGAGAGATTAAATAATATCGGTATTTATATATTTATTTATTAATGTATTTATATATCTTATTTATATATCTTATTAGTATTTTTTTTATTTTTTTTTTGCATTAAGTATTAAAACCAAAGAGGAGAATATAATGTTATATTATACCCCAGATCCTTCAGAACTAGGTTTTAAAGATTCAAAGATTCAAATGGTTGTAACCATATTTATGCCCACCACTGAACATCTAGCCACCTAGTGGGAGCAAGTGGCATGTTACCTAACCTCCTTAAGCACCTATGACTCTATTATGTTTTACAGTTTTATTTTAGTTATCATTAGTCAGTTTTATGCAGTTTGGGAATAATCTATAGGCATAAAAGGGATAACAAAATATTCTATTTAACCCTCCAACTCCCACAAGTTCCTCCTAATCTAAATGAAATCGTTTTATAGCAAAATAAAATTAAATATGCGTCGCTGTATACAGAGAGGGCTAAGGTAAACAGTTAACAAAACAACATTTTATATATCACTGGGTGAGGTACCTGCCGGGGGCAAATCTCAAGTATGGGCTCTCCATCTTGAAAACTGAGGGGGTAATTTGTGAACAAACAGACATAATTCTCACAGAAAGTGCCCTTTGTATAGTAGATTACTATATTGATACTAGTCAAAACAATAATGACAAACAAGATACATACTGGTAGTGAGTTGGTTTGATACAAACATGGATAGATACGATCTTTGGCTGGCAAACAATATTCCGAGTTATCAAACCCATACAGTAACTAATATGTTGATTCAGATGTCTTACATTTTATCGAGTTATTAATTTTCAACAAGTAGTGAGTATAATATTAGTTAAATATTGCTGCTACATTAATATTTGTTAACAATAATAGACTCAGCCACATCAAATGCAGGACAAATAATTCATTAGTACGATCCTCATTGCCTTGGACAGCGCATCCACTGACAATATTGTTGTTACAGGTAACTGAGTCACTGATCATTCAGAAATGAAAATTATAATTATAACAAAATGTATACCTTTAAAACCCTTGAATAGTTTGTTTAGGTAACTTCTACACGTACAAACTCCATGCACAAATACCTAAGGAACTGAACACTTTTTTGTTACTGTTACTCACGCATCTGTTGTCTTTACTTCAGCAGGGAGTCCATTATTTGACGATGATTCTGTTCACCTTGTTCGATCCTAATCATCATTGCTTATAAATTATATAATAATATTTAAATTGCATTGATAGTGTAAAGTGAACTATATTTTATAGCAAATCTATACAATGTAAGCCATAAGTTCACAATCCTTTTTAAAAAACAGATATGTTTGAACACTTTTTCCAGCATTATTAAAACCTGACTGGTCAATATCATTTGATAATATCCTTTTGTTGACTACTTCACCAGATTAAACAGTTATTAAAGCGGATAATATTGATTTGGAAGTTCATTTTTAGTGTATTTTTATATTATAAATGAAATGTTATCAAGACCAGGATATATATTATAACTTACTTATGTTGATTATTGCCAGAACTTATAACTTAGTTGTTAAAATCTGCTTAACCCTAAAGTATCCTGTTACTCAATTTGAGTAACTGATAACATAGAACTTCATAGAGGATCTTAGACTCGTATTTAGGGAGCTCATTTGCCTCTAGAGAGACTATTTCTGGTAGTTGCACAATGTGTCCAGTTTAAGGATAAAGCTAAGTACCGATCCATGAGGAACATGCTAACTGGCAACTCATGAACATCGAGCTTTGGCATCCCTCGGATATATTTTACTCTGACAGAGCAAGTTGCGTAACTGGGTACGAACTGGTTTGATCCAATATCATACATAATAAAGTTTATGCGGGTTTAAGGGCAACTATTTATTTTTCTCTGGACCCTTTCTCTTTAATATTTAGCCCAATTAGTTATGAGACATTAAGACATTCGGCCCATTAGTTTGGCGCTTTTAAAAACTTTCGCCCTATCTAGGTGTCGATATTTTCCTGGCGAGCGACAGCGAGCCTGTAATATAGGACGAGCCGGCTTTCGGCCGGGACATTTATCTACCGAAAAATGTACAAATTTATCTCGAGATTTTGCTTTCTTTCGTAAGCTTGATAAAGGTCTAGGAAGCAAACGAAAACAAATATTTCCACATAGCGATTTTGATAATTTAATTTGACTTTATATTGTCCTTGTCCCAATTTTGGTTTGTTTAGTTTGCAAGTTTTACATTTTAATACGTACCGATAAAAATAATAATAATAATAACTCAAACATAAATAATATAACGTCCTTTTAACGGTTGAGAATGTCAGTATCATATACACAAATGTAGATAGGAAAAGGTGATGATATTGTTGATGGTATTATGATGTATGATTCGGCAAGAGCAGAGGCATAATTAATAGAATATATTTTATAACTACTTAAACATATATACTATACTCTGATAATCTAAATAATCATCTCTAATCAAAATTATCTTCTCTAATATAATCTATAATATAATAATTATGCTTCTATAATCTAATATAATCTATAATCTTCTATAATCTAATATAATCTATATCTTCTATAATCTAATATCTTATAATCTTCTATAATCTAATATAATCTATAATCTTCTATAATCTAATATAATCTATAATCTTCTATAATCTAATATAATCTATAATCTTCTATAATCTAATATAATCTATAATCTTCTATAATCTAATATAATCTATAATCTTCTATAATCTAACAATATATTGGTTACACATGAAAACCTCCTTGGGTCGGAATTACTGATGCTTGCAATTCGTCGAGATTTGTCATTCTTCGTTTAATTCGTTCTTCAGTTTTTTTGAAGGAGGCATAATGTATATAGTCTTAGGAGAGGAAAGGACACGGTATAAGAGACAAGAGGGGGAAGGGGAAGGGAGAGGTTGAGAGAAGAGAAAGGAAAACACAGCATATAAGCTAAGAAAGGGAGGGGCGATAGGAGATAGAGAACAGGAGAAGACGGTAGATGAGAGAAGAGGTGAGGGAAAGAAATTGAATAGAAGGAGATAAGAGAGAGAAGGGAGGGGAGAGGTTCAGAGAAGTAAGAGGAAAGAAAAGGGAATGGAATGCAAGGGCACAAGAGAGGGATGTGGGGGGGGGGGGGAGAGGTTTAGAGAAGAGAAGTAAAACAAATGAGGGTGTTTATATTTAGAAATTTGTTTTCAGAAAATTAGAAAAGAGAGAGGCAACGAAAGGAATGAATCACCATGATAGACAATTCACGTAATCGGAGTAACTCCCAACAATCTTCAACCCACGATATTTATAATATAATTGTTAACGACATTTCAGATAGACAGATATATTGTATGTGCTGTGTACAGTGAGAGAGAGAGAGAGAGAGAGAGAGAGAGAGAGAGAGAGAGAGAGAGAGAGAGAGAGAGAGCAATAAAGAGTATGCGTGAGAGAAAGCCAGTGTTTAAATAGCATCTCTCTCCCCATCCCTCGCCTCCCCTGCCCCATTATTCCTTTCCTTCTACCCCACCCACCATCTACCCCCACCCATCAATTCCCTCCCGTCCCCACACTCACCCTTCCCTCATAATTCCTTCCTCTCTCGCCCTCTCCCTACTCCCCGCACCCTCCATTCCCTTTCGCCCCCCCCCCCCCTACTCCCCCTCCCCCCACCTTTTCTCCCCTGTCTACCCCACCTTCCCTTAACTCCCATCTCCCCTTACACCCCTTTCCATTCCTCCTCCCCTCTCCCCTCCCACCCCCACCCACCGTTCCCTCTCCTCTCCCCCCACCAACTATAGTCCTCCAGAATCACGAGCGCTGCCAAGACATATTGCCAAAGACATGTCCTGCATATGGAAAATCTGTCGTTGCAAATTAGTAGTATGAATGCCATGGAAGTCTCATATGCTCTTTCTTAAACCCTTTCAGTACGGGGTATGCATATTTTATTATTTTCTAGTTAACATTAGACGGTTGTATTCAGCTTTGGAAGGCACTATTGAATGAACTATTTGAATATCCACGCGTGAGAGAGTTCAAGGAGTAGAGAAACTATCTATATTTGTGGTATGACTCGCACAGAACCTTTTTAAGCTGCCTATTTATAATGAGCCAAGATATAGCTAGAATAATTTGAGACGGATGCCACCTGTACAGAAAGGTTTACATATACAAGAATAACTGTTACATCTAATAGAAGCAGCGAATTAATTAAGCATATATTTTACTGTTATCTGTTGGCATTTTGTTAAATTTGTTTGTTATTACATTTGTTCAGCATGTAGGATAGTTATTATGAAATTTAATCAATGTATTATTATTATTATTATTATTATTTTGTTTTCAAATAAGTTTGAGTATACCTGTTAAACTCTCTCAGTATCCCACGATATTAATATGCAGATTATTAGGCGATTCCATTCAACTCTGGAAGACCTAGTGAGAGAAAACTGATAATTGAGATACCTTATACCCATTGTGTTTCTTCATTGGGTTTGGGAGTCGTATTGTGATTACCCATTGATTGTGTTTGTGAATTGTGAAGAGTGATTACCCGTTTATAATGTTAATATATTATTTGTGTAAATATCTACGGTATATATCGTGTACATTGTTTGTATTATTGTCTAGCAGTTAACCATTTCACTCACCAGAAGAAACACTAGGGTCTCTCCATGCCATCCTCCAAATGCACCAAGGCACGATTTGCACCTTCCCAAAAGTTTCAAAACTAATATTGTTGACATAAATCACCCAAGGACGCCAATCGCGCCTTACTCCGGCAGTGATAAGCTGAAGAAACAGGGAAATACATGATATATCTTGAAACACTGTAAGCCAAAAATAGTGTGACCGCGAAGGGTTCAAATTAAATATTTCCTCAGTAATTTGTTTGCCTCAGACCAGGAAGGCCGCTTGCCTGGACCTTTACATGTTTGGAATCGCTGCTTCTCCATACAATTTGTGTCTATATGGGATTGAAATTTATTTATATAGCATTGAACATGATATACAAGTGCTCGGATATCATCACCATATACGTGGTTAACAAATTGTTGTCCCCGATATTACCTAAGTTAAGCTATCATAATTATGTTTAACCCCTTATTGGCAGGGCCCGACTTAATTAAGGCGGTCTAGAGAATAAAGGACAATGTGGCGGGGACCGCCTTAAGTCGGTAGCAATTTTGAGCACATAATTGGCTCTGAGAGAGAGTCCGAGCGGTGGGAGGAGCGTAGGTTGACTCTGACCGTTCGGCACGGCTCCCGCACCAGCACTGGGCCCACCTCCACACACATCCACACTCACTGCCTCCCTAGACAGGGAAATATGTCAGGAAATTACCGTATTTTAGGGATTTTTCCTTCGTGTTGCACGATCGTTGCAAGACAACCCGTGATCGTAGAAGGATGGTTCTGGTGTCATTGGAAAGCTCAATTATCGCCCTTTCACGGATACATACTTGTATTACGCTCTGGCTCTTGTTTATGCATGAAAAAGAGCACAGAAATAAGCTCGTTTAGGGTAAAACCACCCGCTTGGCAGGTAGTAGAAGTTACCGACCTAGCCGCTAGTGGAGTGTTAAGCCTGTTTTAACTGTCACTGGTATATACAGATACGACAATTTGTATATAAAATCAAGTTTTAGTGGTAGATACCTGGTTCTTGCTATATATACTTCCATATTCCTTGTCGTATGTCTGGAACTATATTTCATAGTCACATAGTTTATCAAGTAGGTTAAATGCACACATAGGGTGAACCAAATATAACTGTGGTTACTTCCGCACGATGGGAATGAAAATATAAATATAAATACAAATATTTATAGGACATGCATGTTAATGATACCAATGGAAAGAGCATAACAAATAATATGTAGTGCATAATCACCATTTTATTTGGGAAACATTCATACTATTCATTGTTCACGATAATCATTAGAGGTTTCATGGTTTAAATGTTCAAGCAATATTATAGTATTGCCTTCCCTTTTTCTTCTGATGCAAGTAATAATGTACGGTTAAGGTGATACTTGTTGGTGAAACACGAGCAATATTTAACATTTGTGATGGCGCGCCAAAAAGGTTATGCCAGATTAGACAATATATTTAATGCAAAAGAAATCAAAATATAAATTAACTTACATAAGTAATGCCCGGATACTGAGAAGGTTAACCACCCTCGCTAAGTGCCCCTCATAATATTGGCACTTCTCTATAATATTCCCAGGAAAACAGATTTTGTTAATTTGAATTATAATGTCTATAAACTAAAAATCATAAAAGTATGCAATTTTTGTCATCAATAGCTAAACGTTTTGTTCATTGTTTTGGTGATCATAACACTATATATGAATCTTGACTTAAACTTTATTGGTAGAATTTTAAGTTCGAGTTTCCACTAGTAAATTATTCACTAACTTATTTGATATAAATCACCTAACCTTTATGCAGTTACTTATCATATTGAACCAAGGGTAGCTCTACTGTATATGTGAGAGCAGTGTCAACTTGACTTATGGACGCTAAAATGTTTCTACCTCACATTTTACCCGATAGCACACCATTATTTTGCACTTATATTTTCAGTTTATATAATACCATATATTATTCAATTATGCCTCTGTTTATTTCACTATCCATCAATCTATATATAATAGGGCACGTAGGTTCTCAGGTGCTATATTATTTTTGTCTCCCTGGACCCCCTATGCTGCCACTCACTATATGAAGGCCCTTTAATTGGATTTAATCTATATATGAGAGAACATTAAATATGTAAACTGATATCAGTGGACCTTGAAAAAACTTGTTTCCATTTAACACTTTCAGTATGATGCCGTATGAAGTGAATCAAAACATCGTCATGGGTTCCTGAATGTGAAATAAATACGAAAGCTTAGGATCTCCTCGTTTATTTTCACTGTTCCTGTGTGTGTCTTCACATTAATTTGCCAATGGTATGTGGAGAAAAAGAGAGTGGTGAAGAGAGTAGTGAAGGAAAGTAAGAGAAGAGAAGATGAGGAATTTGGAAGGAATCTGAGTGTAAAATGGAGGGAGTGTAAGAAACTATTCTGGAAAGAAGCCAAGAAAGTCAGGAAAAGTTGCAAGGGAAACAGTAAGGGTGTGAAATATTAGAATGGGTGACTGCTAGCCGAGAAGCAAGAGAGAGTCGAAAGATGGAGGGAGTACTTCAACGAATTGCTAAATGTATAGAGTGAAGTGCCAGCAAACATAGTTGGATGGGGTATGGGAGAGAGAAGAAGAGAAGTCGTGGAGGAGGAGGTGGGGATCAGGAGGTCAAAAGTGTGTGAAGCCATGAAAAGAGTGAAGTTGGGGAAAGCACCAGGAATAGATGGAGTGTGTTGGGAAATGTTGAGGTATGGTGGTGTGAAATGCTGAGGCATAATAGTCCCCCTATATAAGGGAAAAGGGGAAAGAAGAGTGTGTGGTAACTAACCACCGAGGAATATGTGTTCTAAGCGTAGTAGGGTAGTGATTGAGAGAGTGAGAGCGAGAACGGAGAAATGGATAGGTGAAGAGCAGGGCGGTTTTAGGAAGGAAAGAGGATGTGTAGATCAGATTTTTACCCTGAAATGTGTTGTGGAGAAATATCTGGAGAAGCAACAAAAGCTGTATGTTGCCTTTATGGACTTGGAGAAGGCCTATGACAGAGTGGATAGAGAAGGTATGTGGAAAGTACTTAGAATATACGGAGTAGATGGCAAGTTGTTGAAAGCAGTGAGGAGCATGTATGAGGGTGCAAAGGCGGCAGTACGCGTGAAGAATGAGCAGAGCGAGTTCTTTGATCTGAATGTTGGGTTGAAACAGGGGTTTGTGATGTCCCTGTGGTTGTTTACTGTATATATGGATAAAGTCATGAAAGAAATACAAGGAAGAGCAGTGGATGTTGGTGTATCGCTGATAAGGGAGGGAAATGAGTGGAAGCTGCCTGTACGGCTGTTTGCTGATGATACAGTTCTGATGAGCGATAATGAATGAGAGTTGCAGGGTCTGGTAAATACGTTTGGAACAGTGTGCGAAAAACGGAATCTGAAGGTAAATACGGGGAAGAGCAAGGTTATGGTCTTCGAAAGGGGTGAAGCCACAGAGTGTGAGGTGAAGTTGAATGGTCAGGCTATGGAGATTGTCAGCTCATTTATGTATCTGGGCAGTGTGTTGAGTAAAGATGGGACTATGGATGAAGAAGTGCGGGAGAGGGTGCAACAGGGGAAGAGGGTTGTAGGAACACTGAAAGCAGTAACAAGAAATAGGGTGGTCAGCATGGAAATGAAGAAGTCCTTGTATGACAGTGTGGTAATCCCGACACTAACTTACGAAAGCGAAGCATGGACGTTGATGGAGAAACTCTGACCAAGAGTGAGAGGGGTTGAAATGAGTTATTTGAGAAGTGCGTGCAGAGTTACATGGAGGGATAGACAGACGAATGAGGAAGTAAGGAGGAGGTGTGGTGTGGAGGTAAATGTGCTGGAAAGTGTGAAAAGGAACACCTTGAGATGGTTCGGCCATATGGAATGTATGGGAAGCGAGAGAATGACTAAGAGGGTGTACGAGAGCGAGGTGGAAGGACAGAGAGGGAGAAGTAAACCAAAAGAGAGGTGGAAGGATGGAGTGAAGAAGTATATGAATGAAGGCGGTGCTGGTTGGGAGGAGGGGCATAGACTGATTGGGGACAGAGGTGCATGGGGGCGGTTCGTTCGAGGCCACCCATTCGGGGATCACGGCGTCAGGCAATAGATGGATAGATAGATCATTGTGGTTTTATTAACATAGATACCACGCACCTCACCACTGCTGCTGTTATTTTTCACTTTGTTAAACACTCTCATACCCACCACCTGTACGATATGCTATGATATATGCATGTATACAGTCGGTAGCAGTCATTGTCAGTATCAACAAGAACCAACGGTGTCAATTGATATTTATGTTTCTCCAAACTATCAGTCGTAGGGTCATTAACATTTCACCAGAGGCCTTAGTTTCACTGTCCCCGCCTCCCAAGTGTGTCTGCTCCACTGCAAGACCCTCATTCTTCGACATCTTTCGCTAATCATGACCAATCCATTAGCTGAGCAAACCATTACTTCCACTCTCAAGCTGCACAACGATCTTTCACATCTCCTATAACCATCCCCACTGCCCCTGAAGAAGACAACATTGACATCACCACTTTAAACAAGCTAAAAAGCAAGTAGAAGAAGACAAAACACAGAAGACGACAAAGAAGTCGTCAACCTCGACATTTCTGATAAGGAGCTGGAGAAGACCTTCGTCGATCTAAGCAAGAAAGTAAAATAACTTGCAGCAGAAAGAAGTCCCGCAGCGTCGACATTCTGAAAAAGGTCACGGTATGCTTGCATCATGTGACACTCCAGAAGAAAAACACCAACAGTTCATCCAAGAATAGCAAGGTGGATCGCCTATCACCATTAATCCTTCTCCTACCTTATCATTTCCCATTAATACTCCCCTCTAAACCCATCCTATCTATCTCTTAACCCTTGCAGTACCAATGCCATCCTCTTCATCTTATGCTGGTTACTATTAGACGATTTTATTCGCTTAGCTAGGGCCTCCAGTAATTAACAGGCTTCGAACAATCTTAATTAACACTTTTTACTACCACACATTCTTCTTAAGATGCACACAATCGTCTAAGTATAACTAAAATTAAATCAAAGTGACGCCGAAAGTGCAGGAGTTAACATAACTGGTAGGGGAAAACCATTTATTTAACCACTTCTGTTCCGGCGACATCCTTTCCATATTATTCTGGCAACTATTAGACGATTTTATTAAGTTTAAAAAGGGTAACCAGCAATTAAGAAGCTTCGAACTATCTCATTTAACCCTTTTTACTACCACAGATCCTAATTAAACTGCACAAAATCATCTAAGTATAGCTAGAATGAAACTAAAAAGACATCTCGGTAAAGAAGGGGTTAATGTGGGAAAGGGGGGGGGGGGGAAGAAGGAAGAAAACAACACAGAGGAGAGTGGAGGAAATTATATATTGTGAGAGTTGAATACAAGCTGGAAAGAAAGAATGGAAGCATGAGAGAGACAGCCGATCAATCGGATCGAGAGAGAGAGGGAGAAAGATAGAGAGTGAGAGAAAGAGAGATAGTGAGAGTGAGTGAGTGTGAGAGAGAGAGAAAAAAAAATCGAAGGGGGGGGGGGGGGAGTGAGAGTGAGTGAAAACGTGAGTGGGAGGAACTGTAGAGTCGCTCGTTGACAGATAGCCATAAACTGAAGAATGCTTTTAATGAATGGCTGAAACAGACATGATTGGAGAGAGAGAGAGAGAGATACACAGAGTTACACAGATACTCAGACCACATAGACCTGCGGTCCCAACTAGGTGGTCCGGCCTTAATACTACTAGACACGAACAGTTTATAGTGGAAGAATTGGACAGTAAATTAGAAGGCTTTATCCCC
The DNA here is from genome assembly GCA_032716605.1 of Paralithodes platypus. Lineage (NCBI taxonomy): Eukaryota > Metazoa > Arthropoda > Malacostraca > Decapoda > Lithodidae > Paralithodes > Paralithodes platypus. The sequence goes on along the minus strand of CM064564.1, from coordinate 17,536,344 downwards.
ACCTTTCGCTCCCTCCGGCTAAGAAGCCGTACCGGAATATAGGATGACCTTATGGGTCAGGAAATGCCCCCAAGGATTTTGTTTATAGAGTATAGAAAGAAATTAGTTTGAAAGGAAAATTGCACAAGCCTATTGATCCAATCCAATCTTCATCAGATGATCGTCCAGTCTGTTCTTAAACGTATCAATTGAATTACTGTCGACCACCTCCCTTGGTAAACTATTCCACTCTTTTACCACACTGTATGTGAAGAAATTTGGTGTCACATCTAAGGATGCTTTTTTTCTAATTAATTTCATTCCATTACCTCGGGTTGCAGCATTGTTATGAATCGTGAACAGTGCACTGATATCTACTCTGTCAAATCCTGTAAGTATCTTAAAATACTCGATAAATTGGCCTCGCAACCTCCTTTTCTTTACAAATTAATTTATTTAATATTTCATAATATGGTTTGTTTTCAGAGAGGGAATTAGTTTAGTTGCCCCACGCTGCACAGATCCGAGTTCTTCAATGTCTGTATTGAGATACAGAACGCCATATTCAAAATGGGGTCTAACAATGCTTTTGAATAACGGTAAAATAAAGTGTTTTGTGTTATAGGTAAAATTTCTTTTGATAAATCTCAAGGCTTTGTTAGCTGTATTCACTGTAGCCGCACATTGCTCTGAGGATTTTAGGTTTTATGATATTATAACCCTGAGATCTTTAACCTTAGAGTTTGCTATTATTGGTTGGCCTTTCATTTGATAATCATACTTTTTGTTTTTCGAACCAACGTGCAAAATTTTACATTTGTCAACATTAAAGAGCATTTGCCACTTTTCTGATAAATCCACTATTTTGCTTAAGTCGGACTGTAGGCTATTTCTGTCCGCCTCATTCAACATTATGTTCCCTATTTTTGTATCGTCAGCAAATTTGGAAATATAGTTATTGAGACCTACATCAATGTCAATTATATACAGCACATGATAAATATAACCAGACCAAGACCGATCCTTGAGGCACACCGCTGGTAACAGGCACCCAATCTGATTCTATACCATTAATAACAACTCTTTGCGTTCTGTTTGTAAGCCAGCTTTTAATCCATTGATATATATTACCCTGTATTCCGAGCATGTCTAACTTGTCTAATAATATATTGTGAAGTACCTTGTCAAATGCCTTTGGAAAATATAGATAGACTATGTCAAGCCCCTTAGTTGAGTCATTAGGAGTATGTAATGTATTATATAATATAGATAGACTATGTCAAGTACCTTAGTTGAGTCATTAGGAGTATGTAATGTATTATATAATATAGATAGACTATGTCAAGCCCCTTAGTTGAGTCATTAGGAGTATGTAATGTATTATATAATATAGATAGACTATGTCAAGCACCTTAGTTGAGTCATTAGGAGTATGTAATGTATTATATAATATAGATAGACTATGTCAAGCACCTTAGTTGAGTCATTAGGAGTATGTAATGTATTATATAATATAGATAGACTATGTCAAGCACCTTAGTTGAGTCATTAGGAGTATGTAATGTATTATATAATTCAAGGAGGTTTGTTAGGCACGATTTTCTGGTCCTAAACCCGTGCTGACTGTCTCTTATTATTAGATTCAAGATACTCAACTATTTTATATCTTATAATGAGTTCAAGAATGTTTCCTATTACTGACGTTAAGCCTATAGGTCTGTAATTACTCATTTTGGCTCGATCACCCTTTTTGTGAATGGGTGTAATATTGGCTGTTTTCCAATCATTAAGGACGCAACCCTGCTGTAGTGTTGAGTTAAAGATAATGGTCAGGGATTTGCATATTTCTTCTTTTACTTTTTTTATTATCGTATTATGGAAATGATCAGGCCCCGGAGTCTTGTTGATATTTAATGTATTTGATTTACATAATACTTCACTTGCACTGATAGTAAAGTTTCCTATTATTTCCTGCGTTGTTACTGCCTAATGTTTTGTATTATTCCTTACTTCGTTTGTAAAAACAGAACCAAAATATTCGCTAAGTGTATTTGCAATATCGATGTCGGCTGTCACTATTTTATCATCTTTAATTAATGAGCTTATTCCGCTTTTTATTTCTCTGTTGTTATTTAGGTAGCTATAAAAAGATACTTTGGGTATTCGGTGCTTTTGTTGGCTATATCGACTTCATAGTCACGTTTAGTGAATCTAATCAGTTTCTTAACATTTCTTCTAGCGAGGTTGTATAATTCCTTTACTTGGTCGTTAGTACAGTATTTTTTTTTAAGCTTGAGCATTTTCTTTCTATTTTTGATTGCATTACGGATTTCACTGTTAAACCATGGTGGCTTTTTAATTTCACTCGTTCGTTTAACTTTCTTTGGCACATATTTGTTCTGTGCCATCATAAACATGTTCTTAAACTGTTCCCACATCTCATTTATTGTGATATTTATATATAACAATGTTTTTTTTTGTTTTTTTTTTGTTTTTAAAGACCTCCGTCTACGTATTGTGAAAAACCTGTTATCCTCCGGCAAATTGTGGGGTTGAGTGAGTGAAGGGGGGGACAGTGAATGAAGGAGGATACATGTTTTTCATAATACGTGTTGCTAGCCCCAAACGCGCGAGCAACTGTGGCTTTCAACCATCCGACACATCCCCTTTTATTTATGTGCATCACACATGTTACATACAAATAAAGTTTATGTTTTGTTTTACCCTACTGTGGAAAAACTACGGATACACCACTCCTGCCCGGGCCTCACACAGTGGCATGACCCAGTCCAGTCGAACTGAGCTCATGACGCTGGTGGCATTGCCCCGGAGGAGAACCATCCCTAGTCTTTGCTTGAGCCAGAGGGTTTCCCGGGGTTCTCCTGAAACTTCTCTGATTTTACGGCCTATTTCATTCACCATCTTAAGGGTGGTAGGGCCGAAGACTCCTGAAGTTTCGAATGCCAGGGGCTCGAACTGATGATTTCTGGCGATGGCTTGATATTTTTTTCGCTTTTTATTTTCTGCTATCCGGGCGGCTTCACCTGCTTCGTCGGCGTTTCTGGCGATATTGGTTGTGGAAAAAGTGTCAACACATGTGGCATCCCACACGAGGCACCGGCCATTCTTGTAAGGGAAAGTGGTCATCCCATCTGGCCGTTTGCCGTCTTCTCTGTGAAGTCCATGTGGTTCGAGGATTGATGCACGGTTAGCACTCTGCAGGGCCCGTTTTATGACATCATTTAGTGCAGAGTGTCTTGGCAGGCGGCCTGCGTTGTAATTACATGACAAGGCATGGTGACCTTCAGCATCCATCCCCCCACCACACTTGCAAGTGTGTGGGTGACAAACTGCCGCACCCACTCTGAGCGCGATGGCAACCCGGAGCGCTTCAGCATCCAAGTGAGTTCCAAGAGGTGGGATGGGGATGGCGTGTAACCACACACAATGAGTGTGTTATGCAGTGATTGCTTAAGTTCGTTAAAATCAGCATATTTTTTAAATCTGACACCAAGATTTCTTTAATCTCAATAGTAGAGCTGCAATTAACATCGAATCTAATATGCTATGTCGTAATTTGACAGGTATTCACCTACCTCTAAATTAGTGACTACATTTTCATGGGTAGTTATGACAAGGTCGAGAATATTATGTTCACGAGTTGCTTCCTTTACACACTGATATAGGAAATTATCCTCTATGAAATCTATCATTCTGATTGAATTAGTATTATTTCCGGTGGCAAAATTTCATTCTATAATAGGGACATTATAATCGCCTAGAAGAATACATTTATCAGAAAGTTTTATTTTACAAAATAACATCTCTTAAATCGTACATCGTCGCTTTCTTTGTAGCTAGGTGGTCTGTAATTTGTTGTAATATGAATTTTAGTTTTATTGATATTAATTCGGGCACACACTATTTCTAGATTACTAGGGGGGAGGGTGATTTCTTCTGTCATCAAATTAGAGGAGATAAACATACCTACACCTTTTGTTTTCCATTTGTACGGTATTTATGAATTCATTTGTAACCATTTATATTGTATTATGAGATTAGGTCTTTGTTATTTAAATCAAGATGAGTTTCGGTGAGGCTTATAATATCAGCTTGTTCAGTTAATAATAGACACCGTAATTCATAGATCTTATTACTAATAGAGCAGGCATTGAAAGGCATTATTATCATGGAAATTACATCCCTTCTGTGTTTATAAACCTGACCGTAAGTCTTAGCCAAGAGTTGGGTGACCTTGGAGATAATTGGAGGGTAATTATTTGTGGAATTACCTGTAGCGGTTTGCGGGGTTGAATGGGGTGCGCGGGGGAGAGATTTAACCCCGCTAAGAATGGAATTGTTGTTGATCTGGGTGGAATATACTGAGGTTATAATTTTGCGGATCACAGAAGTAATACAGCGAGGGGAGGGAGACGCTGATGGACTATGTCAATACTCAGATGCTGAATTCTGAACTCAATATTGTCATGGGCATGATAAACCACTTTGTTTACGATTTCACTGTCAACTCCTTTGTCTGAAAGATACCATCCCTCTTGTACAGGCCTGTTTTTCCCTCAAGATTCCTCCAGTTGTGTACATAATGCACCTTTTCACTTTAACACATAGCCTGGATTCCATCATTTATTTCAGCGGCTCTGTTCAGACTATACGACCCTGACTTGATTCTTGGTACCATGCCATTTACTATACATTATTTTGCCTTATTTTTCATGTCCGTGATCAGAGTTCGGTATTTACCTACTATATCTTTTATTGGGACCTTACCTCCATCAAAGCAGTCGTTACTTCCCACGTTAACCATAACACAGGCGTTAGCAGGAATGTGAGCCATTGGTGATATGCTGGCATTTACCACCTGGTATAACCTTTACTGACCTTACGGCAAAAGAAGGTAATTGTCACCGTAGTAAAATGTCACTGAACACCAGTGTACAGGTCTCTTGGCTGATGATGTTCTTGATGTTTTATTACTTTTTATGAAATTATATGTCTTGTCTTTGTTGTGTGTCTTTGTCTTTATGAGGGTTATTTTTCTCCTGCCTGGAGAGAGAGAGAGCGAGAGAGAGAGAGAGAGATAGATGAGATTTGAAGACATTTGTAGAAAAATATTTAAATTAATTATAGGTAATATAGGAGATAACAAATATGGAGTTGAAACGGGTCGAAGAACATGGATATAGGATTAAAAAGAATACTACTATTGATAGAAAGAAAACATGAGAAGGGTCATTAAAGGAAAGATTACCGTGGAAAAGGGGGATTGGTAAGAGAAGATGGAAACGGAAAAGCCAGATTGAAAGAAACATACCAAAGGAAGAGTAGGAAAGACGGTTAGTTAGGTCAAAACATGAACAGAGGGATATTATTGACAATTAGTGGAACAGGAGTATAAAAGGTGATAATTAAAGCATGAAGGGTAAAAGAGAATATGAAAATACAGGCGATAATTTGTTAAGGAACATGGGATTGATTCAAGGATAATCAAAGTAGAAGATAAAGTGAAAGATAGAAAAACAAGGAAAAGTAGATTCATAGAAAGGAAAAGGGAAAAGAGCGATAGGATAGGTAAAAACGAAATGTGAGATTGACAATGATAACAAAAGGATATCAACAATCAAAAGTGGAAGCAAAAGACAGTTACAACAAATGGATTGATAAAAGCATACAAACACGAAGAGCAGAATGAAATTAATGATAAAGCATAAGAAATGGATTGATAATTTATTAAAAAGAAAATTGGAAGGAACTTAATAATAAAAAAAAGTTGAATGGGATGGGCAGACGAATATAAAATCAGTAAGAGGGTATTAAATAAAGGTTAAAAACACCAACTTTAAGGGTTGAGGGGGAGGACGGTCGAAGAGGAAGGTTTAATTGGTTCTCAGTGTCTTGTTGGAGCCCAGGAAATGAGGGGGGAGTGGAAGGGGGCAATGACAGAGAAGGGGGGGGGGGGAGAAGGAAGGGAGACAGCTTGAGGAAGGGTTGGAGTGGGGTAAGGAGGAAGGAGGGGAGAAGGAAGAAATGGCTGAGAGGGTTGGAGGGACACTGAGGTGGGGGAACAGAAAGAAAGGAAATATGCATGAGATGTAAGATATGGAAGGGGGTAATGGGAGGAAGGAGGAGAGAAAATGTGAAGGAGATGGAAGATATAGGAAGCGAGGTAGAGAAGTAAGAGATTGCGAGAGTGAGAAAGAAAAAAGGAAAGGAAAAATGGGGGAGACAGAAAGGGTATGATTGGGTGAGAGAAGAGGGAGGAGGAATGGTAGGAGAGGAAGGGTAAGATGGAGAAAGAGCAAGAAGGTAATATATAACAGACAACGGATACAGGGAGGGGAAAGGAATGGGGCAAATGAAGGAGAGAGAGCGAGAGGGGGCGGGGGAGGATAAGACCGAGAGATGAGAAAGGAAGGAAGAGTGGGAGGGAGTCATCAGTAGGAAAGAAAATAAGTATATGGAAGGAAGAGATACAAAGGGGTAATATGAGATTAAGAAGCAAGGGAAAGAGGCGAGGAAGAAATGCAAGATGGAAGGTAGGAGTGTCTAATGAAAGGAATGGATGCGCAAAAGAGAGAGAGGAAGAAAGATAAGGGAAGGGTAAAGAAGATGGAAGGAGAAAGGGGTTAACTAAGATGAAAAACAAATCGTAAGGAGAAGGGGAAAGAAATAGGAAAAGAAACCTAGAGCGAAAAGGGAAGGAGAAAGAAGGAAGGATTGATGGAGTAAGAAAGTGCGTAGTGGAAACCAAAGGAAGAAAGAGAGATACAATGAAGTAAGGAAGCAAAACGAGGAACGAGGAAGAGATAGAGGGAATGTATTGGAAGAGCAGTTACATGGGGGTAATGTCAAGGTAAATTAAGTAGATTTGTGAATAATCAATGTATTATTTGACTAATGAATTTTTAAAGTTAATTGCTTATACATCGACATAGTGAATTTACGGACGTCTACTACTACTCTTGCTAAAACATGAATCAGGAATGAGATCGTCATCGGTAAAGAAGAATAAGAGTACAGCAACCGGTTTTACCCCACCTCCCCTGAGAACTCTTCAGTCCCAATTGTATAAATACATGTAACCCCCAGAAAGAATATAATAATATAGTGCAGTGTACTAAGTTTCGTCTCTGGCTTTCAGAGACCCTTTTTGTTCAAAGTCAATATTGTATAATACATACTCTATCCATTTCACCGCTTGGCCATGTATATTTATAATCTAGCTCTAGTGAATAACTCGTTAACAAGAACATTGATTTGAATATATCTGAACCCTGCTCAGGTAATGTTCCAGATCTGTCGCTAACTTGGAAATGTGGACCCCATATGGGTACCAGAACTTTAAATGGCTCTCACCCAAAAACTACTGGTTGTATTTTAAATTTCTTGTTACCAATAGAAACTACAATCAATGTTTAATATTATGTTAGGAGCAAATTAAATTACTGTGAATATTAGTCTTTAATCTATGGGTGCACAAAAAATAAGTAGTGGAAAAAAAAAGAGTAAACAAAAGTGAGGTGTATATCATACATTCCATAAGCTGGATTAATTTAGTTGCAGGGTCGTGGAGGAGATGGATGAGGTTCTTGGGTGACCACAAGGCACAATTCTGGGGCTAAACAAAAATTATACGAAGGGGAAAAGTGAAGTGCACATTTGGAAATATGCTCCCCACTTGTTGACCGAACAGGCTGATACAGGAAAGGGGAGGAGAGAGAGCGGCGGCGCACACACTCCCACTACCGTCCGAAAAGGCACACTGATGGTTTGTCGATCTAAGTCCCGCCCATCGAGGTTTGGGCGGGAAATATCTCGTAAAAAACATTTATACGCATGTGCGCGGTACCCATATGGGGCTAAATTGCCTGAGCATCAAGTCCCGCCCATCGAGGTTTGGGCGGGAAATATCTCGTAAAAAACATTTATACGCATGTGCGCGGTACCCATATGGGGCTAAATTGCCTGAGCAGGGTTAACATAGAAACCTCCGAACAACACCACGCTACTTATACATAATACTTAGCTAGTTCCTCTCCGTTTCCCCACGCTGTATAATCGTATTGTATTTCACAGCTTCTACCCATCTATTGGGTTGTACATATAATATTAATGCACTTGTGCCTCTCTAAGTATTAATATTTGTCAAATGTTGTTATTCAGTATACAGTATATGGTATTAAACAGTCAATAACAATTAGCTTTCCTCCTACATATATACTGCTACACTGCTTTTACCTTAGTGAATAAAGCCTTATATACCATATTCGTGTATTCTGTTCTAGTCTTAATCATTCCAGTCGATTAAAGTTCATTCACTCACTTAAGGAGTACAGGCTGCTCCCCTGTGTGTACCTAATAACTATCGAGATAGAGCATCTTCCATATTATTTCAACTGCTAATAGTAGCAGCAGTAGTAGTTGTTGTTGTTCCCCAAGCTGCCTGGCCGAACAGCCCCAAGGCCCCGAGCAAAGCCACAACCGAGCGCCCCCACAGAACCCCCCCTGCCTACCACGACAAAGCCCGGGTGACCGAAGCCACTCCATGGCGGGGAGCCGAGGAGGGTGCGGAAACGCCCGGGAAACCAAAGCCCCACCCAAGGCCCCGTGCCCCTCAGCAACCATGAAGAGAAAGTTGAGGGGCAAAGGAAAAATGTGACGCTTTGGCTTCCAATCTTGGTAGATTGGGAGGTCAATCCACGGAAGAGACGCCGTCACTTGAGATCTAGAAAATATGTAAGTAAAAGGAACAGTCAGAGTAAGCTATGGGTATGGCAGAGATCGCTCAGTTCTCACTCTGATAGACCAGCCCATCACCAGAGTAGTAATAGTAGTAGTAATAGTAGTTGTTGTTGCTATTGTTGTGGTTAATAATAGTAGTAGTAATAGTTTTTGCTATTGTTGTTGTTATAGAAATACAGCAATTGTTAAGTTCATAGAACAACACAATTTCAACTTACAGTATTACGACGAAAGATATTTTGTCTTATCGAAACCAAGCTAGTAGAAGTAATAGTAGCAGTAAAAGAAACCGGAGCAGGAGAAAGAAAATTATGAAGACGAAGATAAAAGAAAAATGAAGGAAAAATAAACAATTCATATTTTAATTACGAATAGTTCTAATAATCAATAACAGGCACAATAACAACTTGGTATAACCGCATTAAGTTAATCTTCTACCATGCCTTCACTGATCGGTGAATATGTTTAATGGGAAGAACATTGACAGCGCCGTGAATAAATTATTATGTTCCTTCCAACAACCAACTATACTCCTAAAATCGATTAATGAAATTTACAAACACATGTGGCAGTCCGTGGATTCGAATCCAGGATGCTCACACCGAAAATCAACACCTTATGCATCGCACCACGTAGACAGTTAAAAGAATGGTGGACACTGCCTACGATTTATTATGCAACTTCGAATCCTGCATATCAATCTAAGCATGTACACACATCCCAACTGCAACTAATAAATGGAGAATGTATACCCACATGACAGAAAACGGACACGACAGTTTTGACTATCTTGAATCGAACCTGTCTTATAGTAACACCCTTTTCCGTCCTGTAGGTATAATTTACCCGAATCTGGTAAATGTTGGCCTTAATAATTTAAAATACAGTGAATTATATGGTGTTCAAGGGTTCATCAACTGGAGGAACTTATGGGGGGTCACCCCTGCTTTTGTTTCTCTCTTATGCTCTGTTTCTCTGGGTTGTATCCATTCGGGCCCATTCAGCCTACTGTATTAAGGCGCTTATCCCCATCTAGGTGACGATTTCTTCCTGGCGAGCGAGCACTGTATGAAGAAATCCGGCTTCGCAGGAGACATTTTTCTATTGAAAAATGAACAAATTTAGCATGCTGTCAAATAAATTTTAAAAAATATGCTGGCTCCCTACCGCTCTCCAGGAAAAAAATTACACCTGGATGGGGATAAACGTCTTAAAATAGTAGGCTGAATGGGGTCAAATGGATACAACCCAGAGAGAGAGGGAGAGATCGAGAGAGAAAATATATAACGAAGTGGGCCCCATTAATCATAGAACAGGTACATGAATATATGTCATATAATTTATTTAACTGAGGAAGTAACTTGGATATCACATGGAAGATAATAGCAGTTCACAAATATAATTAATGGCAAGGTACGAGACTGAATTGCAAGAAAAATATTAAGATATATAATAGAACCTGTAAGAGCTAGGCAAAGTTTCATGGGTGGTGAGTTATGTGAAGTATGTATTTATGTAGTGAGCGGTAGGAGCGGAGGCATTTAGGGTGACATAATATAGTTATATCCTCCTCAACGTCGGTGGAGTCGTCAAACGCGAATTAAGAGAGAGATATATATATATATATATCAGATAATCATTAAAGGCATTAGGGAAGAGAAAATTGTTTACTTTACGTTAGTTGGGATCCAGGAAATGTAACATATTAATACTATACTATGATAACTCTGGGTCAAAACTTTAACATCATTCCAGGGGTGTCAGGTAATGGATAGTACGTCTCTTTACTTTTACTAGGGGAGGAAAGGATAGAGACAGATAGATTGACGATCATCTGTTTCTTTCTTCTTCATCACATTATGACCCAGGCAAGTCATAGTGCCAAGGCAGCTAATTGTCTGCTTAGCACCAAGGCGGCTAGTTGTCTCTGCTAGTCATCTCCACTTCGCCCTAGGACTGCTATTCGTCTCTGCTAGATGCCTCGGCAGTGGGGCGGCAGGAATACTGGTCAATACCTCAGCACTTAGCTCACCTCCTCCACTTCCTCCATACCCTCCAGGTCACACCTACCTATAGTCGTCTCTCTACTGCTCTCTTGAACTCTTCCCTGATCTCCTACTGCAACCTCTCCACCCTCTTCGCCACTCTACCTTCCTCTTGCCTCCCTCCAGCTCACCCACTTCTTTTATATCCTAATTTTAGTTACTACTACATAATGGTCCGACAGACCCCCCCCCCATTCCCCTATACACCCTAGTATCCAGCACAGAACACTTAATTCGTTCATCCACACATATATAATCAATCAGTGCCTTTCGTTCATCCACTGTCCCATCCCTCCTCCTCCACACCACTTTCCATGTGTACCTGTGTATCATTCTGTGTCGGAAGAAGGTGTTGGCTATCCACAACCTCCTCCCTACACATACGTCCACCATACCCATTCACCTCTGATGGTACACCCCACCCTCCCACCACGTTCCTGTCACCCACCTTCCCATTCATATCCCTAATCAGAAATATTCTTTCACTCTTGCCAAACTTATCCAGGCACGCCTCAACATTCACCCAGAACTCCTTTTTCTCTCTTACAGTTTTATCCTCTTGCTCCTATCCAGCAGGTTATATTCTTGCAGACTATAGACACCGGAGAACTTCCCAATGACTGGCTTTTGGCGAACGTGACACCAATTTTCAAATCCGGAGACAGAGCCCTCCCTGTCAACTATAGACCTGTTTCAATTACCTCAGTTCCCTGCAAAATTTTAGAACATAATATCCTCTACCGACATATCATGGACCATTTTGATAGGTTAAATATACTTACTGACGCACAACACGGCTTTCGACCTAAGAGGTCGTGCGAAACTCAGCTACTGGTGACCACACAAGACATTTCCCGATCCCTTAATGACCCCAAAATTAGACAAGTAGACGCCATAGTACTTGACTTCGCCAAAGCCTTCGACAAAGTCCCACACCAGAGACTTCTAGCAAAATTAGATTATTATGGCATCCGAGGACCACTTCTTCACTGGCTTAAGACTTTTCTAACTAATCGTGAGCAACGTGTTGTTCTCGAGGGCTGTCATTCTTCTTCTGTATCTGTAACTTCTGGGGTCCCACAGGGCACCGTCTTGGGCCCCCTACTTTTCCTTTCATATATTAATGACCTTCCACTATCTCTTACTTCTACTACTAGACTTTTTGCAGACGATAGCTTAGTTTACCGACCAATTATCAATAGGGACGATTGCCTCCGACTACAAGACGACTTAACTGCGCTTGAACAGTGGGAAGCCAAGTGGCAGATGACGTTCAGACCTGACAAGTGCCATCATATTTGCTTCACCCGTTCCAGTAAAACCATTCCATTCCCTTACAACTTTACAATACCCCTTTAGATACCGTTCCCTCCCATAAATATTTGGGGGTCCACATCTCACCGGACATGAGGTGGACCACACACACGAGCAGCGTCGGAGCAAAGGCTAATAGGGCCCTGGGCTTCCTTCGCAGGAATCTCACAAAGTGTAACTCAAACATCAAAATTCAAGCTTTCAAATCACTAGTTCGGCCACACTTAGAATACTGCAAACCGTCTGGGATCCACACACTCACAATAATATCAATAAATTAGAGGCCATACAAAACAAAGCTGCAAGATGGATCAGACGTGATTACAGACATACTACATCAGTCAGTTTGCTCAAACAAGACATTAAACTAGACCCCCTTGTAACAAGAAGACAAATACACAGACAACAAATGTTATACAAAATCACAAACAATCTAGCGGACATAGGTAAAAATACATATTTACACCCTACAAACATACGATTTACGAGACGCAGCCACAACTTAAAATACCACACATATCAGGCAAGCACGGACATATTCAGACATTAATTTTTTCCCCGCAGCATCCAAGAGTGGAATCACCTCCCATCTCACATACTTAATAGCCCCACTCTTCATTCCTTTAGAAATAGGATCACTAATCATTATCTCCCTAATCCTTGACCCGATCCTATCCCTCTCATAATTCCCCTGCACAACCCCCGCATATCATGCTGCCCGAGAGCAGCCCTCTGCGGGTCCCCCTAACAAGAACAAGAATACCCCTCCATTTGGTCTCAGTCATTCCGCATACATCCAGCCTGACATTCACTATCATTTCCAGAACCTCTCTCTCTCTTTTGTGTCATCATTTATGCCTCTTACATTCCAAGTCGCAATCCTTAGACTGTCCATGGCAGGTAGAAGTTCATCAACATTAGGTCTGTTCAGATCCGAGGCTGTTTGTTTGTTCATCACTAACTTTTAAGCATGAATATTAAGCACTAATTATCATGTTATTGCTTAACTAGTTTGAATAGAATACTTTAACTGGAGTTTCATTTTATTATTGATACAAACATTTCCTGAACTTCCCATTTGCACAATTCCTTGAATATGGTGCGAGTACATTAATATAATGTACAACTGGTTTGCCTGGGAAATAAACTCCCTTGCTCCTGTAGTGATGGCTTTGTGTGCGTGTGTATGTATGTGTGTGTTTTGTATAATATTTTGTTTTGCTATGCTTTCAATCCATTATTTCCACATAGTAATTTTATGGCGTGTCGGTGGGCTACTGAAACATAATTTCGTTCCGATAATTCTTTTCCTTTGACATTTTACCATATACTGTATATACTGTATATCTGAGAAGTCCTCTCTCTTTAGCCTTCCTGGTGTAGGTCCAACAGTTTGCTTTCCATGTCTATGTAAATTCATCAATGATTGGCTGTCGTTGGTGATGTTGATTTTGAGGTTTCCGTACTTGTTATTGTTGTTGTTGTTTTAGCTGTCCTTGTTGTCATTACTGATGTTGTTATTGTTGTTTTCTTGTTGTTGGAGTCACGTTCTCCACTCAGACACAGGAAAGCATAAATGAGAGTTTAATTCGGTATAGTACGTCAATCCTCTTCTAATTATTGTGTTTATGTAAATTTTCTACTTTCCAAATCCGCTACGCCCCGTTATAGAGACAATCTCGGTGCCAGAGCCACCACAGTCGGTAGCGGCAATACGACATGTTCACTTTGTTCATTTTGGCTCTGTGAACAACTTTGGTCTTAGTATTCAATGTCGTGGAGGGGGCTGTTTAGGAGGAGTAGTGCATCAAATGTTTCGAAGATGACACAACTCAATACAGCAAAACACAGCCCTCTTCCTAGCGGAATTGAGCATATAATTCTACAAAAATAACAGTCCCTTAATTATTAATTGTTGTATAGAAAATATAGTCTAAGCTTTGTATGCAGTATTTTAAGCTATAAATGAAAACTAATTAGGAAGTCACAGTAATTTGTAGTGTGGCTAGACAATAGAATAATATGATGGTCAATGTCACTATAAATGTTGCTTCATGTAAAATAATTTAAGTATAATTACCAACAGAAAACGGAAATAATTGTTGCATTAATATCTTGCAAAATTTGAAAACAATATAATTATAGAGAATGTGTAATATACAGAAATGTGCAGGACATGTGTGTAGTAAAAATTTCACCAATTGATGGAACTATAATAGAAAATATATTCTGCTCACCCAGTCAACTGTCAAATATAATTTATGTATTTGCACTTTCCTATATACTCCAATTCACTGTTCTTTAAGTGTGGGTCCTTTCCTCTGCTGCTGTTGTCCAGTTAGTGTTATTGTTGTCGCTCCTCTTGCATTAGTAAGAGTCTATTTAACTTTTACACACAACTTCTCTCTCTCTCTCTCTCTCTCTCTCTCTCTCTCTCTCTCTCTCTCTCTCTCTCTCTCTCTCTCTCCACTTTATTTTTGTTTTGTTATTTTATGCTATGTGTATGAAGGAGACAAAAGGTAAATCTGCATTTAACAATTATCCCACTCAAAGTTGAAAGAGCGAAAAAGAGCCAAATTCAAGGTATGTTAGAGTCAAAATGTCTGGACACACCGTGTATGAAGCAGTTTAAGTCATAAGATGAGGGAAAGATAGATCGAAGGAGAGAGTTCCAAAGCTTGCTTATTGAGTAGAGGAAAGGCTGGGATAATTGTGTCACTCATGGGTTTGAGAGTTGGACAGCATAAGGGCTGGGAATGTGTTGAAAGGCGGGTGCCCTCTATTCTCCGTAAGAAAAGATGTATACACTGAGAGAGCTCTGAAGATCATAGATTACTGTAATAGCGGTAGAAGAGTGATAGAGATGGAGCTTTGCGTCGTGTAAGAGAGAGACTGTAGGGAATTAGTAAGAGGAGGTGAACGGATGAGACAAAATATTTTTGACTACCCTTTCGAGAAATGTGCTAGGGGTGGAACCTCCCCACACATACGAACAATTCTCGATACATGGACGCACTGTGCCCTTGTACAAAGCAAGAAGCTGTGCGGGGATAAAGAAGCACTGGAGACATTTGTTTTGCTTTTGTATTAAAGTAAAAATGGCCACAATCATACAACCCGCCTCAGAGTCCCAAAGAGGGTAGACCAGAAATGCCCCCATAGGTTTGGCTCCTGATATTGACTTCCCAAAGTGCTCTAGATCGCTACCTTCTACTTTTACTCTCAATTTCTGCAACATTTGTGGCCTTTCCTCAAATTTCCATTCTGTAGAACACCATCACTCCTCTACCAACCATGATCTTCTGTTTCGAACCTAAACTTAGTTTTCTGGGACTACTGACAGCAAGCCGTTCTTTGTATCCTCCTACTATCCCTATCCTCACATATGCACATATGTACGCAATAATCTTGTTTTCTCTCGCACTCCCAACTTTGATTCTTCTTTATTCTCAACTCTCTGGCTAAAGCTTTATTGTACCACTCAAACTAAATATTTGTGTGCTGTTTATCTCTCCCCTAATTATACTGACTACCAAAATTCTTTGACTCACTAACTTCTAAAGTGGAACACATTCTATCCATATCTTTCGCAAAAATCTCCATCTTATGAGATTTCAACGTTCAACACCGCCAATGTTTCTCGCATTTCTAAAGTTTTTGAAACTGTTCTTAATTAAACATTTTTAAAGCATTTGTCTTCCCATAATCTACTTTCAGATCACCAGTATGGTTTCCTTAACCTGAGCACGGTGAGCCTATGGTATTTAAAACGTCGGGCTGGGCTAAGGTATTGTGGGTAAATCCCGACGAATTTCATAATTTTACGATAAGTATTGTTATTACTTATTCATATGCGCCTATTTTACGTTTAATATGAAGATATTAACATGTAACAACACTAAAACAAGTGGGAATAGTATTTGGGGGGTGAAAAAGATGAATTATTGCCGACCGTGCAGTCATGAGGTGAGAGGCGCTGGAGCCCTACACCCTCCCCTCTCGAGGCCTGAAGCGAGACTGATGTCTCGCTAGTGCTGTCTCTCTCTTCCCTCGCTCCATATATGTGTCCCAGATGACCTTGAAACCGGGTGGGAGATATTGCCGCGGAAAATAAACCGATAAACAAAGGAATAAGAGGAAACATAGGTGATAATTGAAGGGTGGGGGGGTTTGACACATTTGGAGGAGTTATAGAAGGTATGGAGGGGAATTATCTCACTTAATCACATACTCCTTTGTTTTGAGTGCTACTGGGATCTTTTAAAAGGCTTTTTTTAGGCGTTGGCTTATATAAGGACGCTCGCCCTTGTAGGGTTCAGACTCGTATGAGGACGCTCGCTGTTCTTGGGTTAAGGGACACTCTTCTGGTGATCTTCTTTCATATCTTACTATCTCTTGGTTATCTTCCTTTTGGGACTTCGATGAAACCTTTTCTATTACGCTAGACATATTGAAATCCTTCGACTGAGTCTGGCACAAATCTGTATTATCTAAACTTCCCTCCTTCGCTTTCTATCTCTCCAACCATGCCTTTATCTCAAATTTCCTTTATGGCCATTCCATAGCTGCAGTTGTGGATGGCTATCAATCACTTCCTCAACCTATTAACTCCAGTGTTCCTCAAGGTTTTGTCCTGTCTCCTGTTTTCTTTTTAAAATTCATTAACGATCTCCTCATTTTACCTCTAGTCCTATTCACTAATATGTTGATGAGTCTACCTTACACTATTCAACTAGCTAGCTTTCCACAACGACCCAGCATGCAATCACTCCAAAACTCACATATTGAGGCCATGGCACACTTATCTACTGATCTATCAACTATTTCCGATTGAGGCAGAGAGAATGTTGTTACTTTCAATGCTTCCTAAACCCAATATTTCCATCAATCTACCTGTCATGATCTTCTACACAACTATCACTTATACTTCAACAATACACAAATCAACCCTTCATCTTCTCTCAGTATTCTTGGTGTTGCTTATCATGAGGTTGGGGAGGAACAGAGGTAGAAGTACCGAATTCCTCCTTTTAACCTCCGATGTGGTATAGTGGACACCGCTCCTGCCTGTATATGTTCGAATCCTATCCCTAGCTAATATAATTGTCATCAAATAAATAACCTGACATGCTTAGGTGAGTCGGATTTCGATTAAAATGCTGCCTGTCCTCCACACGACTTGAGGTTGAGGAGGAACAGAGGTAGACGTACCAAATTTCCCCTTTTAACCTCCGAGGTGAGATAGTGGACAGCGCTCCTGCCTGTATAGGTACGAATCCTAGCCTGAGCTATTATATATATATATATATATTGAGTATACTGTATATCACAAATACACGTGAGCCACTAAATGTTTCTAATCTCTCAGTGGGGTTCGAACCGCCGACCGTCAGGACGATAGCCGACGCCACTGCCGTGGTGTAGTTGATTAAAGCGTCGGCTATCGTCCTGACGGTCGGCGGTTCGAACCCCACTGAGAGATTAGAAACATATATATATGTATATATATATATTGTATATGTATAATTTTTATTTTATTTTTATTTTTTTATTTTTTTACAAACAAAATATGAATATATACTGTACATCCAAGGAAGGAAGTCTAACCATCACAGCAGTAGCATTGACCTTACTTTATGTTTTGACTCCAACAAATCCTTTCTAATATTATATTAATCTTCTATTAATAACTTTATTAAATTAAAGAATGTATCACGCTGGTGTACCGAGAGGGTTGTCAAACAAAATAATAAACGTAATTAGAATATAAGATTAATTAAATGGAGTGAATTATCCTCTTTCATCCCATTCGTTCATTATGTATTCCTGTGTATTCCTTCTCCTCTTGGTTCATAATTATATTATTTCATTTATATTGTCTGTTGTTGTTTTCTCTGTATTATATTATTTCATTTATATTGTCTGTTGTTGTTTTCTCTGTATTATATTATTTCATTTATATTGTCTGTTGTTGTTTTCTCTGTATTATATTATTTCATTTATATTGTCTGTTGTTTTTTTCTCTGTATTTGTGTTTTTTTCGCCATTCTGTTTCTCCCCTCTCTCCTTATTATCCTTTTCTTCCACCTTTCTATGTTATCCTTTTTCTTCCTTTTGAGTTGTTATTATTATATATCTCCTTTGTATTCTTCTCCTTATCCCCACTTCCTCTGCCTTCGCTCTACTCTTCACATTATCAACGAAATCAAATTTCTTAATTTTTCTTCTTTAACTCCTAATTTTCCGTTTCACCTCTTCCCCCTAATTCGTCTTATTCTTCCTCTTCCTTCTTCTCCTCCTCATTCTTCAATTCCAACTCCCGCCTATAACGCCTCCAATAATCCTTTTTCATCTCCTCTTTGCCTCCTGTTCCTTATTTTCTTCACCATAATCTCGTATTTGCTTCTTCTGCCGTATCTCCCCTTCCTCTTCTCATATCATACATCATCTAAGGTCGAATTATATTATTTATTTCACCCCCCCCCCCCTACTAATACTATTACTCTTCCGTTTATCCTACTTCTTCTTGTACCACCTCCTCTTCCTTACTTTCTAATACTCCACACTCATCTTATCTCCTTACTTCTGCACTACTCCTTCCTCTTCAGTTATCCCATTTTTGTATTTTTTTCCTTTCCCTTGTCCTTCTCTTCTCTTGCCTCTTCTAGCATAGTTATCGTTCTCTTGTATGCTTCCTACACCTCTTCTCCCTCTTCCACTCCTTACCCCTCTCTCCCCCTCTACCATTGAAGCTAAAGTTATTAACCTTTTCACGTCCCCTCTTTATAGCCTGAAGATGAAAGACCTCCAGGCCTATTTCCCTCAAAACCATAATTATAGCCCCCCATTCTTTCATCCTAAACTTTCTCTAATATTCTCTCTTATCTCCCTTCGTACTTTGTTCTTCCCCTTGTTCTTTTCTACGTGTTCTCCTTGTTAATTAACAGTTATCGTCTCTTTCTAATCTGTTCCTTCTCCTCCCCCACCCTGCCTCTTAATTCTGAAGCTAAAATTATATACATGTTCATGTAAATATGTACAGTATAGTTTCTACTGTATATGAAGGGCCTTCACACCTGGCTAAAATCCTTATATTTGTTCTACCCCTTGTTCTACTCTGTTTATTGTCCTTTCTAATCTCCCTTCATTCCTTCCTTCCCCTTCCTCCTTCTTGTATCACAATTATCGTCCTCTCATCTTCTACTTCCTACACTATTTCTCCTCCTTCATTCACTCCTTCCCTCCTCCTATATTTAGCTAATGGATGAAAGATATCCAGGCTTGTCTTTCCCTCAGACCCCCATAGTCCCTCCATTTCTTTCTATCCACCCCTCTGTTCTACCCTCTTCGTTGTCCTTCCTTTCTTTATTATCTCTTACCCCTATTCCATCTTTCCTCATGCTCTCTCACTTTTATCTCTGTTTATACCGTTGTCATGTTTTATCTCCTTTCAGAGATATAATATTCATGTTCAGTTTGAGCAATATTTGGAAATGAATAAACAAGATTACCACCTTCAGGATACAAGGACGCGGGTCTTCATTATATTCTAGCTATCATTAGACGATTGTAATATATTTCGAAAAAACCTGTGAAATTTAGAAGGTTGAGATAGTTGTGACCCTCTAATTCCCAGAGATCCTTCACAATTTAAGTATAATAGTCAAACAAAAGCCAGAATAGAATATAAGCATTCTCGTGTATTGAAAGTGTTAGATAAGACAAACAAAATATTTGTATATCAATTTATGTTACCAGTAAACCGATGTAGAAGACTAAGTCTTGATTCTAGAGGAAATAGATGTATTGATCACGTCATCAAACTTCTTCAATGTGATTGCTTGTTTTTAACCTCTTAAAGATACGATGACGCGGTTCTTCGTTATATTCTGGAAATTATTAGACGGTTTTATGCAGAATAGGAAGGATTTCTACGAACCAAAGGGTTAATACCCTTCCTAAGCTGAATAAACTCGTCTACTGATAGCCAAAATAAAGACATATAACGCATCTTGCACTACTGAAAGGGCTAACTGCATTATGGCGAACAGTACGTTGTTGGTCGAAGATTATGAAGATATTTATATATCCAAGTGATAAGAATATCTCTACTATTTGTTTTCAATTATATATATATATATATATATATATATATATATATATATATATATATATATATATATATATATATATATATATATATATATATATATATATATATATATATATTCTGGCCAACATTATACATACAAGTTTAAAGACCGTTTGTCCACAGAGAATGTGGTTACAGTCTCACGTCCTAAATGACAGCTTTCCAGGCGGCCCTGTCAAGGGCTGCCTCTGTTGCTAAGTTCTTTATCCCGTTGAGTACCGTACGATACAGTAATAAAAGTCCCCAGCAGTCCCAAGCACTGTGGCCAAAATGGCAGGAGAGACCACCTTTTCACCTCAAGAGATGAGGCAAGACTTTATTTTATTTTTTTACAAGGCTTAAAAAAATAATATTAATAATAATCAAGCCTTGTACAGGCAGTTACAAGAAAAGTACATTACTGAGGGCTATAACCGTCGCTGGGACTGTGGAGTGACTTATCTACTGATGGCTATAGTCGTCGCTGGGACTGGAGGGGTTATTTTGAGATCAGACCAGAGTACCCGAACCCACGTCATTCTAGGTCCACCCCTAAGCGCAGCTCCCTCCACGTTCACAGCCCGGCATTTCTTCATCCAGTTCTGATCATCCATTTTCTCCACATGTCCAAACCAACCAAGTCGGCTCATGCGCATCACTTCACTGACACTCCTAATGCTCAGACGCCTTCTCGATTCCTCGCTCGATACCCTGTCCCTAAGATTAACCCCACACATCCATCTCGCCATTCTCTTCTCATTCCATTCCATTCTATTGACATCCTCCGCTTTAACCGGCCACGTCTCCGAGGCATGGGTTATCGCGGTCCTAACACACAAAGATATACACCTTCCCTTTAAGGTGGGGTGGGAGCCCTCTCATGGTCAAGAGTGGCAACAGCTCTCTAAACTTTCCCCAGCCACCTCTGACTCTAGCAATGGAGCTAGCTTCAGCACCACCTCTGGCGGAAACCGTATCGCCTAGGTAGCAGAACTTATTCACACATTCCAGCGTTACACTGTCGAAATCAACACTGACAGGCGGGTCATTTAATACAAGATCTCCCTTGCACACTGCACATTCAAAGTCTATGATTTTTGTCAAAGGTCCTCTAGCTCCACTACATCTCTTGTGTACCCAGTCACTACAAACGCAACATTGAATTGAATTACTTCCCACCCCCTTCCCACATACTGAGCATGGATAGTCGCCGCTTCTTTCCATAGTTCCACGCCCTACTCCACTAATCATGACCTTTGTTTTATCTATGTTAACTCTTAGACCCTTATTTGCCATACCTTCCCTTCATCTTTTGAACTTCGCCTCTGCTTCCTGCGCACTATCTGCGATAAGAACTAGATCATCTGCATATAACATCTCCCATGGGAGTCCTGTCCTAAATTCCCTTGACAAGAGCCTCTAGGACTAAAACAAACAGTAATGGGCTCAGAACTGAACCTTGGTGAACTCCAACCTTCATCACTGGGAACTCTTCGCTCCGGCCCCCGTTTACTCTAACTGCTGCCCGCGACCCCTCATACATTCTCATTATCACACGCACCAGCCAGTCTTCTACGCCAAGTTTTCTCATAGCCCACTGCACTATATACTTCCCTGGACACCCGGTCAAAGGCCTTCTCCAGATCTACAAAAACTAGGTATAACTCCCTGTTTTTCTCTAGGTACCTCTCTTGCATTTTCCTAAGAGTGAAGATAGCATCAGTTGTGCAACGTCCTGGCATAAATCCAAACTGCATGTCGCTGATAGCAACACTTTCCCTGATCATGCATTCAAAGACCATTTCGCTGACTTTCACAACTTGATCGAGCATTTCCAAACCCAGATAATTTCACCTGTCTAAGGAGTCACCCTTGCCTGTGTATATATTTACTATAACACTTTTCTGCCATGCATCAGGAATGTTTTCCTCCTTTATGATAGCATTAATCAGCTCTGTAACCAATTTTACCCCAATATCTCCAGCTGCTTTTAGCATCTCAGCGACAATGCCGGAGCTCCCAGCTGCTTTTCCTGACTTAATTTTATCTATAGCACTTTTAACAGCGTCGTACCCTATCAAAGGCGGAGGGCCTTGTACTGGGACTACAGTGCTGAGCTGTTCCCTGTTCCATTCAAACTTCACATTAAGCAGTCTTTCATAATGCTCCTTCCACGCCTCTCTGATTTCGTTTTCTGTGTAAACAGTCATGCCACTGTCATTATCTATGCATCTTACACCCACGACGTCCTGGCTACAGTCCCTCACATTCTTAGCTAATTATAAACCCCATTGGTAGTATTAGTGCTGGAAACTTGTTCTATTACGCTATCTTGTATGGGTTTTTTTGCCCTGTAGACCTCTCTTCTAACATTACGTTTGGCGGACAGGTATTCTTCCTTGCTGCCATCTTACTTCCATACTTTGAAACATCTCTTCTTCTCTCTGACTGCAGCTTCGACATCGTTGTTCCACCCCCAGGAGAACTTTTGTCTGGGTGGCCCCTTTGTTTTGCCACAGACTTTGTCTGTGGTATCGAGGAGGCTACGCTCTACAAAGTTCAATTTGCTATCAACATCATATGGCCTAGCACCCATTCTCCTTTCGATTTCCGTCATTTCGTTGTGGAATCTGTCTCTGTACTCCTCTTTTTCCAACAACCATACTTTTCTTTTTGGCAAATGAACTTTCTTTCGAACAGGAACTCTACCTAGGCACATGTCACACACTAGGAGCTTGTGTTGGCGGATGCATTCTTCACCGGGTATGATCTTAGTGTCTCTAACCCATTTCCTGTCAGATTTGCTGATAAGGAAGTAGTCTATCTGGCTACTGAAGCCACCTGATTCATATGTTATCAGATGGCTCATCCTCTTCCTAAACATAGTATTACACACCACCATCCCCGTGGCAGTACAGTGCTCCAGTATGTATTCGCCTCCCAGGTTCCTTTGGCCATAACCCTGTCCTCCGTGCACGCCCTCATATCCGTCGGCACCTGCCCCGAATGAAGAGCCAGCAAACATAGCTGGATATGGTATGGGAGGGAGAAGAAGAGAAGTAGTGGAGGAGGAGGTGGGGATCAGGAGGTCAGAAGTGTGGGAAGCCATGAAAAGAGTGAAGTTGGGGAAAGCACCAGGAACAGATGGAGTGTGTGGGGAAATGTTGAGGTATGGTGGTGAGATAGTGATCGAATGGGTATGGAAAATGTGCAAACTAGCATGGGAGAAGGAGAGTGCACCCGATGACTGGAAGACTGGCATAATAGTCCCCCTATATAAGGGCAAAGGGGAAAGAGGAGTGTGTGGTAACCACCGAGGAATATGTCTTCTAAGCGTAGTAGGGAAGGTATACAGTAGGTTAGTGATTGAGAGAGTGAGAGTGAGAACGGAGATATGAATAGGCGACGAGCAGGAAGGTTTTAGGAAGGGAAGAGGACTATGGATGAGGAAGTGCGGGAGAGGGTACAACAGGGGAAGAGGGTTGTAGGAATGTTGAAAGCAGTAACAAGAAATAGGGTGGTCAGTATGGAAGTGAAGAAGTCCTTGCATGACAGTGTGGTAATCCCGACACTGACTTACGGAAGCGAAGCATGGACGTTGGTTGAGAGACTCAGACCAAGAGTGAGAGCAGTTGAAATGAATTACCTAAGAAGTGCGTGCGGAGTTACATGGAGGGATAGACAGACTAATGAGGAAGTAAGAAGGAGGTGTGGTGTGGAGGTAGATGTGCTGGAAAGTGTGAAAAGGAACCCACTTGAGATGGTTCGGCCATATGGAACGTATGGAAAGCGAGAGAATGACTAAGAGGGTGTACGAGAGCGAGGTGGAGGGACAGAGAGGGAGAGGTAGACCGAAAGAGAGGTGGAAGGATGGAGTGAGGAAGTATATGAACGAAGGTGGTGCTGGTTGGGGGGAGGGGCGTCGCCTGACCGGGGACAGAGATGCATGGGGGCGGTTCGTTCGTGTCCACCCCTTCGGGGATCACGGCGTCAGGCAATAGATAGATAGATAGATAGACCTGCCCCGACATGTCCATTCAAGTCTCCTCCCACAATTAATACCTCCCCTTCCTTGCATCCGACAACCACCCCTAGTAATTCATTCCAGAACCGTTCTTTGACATCTCTAGCTAAGCTTGCTTGGGGGGCATATGCTGATATAACATCTATGACTCTCGTCCCGACTTTCTTTCTTAGTAAAATCAGTCTTTCATTAAACCTTTTAACTTCTATAACACAATCTACCCATTTTTCTGCCACCAGGAAACCCACCCCTCCCGTACCATGTTCATTCCCCATCCATATAAACTTAAAGCGTTCATTTTTACCCGTAATCCACCTCGCACTACCCCCTTTCCACCGGGTTTCCTGGGCACAGCATACATCCACTCGCCATCTCTTTAGCATCTCCGCAATCTCACCTGTCCTTCCTTTCATAGTACCCACATTCACACTTCCGAACCTAGACTTGGGGGAAGAATCTGCAGTAGTGTCCTTTTGCGATTTTATATCAACAGACTTACGTTTTCTCTGATATTTATTTTTTGTCATGATTGGTATTTTTCGCCAACGTTGGAGGTCACTATCCCCAGATATCCAGCTCCAGGCAACCCTGGGCAGTTGTCACCCAAAGGTCATCCAAAGATCTTAATAGGGGTGGAACCTAGTGGCCTCGGGTCACCCCACCAGAACCAACTGCAGAGACGCAATTCATGCGCGCACACGGCACCACAGCTGGCCCGGTATTATGCGGTATGATTGTTTTAAGATTAAGTAAATATATTTCAGTCAACAGCTTAGAATGGTCTCAGATTTATTTAATTACGGTCTGTGTGTGTGTGTGTGTGTGTGTGTGCGTGCGTGCGTTTACGCGTATGTGTATGTTGTGTGTGTTTTTTTTGTTTTTTTCTATATTCCAACTACTACCTCTTGGGCATAGGCTGACAGCCTGTACATTCAACCGTTATGAACGGTGAAGGTCTCATTCCAGTCTAGGAGGTGAGACATGTGAAGCACTTTTTAGCTGCAACCAGCCCCTGCCATCTTGCCTTGCAGGATGCATGGGGCTTAGTTGCTCACTCACGGCCCAAAGCAGCCCCATCTCTGAAGCTGCCTCGCTCCAGTGCTTCACTGTCTCACCTCCTAGACTCGGACCCTCACTCTCAGAACGCCACCTATTGAGCAATGAACTCACTAGGCATTGTCCCCCTGTAACATATTTTGAATGTGGGAATAATCGTACAGTATTATTTAATCAGGGAACAATGAGGGTATATATTTGGCGTT
This sequence comes from Paralithodes platypus, assembly GCA_032716605.1. NCBI lineage: Eukaryota > Metazoa > Arthropoda > Malacostraca > Decapoda > Lithodidae > Paralithodes > Paralithodes platypus. The sequence goes on along the minus strand of CM064564.1, from coordinate 17,510,829 downwards.
TCGGTGGGCTCTGTGATAATTCACTGATATTAGGTACAGCACAAATTCCATCCCAATAATATCTTCCCATTGACATATCGGGATTTGAACCCGGGTCCATTGGATTGCCAGTCCAGTGGCAAGACTACTCCACCACACCTCCCCTTTGTGTGTCTATGTGTGCCTGTGTGTGACAGAATGAGAGTGGAAGGCCCTTGAGTAGGTATAAACACACATGATCCCACTGTCAACAATACTAAGCTCCCCACAGGGCCCCTGCCTCAACACACATACACACACACACACACACACACAATGCTACTACTAGCATCTCAAAGCCTTTGATTTCTTCTGTAGGGAAAACCTTTGGATGAAATAAATGGTACATTGAAATAAATGGTACATTGAATTTAGCACTCATATTCTGTTTTTATAAGTTAAAGAAATACTTACAACCTACAGGGTAGGGTTACTGTAGGTAAAGCTGATTAAATTATAACAAGCTTTGCAAAGCATCCAAGGTCTCCTGCAAATGCTGTCAATCACTCAACGGATTCATACCCCCCCACCCCTCTCTCTCTCTCTCTCTCCAACAAATTTTCTTCCTCGTCTTTCCCTCCCCTTTTCCACTCTGATGGCACAACCATCACTTCTTCCTCTGACAAAGCTGAACTCTTCACTCAAACTTTTGCTAGAAACTCCACCTTGGATGATTCCGGTGCTATTCCTCCCTCTCCACCCCCCTCTCTCCTACTTATGCCTAATATCCTAATCTCTTCTAAAATTCACCTTTCTACCCTCTCTGGGCTTAATACTAATTAGAAGGCGTACGGTCCGGATGGTGTTCCTCCTGTTGTACTCAAAAATTGTGTTTCCTTGCTGACTCCCTGCCTAGGCAAACTCTTTCCTGTCTGTCTCTCCTCTAACTTCTTCCCTTCTTGTTGGAAGTTTGCTCTCATTCAACTTGTTCCAAAGAAAGGTGACCGCTATCAACCCTCCAACTATCGTCCAATTGATATCATCTCTTGTATCTCTAAAGGTTTTTAAACTATTCTTACTTTAAAGTTTCTTAAGCATTTCTCTACTCATAATCTACTTTCAGATCAACAGTATGGTTTCCTTAACCCCTTCCTTACCGAGGATGTATTATGTGTTACTCCAGCTATGCTTATACGCTTTTATGCAGCTTAGGAGGAAACCGTGGTAGTTAAAATGGAAAATCGAGATAGTTTGAAGCCTCTAAATTGTTAAACGTCCTCCCTAAGCTGGATAAATCCGTCTAATAATATCCAGACTATAATGCCAAGGACAACTCGGTACAGAAGGGGTTAAGGGTCGCTCTACTGGTGATCTTCTTTCATATCTTACTAACTCTTGGTCATCTTCCTTTTGGGACTTCGGTGAGACCTTTTCTATTGCGCTAGACATATCAAAGGCCTTCGATAGAGTCTGGCACAAATCTTTAATTTCTAAACTACACTCCTTCGGTTCCTATCCCTCTATCTCTGTCTTTGTCTCTAATTTCCTTACCGGCCTTTCTATAGCTGCGGTTGTTGACGGCCATCCTTCACTTCCTCATCCTATCAACTCTGGTGTTCCTCAGGGTTCTGTCTTATCTCTAATTCTCTTTCTAATTTTCACAAATGATCTTCTCAACTGTACCTCCACTCCAGTACCTAATTGTATAGTGTAAGGTAGAATCGTCTACATATGAATGCATAGGCATTCATATGTAGACGATTCTGCCTTACACTATACAATTAGTTTTCCAGAACGCCCCAGCAAGCAATCCCTCAAATACAAAGTAATGAAGCCATACAACACTTATCTTCTGATCTAACTACCATTTCCAATTGGGGTATAATTAGTTTTCCAGAACACCCCAGCATGCAATCCCTCAAATACTAAGTAATGAAGCCATACAACACTTATCTTCTGATGTAACTACCATTTCCAATTAGGGCAGAGAAAACCTTGTTGCCTTTAATGCTTCCAAAACCCACTTTCTCCACCTATCTATCCGTCGTGAACTCCCAGTGGATTATCCCTTATGGATAAGAAATCACGTTCTGAGGAAGGGCACTTTATTGACAACGTTTCGCAGATATATCCATTCTGTCTACTTTTCAAGTACCGCTCAACACTATCCCTTATACTTCAACAATCTAAAAATCAACCCTTGATCTTCTCTCAGTATTCTCGGTGTCTCTTTTTCTTCTGCTCTCTCTTGGAAGGACCATATTACCAGTCTTGCTAAGGCAGCCTCCTAGAAGCTGGGTGTGCTCAACTGCCTCACAGGGTTCTTTACCCCTGCACAGCTTCTTGCTCTGTACAGGGGCACAGTGCGTCCTTGTATTGAGTATTGTTCACGAGGATCCTCTCACATAGCACTTCTAGACAAAGTAGAAAGGAAAGCCTTTCGTATCATTAACTCCCATTCACTCACCGACTCTCTGCAATCTCTCTCTCTCTTCGCCACAATGTTGCATCTCTCTCGCTATTCTATCGGTACTACAATAATTAGTGTCCCTCAGAGCTCTCCCAGTGTATACCACCTCCTCTACGTAGGGTACGTAGTACCCATCTTGCAACATAATCCCACCCCTACTCTGTACAACTCTCCAACTTAAGAGTGAAACGATACCCCCAATCTTTCTTCTATTCAACAGCTGAGCTCTGAAACCCTCTTCCTGAATCCGTCTTTCCCTCATCCTATGACTTAAGTTGCTTCAAACTCCGTGTGTCCAGACATTTTGGATCGAATGTTCCTTGATGTTGGCCCTGTCACTCTTTCAACTCTGGGGGAGGCACTCGTCAAAAGCAGTTTTGTCTTTTGTCTCCCTCATCTACATAGAAAACAAAAATGGAAGTCAGAGGGTTAATTGAGCCAGCCTTTACCCATTTATTTCCCAAAGATCCTTCCTAAGCTGAATAAAAACGTCTATTGTTAACCAAACTGTACTGTCAAAATGCGTCATAATCCTCAAGGGGTTAAGATCTAATTGCTCGCTTGCCTCCCCCAACCCTGAGAATAAGCCTCCCAAGAATGATCACAACATTATTTTGATTAGTTTTCCTAATACTCAATGAACGATCTACAGTATAGGTTACCTAAGGACTTGACACAACACATTGAGTGGTGATTGGATGTCCCCAGGTGTGTGCTTAAGGACTTTACTGCTATAAATTAACCGGCCATTATCTCCAAAGTGTATGAGACAATTCCATCACTCTTCGCAATTCGACTGATTATAATGTTGTTATCTCAGACGCCCACTACCAAAACACGACAAGCACGGTAATCTCTAACAATTTCTGGTACGACGTATTCTAGGGGGGCTGTATGTGTGGGGGGGGGGGGGTATTATTATATATTTTTGTGTTTGATTATTGCCATTGTCGAGCAATCAGGTTTTTGTTTGCTCCTAGAAAATATAAGGTATAATGCCTCCTCAGACCCCTTTCGAGAGAAGACACCCCTCCCTCCCCGGTCTCCTTCAAGCTAATACGTAAATTTTTTGGTAGAAAAATGACACAGCCGAAGGCTGGTTTCTCCTAAATAAAAGGCTCGCTATCGTTCACCAAGAACAAATGGTATAGGTCTATAATTTCACCTATACGAGCTAAACAAATTATTATTGTATTTAACAGGAAGGTATGATGAGGTAAGTGATGTGGTATAGGTGGCAATATGCGGAAATGGATAATAAGCCCCCCCCCCCCGCCCCTTACCCCCTTACGTTAGGCTAGGTTAGGTTAGGTAAGGTTGTTAGGTTAATGTCTCTCTGAAACAATGTAAAATCCGTGTCTCATCTAGATTGATAGACTTTTGTCAGAGGGGGCATTTCCGCATATTGCCACCTATACCACATCACTTACCTCGTCGTACCTTCCTGTTAAATACAATAACATATTTTTTAGCTCGTATAGGTGCGATTATAGAAATATACCGAACAAATAATCACCTGAATAGGGTGAAGTGTCTTAAAACTTCCAAACTAGTGGAGTGAAACAGGAATGTTCCAAGATAAATAATTTAATATGAAGAGCATACTGTAAGTTACTCAACTTTAGGCTAGAATAGTTAGTTGCTCAAATATTCACGTAAGTCACAAGTACAATGTATAAATACAATAATTGAATATATTTCGGGGATACGGCCTAGCTTCTAAATTACCCCTTTAATTTCTCGTCCATTTACACCAAATGCAAAAGAGCTGTCAGCAAACGTTTTCAGTGACCACACCTAACCAAATTTAGATAAGGATAGATTAAGATTTTGATATAAGTTTAGACTTGATTAGCTACGTTTGTATTATTTTGCAGAGATTATGTGATCGTCGCTGTCTGTAAGCTTGTAAGACATATTTCTAAAAAACAAATGAAAGGATATTGTTTTTTTGGGGACCAGAAAAGAAACGATTAACTTGTGGCCAACAACTGAAACCCCGTCCATTCCCAACACATTCATACAAAACCCGCACAAAAATGACCATGAGAACTGTTTGATCGATCTTCAGAAATAATATACTGGTCACTTAAAGGACTTCACATAATAAAATGGGGGTGATGATTTGATGACCTATATGGGGACTTATGGACTCCACATTTTATCTCTATAATAAATAAACAGATTTAAATTGAATTTTGAATGTTGGATTCAGTAGCTTACTGGCTACCAATGACTCAAATTAGCCACAAACCAACACGTGTGCAGAGCAAGACGGTCACAGACAATAACTGTAAAGAACCATAATATTCGATCGTTGGCCCATATAAACAATGGATCAAGGCGGCCACAAACCAAAACAACCAAATACCAAAAAGTGACTCGGCCACTACCACATTTATTGGCCCCCTCATCTTTGGTATATCGGCCACCAACCAAATCCTCTGTGAACCACCACTAACAAAAACCACCAAGGACAGGAGGATAATCAGACACTTGTTCTGGTTTGCACGTGTGGCGGATATATGGGCTTTGCAATTAATATTAGTATTGGCAGCAAGATGATCAGGTAGCAAGTTCTAGCATCCACTGCATACAATGGCTACAAAATATACTAATAGCCAATTCAACCGTTAAGCCCAATTGGAACGCAAGGCTCAATTCGACCACTGCTACCAATTCGACCACTGCTACTGATTCGACCACTGCTACCAATTCGACCACTGCTACCAATTCGACCACTGCTACCAATTCGACCACTGCTACCAATTCGACCACTAGTCCTGAACCATCACTCGACTATAATTAACCAACTCATACTAATTTGATGTACTCTGTTTAACTCGACCACTAGGCCCTATTCGACCGCTCGAATGATTTGGCTTTTACAGTAGCCTCTACTTATGTCTATTGAACTCTGTCATGTTTACAGGGTCTCTGGATAACGTTGAATTGATTATTCATAGCGTTATTAGTACAATGAAGGAATTATTAGGACTTTATAGGTACTGTACCCTCCCATTTTTCTTTGCGATCGTGCTGCCATCTTTCGAACGCGCGAATCACTATTTTCAGATTTGTGACGTCACTCTTTCGACTCGATCCAAGACAACCACTTGGCTCAATTCCACCGCTTGACTACATTCACTCCGGACCACTTGCCTCAGTTCCCCCGCTCGACCACATTCATTCCGGACCACTTGCTTCAATTTCGCCTCATTCAACTTTTTTGTTCAATTTGACATCTCATAGCAGTTTGGACGATTTAACAGAGACTTGCTCTGATTTTCACGCTAGGTGGAGATACGCGCTCTACTTTTTGGTTTAGATTAAGGGGAGATTTCCACTTGAGGGATAATTTTCTGGACCCCTTTCTCCCTCATGTTTATCCCCATTGCTTTAGAGATTTTAAGATGTTCGCCTCATTAGTTCAGCGATTTTAATAACTTTCACTCCATTTCTATTAATTTAAAGACCTTTCGTGCCATTTAGGTGTCGATTTTTTCTGGCGAGTGATAGCGATCCTTGCTATTTAAGAGGAACCAACCTTCGGCCGGGACATTTTTCTACCGAAAAATGTACAAATTTGTCTTCAAAACTTTGTGGATGTCTAGGGAACAAAGTAAAAACCTGCCCTTAAGAACGGCCATGCATTACACTCTATTAGTAACAGTAAGGGTTTGGTGTAACAGTAAGGGTTTGGTGTAACAGTAAGGGTTTGGTGTAACAGTAAGGGTTTGGTGTAACAGTAAGGGTTTGGTGTAACAGTAATGCCCCTTTCCCACTGGTGAGACAAGTCACGATTTTCGTCGCCGATGCCTTCGTTTTGTCAAATTGAATACGTGCGACCTTCACGATTTCGACGTTACAAACAGATGACAAATTATACTGGGCGAAGATGTCGCCTATGTCGGCGACGCAATCGCCGACATCGGCGACGTTATCGGGGAAGTGAGCGATGTTTTGCCGATGAACCTCTGCGAGGTATGTCACATTTTCCAAAATCTCTTGCGAGATCATGCGAGGATGAAAGAATAATCGCTGTATGTTCTGCGACGTCTTCGGCGATCGATGGTTCGTTCGGCGTTTACTTCGGCGAGGTGATAAGAGTATTTTTTTAAGGCACAAATTCTTGCGCTGAATGAACGATTCATCGTCGAACATCGGCTTTGGCCTCGCACATACGTCGGCGAGATCGGCGAGATCGGCGAGGTGTGAGCAGCTGAGCGAATGTAACGTGAATGTGCTAATTGCAGATTGGAATTAGCATATCACGCCAAACTAATGGGCCGAACGTCATAAAATATGAAAACTAATGGGGTTAACCATGAGGAAGAAAGGGGACCAGAAAAACGACCCATCTCCCCTTAATTCGGAGGTTCGCAATGCTTCGCCGGAGACATTTTTCTATCAAATAATGTACAAATTTAGCTTGCTCTCAAAACAAAAAATATATATGTTGGCTCGCTACCGCTCACCAGGAAAATATTGAATCCTGGATGGGGGTAAACGTCTTAAAACAGTAGGCTGAACGGGGCCGAACGGATACAAGGCAAAGAGAGAGGGAGAGAAATAGAAAAAACAAAAAAAACGAGGAGAGAGAGAGAGAAAGAGTAAACTAAAAAAAGCGAGGTGGGCTCAATTGTTAAGCCGTAACGCAAACATTGAGCCCACCTGCTGTTTGTGTCTTCTCTTTCTCTCCCTCTCCTCGTTTTTTTCTTTTTTTTTTCTATTTCTCTCCCTCTCTCTTTGCCTTGTATCCGTTCGGCCCCGTTCAGCCTACTGTTTTAAGACGTTTATCCCCATCCAGGTGTCGATTTCTTCCTGGCGAGCGATAGGGTGCCAGCATTGTATGGAGAAATCCGGCTTCGCCGGAGAAATTTTTCTATCGAAAAATGTACAAATTTAGCTTACTCTCAAAACAAAAATATATATATGTCCGCTGAACATGATGGCGGTGTTTAGATTATGCTATCATCATTATTGGATTTTATAGAAATAAATCTATAACGATAGTTTTTCGCTCTTATAGAATCCATTCCTCAGCAAAATATTAACTCTGTCGGTTTTCACCAATAATAATTGTTTTTTATATTGTTTTGTTTTCATGAACGGCAAGAGGAAAGGTTATTCTATAAGATTTCATCAACAACAACAACAAAAATAACAATATGTGGAATTTCACCGTAGGTGAAGGCATATCATCAGTCCGCCCGTATTTGCCCTAACTCTCAGTCGGTTTTCACCCATAATAATTGTTTTTTATATTGATTTGTTTTGATGAACGGCAAGAGGAAAGGTTATTCTATAAGATTTCATCAACAACAACAACAAAAATAACAATATGTGGAATTTCACCGTAGGTGATAGATATCTCACTATAGGCCTAATAAAAAAAATTTACCCACCTCTCCGAAGTTGCTCTTTGGCCTCGGCAGGTGTGTCTTGAGCATTCCGCGGCGACGTCGCAAGGCCCTTCGCATGCCTCGTGCGGAGCATACCCCTGGCGGGTATACTCTCGGCGAGTATTCGTGCACACGTAGATGACTAATCGACGAGGAAATCGCCGATGATCGTCGATGTTCTCGGAACATCCGAGAGCATCGGCGATGATCAGTCGTGCGACGACGTTTTGGAACATTTCAACGATTTTCTTCGTGCGACAAACTCCGCGATGTCTCGCCGATGTCGCTGATGATCGCAGAAACCCTTCGGCGATGCTCGACGATGCTTGCGAGGGTAACCAATCATCGTGAGTCCTCGTCCAAAATTTTGAACTGTGCGAACATTATGCGACGACCCGCGAGGGCCCTTGCGAGGCCTGAGAGGCCTTGAGAGTCAAACGATTTTTCATGAGAGGTGTTGAGACATGTCACGAATGTGCCAATTTATTGGTTTCGGCGACGAAAATCGTGACTTGTCTCACCAGTGGGAAAGGGGCATAAGGGTTTGGTGTAACAATAAGGGTTTGGTGTAACAGTGAGGGTTTGGTGTAACAGTAATTAGGGTTTGGTGTAACAGCAAGGGTTTGGTGTAACATGTTCCAGGGATAGTGATGCACAACTGAGACTATAGTCTTTTTTTATTTTGTTTTTATTTTTTTTATTTTTTTTTTCGTGAATGGTAAAATGCCATGTCTCCATTTTCATTACTCGGCTATTATGAACATTTTGAAGACAACGTATATTATTGGTAATGAATACTTGGCCTAATTATGACGCAGACACTTATAGTACCATTATATTTGTCCATTAGGTATCAATAGACAAGTTAGTAAGGTAGTACAATTATAACCAGTTGAAATAAAACAGGCGATAAGTATGGTACACCACGAAATTAATCCCAGTAATATATGCTGGGAATCGAACCAACGACACTAGAACTTATTTAATGTATATACCTACCTATTAGACTTAGTACACTCACACACACACACACATACAGAGAGAGAGAGAGAGAGCTTCACAGGCAATGTAAATATGCAAACATATGCATAAATACACAAGAGCTATAGTCACACACACAGAGACATACATACACACACACTGACAGGCATACACACACACATACAAACACACACACAAACATACACACAAACATACATACATAGACGCACACAAGCTTACACACACACATACAGATACAGATACGCAGAGAGACACAGACAACCATACACACACACACACACACAGACATACACTCATACTGTATACATCCATACACACAAAGGACAACAAATCCCTCCCCAACACCCACTGAAATAACCAGCATTCTATTCATACGGTAGAGTGTCCACGCACAGAGGCACACACCGCACACACCAACCGACACACACACACGCGCACACACATTGGCACAGGCACACGCACATACACAAAGAGACACAACCATGGACACGCACACACATATATTCACTTCACACACAGGAATATGTATATAAAAACACACACTCACAAGCACACAGACACAGACATATGTACCCAAAAATAACACATACATGCACTCGTAAATACAGGTAAACAAAGAAAGAAAAGTTGAGAGCCAAAAACAACACGGTAGCCGAGTTCATTCATACGTGAGGGAGGGGAGGGGGGATGGGGGAGGGGAGGGGGAGGGGAGCAAGAGAGAGAGAGAAACAGAGGGAGGTGGAAGAAGGAAAAGGAGGAGAGGGAGGGAGAAAGAAGGAATGTTAGTAAGAAGGGAGGAAGAGTGGAGGGAGGGCAGGAAGCGAGGGTGAAGTGAGGGAGGATGGGAGGGAGGGGGAAGAGGAAGAGTGGAAGGAGGGGAGTGGGAGGAAGGAAGGGAGGGGGAGAGGGATGAAGGATGGGCGAGGGAAAGGGAGGGAGGGTAAGGAGGAAGAGGGAAGGAAGGGAGGGTTAAGGGAGGGAGGAAGGGTGAGGAGGAAGAGTGGAGGGAGGGGAGTGGGAGGAAGGGAGGGAGGGGGAGAGAGAGAGAGAGACTCCTTTGTTGATATTGTTATAGAGATGATCTTTCTGGTGATATAACCATGTCTATAAGCATCTATACCGGCCAGTAGCCGTTTATTGGATCTTTTGCAGAAATGGGAGAGAAGGGGAAAGAAAAGGAATAATGGGGGAAATAGGGACACAGAGAAGGGAAAGGGAGATTAACGAAGATAATGTAGAAGGGAGAGAAGGTGAAGATAATGTAGAAGGGAGAGAAGGTGAAGATAATGTAGAAGGGAGAGAAGGTGAAGATAATGTAGAAGGGAGAGAAGGTGAAGATAATGTAGAAGGGAGAGAAGGTGAAGATAATGTAGAAGGGAGAGAAGGTGAAGATAATGTAGAAGGGAGAGAAGGTGAAGATAATGTAGAAGGGAGAGAAGGTGAAGATAATGTAGAAGGGAGAGAAGGTGAAGAGGAAACGTGTGAGAAGGGTAAGCAAAAGGGGAAGAGGAGGACAAGAATAATTCATATATAAAATCAAATAAGAAAATACACAGGAGTATGATGTGAAATAAGGTGGAAGAAAGGGAATCAGAGAACAAAGAATAAGAAGGTAGAGGAAGGAATGGGTTGACAGCAACACTCGTTACCGGTAACCTGAATGTTGTCTCCTTCTTATACATAGGACAAAAAATCTACTTCTGGGATAGTATCCCGTTCATATAATCTAATATATTATATAGGCTATATTTGAGCGAAATATAATAACACAAGTGTTTATATCAATTAAGAAATATAAGATATACAGTATATTAGAATTATATATATAAATATATATATATATATATATATATATATATATATATATATATATATATATATATATATATTATTATTATTATGTTCTCCCCACTAACCAACTGTACTCCTAAACTCGATTAATGAAATTAACAAACACATGTGGCAGTCCGGGGATTCGAACCCAGGACGCTCACACCGAAAATCAACACACCTATGCATTGCACCACGAAGACAGTTAAAGAATGTTGCACAAGCCTACGATTTATTATGCAGTTTCGAATCCTGCATACCAATCTTAGCATGTACAACCATTCCAACTGCGCTATCGGAGGCTATGCATAAATGTAAATGGAAATAGTAATTATATATATATATATATATATATATATATATATATATATATATATATATATATACACTGTATATATATATATACTTTATATATTATATTTATATATATACTGTATATACTGTATATGCGCATATATATATATATATATATATATATATATATATATACCTGTATATATACAGTGAGATGGGCCGAATATTCGCTTCCGCATTCGCATGTGCGAATATTCGCATTCGTATACGCATCCACATTTCCATTCATAGCTATTTGCGAATATGCGAATATTTTCACGAAACCAATGAAAAATAAACAAAAATATATAAAATATTAAATTTGAATGTTAACACAAACGAATACATAACAATGTAGATGTGCGTTGTGGCCGCTAGCGTGGAATGGAGGACTGGACAGTGTTGACACTTTACTTTATTTAATAGTTCATATTTTTTCTCCAACCAACTTTACTTCTAAACTCAATTAATTAAATCAACAAATACATGTGGTACTCCAAGGACTCGAACCTAGGATACTCACACCGAAATTCCGCGCATTTATGCATTACGCTATCAAGACAGTTAAAGAATTATGCAAAAGCCTACGATTTATTATGCAGTTTCGAATCCTGCATATTAATCTGAGCATGTACAATCGCGCTAAGAAGTCATGTCTCGATTCCCAGTACCTTTTGTTCAGAAAGTGCTATCTGGCAACTATTGAGGCTCTACTATATTCATATATTACACACCGGGGAGAACTGTATTGAAGGAAACAATACCAAAAACACGATATATAAGTATTGTTACAATATATTTATCTCATTATGTGAAAGCAAACCAAATAATACGAAAGTTGAGACTAACCCGAACGAAAGAATGTGAAACTCGTAGTATTTCGCTCACTAGATTCAGGATTAAAATGGGGAGGAAGTCTCTTAATGCTTGTATTACTTTTTAAGCCAACAATACTGGGAGAAAAGTATCTCATAAAATTAAAACCAACCGTTAAAAGTAATGTTCAACCCATGAGTGTCAATAAATCACGTAAATAAACATATAACAGATTGTTTTTTCCACATTTAATTCTCTATGTGGGACAAGTCTGCCTTAAATACAAAGCGGTCTCCAGTATATTTTGGGATAAAGCTTGAATACTCGAGAACAGCTTGTAATTTGTATAGACAGATGATGAAATTTCACTTATAACATATTTAATAGCCCATAGGGACACCCATATAGGAAGGAAAGATGGAAAGGCATGTAGTAAAGGACAAAGGTGGATATATGAGCGGAAGAGATACACTTATATATTCAAACAACAGCATAAATATAATTTAAAAGACCTAAATAGGCTAATTTTGTCAGTAGGCCAATTATTGGGAATATCCGGAGACCTATAGTTATAAATTAGGAAATGACTGGGCTCTGACGGGCAGTGGAGAGTTGCCAGCGGTAGTCAGATTTGGGGACTTTTGTCCGAGCCTTAGAAAAATCGAGTCATGACTTCTTAGCGCGATTGTACATACATTCCGAGTGTGCTATGGTAGCCTAATGTATAGATGAATGGAAGGAGTAATGTATAGATGAATGGAAGGAGTAATGTATAGATGAATGGAAGGAGTAATGTATAGATGAATGGAAGGAGTAATGTATAGATGAATGGAAGGAGTAATGTATAGATGAATGGAAGGAGTAATGTATAGATGAATGGAAGGAGTAATGTATAGATGAATGGAAGGAGTAATTAATGGGGCACTTAACCCTTAGGAAGGCCTCGCTATAAATTGCTAAACCAGAATTAATGCACATTTCTTCACCAACCAACTTTACTTCTAAGCTCAATTAATGAAATCAACAAATACATGTGGCACTCCAAGGACTCGAACCTAGGATACTCACATCGAAATTCACCGTCACAATATTGCCATTTCATACATATCCAATGTAATAGCATGTCAATAAAGAATATTCTATCATAATTATTTCCTCACTGATTTCGTATTTAGTACCAGATATTGATTATTTATTGAAGGATGGTATAAGGATTGAAATATTCGCAATTCGCATTCGCATTCACACATTTTACAACTAATAATTCGCATTCGCATTCACATTCGCAAATATGGAAAATTGACATTCGTTTCATCTCTAAATTATATACTGTATATTCCATGTCTCAACCTCGAGACTGCAGGCTGCCAGTAGCTTGTAATTCTTGTAAGGCCCCGAGATTATTGAGGGAAGCTTTGAGGTGTTGGGTACTTCATATTTACGTGTTGCACTAGATGATAGTAGTGAATATATTAATTTATATATGTATATAGTACAAAATACATAATTATACCACTCACTAACGATATAGTGCTATCGGGTAGGTACCTGTCAGCATAGCATGAACAAGTGACCCATACCAATTACTAGCCTACAAATAACCTACATTTATCGTACGAATAAATTAAGGATATCACAATGGCAAGCAATTGATAATATAGAAAGTGAAAAGATACAATAAAATAAAGTACACTGTAATTGCAAAATATGAAGAAGTAAAAACAAATTTAAACATAGAGTACTATTATAACAAGAACAATACATGTTAGAAAAGAAATCAATGATAACAATAGAAAAAGATAACCAATCAATACATACAGACATATTTCGTACACACTCCAGCTTGGCCAAATCTCTCTGCAGCCAAGTGCATACAAGCGGGGTAAAAGGAAGTATGCGGTGTGTATTTTTAGTACGGTGCTGTCAGACCCAGACCTCCCTAGCTCCATCAATACCGGCTCACTCATACACACTCACAGCAGGCACACCTCTCCTATGTACGCTCACAAGCAATAGTTTCCGGCTCACTCATACACACTCACAGCAGGCACACCTCTCCTATGTACGCTCACAAGCAATAGTTTCCGGCTCACTCATACACACTCACAGCAGGCACACCTCTCCTATGTACGCTCACAAGCAATAGTTACCGGCTCACTCATACACTCACATACAGACACACCTCTCCTATGTACGCTCACAAGCAATAGTTACCGGCTCACTCATACACTCACATACAGACACACCTCTCCTCTGTACGCTCACAAGCAATAGTTACCGGCTCACTCATACACTCACATACAGACACACCTCTCCTCTGTACGCTCACAAGCAATAGTTACCGGCTCACTCATACACTCACATACAGACACACCTCTCCTATGTACGCTCACAAGCAATAGTTACCGGCTCACTCATACACTCACATACAGACACACCTCTCCTCTGTACGCTCACAAGCAATAGTTACCGGCTCACTCATACACTCACATACAGACACACCTCTCCTCTGTACGCTCACAAGCAATAGTTACCGGCTCACTCATACACTCACATACAGACACACCTCTCCTTTGTACGCTCACAAGCAATAGTTACCGGCTCACTCATACACACATACAGACACACCTCTCCTCTGTACGCTCACAAGCAATAGTTACCGGCTCACTCATACACTCACATACAGACACACCTCTCCTCTGTACGCTCACAAGCAATAGTTACCGGCTCACTCATACACTCACATACAGACACACCTCTCCTATGTACGCTCACAAGCAATAGTTACCGGCTCACTCATACACTCACATACAGACACACCTCTCCTCTGTACGCTCACAAGCAATAGTTACCGGCTCACTCATACACTCACATACAGACACACCTCTCCTCTGTACGCTCACAAGCAATAGTTACCGGCTCACTCATACACTCACATACAGACACACCTCTCCTTTGTACGCTCACAAGCAATAGTTACCGGCTCACTCATACACACACATACAGACACACCTCTCCTTTGTACGCTCACAAGCAATAGTTACCGGCTCACTCACACACACACATACAGACACACCTCTCCTTTGTACGCTCACAAGCAATAGTTACCGGCTCACTCATACACACATACTGTACAGGCACACCTCTACACTCATACACACATACAGGCACACCTCTACACTCATACACACATACAGGCACACCTCTACACTCATAAACACTCACAGCAGGCACACCTCTCCTCTGTACGCTCACAAGCAATAGTTTCCGGCTCACTTATACACTCATACAGGCACACCTCTACACTCATACACACTCACAGCAGGCACACCTCTCCTCTGTACGCTCACAAACAATAGTTTCCGGCTCACTTATACACACATACAGGCACACCTCTACACTCATAAACACTCACAGCAGGCACACCTCTCCTCTGTACGCTCACAAGCAATAGTTTCCGGCTCACTTATACACACATACAGGCACACCTATACACTCATACACACTCACAGCAGGCACACCTCTCCTCTGTACGCTCACAAGCAATAGTTTCCGGCTCACTTATACACACATACAGGCACACCTCTACACTCAACACACTCACAGCAGGCACACCTCTCCTCTGTACGCTCACAAGCAATAGTTTCCGGCTCACTTATACACACATACAGGCACACCTCTACACTCATACACACATACAGGCACACCTCTACACTCATAAACACTCACAGCAGGCACACCTCTCCTCTGTACGCTCACAAGCAATAGTTTCCGGCTCACTTATACACTCATACAGGCACACCTCTACACTCATACACACTCACAGCAGGCACACCTCTCCTCTGTACGCTCACAAACAATAGTTTCCGGCTCACTTATACACACATACAGGCACACCTCTACACTCATAAACACTCACAGCAGGCACACCTCTCCTCTGTACGCTCACAAGCAATAGTTTCCGGCTCACTTATACACACATACAGGCACACCTATACACTCATACACACTCACAGCAGGCACACCTCTCCTCTGTACGCTCACAAGCAATAGTTTCCGGCTCACTTATACACACATACAGGCACACCTCTACACTCATACACACTCACAGCAGGCACACCTCTCCTCTGTACGCTCACAAGCAATAGTTTCCGGCTCACTTATACACACATACAGGCACACCTCTACACTCATACACACTCACAGCAGGCACACCTCTCCTCTGTACGCTCACAAGCAATAGTTTCCGGCTCACTTATACACACATACAGGCACACCTCTACACTCATACACACTCACAGCAGGCACACCTCTCCTCTGTACGCTCACAAGCAATAGTTTTCCGGCTCACTTATACACACATACAGGCACACCTCTACACTCATACACACTCACAGCAGGCACACCTCTCCTCTGTACGCTCACAAGCAATAGTTTCCGGCTCACTTATACACACATACAGGCACACCTCTACACTCATACACACTCACAGCAGGCACACCTCTCCTCTGTACGCTCACAAGCAATAGTTTCCGGCTCACTTATACACACATACAGGCACACCTCTACACTCATACACACTCACAGCAGGCACACCTCTCCTCTGTACGCTCACAAGCAATAGTTTCCGGCTCACTTATACACACATACAGGCACACCTCTACACTCATACACACTCACAGCAGGCACACCCTCTCCTCTGTACGCTCACAAGCAATAGATTCCGGCTCACTTATACACACATACAGGCACACCTCTACACTCATACACACTCACAGCAGGCACACCTCTCCTCTGTACGCTCACAAGCAATAGTTTCCGGCTCACTTATACACACATACAGGCACACCTCTACACTCATACACACTCACAGCAGGCACACCTCTCCTCTGTACGCTCACAAGCAATAGTTTCCGGCTCACTTATACACACATACAGGCACACCTCTACACTCATACACACTCACAGCAGGCACACCTCTCCTCTGTACGCTCACAAGCAATAGTTTCCGGCTCACTTATACACACATACAGGCACACCTCTACACTCATACACACTCACAGCAGGCACACCTCTCCTCTGTACGCTCACAAGCAATAGTTTCCGGCTCACTTATACACACATACAGGCACACCTCTACACTCATACACACTCACAGCAGGCACACCTCTCCTCTGTACGCTCACAAGCAATACTTTCCGGCTCACTTATACACACATACAGGCACACCTCTACACTCATACACACTCACAGCAGGCACACCTCTCCTCTGTACGCTCACAAGTAATAGTTCGACAGTAACCTTGATCATGATTTGTTTAAAAATTTGAGAAGGACATTAAGGGGATAGTGGCTATGTGTTGGTCTATTAATCTATTATATTCATATATTGTTTTAGTTTCCTCGCTAGACCTCCATCAAGCTTTAAAAAAATACCCCCTACTCCCCCCTTTAAGACAAATATGTAAATTTTTCGGTAAAAAAAAAATCCCGGCCGAAGGCCGGTTCCTCTTAAAATTACAGGCTCGCGATAAAAATTGACACCTAAATGGCACGAAAGGTCTTAACATTGACAACGAAATTGGGTAAAAGGTGTTATAATCGTCAAACTAATGGCTCTACACTATTCTACACTTGAAAACAATTGCATGAAGTAGATTCGTATGTACAAACGACGATGATGTTTTCAATACGGCGTTCCGTATTACCTGATATAGTGAACTATTATAGCCTACTCTGATAGTGCATCATGTATTAATTCTCCTTACCAAGGATACAGCGAGATCCCCGTCTTGTTGAGTTGTAAAGTAGGTTTAAACGACCAAGAAACGATATGGGTCTTCTCGTTCATCGGGCACCCATTTTCACACTAATTACATCTCTAAAATGTATTAGTTTTTCTATAATTATGCAGAGAGCATAATATAATATATATATATGTAACTATAACCAATACCTATATATTGTTTGATAGTCAAATCATTGTCTATATACAGCAGCTGTGGAGCTTCAACATCTTCAAAAGTTCGAATTATTGTACCTCAGCCACCCTCCTCTTACCGACGAGAATAGTCCCATTACAACTATTAATCTGTATTTGCTATGGTTATCAATTACTTGAACTTATAGTATGCAACTACATTCAATGCCTGGAATGTATGGTAGGCATAGAAATGTAAAAATACAGCATTTTCTTCCTGTTCGGAATGTTACTCAGCAGTGACTATAGCCAGAGTATCGCGGGAAAACAGTGCCAATCTGCTGTAGTGGCCACTAGTGTCATAACCTTGGTAGGGAGAATTATAGATTATATTCACATTTTTATTTTATTTCGATGTACGACCAAAATACTTCTCCATTTTATCGTATCCATACCACTAAAATATTACCTAGTATTATCAAATCCATACCACCAAAACACTCCTTAATCTTATCGAATCCATACCACCAAAACACTCCTTAATCTTATCGAATCCATACCACCAAAATACTCCTTAATCTTATCGAATCCATACCACCAAAATACTCCTTAATCTTAGCAAATTCATACCACAAAAATACTCCTTAATCTTATCGAATCCATATCACCAAAATACTCCTTAATCTTATCAAATCCATATCACCAAAATACTCCTTAATCTTATCAAATCCATATCACCAAAATACTCCTTAATCTTATCGAATCCATGCCCATGGGTGTTCTTTCATCCCTTTTTCCACATTATGAGTTTGGCGATTTTAAGATTTTTTGCTCCACTAGTTTGGCGATTATGATATGTTTCGCCCCATACAGGTGTTAATTTGTTCTGGGTGTACGAAGACAAGATTTAAATTTAGGAGAAACCAGTTTTTGACCTACTGTAGACATTTGTTTATCGAATAATGTACAAACTTAGCATGAAAGCGGATGTGGCGGGGACGGGAGCGTTCTTTTGCTTGGTGTTGGTCAGGGTAGCCCTAAATAATCCCGTAAAGAATCTGATGAGTTAGTGCTAACACATCTCAATAATGTCTATCTATAAGAGCTTTATCCTTTATGAATCAAGCTAAGGCTGAACTAATAACATTGTACACGACCTTTGACCTCGACTGTACATGTGTCTCATACAATTCAGCTATACTGTATATGTTGAAGAGTGTGGAACATCTAATCATATATATATATATGGTCGAGAGAGAGAGATAGATAGAGAGATAGAGAGAGAGAGAGAGAGAGAGAGAGAGAGAGCTACATAGAGCTACATAGATACACAGACCACACAGACCTCAAGGTCCTTACTAGGCAGTCTGGCCTTACAAACTATAATATGCATATATGCATATATACACATACACACATACACATACATACATATACATATATATATATACATATATATACACATACATATACATACATACATACACACATATATATACAGTATATAGCAACATACTGTACAGTGCACACACATACATATACATACATTTTTTTTTTTTTTTTTTTTTCATTCATATCACCCCAGCCCTCTGCAGATAGAGGTCAAGCCTTCCCTTGAAGGCGTTTATTGTGTCGCTCTCCACCACTCTCGCTGGTAGTTTATTCCACTCTGTCGCCACACTGTAGGTGAAGAAACTCTTTGTGACATCTAGGTTTGCCTTTTTGGTTTTTAATTTCATTCCATTTCCGCGAGTTTGATTAGTATTGTTTAATGTGAATAGTGCATTTACATCGACTTTGTCGAAACCTTTTAGTATCTTAAAGCACTCAATAAGCTGACCCCTCAACCTCCTCTTTTTTAATGAGAACAGGTTCAAATCGTTTAAGTCTTTCTTCATATGGTTTATTTCTTAATGAGGGTATCATCTTCGTCGCTCTACGCTGTACTGACTCGAGTCTTACAATGTCCTTGATCAGATAAGGTGACCAGAACTGCACACCATATTCAAGGTGGGGCCTCACCATACTTTTGAACAGTGGCACTATTACGTTTTCATGTTTATATGTAAATTTTCGTTTAATAAAGCCCAATGCTATGTTTGCCTTATTTGCAGCTGCTATAGGCTACATTGGTCGGAAGTTTTTAGGTTTTCAGATATTAGTACCCCTAGGTCTTTTACTACCGTTGCGGTTTTTTTTTTGTTTGCCATTCATTTCGTATTTGTATTTTATATTTCTGCTACCAACCTGCAGCACCTGACATTTATCGACATTGAAGGGCATCTGACATTTTTTCGACCACTCTGATATCTTGTTTAAATCAGATTGCAACGCATTTCTATCATCTTCGTTCAGGACTGTATTTCCTATTTTTGTATCGTCGGCGAATTTGGAAATGGTGTTGTTTACCCCTACATCGATATCGTTAATGTAAATGAGAAACAGGACCGGTCCGACTGAACCCTGTGGAACTCCACTAGTGACAGGCTCCCACTCCGATTCCACTCCATTTATCACCACTCTCTGTCTTCTGTCCGTAAGCCAATTTTTTATCCAAGAATGAATTTCACCTTTGATACCTATCCTCTCCAGTTTAGCCAATAGTTTTTCGGTGAGGCACCTTGTCGAAAAGCTTTTTGAAAGTCCAAGAAGATTATATCTAGTGATTTCGTCATGTCGTTATATGTGAATAGTTTGTTATAAAATTCAATCAAATTTGTTAGGCATGACTTATTTGATCTAAAGCCGTGTTGACTATTT